>CM070584.1:59413596-60013596 GCA_036346355.1 Rhipidocladum racemiflorum
GAGATCCGTTGGTTCTTCGTTCATCGGGCGAAGGTATGGCCACGGGAATCCTTGGGGTTGGTCTAGGTACTGTTCTAAGGGTTGATATCATGTTTTTAGATCAATTGGTGGTGCTTTAATTGGGTAGATTAGATGTAATCTAGAGTTTGCCACGTTCTCTGCTTTGGCAAAGATTGTGAGGACCCTCTTCCTATACCGCATCAGACGCCGTCATCTGTGGCGTATAGCACCGATAGCAATGTAAGCCTCGACACCGAAAATCTGAATCTAAAAAATTCGATCGACGGATCGAACCCTTAGCTTCAGACCGGTGCTCAGACGCATCCGATACCGGTTCCCTGGATCAAGAGCTCCAAGATCGCTGCACCAACAACACGAGTATCAATGCACAAAGTAATGAACTAAAGTTAAATTACATAACTGGGTGTAAATCTTGTACATACACATTACAAAATCCAAAAGTAGAATAATAGCGGAAGCAAAAGAAACACTAAACCAAGTAAATGGCCTTTGACAACCCCACAAAGCATCGACCGGAGGAAGGACCACAACCGCCGCATACCGCAGAACAAAGGACCACCTGAGCCATCCGGATCACCATCGGAACCATCCTCTCGAGACAAGGTTAGTAAACAACAAAGAAAGCAGCGGTGAGTACACGTATGTACTCGCAAGTCTTTAGTGTATGGAAATATAGTTAAATGCAGGCTATTTCAACAGGAATAAGCTTCTATACTAGGTTGATTGCATAAAGCAGCATTTATTTGTAAAACAACATTTAACAACCGATAGCATTAGTAATTGAAAGAGCATTTGACATAAAACACATTTCACAAGTATATGTATAATGTATATTATCCCAACCTGGTTCGCCATTCCCGCCGAATGCAACCGCTGGGCTAGCTTGTCGACTCTATCCATCAAACACTTCCTTTCCGTTCGAGACTCACACTTTTTCAGAAGAAGACACAAAACCAAACTTCTATACTCTCCATACTTATCTGGGCTAGATGCTCTTAACCGTGAGCACGGCTAATCGATTAGTTTTACTTAACACTTCTGCAGAAGTTGCACACATTCCCCACATGGGTCTATCTAGCAAGCGTGTTGCCACGACGCGCGATACTTTTCAAGACCCGACTCTTGCAGATTGACCATGCCGTTCCCATCATCGGTGTCAGCCAGACATCAGCACAATAGCGTGATCCCACCCTGGCGGATTTAGGCGGCCGTACGCTGCAGCGCAACACGGGGTATCCCTTGCCCCGAGCCCCATTACCCCACGAGTGGCACTATTGTTGCAGCGGGAACCCACAACACCCCCTTCTTCTGTCCAATGGATGACAGAAGTCCCTTCCGAGAACCCCGCCAGTTGCAGACCTGTCAACTGCGCAAGTTCTCATCTTGCTCTTCGGCCTACCAACAAATCTGGCTATCCCCCGAAGTCAGGTACATAGGCATTCTGCCCCAGTTCAGTTCATGTGGTTGCGCGAGACTCACCCAGCATTAACTTTGAGTTCGGTCCTTATATTTTTGTTGACTCGGGCAAGGACTCCAATCCTAACCACACCATCACCTTCACATTCTATACCTCCTCCCCGAGTCATTTACACCACTCATTTTTATCAATTAACCATTAACCATTTTGACTCAATTCATTTTGAAATCATATTTTGATTGATGAGTGTAACTGCCAAGGACTAGACTCAAATCTATTGCATTGACTAAGCATATGCATTTATTAACATTTTATACCCAAGTGACATTTATTAAGTTGCCTAACCTCTACTAGGGCTATCAATGTGACCATGGGAAATAGATTAAGGAAAACCACCAATTTGGGTTATATCTACCATTCCCACAAACTAGCACATTTACTGAAATTAAACGCATGCATATAGTTTGATAAATCAAAGTAAACATCGTAAAATATTGGATCAAGATGATCAAAGGAGGTGCTTGCCTGTCTGCTGCTGCTCTGATGGATCCGGGACGAACTCAGGATTGTTCGAGCGACTCCGGACTCACTCGCCTAATCGAATAAAAACATCAAAAGCAAATAACAGAGAAATAAATTAGCAAAAAGTGACTTTAGAAGCATAAACACCAACTTAACATCAAATAGAACTCATCTAGACACTAAGAAAGCAAAGAAACGAAACAAGCGAGAAAAATGGCGAAATCGCGATTCGAAACGGCGATTTCGGCGAATTTCTCGCCAACTTGAACAAAATGCGCAAAATAATTTAAAATTCAACTAAATTTTGTTAAACACCTAGAATTAGTTATAATCCACCTAATGGAACTTACGGTAACTCGTTTGTATTTAAAACTAACAACCGGAAGCCAAAACAGTTAAAATCAATACACAAACTGCTGAAAAATCAGAAAAAATAAAAACGGCACTATTCACCGTAACGCAAGAGCCATTTCTGTCCAGAATCCATTCGAACGACTTTGCTAATCGATTCCAGCGACTCCACTAGGTACTTTAGGATGTCTAGGACCTATCTGGACCTTGCCCCTTGAAACTTCACGTAAGGTGCATCGAAATCCGCTCGAAAGCGCAAATTAAGCCGAGGTTTACGCCTCGATTCAAGACAGGGTCAGCGGCTCAAACTCGATTCCACTTGGCGCGAGGAGCACGTTCGACTCTACTAAGTCTAAATGACCCTAAATGACTCATTCCGACAGCTAGCGTGAAGAAACCCTAAATGTGGAATATGGCCAAAATGGCTATTTTGCTCTAAAACGAGCAATCTCGCCCAAAAGGGCCGTTTGAGTTGAAATGCCGCGAGACTTGTTTTAAGCCCTTGGCTAGTTGCTTAGGATACTTACGACCTATCGGAGCCATTCCCGACATGGATGACTTAATCTTCTCGACTTTTGATCAATTGCCCGCTAACTCCTGTAATTGCAGAAAGCGGCAAAAGTCCGAAAAGTGACTTGAATGCGATCCAAAACACGCGGGAAGCATGCTATCGACCTTAGTGACCTTAAACGAAGCTAAACAAAGCTAAATGCCTTAAACGGCTTGTGAGGCCTATAATTACTAAAATAAAATGCAAAGTGCTAAAATGCAAATCTAGCGATTCTAAGCTTTTCTAGCCTCTAAGGACTAATGGTAAAGTCAATACATGCCTCGGAGCTCTAGGATTTTATGAAATAAAAATAAATTAAAAGAGACCTAGAGCTAACAACTTGTAGCAGGTGTTTTGACGAAACTTAATTTCGACTCTTCTGATCGCAACCAGGGCTATCAGAAGAGCTAATGGAGCTATCGTTATACGCTATGGACCTTCGGTCCATTGTAAAAATAGTTAACACCTAAATGAATAAAATAAATTTCGGCTAGCGAAATTGAATTCCGATTCCTCGTAGCGACTCTAGCCACCGTAACTGCTATGGGAAAAATCTATACATGCTATGCACCACTAGACCTCAGATAAATCGAAGACCTAGCGATGGACTTGAGCGAATACGAGGGTGACTAAAAGCTAGGTTGGCTATAGGATTAAATGAGCCTAACGATGATCTGAGTCTAGATTCTAAAGCACAATTGCCATGCGACGCGTCTAACACATGGAACCTAGTTTTGACCTAGGCTAGGGTTTGAGGGACATGATGAAATGCGGAGCTCCAGAGGGGAAACTTCGTAGCTAATGACGAGGGACGCCCCGGAGCCGAGAAATCAAGTCAGATCGCAAAAGCACCACGGGAACTCCAAGAGACATCGATGAATCTCGATGGAATACTCACTTGAAGGGATTGAGAAGATGGGGAACGCGATGAGGACGCCAAATCCAGCCTCCGATTCGATTTTCGTCGGTTGAATCGCCCGGAATCCGCGGATTTGGGTGGCCTTCTTCTTCTCTTTCTCCTTCTCCCTTGCTTGGGACGTGAGGGATGGAGGAAATGAGTTTGGTTGTTGGTTGGGGATGGCTAACACATATATATACACTATGCACTTATGAGGGGTATTTTGGTCAAGTGACAAAACTTGAAGATTCAAACTTCCAAAGCTGATTTTTAATGATTCTAAGGTATGTTGGAGGGATTTTGGGTCACTTTGACACTTATTCAACTCAATTTGCAATTACTCATGAGAGTGAAATTAATTGAGTCGGGTAGTTTAAATGCTGATCATGATCAAAGTTTACAAGCTCGATTAAACGTATCCTTAACTCCTTTTGAAGATTTTTAAGTTCCCACTAAACTAGGCAACTTGTACTTGAAGGACAGAGAAGAGAACATTTAAGTCGACGTACAAGATACTTTCGCAAGAGCTCGAAAACTGAATTCAATCACCGAAAACACTTGTCGGCGATCAAATGGGAAATTGATTTTGAGTGACGCTAAATAAGTTGAAGGGTTCTTTTAGATCCCGAACGAGTACAATCGCTCAAGATACAGAAACACACAAGAACAGTGTATTATTGAACAGTGTTTGAGTACAAATGTACAGTGACTCGAGTATAGAAATACTCGGGATATTACAAGCATGAGCAGTAGACCTAGGGTTTGGGTTTTCGCCAATTTAGAGTCAGAATTTGGTTGTCCGCCTGTTGAAGAAGTTGTATGTAATTGAAATACCTTTAATTGGACGTAAAGTATGCTTAATTCCGACCATCCGTTTGAAAGTTATGCTTGTTTTACCGAGCGTGTTCAAAACTGTGACGAGATTGGAACAGATCACGGTATTCTGTAGATTAAACCAGTTTAGAGTCCGAATCAGTATTTCCATATACTTAGAAAAAGTTAGGAAATTTCCTAAGCTACGCGAGGATGAACTCGTTTAATCGATTCAGAGTCTTAGAACCCGAGTTATGCTCATTGCCAGTCTGCTGTCCCGACGGGACAGAACCTCTGTTTTTGGGTTGTGCGAGTAGTTTGCGAAGTCGGGGTAGAAGAGTGTTTACGTATTGTTTTGTGGGCATGATTTTGAGTGTGTGGTGCCTATGTGCAGGTGGTGTGACCCCGGGGGTGCCCTCTACTTCTTGCCAATCCGTCGTCCGTGGTTGAGGCAAGTGTATTGGAATGGGTCGCGGGTTGTAGATTGCTAGTTTTGTTGAGTTGTGTGAAATCATGTGCTGAAAAATTGGCTTTGAACTGAAAAATTAGCTTAGAATTGGATTTGCAAAATGTGCTTGTGCATGTGTTTGACAATTTGACAAGAAACAGTAAGCTTCACTTTGGTGCCGGACCAAGTTCTCAAGAAACAGTAAGTTCTCCATCTGCGCCGGACCAAGTTTGTTGGTCTGTCGTAAACATGTTTTTGGCAACCTCATTTTCCCATGTACAACAAACCAAGTTTTGTGGTCTGTTGTAAACATGTTTTTGGCAACCATCATTTTCCCATGTACAACAAACCAAGTTTGTTGGTCTGTTGTAAACATGTTTTTGGCAACCATCATTTTCCCATGTACAACAAACCAAGTTTTGTGGTTTGTTGTAAACATGTTTTTGGCAACCATCATTTTCCCATGTACGACAAACCAAGTTTGTTGGTCTGTTGTAAACATGTTTTTGGCAACCTCATTTTCCCATGTACAACAAACCAAGTTTTTTGGTCTGTTGTAAACATGAATATGAGTCCTTTTGTGCTAGACCAAGTTCTTGAAAAACAGTAAGTTTTACATGTACGCCGGACCAAATTTTTTGGTCCATCGTGAATGGGTTTTTGAGTGGCTTTTTCAAGTGTACGCCAGACCATTTTTTTTGGTCCGTCGTGAATGCGTTTTTGCTTGATTAGGGTTTTGAGCAAATTTGAAATTGATTTTTGTTTTAAACTTTGAGATTATGAAATTGGTGAAAATTTCATGATGCTTGTTTTGAAGTGGATTTTATGCAATGCTCGTGTGAGTATTTGCATGGATTAATGTTAAGTTAAGTCGCGGAATTGTGCTCGGAATCGTTTTGTGGTTTGTTCATGTGCAGGTATTGCTCGAGGGCGAACGTAGTCGATGACGGGACCGGAACTACGTTCATGGAGGAACTGAGGTTCGGGACTAGGTTCAGGAGGAACTGAGGTCTTGGTGGTCAAGGAAGTCACGCTGGACGTTCGGGCTAAGAGAATGGTGCATATGAAGAATGGTTAGTCACGTGAGTATGGCAGGTGGCCATACGCGTGCAAAGTGTTAGTCACGTGAGTATGGTAGTGTTGCCATACGCGTGCAAGAGTTGTACTCGGCCAGGTTGGGCCAAGAGGAGTTGTGTTGAATACATACTCCTTCTAGGATTAGGAGTGGGACTCCTTCTAGGATTAGGAGTGGGAATTGTATTCAGGACTCCTTGTGTTTTGCTCCTTTAAATAGGAGGGGTTGCCTCCTGTTGAAGAGCATCAATTTGAGCTGAGCGCATTGAGAGCCTCAAGCTCAGGTTTAGGGTTTGTACTCTTTTGATGGGAGTACTTTAGACAAAAGAAATAAAGATCAATTCTTCCAAGATTCTTGCGTGCTACAGTAACCACGTTGCTACAGTGTTTCCTGTTTTGGTTCTTGTTTGCATGCTTGTCCTAATTCTAGATTAGTTTTTGATATTTGAGTTTCATCTTGATTTGATCCATCAAAAACCTTTCTAGGGTATTGTTTAAGAGTTCCTTAGAGTCTAGTTGATTAATCCTTTGAAGATCTTGTTTTATCTAGAAGTTTTGATTAGATTGTTTTTCGTCAAGTTCTGGAACAGCAAGATTGAGAAGCTCATAACTTTTGATCCGTAAGTTCGATCGAGCTGATTCTTTTTGGGTTCGATTCGTATTGGAATCTAGTTTATTGTGTCCAAATTGCAGATCGATCTAACGGTTGGATCTCCGGGAATTCGCATTTTACTGAACCTCTATCATTCTGTTTTTGTCGAATACGAGGCAATTATTTGGTTCCGTTTTGGGGTGAACTTTTAGTAGATCAAGAATTTGGTTTTAGCTTCCGCTCAATCATTCACCCCCCTCTGATTGCTATATTCATATACTTCGGTCCTACAAGTTGAAATTAAATTTATGATATGTTCACATGCCATGCTTAAATGTTTGCCATTGATATGATGAATATGGTTTATTATGTTGTGATGCCATGTGTTAATGTACAAGTTATCTATGATGTTGGCATGTTTGCATACATGGCATGACACATGGCCGGGTCGGTGAGAAAGTCATAACTAGTCCGGTAAGGTCGGTGAGAAAGTTATGACTAGTCCGGGGCGCCATTGAGTAAGTCCTACATCGTGATTCCATCCACCGCGGTGAATGGAAGCGAGGAGTAGGCACCCTCCATCTTCGGGATGGAAGGGGGGAGAGGGTGCACACCGACGGGTGTGTACTCAACCATACCGGTATGAGTTTCCAGGAGACATGTGCATCGCATCGCATTGGATACATGATGATGATGATAATGATATGTGATCATGAATAAGATGATAGACATGATGTGAGTTGTTGTAGCCATGTAATTGTTCTTTTGTACCATTGCAATATACTTGCTGAGTGTTGAACTCACGCTTGTGCTTTCTTGTTGTTTTAGGTACCATGAGACCGGCATGCGGGGAAGGGAAATAGTCACACTTCTACACGTAGCTTCACTCATTTGTTCCCACAGTCATTCAATTGGGTCTTGATAATAAATTAAGTGTGATGCTTATTGATTTATGGTTTAGTTTTGCGATATGAGAGTCTTATTGTTCGTTTGGCGCATGGAGACATTGAATGCTTGGAATTTGACTTATATTGCTATCATGCATTTAATTATTGCTATTTTAGATGCCTCTTATATTGCCATATATTGCTATGCTATTGTTGTTCCTTCAACTCATGTTAAAACAAAGGAGATGCTGCCGAAATTTTGGTTTTTAGCATTCGTGCCTTTGCTGTAATTTACTTGTATTTGTGGTATTTAGAGGTTGCTTACTCTATGTTTGGTAGCATTCGGGCATATTAAATGCCGGGGTGTTACACCGATGTCATAAAGTATATGCTGTCGGCCCCTATAATGAAAGGGCGACTTGGGAAATGGGCTTACAAGCTTACAGAGTTCGACCTCACGTTTGAATCGGCTAAAGCAATAAAGGGTCAGGTAATAGCCGATTTTATTACAGACCACACCCGTACTTGTGGGTTAGTAAGCCTTGCCCCTTGGTGACTATACTTTGATGGATCGGTGTGCAAGGAAGGAAACGGCATCGGAATAGTCTTGGTGTCTCCCAAGGGATATCACTACGAGTTTGCCTTCAGGCTGAACAACCGATGCTCAAATAGTCAGGCTGAGTATGAAGCCCTGATTAAGGGATTGGTCATGCTGTAGAATATCGGGTCAGATTCTGTCGAAGCCTTCGGAGATTCCCTGCTGGTGGTGCAACAAGTGCAAGGGGATTCAATTGTTATGATGAGGTTCTAATCTAGTACCTGGCACGTTGCCATGAACTAATGAAGACATTCAGTTTCATCACCATCAGCCATATACCCAGGAGGGACAATGACCGGGCCAATGCCTTGGCCCAGCAAGCATCAGGGTATGTATCTCTCGAGCAATCAACCGACTGCGAAGCCGCCGAGAAGAAATATTGTAGCTAGATCAGGCTGGGGTGGAGTAGAAATATTGCCTTTTAGAAGCTGGGAGTTGGAGGTGCCTTCACTCCTCATGAGTTTACTGATGGACCTAGTCACAGGCATCTTGCAACGTGGTGTCCAATCGCAACAGATGAATAGGATATAAGGATATAAATTGAGAGTTGGCTTGGTTGCAAGGCAACATTTCATTCGCTAAAATTTTCTTAATTTTAAAATTCTTCATAATTCAAGTGTTGTCTCGTCGTGAGAACTTTAACCTAAGGGTTAAGTAGTCACGAGTGTAACCCAAATAACATCACAAAAGAGGGTATAACAAGATTCAACAAGCATGAAATACCCAAGTACTTAAGCTAGTATACAAGTGTTCTAGGGTTTCTCCTACTAGTATAGTCTTAATTTATTAGGTCGAATAAGAATAAGGGTACTTAAATGAGGATAAATTTCTATACTAACCTCAAAAGGTGGTTTGTGGTTATTGGTGTAGATATTGCAGTCTTTCTTGTTTAAGTGGAAGGATAGTAGTGGTACCCTACGGATATTCCTAAAAGCTGGTGGCAAAGATGTACTGTATGTCGTAGCGGCTAACAAAGGCTACCCAAATTATCTTTAAAAAGATTTGTTGGCAATATTTTATGAGAACATGGATAAGGAAAGAAAATCCAGTAGAAAGGATGAGGATATTTAGAGGTGAGGAAAGGATGTCCTATAGAAGGAAAAAGAAAAGACTTAGCTATATATTCCATACACGTATCTTTAAAAGTAAGGTTTTGAATTTCTCTGCTTCTATACTAATGGCCATTCTATCTAAGGTTTATCCTACAGTCAGTATGGCTCTGATACCAATGCTGTCGGAACCCTCCCTTTTATGGCGTGGAATACCAAGAGGGATTCCTATGTGCAAACAGTACTAGTCCCATAATCAGTGGCTAGCACGCACATTTACAACATTGTCATCACATCCATACAAGTTTATATTACATTGATAGAAATAAAGTCTTACATCATGGCCTATTGGCCGAATCTAAAAGTTTGCAGCGGAAGATACATTGCTTGGCAGTATGCCTTCTACCCAAAATACCACAGGCAACTGACAAGGGTAAACCTTAGAAAGATTCGTTAGCAAACTCCCTGTAATCTGCGTCTGGATCGGAGTACTCATTCTCTTCATTCTCTGAATATCAACAATAGCAAGGTTGAGTACACGCATGTACTCGCAAGACTTGTAGTGTATCACAAATGTATATAGTAAATGAAGGCTATGTCATGGAGAAGCTACTAAGTTGTTTTGCATAAAGCGAAATTGAATCGTAAATACAGAATAATAGATTGCAAGCGTAATTCGTAAAGCAATTGACAGATATGTAAATAGCAAGTATAAATAAGACTAGTAACAATCCCACAATCCTCCATGATTGTGAGTGTATCGTCCATTCCCATACCGTTGACAACAACACTTACTATTGGCAACAACACTTTAACATGATTCTTTCCAACTACCATTAAGTTCCATTCATTTTATAAAAGTACCAAAACTTTAACTTAGTGTGAGCGCACCAAGACTCCCATAACCGTGGGAACGGCTTTTCGAAAAGTTTAGACTCTGCAGAGTTGTACAACTTTACCCACAAATAATGACTTTCCCTTTTTGCAAAGCTTATTAACACACTTCCTTTGGTGTGCCGCGAGGAAAATCATACACAACTGTTACATTATTTAACTCTGACTTTACACTAGCCTAGTGACGTTAAATCCTTACTATGGTAGGAACAAAAATTTGGGAAGATATAAATTCTCATTGCGCGAGATCAAGAACACGTGTTCCTTCCCATAGTGAGGCGTACACCGTTGCATCGATATGCAATTACCCACAAGTCCATGTGGAAGCCCCTTACAAGCCAACTCGAAAGGGCTTAAGGCTTGTGCTACTTCGGCCTCCCAATGTGCAAAGCCAGTTTTAAATAACTTAGTAGGTTGAGGCTACCCCATAAATAGCAATTGTGGTTGTATGGTAATTCCCGGATTATGCAACACTATGTTCGGTCCTTAACTGACCCAGGCGGAAACTCTCCCTAACTACGTGTAAGTTAAAGCTTACACAACTGGCTATTGCCATAATCTGGCCATGTCAAATCATAGTTTTATTTTCATTTTTATCAAACTACCAGTATCCTTTACTGTCATATCCAACCTTTTTAAATTATGAGACAACACCTGTCTCTTCCTAAACATGTCTATTCTCATTGATTATCATGAACAGTGTAACCATCCATTCACGATCCCATTACTAGAGCATACTAAGCATGTGCAAATAATAATCGAGTATACCCAATTGACATTATCTTTTGTCTAACCATAACCTAGGGTTTCAATGTTCTCATGTCAACAATTAATCAAGGAAATCCCACAAGCTAGGTTTAGTTCTACCGCACCCCACAATATAACAGTTTAATAAACATAGCGCATGCATAATAGTTTTGACAAACAAAGTAAACTAATTAAAATAGTAGGTTCAACATGGTCAAAGGAGGGTGCTTGCCTTGCTTGTTGAATTTAGTAGTGAAGTCGGAGTTGTCTGCAATAGTATCCGGAACGTCGGAGTCTACACGTCGTTCGTCGAGAAACAAAGCAATGGCAATAACAATAAGAGGCAAAAAGAAATAAGATAATAATGGGGCAAAAGAAGTCAAATAACATCAAATTGGAAATCATATAAAATAACAGGTGTGTGAGTGTGTTTAGGCTTGGGCAAGGGTTAGGGTTTAGGTCTAACTACACACGTAGGGCATGCAACTGTGATTTACAAAAATTAAAGTTTTATTCTACGAGTTCAAGAGGCCAAAATTGTGTATATGATTATATTTATCTTTAAATTCAAGAAGCTAAGATTGTTTGGATTTATAAAATTAAAATAGAGTCAAAATAGCATAGCTAATTGGATCTCAAAGAGGGATTAATCGATACAATCAAGTGATTAACCTAAGGTACAAAAGGTGGTTTATTGTGCTACTATTATAGGACCTACAATCATGCTATTATAAAAGTATAGGTTCTGGATTTATACGAATAAAACGTTAGTTAAGGTGTTGGTATGAATAATATTTAGTCTTAAGTACATTTTGTACAAACAAATATTTTAAACTAGTTGGGTTTACAGAATGAAGCTACTGGATGCATCTACATGGCTACACGATGAATCTCATGATGCAAATATTTTTAGCTAAAGCTTCCTTAGTTCAACTATTCACATAAGGTGTTATTGACTACCATAAAACTTAGGGATATTGCACTAATAGGATTCAGATGCAAAGCAAGATATAAATAAGATATCTTTCTAGAATGTGGTGGTCCATATACCAAAGAGCGTTTCTAAGCCAAAATTCCTAAAATTTACATTTAGACGAGATGTTTTACAGGCTACCGAAAAGGCTTAAGTGTTTATAAAATCTACGCGTTAACGGTTTAGTTTTTGTTTTATGTTTGCGACTACACCTTATAGGATTATTTAACCATCTTTCAGGAACTAGTAGGGGATATCACTAAGAATGTTTTTAAGTTAGTTCCGCCACATTCCACTTTCATTCACGACGTTTTTCATAAAAAAGAGCATTAAGGCTTTATATGGATTTAGTTTAACATTGCGAGAGCAAGAATCATTTTTGCATAACCAAGAAGGGAATCACCTATAAAGGTTCTAGGATTTGGTTTCACCAACTTTTAAGTTTGTTTACGAAAGTTACGACTATTCGAACAATTCAAGTATTGAAACTTCGACTACTATACATTTAATGCATACTAAGGTAAAACCTAAATATTTTAATATATTCGAAAACTATGTGACATTAGGGGTATAACCAAATTAGTCTTACCAATATTTGAGTTCATATTAACTATTTGATTTGCATGCAATAGTTATGGTTATTCACATTTTAAGGTTTTGCTAAAACTTATCCTTATATTTTTAATGATAAAAGAGCACAATTAAGTTTCAACCAAATTAATATTACGAAAATGAGGTTCTAAGATTTTAAAAGGTTTAAAAGATTAATCTCACAATACCGGAGTTTGGTTGCAAAGTTATCAATGCTTAAATCCTAGTTGATTACTAGATACTTTGCTTAATGACAAACTAAAGTACACAAAGCAACTTATTAAGCTACTGTTACAAAGACTATAATCATGACGCTTCAAATGTTTAGGCATTAGTTTTCAAGTTAGATGCAATTTGCTAACACTATTCATTCATGGAAAAGCTAAACCTTATGTTACACATGAAATGACACAATTGAACTTATGATTAAACAAACCTATGCCTAAATATTTTTATATTAACAGAGAGAATACCACTTCATGAGAGTATTAAAACTTGTTTCACCAAATTTGAAGTTTATTTGCACAAATTATTAGTATTTAAAATTTAAACATGTTGAAAAGGACCTAATCACAAATCTTGTATAAACTGAGTCCAAATCTAAATATTTTTATATATTTGGAACTATAATGACATAAGGAATGCAATAAAATTGGTTTCATCAAATTTGGAGATTGTTTGCAAAAATTTTATATTGAGCATATGTTAGACCTACGGTTTAAATTTGAATATCAAATAATGTGCATTGAACAAAATTGAAATGTTCTTCTATATTTAGAAACTTCATTATTCAATAAAATTTTAGGAACTTGTTTGATCTTATTTGGAGTTATAGTGTGAAAGTTATAGTCATTTTAATTGGCTCGGTTGGAAAAATTGGGATAAATACAAAAAGGCGTTTCCTAAACATGGAAATGTATTCTTGCCATTTGAAGGATCTCTGTGTGTTGGCACTGGCTGATAACGTGACCCCACTCGGTGGTGGCACAGAGCAGAGCCGAGAGGAGGCGGGCTCGCCGGCGGCGAGGCAAGCTTGGAGGCGGACGGCCGCGGGTGGGAGGAGCAAGAGCTCGGCGAGGAGATCCTAGGGAACTGGTCGATTCGGGCTAAAACCAGCCAGAATTAGGCCGCGGCGAAGTAGGGCGGCGGCGCGATTGGCGGCGAGCTGTGGAGGTGGTGGAGCGGCGTCGAGGCGCAAGTGAGGGGTCAGTGAGCATCTAGGGATCGTGAAGGTTCCGATTTTGAGACTCACCGAGTGGGGGAAGGTCAGTAGCGGCGCGGCACCGTGCATTGGAGGTGGAGAAGAAGGGCGACCGTGGCAACGAGGCTCCGGTGGCGTTGAAGCACGGGAGAGTAGCCGGTGAGCACCAGTGAGCCTAGTAGATGCTGTCCCAAGCACTCATCATGGCAGAGGAGGCACGAGGTGGTGCGGCACCATGCGCCGGAGATGGGGAAAAAAACGGGTGGTGCGACGGAGCTTCGAGCAATGGAGGCTACAATTGGGGTGATGGACGAGTTCAGTGAGCTAGAAACAAGTTTTAGACGAAGTTAATTGAAGGACTACTCACTGAGCGGCTCCAATTGGATTTTAGCCCAACATGAGTCCTTGTGTCAATGGCGGCAGTGGGGTGAATCAGGAGTTCGGCTTGGGTGATGGAGGAGCAGTATGAGGCGTGGGGGAAACAATGGCGACCAGCGTGCGGCTCAAATAGGTGAGGAGTGATGTGCATGACCATGGTGCTCGTGACTTGATTCGCTGGTCAAGAAGAAGGGAACAACAACGGCAGGGTCTTAGCGGCAATGTCGTGCACGCTAGCTGAGCTATCGGCGTGGTAGAGGGCATAGGAGAGCAGAGAGCCAGGGGTGTGATCATGCCTACGAATTTGACGCCTCAGTGGCCAAGCTCCAAGGTCAGGCAGTGAGGAGTCTTGATCATGATAGGGATTTGGCAATGGAGCTCTAGGAGGAAACGGCCAAGATGACAGAGAAAGGAGGAGGGAGATGAGTAGCAATGGCGCTCGGTTGGTGCTCTGCACTTTTCTTCAATGATGCTCATTGTGCCAGCCGAACTGCCCAATGTTCATTACTGACAAAAAGTTTCCTCTATTTGATTGGTGCAGTGAGCAGTGGTGTTGTCAAGTTCAGGCATCGCATTGGCCCAGAGGGATCTGGAGAATCCTTAAGGTGGTAGAATTGGAAATGGAGTTCTGTAATCTAACATCTTCTTTACACAATACAGTAATACAGTGCTAGACTAAGCTTTTTGTGTTACGAGTTTATATCAGGTTTAGGGCAAGAAAGACTTCAGGGTAAATTTCAGAGTTTAGGCATGCACAAAGTTGTGTTGCCAGAAATGGAACAGTGTTACGTCCAGATTGGTTTCTTGATTTGTCATGTCAGGCCTTGCATTGGTGCATTTGGTCTGAACATTACCACTTTAATTGATGCTTGGTTTGTTTTTACCATACTCAGATTTGATGATGAGATGCCCAGACCTCGCATTGGTCCAATAAAATGTGAAGATCTTTGAACGGGTAAACTTTGTTTGAAATTCTGGATACGGTTGATCAAGCTCAGATCAGTCATTGCTAGATTCTAATTGACAGTGGTTCAGATTAGTGCAGCTTGATGAATGAGTCTTTAAATAATGTTAGGTTGTATTAGGTCTTGCTCAAACTATTGTTGGAAAGCTTAATGAAGGAAATAAGCTTTTAGTAAAAATGGATTTTCTAAGTATCCAAAATGATATTGAAACTTTCATCGTGTTGACCCATAATTATATCTATTCCAAAATAAAAGTTTAGAGCCGGAATACTTGTATTTATTTTTATAAAATTCTTTTATTGAAATAGGACCAAATTAATCAAAACTGTTTTTGATTTTTTTTCTAAGCAACAATTCTTTTTAAATCCTTTTGAAAATTTATAGAGATGATATAAAGGTAATGTAGGAAATACATTTTATTTGTGATCTTATGCTAAATTTGTTTTTGATAAACAAGGTTAAGATTCCGTTTGCAAATAAAATAGAAGGTTTTTCTTGTGCAACAAAGTTCAAAGAAGTTCACAAAATACTAAGAATTCAATTTAAAATAATAAATAATAAATTTTAATTTATTTTTACTTTCTTTTATTTTGAGGATGTTACAAAATCTTCCTGGCCTCGAGCAAAGGCCACAAGTTTATATTGGCCGCTATAGATTACTTTTCAAAGTGGGTTGAGGCTATCCCACTAAAGAAGGTCATGAGCACGGAAGCAATAGCATTCATACAGGAGCATATCGTCTATCGGTTCGGGATCCCACAAACCATCACAACCGATCAAGGCACTGTGTTCATGTCGGAAGCATTCCAAAACTTTGCCCGAGGTTTAGGGATCAAAATGTTGAACTCTTCGCCATACTACGCTCAGGCTAATGGGCAGGCCAAGTCGTCAAACAAAACGTTGATAAAATTGATTAAAAGGAAAATAGCCGATAAACCCAGAGGATGGCGTACAACGTTAGCCGATTCACTATGGGCATACAGGGTGTCATACCACGGAGTCACCAAGGTAATGCCGTACCAATTGGTGTATGGGCAAGAAGCAGTGTTGCCGATAGAAATCGGCATAGGTTCATTCAGAACCACCCAGCAAAATACTTTATCGACCGACGATTACAAGAATGCTTTGGCTGATAATTTGGAAGACCTAACGGAATTGAGATTAAAGACGTTCGAGCATATTCAGTAGAATAAAGCTAGGGTGGTGAAAGCCTACAATAAAAAGGTGGTGCCCAAGTCATTCGAGGAAGGCGATCTGGTGTGGAAAACTATCCTGCCAATCGGAACGAGGGACAACAAGTATGACAAATGGTCACCCATGTGGGAGGGGCCGTACAAAGTCAATCGGCTGGTGCTAGGAAATTCGTACATACTGGAAACTTTGGAAGGGGAGACGTACGTCAAAGCGATAAATGGGAGATACCTGAAAAAGTACTATCCTAGCATATGGGTCGGAGCTTAAGAGAAGAAAAAACTGGTAGCTGAATCAGATTTAGTATGAACGAGCTCAGTAACGAATCAGAATATTACAAGACAAAAGGCGATGCATGGTTAAAGATGTTTCAATGCATCGTCTACAAGAGATGAATAATACTATCAGCAGCTTCTTGTGCAGCCCAACCCATGCTCGAGATTAGAGCTTCATCATCTAATGCACTACCCGGGACTGGTGAAATCGCTTTGACTCTGGCATCGATCCTCTGAAAGGATTTCACCAGATCGGCTCGACGTGCTTGTACGTCGGCCTTCGCCAAGGTGGCCTTACGGTCCATTTCAGGGAGGCAGGCCTCGGCTTCGGCTAGCGCCTGTTTCAAGCGAGTTATCTCGTCAATCAGCTCTACTTTTGATGACGCTAAATCTTGGGCCGAAGCAATTGCCACATTGAATTCGGCTTTCTCCTTCTTTACATCGGCTGCTTGAAGAACGAGCTCGGCACGTTCCTTTGCAACTTCCTCCTGTTGCCAATGTTGCTCCTGGGCTGATTGAACGGCGTTTGTCGGGACCCGAATCTGCAAATCCGGACCCTCTGTGTATTCAGCACTAGTCCAGGAACGCGCTAGTGCACACAGTCTTAACATCGGTAAATATCACAATCATACCACTCGATACTAATAAAGTACTTTACTTAAATAGTCAAACTGGTTGCTCGACCTTATGGTCAAGTTACAAATATATGCCACGCAGGGCGAAACTTATTAAGAGAGAAATAATAGCAGCGGAAAAATAAGATAACTTCGTGGCGCCATCCAGTATACCACATGCAACTGACTGGGCTCGCTTCCTAGTTAGACGGATCTTCCGGGGGCTCCTCCTCCAAAGCTGGTGTAGTCTCCTCTTCAACTGGTGTTGTGTTGCGGCAAGGGTGAGTACTTGGTACTCAACAAGTCATACACAGAATGCAAGGTAATATACTATATGCATGGCTTGATACAAAGGAATAGCTCAAGGTATGTTTGCAGTAAACAGCATTTGACAAGTAACATAAGTAGATTCGAAAGCAATAGAAACAAGTACAAGATCGATAACTTTTCAAGGAGTTTAGTGAACATCTTTCCCAATCCTAGTCCACATTTCCATCAACAACATTCTTTAAACCAAACCCTCTTTCCAAGCCCAAATTGTTTTCATGAAAGTCTAACCCTTGACTGTAATTCCCGAGCGATGTCCAATACCGCGGACACGGCTATTCGAATAGATTTTACACTCTGCAGAGGTTATGCACTTTACCCACAAGATACAGTCAAACACCACAAAGGCGAGTTCCCGTAACAAAGTCTTTCGAAAACTTCTAACAATACAAGTGGTCCTCTCCGGCGTTGCACACTAACCCTTCCCTTAGCTAAGGCGAAGTTTAGGTCAACCAACCGTTAGATGGGTACTGGCGCGACCCCAGACGCTCCCGTTCAACTTACACAAAGGGTGTAGTTGACATCACGAGGTCCCACAGTGCGTTATTAGCAACTTAATCAACTAGGTCCGTCCCATTACAGACATGTGGTTGCACGTTTGACCCAGTTCAAAGGCTTGCAAGGTTAAGTCCTTAGGGTGACCAGGGCAAGACTACCCGAAGAACCAAACTAACATTCCCAATGCCACAATTGGCCCACCCGATCAATCTTGCCACATGCCCCAGTCAAAGGCTATTTATCAAACCCCCAGTTGATTACCATGCACCACGTGCCATCAACATCACATGATACCTTTCCAAAACGATTCAATATATCATTAAATCAATATTAACATTTGATTGTCCAAAAACCATGTCATGAGCACGTAGCAGGTCTAAGCAGTATACTATACGGTCTAAAATCCCATGTTGGCAATTTAGTAATGTCCAACTAGTAAACCACAACTAGGGTGACAAGGGTCATGGCACACATTTAAGTAGTCAAGGTGTCATACAACAAATTGGCATTTATCTAATTTCCCATATTTAAATAAAGTATTTTCTAATTGAACTAGCATGCAATAAATTAAATCAAAATAGGTTTCAAAATGGGATCAACATGGTCAAAGGACAACTTGCCTTCAAAAAGTACTTGCTCTTGGTCTGAAAGTGGCTCCTGGGTCAATACTTCTCCTTCGAATCCTTCCGGCACTTCAACGTCTACTCGTAACGCGTGCAAATAGCAACAAATGAATAAAACAGTAGACAAAAAGTGTCCAAACATCCAAATAAAGTTCATAAACAGAGAGAACATAATTTTATGAATTTTTAGAAACTGGAATCGTCAAATTCGGAGTTTAAACGCAAAAGATACAAGCATTTAAAGTTTAAAATAATCAATTAAATAATATTACAGAGAAAAAACTTTAGTCCAAAAATTAAATAAAATTCATCATTAGTTAGATCTCAATTTAATACAAATTTAGAAATTTGAATCACTCAAATCGGAGTTAAAATGCAAAAGTTATAAGCGTTTGAAGTTTGAATCAAATTCTGAAATCATTAATTCGAATTAATAAATCATTTTCTTTTTCGGAAATTCTTTTATTGCGTCAGCAGGGACACGTGTCAGCCCCTGATTGGGCGGTGGCGTCGGCCGATCCATGGGCGTGGTCCATGGTTTGGCTCAGTCTCACAGTGGACCGGTCCACGGCTCGCCGTGAGACTGATAGGTGTGACCCGGGGTAGCGTCATTCTTGGCGTCGGCGGGACTCGACCGCTCGGCGGTGGGACTCGCGGTCACGTCATGGGTGGCGTCCGCGGTGCCGTCAGCGACATGTGGCCCGCCTTGTCGGTGAGTTCCGCAGCGCGCGGCGTGGGCGGACAGTGGGCCCTCTGACACGCGGGCCCCACGTGTCAGAGACACGCTCCCACGCGCGGCGCTGACCACGACGGTCAGACTTCCAGCCACGTGGCGCGATCTCGGCCGTTGATTCGAAAATCAACGGCCCAGATTGGATCTGGTGACGCACGTTTGGGGTGAACGTGGCCAACCTGGACCGTTCGATCTTTGATCGGACGGTCAAGATTCCATCTAACGCATACAACGCGGGTTAATGCTAACCGTTTGATCTAAATCTAACGGCTGAGAATGGATCTAGTACTGTGCGGTGACGGCTACGTGGCACAATCTAAGCCGTTGGATCTAGATCCAACGGTTGAGATTAGATCTGGGAATTTCAACGTGGAACTCACCGGGGGTGACGTGGCGAGATCTGGGGCGTTGGATCTGGATCGGACGATGGAAGCGAGCTCGAGTCAGCGATAGCTTCTTGGGCGGCCGGAGAGCGAGGGCGGCGACCACGGCGGCGGCGTTAGGCGACTCCGGGCGGCGTGAAGGGTCTCCAGCGGCGGCTTGACCTCACGGTTCGGGCCAGGCTCAAGTGAGGACGGCGGACGGCGGCGGAATCGGCACTTGAACGCGGCGGAACGCTCCTCCAACTCCGACGAGCGATTGCGGCGGCTACGCGGCGGCTTGGGCAGCGTGAGCTAGGGCTACGGGTGCGCACGGAAATCGGCAACCCGACAGCGGCGGCGGCACATTAAATACCCTCGGCGTCGCGGCAGCGAAAAACGAGGGCCCACGCACGGGCGGCGGCGTAGTCCGGCGGCGACACGGAGATGGTGACGTGGCACGCGCACAGCCGTTGGATCAAGATCCAACGGTGCAAAGTTTTGGGCTTGGCTATGACTCGGGCGAGCTGGCTGGCTCGGTCGGGCTCGGGCTCGGGTGACGTGGCTCAATCTCGGCCGTTCGATCTTGATCGGACGGTCGAGAGGGTTAGGCACGGTTGGGTTCGAGTCGGACTCGAACTCGAGTCTGACTCGGTCTCGGTCGGTGGAACAGTGCAAACTCACTCGCTATTAAACCAATTAAATAATTCAAATTAATTCCCAGAAATTCATTTAATTCATTAAAAATAGCAAAATACTCAGAAAAATTTCAGAAAAATTCTGGAAAATATTTTGGGACATTTTGGACTCAAATAAAATATTTCCAACAAAATTTTATTTGCAAAGTCAAATTCTTTAATTATTTCAAAATGGAATAAATTCAAATAAATTCCAAATAAATCCAAATAAATTCCAGAAAATTCCAAAAATTCACCAAAGTGCCAAATCACACATGAATTTAAGAAAAGAAAAATTTTGGGGTGTTACAAACCTCCCCCCTTAACAGTAGCTTTGTAAAGAAATAGGTTCGGAAACTCTTTCTTCAAATCCTCCTCGCGCTCCCAAGTTGCTTCACTCTCCGCATGGTTGCTCCATTGAACTCTACAGAAACGGGTTGACTTGTTTCTCGTCTCTCGATCCATTGTGTCTAGAATCTTCACGGGGTGTTCCTTGTAGGTCAGATCCTCTTGTAACTCGATTGACTCTAGCGGTGTCTGCTCCTCAGGTACTCGGAGACACTTCTTCAGCTGGGACACGTGGAACACGTCATGCACTCCTGCTAGTGATTGCGGTAACTCTAGCTGATAAGCAACTTCACCTCTGCGGCTGAGAACCTTGAATGGTCCAACATATCTCGGCGCGAGTTTTCCTTTGGCATGGAATCTCTTAACTCCTCTGAGCGGTGTGACTCTGAGATACACGAAATCCTTTGGTTCAAAACTCAGGTCTCGGCGACGGTTGTCAGCATAACTCTTCTGTCGCGATTGGGCTATCTTTAATCTCTCCCTGATCATGGCAATCTGTCCTTCGGCTTCTTGAAGAATATCCGGCCCAAAGACACGGCTTTCACCTGTCTCATTCCAGTTCAACGGTGTCAAGCGAGTCGACCATATAGTGCTTCAAATGGTGACATTTGCAAACTTGCTAATGCTGTTGTTGTAAATTTGAACTCGGCGTCTGGCGGAACTTCTATCCCAAGAGGTAGCATAAGCTAAAGCACAAGCTCATAGCATGTCCTCTAGAATCTGATTAACTCTTTCTGTTTGCCTATCCGTCTGTGGATGATAAGCTGTACTGAAGTTCAAACGGGTTTCCATGGCTTCATGCAGCTTGTTCCAAAACCTCGAGGTAAACTGGGTACCTCTGCCCGATACAATCTTCTTTGGCACACCATGAAAACAGACAATCCTGGTCACATACAACTCTGCTAATTTATCTCCCGAGTAGGTTGTCTTTACAGGAATAAAGTGGGCCACCTTAGTCAAGCGGTCCACTATGACCCATATGGAGTCATATCCTCCTTGAGTCTTGAGTAAACCGGTAATGAAATCCATTCCGATTTCTTCCCACTTCCACTTAGGTATCTTCAATGGCTGCAGCAATCCCGCTGGTCTCTGATGCATTGCCTTGACTCTCTGACATATGTCGCACTGCGCAACATGCTCAGCAACCTCGCGCTTCATGCTCGGCCACCAGAACCTTTCCTTCAAATCCCGATACATCTTGGCACTTCCAGGATGAATTGAATACTTGGAGTCATGGGCTTCTTCTAGAATCAATTGCTTCAGCTCCTTCTTGTTCGGCACACAAATGCGACCCTTCATCCATAACGTGCCTTGCTCATCCAACTTGAAGTCCTCTGCCTTGCCTTCATCCATGTTGGACTTAATCCTTCGGATCTTGTCATCATCCTTCTGTCCTTCTCGGATCTGATCTTCTAGGGTAGGCTTCACTTCTAATGCGGCCAAGAATCCTTCTGGTACAACTTCAATCTGCATTCTCTGGAAATCCTCACATATCTCATTCTGACTTGTGGCTAGCAACATGTTCACAGTATGGCTTTTCCGACTCAGAGCATCGGCCACCACGTTGGCCTTTCCTGGATGGTAATGGATCCCAACATTATAGTCCTTGATTAACTCTAACCATCTCCTCTGCCTCATGTTCAGGTCTGATTGGGTGAAGATGTACTTAAGACTATTATGGTCCGTGTATACTTCACATCTGTTTCCAATCAAATAGTGACGCCACAACTTCAGAGCATGCACTACGGCAGCTAGCTCTAAGTCATGCGTCGGATAATTCTCCTCATGTGGCCTCAACTGCCTTGATGCATAAGCGACAACCTTCCCATTCTGCATCAGCACACATCCAAGTCCTTGGCGCGATGCGTCACAATAAATGTCAAAGCTTTGATTAACATCCGGTAGAACTAACACCGGCGCTGATGTCAATCGTTTCTTCAGCTCCTGAAAACCTTTTTCACACTCTGGCGTCCATGCAAACTTCTTCTCCTTTTTCAACAATTGCGTAAGAGGTTTCGCAATGGTCGAAAAGCCTTCAATGAAACGGCGGTAGTAACCTGCCATTCCTAGGAAACTCCGGATCTGGGTCACGGTCTTTGGCTGCTCCCAATGTAACACAGCTTCTACCTTGCTTGGATCAACAGCAACTCCTTCTGCGGTCATTACGTGTCCGAGGAACTCCACCTTGTCCTTCCAAAAGTCACACTTGCTGAACTTGGCGAAAAGTTGCTGTTCCCTCAGCTTTTCCAACACTCGCCTCAAGTGCTCTGCATGTTCATCCTCTGTCTTGGAGTAGATCAAGATATCATCTATAAACACAACAACAAACTTGTCCAAATACTCCATGAACACCTTATTCATCATATTCATGAAATATGCTGGCGCATTCGTCAAACCAAAGGACATAACTGTAAACTCGTAATGTCCATATCTCGACGAGAATGCGGTCTTCGGAATATCCTCTGATCGGATCTTCAACTGGTGGTATCCCGATCTCAAATCAATGTTAGAGAAAACTCCGGCTCCTCTTAGCTGATCAAACAAATCATCGATCCTGGGTAGCGGATACTTATTCTTCACGGTGACTTCATTGAGTGCACGGTAGTCAATGCACATCCTGAAACTCCCGTCCTTCTTCTTGACAAACAGAACTGGCGCTCCCCACGGCGACGAACTCGGTCTGATAAATCCTTTCTCCATTAACTCTTCGAGTTGCTTCTTCATCTCTACCAATTCTTTGGTGGACATCCGATAAGGTCTCTTTGCTATCGGTGCTGTTCCAGGTACAAGCTCTATCACAAACTCTATGTCTCTGTCTGGCGGCATGCCAGATAGATCTTCAGGAAAGACATCTGGGTACTCATTCACTACTGAGACATCTTCTATGCTGATTGCCTTGGTACTGTTAACCATCAACTGTCCATCTCTAACGGCGGTAGCTTGGAATTCCACTTTCTTTCCACACGGGCTCTCAACTGAGATAGTCCTTCGTCCACAATCTAATATGGCCTTGTGCTTGGATAACCAATCCATTCCCAAAATAACATCTAAGGTCTGGGTCTCCAAAATAATAAGGTTCGCTAGGAACTCTATCCCATCTATTAGTATTCTCACCCCAGAACATCCTACTTTCGTTCGGAGTTCGGAACCAGGGGTTTGAACTAAAAGCATGCATTTAAGTCTTGCAATCTCCAAATCATTTTTAGCAGCAAAGCCTTGAGAAACAAGCGAATGCGAAGCTCGAATCAAACAAAGCATTGCAGTGTGCATCGAGTTGACAAGTAACTTACCCGATCGACATCCGTGGCATTACGAAGTGCATCTGCGGTGACATGATTGACTCGGCCTCTCACCACGGTCTGGGGTGCTGCTCCCGGCTGTGCTGTCCCTCGGTTTGCTCCTGGTGCTGGCGTCCTGGCTGGTGTGGATCCCAGATTGAAGCGAACTGGGGTCACTCCTGCTGTCTTCTTAGGACAACTGTTGGCAAAGTGTCCTGGCTCGTTGCAGTTGTAGCAGCGTCTCACTGTCCCCTGTTGTTGCACGAAGTAGCGTTTCCGGTGAAATTTGGAGTCTGATAGTTCTGATTGATGGGTCTTGGTGCTGGCGACGGTGTCCTTGTAGCATTCTGTGGTTGGAATCTGAAAAAATGATTTGGCGCAACCCTCAAGCGTTGCTGCGCTCCCTAACGCGATCCCTGATGTTGCATCCTGCGCTTCTTGTTCTCATCCAGTTCCTTGCGATTGTCCTCAAGAATAAGCGCTTTATTCACCAACTCTTGGAAATCTGGAAAGGTGTGGGTGATCAGTCCCACCTGTAGTCCTGAGTTAAGTCCCTTCATAAAGCGAGACTGTCTGGCTTTATCTGTCGCTACGTCTTCAGGTGCGTAACAAGCAAGCTGTGTGAACTTATTCAGGTATTCGGCCACTGGCTGGCTGCCTTGCTTCAGTGCTCTGAACTCCTCCTTCTTGAGGTCCATAATTCCTTCTGGCACATGATAATCTTGTGAAACGCATGGTGTGAACTCCTCCCAAGTGATGTCTTGAGGGCTCTCTACGTGGCACGAAGTTCTCCCACCATTCCCGGCTGGTCCTTCTAACCGATGAGAAGCGTAGAGTACCTTCGTTTCCCATGCATTGAGCAATGTGTAGCTTCCTCTCAATTGACCTTAACGATCATCGGCCTCCAGCGGATTGGCATTCTGAAGAAAGTGGGTGGATGAGTCCTCATAAACTACGTTGATCTTGTATTCTGGCGTTGTCCCTGATTGACTTGATTAGCGGCGGCCTGAGCAGTGACGTGTTGCATCTGTTGCATCATAGCATGCATCAACTGAGTCTGAGCGGCAAGGAAAGCTCCAAAATTCTGCATGTCCACTGGCGGTGCTGGTGCTCCATCATTGGGGTTTTCAGCTGGGCGAGAACCACTTCCATTGCCTACAAGGTTTCCACGAGTGTTCACCATCTGTGGTTTGCTCCAGGTTTTAGAGACGAGAGGGAAACAAGAATAGACAAGTAATATGGAACTATGCGGGGCGAAGGGTGTAACTCAAGTCCAACTTTATTATTTAATTAATAATAACTTGGTATGGTTGCTTACAATGCCTAGGGGCCTTGCAACACATACTGCACACTCAGCAAGCAACGAAAATCCAAATCAAACTAACACTGGAGTTTAACGCCTAAAGGGTGACTCTTTATTCTATGACGCGACTCGACGAAGGAGTCTCACTACAACACCTACGCTCACTCATCGAGAAAACCTCCACGGCACTGGAGTGCGGTGCTTTGCGGCATAGGCGCGAAACGATCGCCATGCCACCTGCAAGTGTCCAGCTGTGGTAGTCGAAGAAGCGGTGTCCTCCTCAAGCTCGGCTCTTAGGATCGGCTCGTGTAGCTCAGTGCGGCTCGGCTGCAGTGCGTATAACGCCGTCTCTAACTCTCCAATCCTGTGCAGAAGATGTGACACATACTCCTGAGTCTCCCGCCATCTGTTCTTCTCTGCAGAGATCTCCTTGCGGACCTTCTGTAGCTCCTTGCTCGTATCATCGAGTACATCCTCCTGGGCGACAACAAGTCGTGCCATTTGTGTGATCACGGCGTTCTCATCCTGAATCATCTTCGGGTCGAGAAGGTTATTGCTGCGCGGATGATAACGGAACACCGTGCCCTCTAACTCTCTGGCGTAGATGCGGGCAATGTGCTGCATTGCTCGTCGCGACACCTCCTGGATACTGTGGGCCCCCGGATCGGCTATCCGGAGTCCTCTGTGTATTTCTGTACTAGTCCCAGATCAGTAGCTAGTACACACAGTCAAAAGTGATGAATCAACAACCATATCACGAATACAAATAACTAAGTAAGAATAATACCAAATAAAAGCAAAGACCTTAAGGTCAAGGTTTACCATTACGGCACAGGGCAAGTGAACAACTCGAACAAGCTGCGGAAGGAAAACGCATGTCGACCCATCCAATTGCCCATGTGCAATCGAAAGTGGAGAACGACCCTAGTCGTTGGAAATCTTGAGCAGACTTCTTTCACTTCTGAGAGAAGATTAGAATGTAGCACGTGAGTACATAAAGTACTCAGCAAGTCTGGGAAATTATGCATAATGTAGGCTATCCATGGATGGCTTGATATGGTTTATTTGCACAAAGCCAAGTTTCATCAAATCATACTTGTTAATAATTTTCACAAAGCATATTTGAGCAATTCTTTTTAATAATTGAATTATGTAATATTGTAGTGAAGGTTCTAACCACCACTCACTAATATACAGGCTCTATCCGCCACATCTCAACAAAAACAGGGTTCAATCCAATCACATGGCTTTGTCCGCCATGGTTCACAAAATCAGGTTCCTTCCACCTACCTAGCTTTAGCCGCCAGAAGCACACCCGAGAGTTCTAACCGCTCCCGGATCCCAAAACAAACTGTTGTTTAGTTTGAAATCAAAACCCAAAGTCTACCAGTATGAAAACATTCAGCAAGCTTCGCCTTTGACCGTAGGCACGGCTATTCGAATAGTTTTAACTCTGCAGAGGTTGTACAGCTTTACCCACAAGACATGATATTCCCTTGATGCCAAGCTATTAACACCCTTCCTTAGGTGTGCCGGCAGGGATATCGTGACAAGGCCTTTACAATGTATACGCCTAACCTGACCCACCCGCTGAGGTTTCACTACAAGAAACAGTGAAAAATTCGTGGGTTTTTTTAAATTCGTGGGCCAAAAGAAACCCACGAATTTATATAGTTAAATTCGTCGGTTTATAAAAAAACGCACGTATTTAATTAAATTCGTGGGCCAAAAAAAGACCCACGAATTTATATATTTACATTCGTCGGTTTTTTATCATAGCGCACGAATTTAATTAAATTCGTGGGCAACCCTAGCCCACGAATTTAACAGAGCGGCTGCGCCTCCATCCATCTTGGGCAACCCTAACCCCATCCATCCCCAGCCTCCAGCCGACGCCCCCATCCATCCCCATCACCTCCAGCCGACGCCCCCATCGACGCCTCCATCCCCAGCCGACACCTCATTCCCGAGCGCCCCCGTCGACGCCTCCATCGACGCCTCCATCCCGAGCGCCCCCATCGTCGCCTCCATCCCGAGCGCCCCCGTCGACGCCCCCATCGACGCCTCCATCCCGAGCGCCCCCATCCTCGCCTCCATCCCGAGCCGGCGTCGCCCTAGCCGGCCTCCCCAAGCGCCGTCGCCGCCCCTCGTCCTCCATCGATCGACGCCCCCATTGTCCTCCATCCCGAGCCGGCGCTGCCCCTCGTCCTCCATCCCGAGCCGGCGCCGCCCTGGCCGGCCTCCCCAAGCGCCGGCGGTGCCTCCTCTCCCCTGCCGACGTCCTTCCCCAGGCATGGTTTTTTGTTCAAAATGTTTTTTTTGTCTGAATCCGCAGTACTTGAACAAATAGGGCCTATATCTGAGTCGGATTGTCTAAATTGATATCACACTTGAGCAATCCGAGTCAGAGTCTGAATCCGCAGTACTTGAACAAACATGGTTAGAAAATACTATACTGTTCAAAATGTTGATTCTATTTGTTGTATTTCTTCTTTGCGATTTGATAATGACTAGGTGATCAATCTACTTCTGAGTAGTATTTCCCGTGTATAAATTTTTTTTGCCAATCCAACAACTGAATCCAAGTCGGGTCAGACTCCTATGTCCGTGTCTATGTAACACTACGGGAGCAACGGCATGCAGCTGGATAATGACTAGGTGATCAATCTACTTACTTGGTTATTAAGTTGTTCGTTTAATTTAGATTTCAGTATATCTTTAGATGGTTGGTTATTAGATTAGTTCCAATTATTATATGAGGTGGAGTCAACATCTTTGAAGAATTTCTAGATCTGTTCCTCCCCCAATCGGTCCACTCCTTTACCTAGGGCTGCTCTACTTTAGGTTGTCGATGTCCGACCTCTCACCAATGGATGCTTAGCCATTCTAAAGTAACATTCAGAACAGGAAGTTGTAGATAATTCCAGGTTTACTATTCTTTTCATCTTTGGCACATGCTTCTATCCTATAGTCATGAAGTGGCTTGGTGTCTTGTGCGTATATGATGAATTGGAAGGGCAATTTATGCATGCTCTGAATATTGTGCTGCTAAGCTTAGAAGTGCATCTCTCCCCGAGGGTAGGAACTTATAGCAGGCGCATTTTATGAATAGTACATCAGATGTTTTGGAATTGAGAGCATGAACTAGGTAGGAACATCAGATGTTTCAGACTAGGTCATCACCTATATTGATTTAATTTGGGTCATGGGCAGATCTAAGCTAAGGTAATCCAACATTGAAACAAGTACTGCACGCTCACTATTATCTCCCAGCATGCATTCTACTATGCTACACGTTTGTTTGATAACAGAAAGGAGTGAGCTTTCTCCTCTTAGCTAAGTAGACTAATCGGAATTTAGTGAAGTTTAGATCAAAATAAGCTGAAGAACTAACAAATGCTGCTTCTAGATCTTTAATTTTTCCAAGTACGGTGTGATATCGAAGATCTATCTATTTGCTATGTTGATGCTGCTGTTAGTGTTTGAGAAAGTTTATTTTTGGGGGGAGTTATATAGAAAGTAGAACAAGATTTAAGTGGAACAATTGACTTGATTGACGGTAATTCTGTAGTTAATTGGGGATTATGACGGTATTAAGAATCAAGTCACCATTTTTTTCGTCATTGCAAGTGTAATTAAACTGATGTACCATTATGTTCCCTATGAGAGGTTGCTCGCATGTTGTACCTTGTACTTGCAGTATTCAGGTGCATATAAACATATCTTGAAGTGTAAAGTATTACAAGATATCACCAAGGAGGTTTAATGATTGTACTCCTATTGTTCTTATTCGAATGCTCATTTGTGGGTCATATATATTTCTGATTCAGATATCGGTATGTTGTGAGTTCAATTATCCTCGATCCACCTGATTCATTTGATGATTGTGCTCTGCAGGAAGTCTTGAAGATCAGGGGAGAACATTCTGATGACCCTCAAGCTGTATCTAATGAGGTGAAAGGACAGTTGAAGGTCACTAGAGCATTTGGTGCAGGCTTTCTAAAGAAGGTGCAGTTGGATTTAGTGATGTGCATATCATGTAGTTACTTGGTTATTAAGTTGTTCGTAATTTAGATTTCAGTATATCTTTAGATGCAATGTATTTCCATCTTCTAGGCCGATCATATCGTGGCACAAACGGTGCAGTTGGATTTTTGAGACAGCAGTTGTCTATCTATGCTTTGCTCCGTCTTCTAAACAAGTTCTGAGTACTTGTTCTTTGTTTGTATTTCTCCAGATTGCTCTCACACTATTGCTGCCTTTACATTTTGCTTGATGATGCAATTTGGTCAATTGATGAGCTAAATGATTGTAGAAGTAACTTTGGCCTTGAATTAATATATATACAATCTGTTATTTCTAGACAAGTATTATTTACTGTTATTTCTAGACAAGTATTATTCTTGTTATTGATTAGTTACTTATCACTTGTGTTTGCATTAAGGATCGCTAGAATGTCTCCTTCTGGTTTGAGAGATTGATATATATATTATCACTTTGCAAATGTTTTTGTCTGCTGAGTGGATGTCCTATTTACTAGAGAGGTCATGCCGAAATTTTGTACATTTCGGTGACTTAGTTTTAAGCCGGTTTTAAAGAGTTAAAAGGTTGGTTGTTGCATGGGGCCTGTGACGTGCGAGCGATCCAACGTGATTTCGGCCGCATAACCCTGTTGTTCTCCGACGCACCAACATCGATCAGGCGTGCGTTTGGAGAACAGCGGGTTATGCCATCGAAATTTCGTTCGGTTCGTAGCGCACGTCATAGGTCGCATGCAACGGCCTCCATTCTTGGGTGGGTCTAGAACACATCTTTCCTAACAGGGTTGTCTTTGTCACCTAAGCCACGGTCGTACGTTGACATCGTTTCATTTGTTTAGGTTTGAGAATGGGTGACGATCGAAGGGCAATGTATGACGGATGGAGGAGTGATGGGGGGCACTCAAGGGAATGGGGGCAGATCACGGATGCTTTCTTGAAGCAAGCATTCGCTGGAGGAGCTGAATATGTGTATTGCCCGTGTACCCTCTGCAAGAATAACAGCTACTACAGCAAGGATATAGTGCAGTATCACATTTGTAAGCAGGTTCATGCCTAACTATTTGGTGTGGCACCATCATGGAGAGGCCGCGAGGCGAGGCCATTGAGTCGGACCATGGGGAGGATCACGATCGGATGGAAGAGATGCTGGATGATCTTGGCAGGGGGATTGAATTTAACTCGGGGGAGGCGTCACAGTCGGAGGAGGTTAAGGAATTCTATAGGCTCCTTGACGCCTCGGATGAGAAGCTGCATGACTTGACCAATGTGACCGTCCTGCAGGCGGTTACACGGCTTATGTCGATGAAGTCGAAGTTCAACTTTTCGAACAAATGCTTCAACGCTTTGCTTGAACTTATGAATGATGTCCTTCCACCTAACCACAAGATGCCAAAGGATTTGTACCAATCGAAAAAGTTGATGGCTGGCCTCGGGATGAATTACCAGAAGATTGATGTGTGTGAGAATAATTGCATGCTGTTCTGGAAGGATCATGACAAGGATACTCATTGTATGCATTGTGGTAAGTGTAGATTCGTTGAGGTGGTAGATGAGGAAGGGGTATCAGTGACTACAAAGGTCGCGACTAAACAGCTTCGGTACATGTCGATCACGGATAGGCTTAAACGGTTGTACATGTCAAAACAAACAGCGAAACATATGCGGTGGCACAAAGAAGGTAAACATGAGGACCAAGACCCGGATATGATGGTGCATCCGTCTGATGGCGAGGCATGGCAGGCATTGGACCGATTCGATCTGCATTTGCAAGCGACCTAGGAGTGTTCGTCTTGGTTTGTCCACTGACGGTTTCACACCTTCGGCACAAGCGCTAGCCCCTACTCTTGTTGGCGGTCTTCATCATGCCATACAATCTTCCACCTGAGATTTGTTTGAAAGAGGGGTTCATATTCCTTGCTCTTGTCATTCCAGTCCTAAGCATCCAGGAAGTATCTCAATGTGTTCATGCGGCCCTTAATTGACGGTGAAAAAGTTGTGGCGAGGAAAAGGCATACGGCGCGTTCTTTGGTAGAGAATTTACCTTACGAGCCGCATACCTGTGGTCGGTCCATGATTTGTTGGCATATGGCATTTGGGCCGGCTGGTGTGTTCATGGTCGCCTGTGTTGTCCAATTTGTATGGCTGACTCTGATGCATTCAGGCTCACGCACGGTAAGAAGTTCACATTCTTCGATTGCCATCGACGGTGGCTTCCGGCGAGGCACCATTTCAGGAACGACGTTAAATCATTTCGAATAGGAAAGAAAGTTAAAAAAGGGCTGCCGAAGCGACTCACAGGAGAAGAGATAGCTGAATGGCATAGTCGCCTTGAACGATCTACAGAGTTGTATTTAAAGTTAATCCTGAAGTATATCCTCCTAAGGATGTTTCGTATGTGGAAAGCAACGTAGAAGATGATGTGGGTGATGTATATCAAGAAGAAGCTATGGGGGATTCTTTCCTTGTCTCCGACGGGGCAGGACTCGATCAATTACTTACCGATGCCATAGACTTAATAACAGATGAACCAGGCCCTTCACGAAAACGCCCTCAAAAGTCAGTAAGGATTGCACGTCTTCAAGCACGTCTCAATGAAATACAGTCATGAAGCGATTCGGCGCCGGCGACTTTTGATATGTATATTTTGTAAGATTATTGTTGTCTCATTCATTTTTACAAGTTATTGTTGTCTCATTCATTTTGCAAGTTATTGTTGTGTTGTCTCCTTCATTTTTACAAATTCTGTTGTCTCCTTCACTAACTCTTGTCAAATTTGAGCAGATACCGATGTTCGGGCATCGAGTTGACAAGCTTAAAGGCAAGTTCAGCGGAGTCGTCCTCGAGAAGGTCGAGGAGCAGGGTTCTTATGCTCAGGACTCGGCATTTGGCGGTGCCATATTTCTTTGGGGCTGCGCAGATTAGGCAGCAGGGAAGCAGCTCGAGAGGTGCTGATGAGCGAGGCACGAGAACAGGCGAGGAGCAACCTCGGGAGGGCGAGGCGAGTGGGGGGTTGAGGGCGAGGCAGGTGGGATGTGAGGATGAGGACATGGGTGAGGCGGGCGGCGAGGAGAGTCGATGTTGGGGTGGTAGTGGCGGTGGGGCAGCGACAGATCTGATGCAGACGCCGAGGCGAGGCGGCAGATGCAGATTAAGCGGCGACCTTAGACCCGATTGAAGAGGGCGGGTCTTCTTCGGGTACCATCGGTATATGTGTAGTATTGGATTATCATTTAATGTCCATATTTAAATTGTAATGTTTATAAACTAATGATTTGCATTTTAGGTTTAGTAAAACCGTCTCGATTCGTCGAGATGCAACCCTACGATAGGAGGTTGATAGAGCTACATGGGAGCGAGTAACATTTATATCTTTCATGTCTTTTCTTTTAGCATGAGCTAAGTGACAAGCGCCTCGTAGGCGATAGGAGGTTCATAGAGCTACCTTTTAATGCATCTTTGTCTTGTATTTTGTTGTAGGCGAGTGGAAAGAGCGGGTTGGGTGGGACGGGCCACATTACAAAGGTTAACGCCCGTCTTTGGGAGCCCTTAGCCGCTACTACTACCCTGGCATGGTTGAGTCGGCGAGGGATAGATTCGCGACCCCTGGCCCGAAGCTTGGGCGTTGAAGGAGAGCGTGGAAGGAGGCGAAGATGACCATACATGTCGAGGCGCTTGATGTGGGCTGGCAGGTGAGTTTGCGTTATGTATTTACTCTATTTGAGTATTGCTTTAAATGTAAATACAATTTGACAATGTGTGATTATATGTAGGAGAGGTTTCGGCTTGAGAACGAAGACGATTACAACCTTTTGAAGAAGGCCAAAAGCGTCTTCAACAGGGCGGCACAAAAGGTTGTTCGAGATTCGTTCAGCAATGCACGGATTCAAGCTGTTATCAATTTTTACAAGAGGGTGAAGAAGGGTGAACATGAGAAGAGGACCAGAGGCGAGAAGTATACACCTGACAGAACAAGAGTATCTCGAGAGCTCGGTCGATTGGATAATGAAGGACATGGAGGCTTGGAGGTGGATGTGCCGGTACTGGGCGTCGGAGGATTTTCAAGAAAAATCAAATAGAAATCGAGGGAACAGAAGAAGTAGATTGGGGAAGCACAAATACGGCGCAGACGGACACATTGGCCTAGAGCAACGAATGGTAAGTATCGGTATTATAATTGTTAGTTTCATTTGTCACTATGTTTCTAACTTTGCACCGTAGGAGGCTGAAAGTGGGAGTACTCCCTCTTTTGTGGAAGTTTACATCCGGGGGCACAAAGGCGAGGATCCACAGAACCTGGATGTTTTGTGCGACGACGGGGCTAGTGAGAGGATGGTAAGTATAAATGAAACAGTATGTTTTGTGCAAATTTAAATCCGGGAGCACCAACATGCTGTTTTGCAGGCGTCATATCTGAGAACAAATGACACAACGTCATGGGGCGGAGTTTGATTGGAGGGCCGCCGTCGATGTGAAGCCGTGTACCACTGAGGAGGGCCTAAAGCATGGGAGGTTCGTTAATAAAATTGATTTTAATTGTTTTTGCTCTATGAATAAAAAAATGTTGCACGGTCACATTTCAGTATATATCGTTTGTAGGTGGGCCATGGGGGACGGAGTTGTTGAATGCGATCGTCTTCCACGAGGCTCGGTTTCCTCACAGGGGAGTGCTCACTCGTCGAGGTCCGCACGGGAAGCACAAGCGCGGGAGGAGGCTCGTGAAGCGCGAGAGGAGGCTCGTCAAGCGCGAGAAGAGTCTCGTCAAGCACGAGAGGAAGCTCGCAGAAGCCGAGAAGACTCGAGAATACATGAAAATGTATCTGCGGTACAATCTCAACTTTGAACAAATCGATCATTTGTACATCCGTGATTAAAATCTAACAAACAATCTATATGCAAAGCTGTCACAATCTCTTGGACCTAACGTGCCAGTGTTTCGCCCTCCTATTATGCCCCAGGTAAAGATACTTGAGTTCATTACTCTCTAACTCACTTAGCTCATAAAATCGCGTTTCTCACAAACTTGACTATTATGTCATAGGGCTCCCAGCCACCTCCTTTCTGCATGTTTTCTCCTCACATGCAGCCACCACCACAAGGAGAAGCATCACAGGGTGCTCGGCCTCCCCGGCGTCCTTCATAAACCCTCTTTGGGATGCAGGCACCACCCCTAGGAGATGCACCTCGAGGTTATATGAAATTCTCATGCATTCTTTATTTTTAAAAACTCTATTCCGTATACTTGATATCGAAACTATGACCCATAGGGCTCCCGGCCTCCTCGTCCTTTCTACATGTTCACCCCACAGATGCGGCTACCTTCAGTAGGAGAGGCACCACAGGTAAAGATGGATCGGTTCAATTCGATATTCAAAATTTGAACGAAAGATTTAAATGTGGCATAATGTACCTAACTATGCCTTACAGGGCTCCCAGCCTCCAAACCCGTTCTACATGTACCCACCACCTATGCCAGGCCAAGGAATGCCTATGTACTTCAACCATTGGGCCATGCACGGCCACCTCGAGCGACACCACGGTATGGATGTCAAAAACATTCTAAGTTTGCGAAATGAGCTAAGTTTGTCAATTGTGAGCTAAACCAAGTCAAATTGAGTAAATTGAGCTACCTTCACAAAACTTAGTCAATTATATCACATTTAGGCAAATAAAACTCAATTCTGTCAAAGTTGAGCGGACTTAGTCAACTTGAGCAAATTCAGCTATACGTGCAAAACTTAGTTGATTTTACGACACTTAGGCAACTCATGCTTAAACCTTGCACAAATCATCTCAATGTTTGCTAAGTTTGTGAATTGAGTTAACTTTGTTATTTGTGAGTCAAGACTAGTCAAATCCTGCAATTTGAGGTATTTATGCAATAATTATTCGATTCTTATCAAATTGATAATTAACATGTAAACCCTAGTCAAATTGAGGCATTCGTTCAAAACTGAGTCGATTCTACCACATTTAGCCAAATATAGCTTAAATCTTATCAAATTCATCTCAGTGGTTGCTAAGTTTGCGAAACAAGGTAATTCTGTCAATTGTGATCCAAACTTAGTCAACTTGACGAAATTTGCCTATTCGTGCAAAACTGATTCGATCCTAGGACATTTAGCACAAATCATTTCGATATTTGCTAAGTTCGACGATATGTTACTTGTAACACAACCTAGTCTTGAACTTTCAAGTTTCTGGGTCACGCCCTCCAGCACGTACTAACGACGACATCATAGAAGACGTCATAGTCTCGGCCTCCTTCGGTGGTGGTAGCGCTCACAACTCCAACAACCCCGAGACATGAATTGCATTGTGAGCTGGATTGGTGTATTACTGTTGGACTTTATGACTTCGTCGTCGGATTTGTATTGTGATGGATAGATTGTAACATGTAATCCGTAGTTTACAAATTGTCGTTGGATGTGTGATTGATTATCTAAGGATCTGCTAGAATGTCTCCTTCTGGTTTGAGAGATTGATATATATATTATCACTGCAAATATTTTTTTTGTCTGCTGAGTGGATGTCCTATTTACTAGAGAGGTCATGCCGAAATTTTGTACATTTCGGTGACTTAGTTATTCGTTGTGGAGTTTGATTCTTGAATCATGTTGGTAATACTCTTGAATTGTTCGTAATACTCTTGAATCTTGAGTTGTCGATATATATTGAGTGTTTGATTGAATGTATAGATATTGATATTGAGTGTTTGATTGAATGTTGAATAAGTTTAATTGAATGTTTGATCGATATATATTTGAATCTTGTGATGGACTTATTGTGATGCGTGGTCGATATATATATTGAGTGTTTGGTTGAATGTTGAATAAGTTTGATTGAATGTATTGAGTGTGATGCATATGGATATATATATTAAGCATCAGTTAAATTCGTGGGTTTCTGTCTGGCCCACGAATTTAACTGTTACATTCGTGGGTTTTCCTGGCCCACGAATTTAACAGTTAAATTCGTGGGTTTTCCTGGCCCACGAATTTAAGTTAAATTCGTGGGTTTATTTTTGACCCACGAATTTAAGTTAAATTCGTGGGTTTTCCTGACCCACGAATTTAAGTTAAATTCGTGGGTTTTGCTGACCCACGAATTTAATAATTAAATTCGTGGGTCGAGAGAAACCCACGAATTTATCAGTTAAATTCGTGGGCCAGGCATAAACCCACGAATTTAAGTTAAATTCGTGGGCACCCACGAATTTAATTGATTAAATTCGTCGAGTTAAATTCGTGGCCTAAATTCGACGGTTTGCGCACGAATTTATATTAAATTCGTGGGTTTTGGCCTAAATTCGTGGGTTTCTGGCCCACGAATTTTCCCCTGATTCCTGTAGTGTTTCACCACTGTTAGGGTTATATCCACCCAGTACAGAAGCCCCCTGTTGCGCCGTGTGAGAAAAACAACAACAACAACGACAATGCCTCTTTCCGGCTCTCACACAACAACCGAGTGGTGAGTCTAAGTTAGGTTTCTACAAATTATTCAGCCAGGTCGTACCATTATAGACATGTGGTTGTACGGTAATGCTTAGAATGGAGACAGTCATAAGCGTCGGTCCTTAATTGACTTGGGGCGGTACTTGCACAAAAGAACCAAGGCTTGGTCCGCTTCCACCCGACATTCCATGCCGCCCAAGTCGAAATCATTTTTCATTTTATTTTTATTTTGTAAACCATTGGCAATACTCCTTGCCTATAACTTCCAATACAAATTTTCAAGAGATAATTGAAAGTCCCACCCATAGGTGAATATTGACCGACAGCGAGACTAAGCATTTCTACCGTACTATTCTATTCCACCAATAGTCTATTTTTATAAAATACAAAGGTCAGGGTTTGATCACAATCCCCATAATCAATTTTGTAATCTCTCAATAATCATTAAATTGCCCCAATGTGACAATCATATGAATAATCCAATTCAATATAGTATCCACCAAGTAGGAAGTACATCATGGTACTATTATAACTCCAAAATCTTATGGAACTACAATCATATTTGTATAGGAAATCTTTCCCTTGAACTCGAACTTGTATTATTGATTTATCCACCAATCATACGGCGATCAATCTTATCATCCACTAAGAATATTTCACAAGGTCATCTACTACACCACCGAGAATACTTCATGATGTCACACATCTAAACATTTAGAATACAATCCACCGATATTACTTCATAATAACATATGACTAATCCTTCACATCATCACCTCTAGATCATCGGCTTTAATCCATCAAGAATACGGAATATTATCATTTACTAAACCACCAAATATTCTGGATCATTCACTATTCTCCATAAATGATTAGTACATATCTATATTTTCATAATCATCTATTTCTTAATCAATCTGTTAAGAATAAACCCCAACAAACACTAATAATCCAACTAACTCTGATTCTCCCCTCCTACTAGTTTATCAACCCAAGAATCCAAGTCGACATATTATTTACTTGCAATGATCCGTTTAATCCACCCCGAATACTTTACAATCCCATACATCTTCCAAAATCTCCCACGACTATATTGTTTAAATTGAGAACTACTATCACTATCCATCTCCTTAGTATTTCAACGATCATCATTCAAAGATCAATTTCATATTAACAACCCCCACATTATCACTACCATTCACCCATCTCCAATTACATTCCATACTATGGGTTCTATTCAAACTATCCTCCAAATAGTCATTTTCATAATCGAAGGGTATTTTATTAAAAATAGTTATTATGGTGGATCACTGTTCTAAGGCGACAAAGAGTTACGGATAACAATTTCAAGGAGGTATAATCAACAGGTATAACTAACAACCTAACGTTTGACATCATCATTTTATATACATAGCAATGCAATTTGCAAAACAATTTTAAATCAGTTCGCAAACATAGGAGCAAAGTGCATCAAGGAGACTTGCCTTCTGTCCCGGCGGAAGTGTCGAACTCGGGAGGCTCGACGGCGAAATCGGCGGTCGCAGCGGGATCGTCGACTACGCGCAAAACAAGGCAATAAATAAATAAAAGAAAATAAATAAAATCCAAAAATTCCTAGAGCCCGATCGTGCGCACTCCGGCGAGTTTTCCAGCGAGAGGTGGTGGGGGATGTGAAGAGGACGACGCTACAAATCCAACGCAACCGGCCGTTCGTCGTTTGGAGTTGTGTGGAGGGAGTTACAAGCATTTAAAGAAAGTCTCCCTCCATTGTTGCTTGCTTGAGCTCCACCAACCATGCATGGCTAGAGGTTGAAGATGACACTATTCACTTGACACGTGGCGACTTCCTATTGGTCCTCCTTTACGCAAACAATTCGCCCTAAAGAAAATAAAGGAAAAATGGCCTAAAAATTCCGAAAAAATTCCTAGAGCCATTTTAGATTATTTGGGACGCAATGAAACTGATTTGGTTGAATTTGGATGATTTTTGTGGAATTGGATATTCGGGCGCGGATCGTAGGCATTAAACAAAAGCCGCGCGAGATAAAATAGGAACAGAGGTCCAAAAACCCGGGGAATGATTCCTAAAATCATTTTGAAATATTTGGAATGCAAATGAAGTGGTTTGGAGATGTTTGGATCATTTTTGGACTCGGGTGAAATTTCGGGTACCGACGGAGCTGGAAAATCTGATTTTTCGACCGGAGGGGAATTAAATCCCGATTTTGGATAGGAATGGATGCCAGGTTAATATAAACACCAAAGAAACTCAAAGTTTTGAATTTAATTTATTTAAATTAGGTTTTTTCTCCAGAAAGCGAAAACTAGGGTGTTACAGATACCCATCTGCATTGTAGACCTCCTGGCAGTGCAATGTATCGGGCAATTGCCCGGGCCCTTCTTCCTGGCAGGTACCACAATCTTCACGTCACAAGCCTTGATCAATCCTGCTTGTCTGATTACGTCCACTTGGTATTTTGGCTTCTCAAAACCTCAGGAAGTCTGCGACATACACCAAAGTTCTCAGCGGTGTGACCAACCTCTAGATCGACGTAGTTGATCTCTCCCTCCATCTGTCACAAGAGTGCTCACGTAAGAACTCGAGATTTCTAAATCGTGACGGGGTAAGGAAAAATTCAGCAAGAGACAAGAAAAGAAAGAAAGGGATAAGTCGAGATGTCATTTCTTGTCTTGACAAACTTTTAGCTTTAGAAAATAGGTTTTATCCTCTCTACGACCTTTCTAGCTAAGGGTGAGCCTACGGTCAGTATGGCTCTGATACCACCTCTGTCGGGACCCGAATCTGCAAATCCGGACCCTCTGTGTATTCAGCACTAGTCCAGGAACGCGCTAGTGCACACAGTCTTAACATCGGTAAATATCACAATCATACCACTCGATACTAATAAAGTACTTTACTTAAATAGTCAAACTGGTTGCTCGACCTTATGGTCAAGTTACAAATATATGCCACGCAGGGCGAAACTTATTAAGAGAGAAATAATAGCAGCGGAAAAATAAGATAACTTCGTGGCGCCATCCAGTATACCACAGGCAACTGACTGGGCTCGCTTCCTAGTTAGACGGATCTTCCGGGGGCTCCTCCTCCAAAGCTGGTGTAGTCTCCTCTTCAACTGGTGTTGTGTTGCGGCAAGGGTGAGTACTTGGTACTCAACAGGTCATACACAGAATGCAAGGTAATATACTATATGCATGGCTTGATACAAAGGAATAGCTCAAGGTATGTTTGCGATGCTTGACATTTGACAAGTAACATAAGTAGATTCGAAAGCAATAGAAACAAGTACAAGATCGATAACTTTTCAAGGAGTTTAGTGAACATCTTTCCCAATCCTAGTCCACATTTCCATCAACAACATTCTTTAAACCAAACCCTCTTTCCAAGCCCAAATTGTTTTCATGAAAGTCTAACCCTTGACTGTAATTCCCGAGCGATGTCCAATACCGCGGACACGGCTATTCGAATAGATTTTACACTCTGCAGAGGTTATGCACTTTACCCACAAGATCTGAGTCAAACACCACAAAGGCGAGTTCCCGTAACAAAGTCTTTCGAAAACTTCTAACAATACAAGTGGTCCTCTCCGGCGTTGCACACTAACCCTTCCCTTAGCTAAGGCGAAGTTTAGGTCAACCAACCGTTAGATGGGTACCTGGCACAGCCCCGATGACGCTCCCCGTTCAACTTACACAAAGGGTGTAGTTGACATCACGAGGTCCCACAGTGCGTTATTAGCAACTTAATCAACTAGGTCCGTCCATTCTGAGACATGTGGTTGCACGTTTGACCCAGTTCAAAGGCTTGCAAGGTTAAGTTCTTAAGGTGACCAGGGCAAGACTACCCGAAGAACCAAACCAACATTCCCAATGCCACAACTGGCCCACCCGATCAATCTTGCCACATGCCCCAGTCAAAGGCTATTTATCAAACCCCCAGTTGATTACCATGCACCACGTGCCATCAACATCACATGATACCTTTCCAAAACGATTCAATATATCATTAAATCAATATTAACATTTGATTGTCCAAAAACCATGTCATGAGCACGTGCTTGAGTCTAAGCAGTATACTATACGGTCTAAAATCCCATGTTGGCAATTTAGTAATGTCCAACTAGTAAACCACAACTAGGGTGACAAGGGTCATGGCACATATTTAAGTAGTCAAGGTGTCATACAGCAAATTGGCATTTATCTAATTTCCCATATTTAAATAAAGTATTTTCTAATTGAACTAGCATGCAATAAATTAAATCAAAATAGGTTTCAAAATGGGATCAACATGGTCAAAGGACAACTTGCCTTCAAAAAGTACTTGCTCTTGGTCCTGAGCTGGCTCCTGGGTCAATACTTCTCCTTTGAATCCTTCCGGCACTTCAACGCGTCTACAAACGCAGCGTGCAAATAGCAACAAATGAATAAAACAGTAGACAAAAAGTGTCCAAACATCCAAATAAAGTTCATAAACAGAGAGAACATAATTTTATGAATTTTTAGAAACTGGAATCGTCAAATTCGGAGTTTAAACGCAAAAGATACAAGCATTTAAAGTTTAAAATAATCAATTAAATAATATTACAGAGAAAAACTTTAGTCCAAAAATTAAATAAAATTCATCATTAGGTAGATCTCAATTTAATACAAATTTAGAAATTTGAATCACTCAAATCGGAGTTAAAATACAAAAGTTATAAGCGTTTGAAGTTTGAATCAAATTCTGAAATCATTAATTCGAATTAATAAATCATTTTCTTTTTCGGAAATTCTTTTATTGCGTCAGCAGGGACACGTGTCAGCCCCTGATTGGGCGGCTGACGTCAGCCGGTCCATGGACGTGGTCCATGGTTTGGCTCAGTCTCGTGGACCGGTCCCACGGCTCCACGTGAGGCCAGGCGGTGTGACCGGCTGGGGTAGCGTCATTCTTCGGCGTCGGCGGGGACTCGACCGCTTCGGCAGCGGTGGGACCCATCGTCACGTCATGGGTGGCGTCCGCGGTGCGAGCAGCGACATGTGGGCCCGCCTTGTCGGCTGAGTTCACGCGCGCCGCGTGGCGTGGCCAGCGGTGGGCCCTCGACACGCGGGCCCCACGTGTCGAGACACGCTCCCTTGGCGCTACGGCCGCGACGGTCGGACTTCCACCGCACGTGGCGCGATCTCGGCCGTTGATTGAAAATCAGCGGCCCAGATTGAATCTGGTGACCTTGCGTTTGGGGTGAACGTGGCCAACCCAGGACCGTTCGATCTTGATCGGACGGTCAAGATTCCATCTAACGCATACAACGCGGTTAACGCTAACCGTTTGATCTAAATCTAACGGTGAGAATGGATCTAGCATGCGTGCGGTGGCGGCTACGTGGCACAATCTAAGCCGTTGGATCTAGATCCAACGGTTGAGATTAGATCTGGGAATTTCAGCGTGGAACTCACCGGGGTGATGTGGCGAGATCTGGGGCGTTGGATGCGGATCGGACGGTGGAAGCGAGCTTCGGTCCGGCGATGGCTTGCGGCGCCGCCCACCGGAGACGGGGCGGCGACCACGGCGGCAGCGTTGCGAAGCGACTCGGCGACATGAAGGGTCTCCATCGGCGGCTTGACCTCACGGATTCGAAGCGCCAGGCTCAGCGCGGCGGAGGAAAGCGACGCGCGAAATCGGCACTTGAACGCGGCGGAACGCTCCTCCAACTCCGGCGAGCGATTGCGGCGGCTACGCGGCGGCTTGGGCGACGTGAGCTAGGGCTACGGGTGCGCACGGAAATCGGCATCCCGACAGCGGCGGTGGCACATTAAATACCACCTCGACGTCCGCGAAAAACGTGGAAAACGAGGGCCCACGCACGGGCGGCGGCGGAGTCTGGCGGCGACACGGAGAGGGTGACGTGGCACGCGCACAGCCGTTGGATCAAGATCCAACGGTGCAAAGGTTTGGTCTCGGGTCTGACTCGGGCGAGCTGGCTGGCTCGGTCGGGCTCGGGCTCGGGTGACGTGGCTCAATCTCGGCCATTCGATCTTGATCGGACGGTCGAGAGGGTTAGGCACGGTTGGGTTCTAGTTGGACTCGAACTCGAGTCTGACTCGGGCTCGGTCGGTGGAACAGTGCAAACCCACTCGCTATTAAACCAATTAAATAATTCAAATTAATTCCCAGAAATTCATTTAATTCATTAAAAATAGCAAAATACTCAGAAAAATTCCAGAAAAATTCTGGAAAATATTTTGGGACATTTTGGACTCAAATAAAATATTTCCAACAAAATTTTATTTGCAAAGTCAAATTCTTTAATTATTTCAAAATGGAATAAATTCAAATAAATTCCAAATAAATCCAAATAAATTCCAGAAAATTCCAAAAATTCACCAAAGTGACAAATCACACATGAATTTAAGAAAAGCAAAATTTTGGGGTGTTACAACGTCCCTAGCCAGGAAGTGCTCGTTCAACCGACGGAACGCTTCTGTAGATGACGACGGAAGGAGAGAAGCGACTTCGGAAAATAAGACGGAAACCGACTGGTACGAGTCCAGCACCATCAGCCCTGATCGCACCAATAGCCGATGAAGCTGCTTCAATTGGTCCCGTACCGACACAGACAAATGGTCCAGCTCTAACCGAAGCAGTTGATCGACAAAGGGCACATCATTAGAAGAAAAGCCGAGTTTCCCCAGGGTGAATCCAAGTAGGGTACTCATGAGCAGCTGAAAAACAAAAGACCAGTCAGAAGGTGAGAGAAACAGAAGTAGTGAGTTGAAGGGGTACCTCTTCGTTAAAAGAGGGGTTTGAAGGAAGAGCGACAACCGGAGAGTCAATGGCAGAAGAAGCAACGGCCAGCTCAGTTGGGATGACCATGGGAGACTGCACCTCCGTAGCAACTCCTGTGGAAGAAGTCACCTCGGCTCCTGCTGCCACGCCCTCCACGGTAACCTCTGCAGGGGTGATTTCAACACTCTCTTCCATCTCAGCCACCTGGGTGCCCTCTGCGGCATCACCTCTCTCAATAGCTGCGACGACGGTGGCTATGGTCTCTGAAGTAGTATCTTCAGGAGCAATATCAGCAGCAGCTCCTCCCGGGGGGTCCGTGGGCAAGGCCGCAGGCGTGCCATAGGCCGTTGCAGAGTCTCCTGACACTATGTCCCCTGCAATCGGCTGTACCAAAATGTAATTTGCAAAGGTAATGAAGCAGGGGGGTTAGAAGCAAAATAGACATACCTGAGGAACCAATGAGGTAGGTGGGGAAGGAGTAGAGGCCTTCGCAAGTCTTCTCCAGCCAGCAAGCTGTTTATGCCGCACTGGAACCAAACAAAGGGACAAAGGCCATAAGTAAAACACAAATCCTACAGGCCAATGAAGGAAACATGCATTCATTACGCTTAACAGAAGCCGCACCAGCTGAGGAAGGCATCAGCTGTACCGCACCAATTGCCCCGGATCTTGGAGGAGATCGACTCCTGGACACATCGGCCAATTTTCTTTTCTGTCAGGGCTGAGCTGATACCCCTCCACAACCCATCCTCTTGACATCCTTCAGAGTTGGAGAAGTGAGGTCAATGTTCATGCGGCCAGTAGTATTGGCCTGAAACGTGATGGCTTTACCACTAGCCGACAGCATTGGCTGTACATCTGCAGCATCCTAGAAACGCAAAAAACAGCAAAAGAGGGTCAATAGTAGATACTTCGCGAAGAAGGGCAGTACTTCGGAAATCCCTGGGGTGGAGAAGGTAACGGATGAGATTCATCAAAACGATGAAGCATCTCATCCAACGAAGCAAAGAACAGCTGATGACTCCATCCTTCCCACCAACGGGTGAAAGATGGACGACATCGTGATGCCATAATAATTCCAGAAACAGAGTCAACCAGTAACTCCCCACTCTGGTCCAATGCAATGTTCACATCAAGAGGACTCTCCAATACTTCTCGTTCCCGAAGCCTGTCAAAGAGCACCAGCCGGGGAAGAATCTGCCCAAATCCCAGTTGCTTGGCACAAACAGCCGGATGATAATACTCATATGATGGCTTTTGCATATGACTTGAAGAGCTAAGACCGACTGGGAAGATGCCCGGGGAAATGAAATGTCTGAGCCACTCAGCATCAGGATTGTCCGGTCGGCAAAGGCCAGGACATTCATACTCGAAAGAGTCAATTTGCCGATACGGGAGAAAATCCGCGGTAGAAAGGTGCTCTGTGGAGTAAAAGTAGGAGAAGTATCCGGTGAAAGCCACTAAGTCTAGTCTGCAGTCACCAAGGAAAACCTAAGATAAAGCTTCTCCGTATGATCGGCAACGTTTGAGAGGGGGTTCCGCGGATGCTATTTCTTCCTCTGATGCGTCCTCACGTGGAAAGCGAAGGTCGGGGGAAGGAATGAATCCAAAAGGCGTCTGGAATTGGGCCATTAGCCACAGTTGAATAAATCAAAGGGGTCCTCCTAGATGCCCAACAGTATGAGATGCATCGGTAGGACCGCCGCACCTAAGCGCGTCGGATCCCGACCGTTGGTGCATTTCACTCCTTGAGGCCCAATCCAGTGCTGGGCCAAGGTCTCTTGGGCCATCTCCCCCCAAAAAGCTAGCTCAATGAGGGGGTGCTCCCTCACCCTTATAAACCATGCTCAAGCCCTCTCCACAACCAATGTGGGACTATTCCCAACAATCTCCCCCTCATACATTGGGCTGATATTATCTAGGAACCACCTAAGGCACCTGGGCTCTGATACCACTTGTCATCCGGACCGCCGCACCTAGCGCGTCCGGATCCCAGGCCGTTGGGCTGCATTTCACTCACAGGCCCAACCCGAGCAGCGGGCCAAGGTCTCTTGGGCCATCTCCCCCCAAAAAGCTAGCTCAATGAGGGGGTGCTCCCTCACCCTTATAAACCATGCTCAAGCCCTCTCCACAACCAATGTGGGACTATTCCCAACACCATGTACTTATACACCTTTGGCCACCAAGCCGAAACTCCAAAGTAACTCTTTATTAAAAATATTCAACCTTTACCCATTTGTTGAAAAGTATCATGTTTTAATTTAGAAATCTACTGACGACAAAGCAACGTGGGATATTGCAACCTGTATTAGAGGAAAACCCACACGACGCACTTCCAAACCCGGAAGCTAGGAGTGATATCACATTTTAACTCTGATTAGAGGTGTACTGCTTTGCCCATAACATTACTTGGCTTATAACGTCTGGCCAAAGTATGCATTGCCTTTGGCGCATGGCTAAGCCAAGGAAACAGAACCTTCGGCCAATTGTACTCTGATCTCTGCCTATTTCCACCTTGCCTCACCAAAGGCTCACGGGTCGAGACTCCTCCCTTGGCGTCTCGCCCTAGGATGACTGCTCACCCCTAGCAGCAGTCACCTTCTCACCCATGGCAGAGTCAGCTACTTGTTGGTTAATTAGTTCAGCCTGTCCCATTCCAGGACTATGGTCAGCACGGTTTGCGCCGCTTTTGAAGTAAGCGTTAGTTTGGTTATGTCCTTAAGTGATATCCTATGTAGAGGAGTCCTGACTCACATCAACCCTACCTGGGTTGTTCTTCCCTGAACTCCTCTACCCACCAAATATCACCAGAACCCTGTCTGGGTTATGGTTTTACTACTGAACCTCTCTGGGCCAATCTCCTCAAAATCAATTCACTGGATCTACCTGATCCATTGGTCCTGTTTTACTTTATTTGGAAATCAACTTTTTGGTTCACATGCAAAGGTTTCAAAACAAACCACAACCCACAAAACAGTTCATAAGACATGATCGAAGGGCGACTTGCCTAAGTGAGCTCTGTCCAGCTTACCAGTGTTGAGAAACATTCCTGCGTGTCCTAGACGGCTCTTGAGATGACTGTTTGCAATAATTCAATTTAATTTTTTAACTCATTTTCTATTTATGCCCTAAGCATGATGCAATATCTTAAATATGTGTTTTCCTAAAACATGATGCAAAAATATTGGTCATGCATGATGTGTATTTTTCTTATTTTATAGGATTTTTAAATGCAATTACCTTGCACAATTTTAGGTACTCATGTTAAATTGTTACATAAAGTTATTTAGGGGTATAAATGAAATAAGTAATTAAATCAATTAAATTTTAATTATTAAGAGAAAAAGGATTTAACCTCGACCTGCCCTAAGTGGAAATTTTCTCTTGATGACTTAGATTGCACTCAGATAATATTTTCTGGTGAAGATTTTGTATATTCAATACTTGAAAGTTTCTTTCGTACTGATGTTGTAATAAAAATTTAAGGATGAAGTTATGTGTAGTGTATATTGTTTATCTTAAGGGTTCACGTGTAATTTATTTGTCTAGTGCTAGCATTACACATTCATTTTAATATTAATTTAGAGAAAAGAAAAGAGAAAAACAAGATAATAAAAATCTAGATTTGTTCTCTACTGCTCTCTTGACCTAATTTCGTTTTCTTTTATCTTGACTCTAGTTGAGATGTACATCTATTTATTTGTTATTATTATTATTATTTTGCCAGATTAAAATATACACATTTTATTTATTTATTTATACCTTTGTTCCCCCTTTTTTGACTAGGCTAGCCCAGGCAGGCCCAATCTCCTCTTCCCTTTCCTAACCCTAAGCTATCTAATCCATCCATTCTTGTCTCTCTCCCCTCACTCATCTCCTCCACCCGCCGCCGCACCTGATCTCCCCTTTGCCCATCTCGCTCGCCCTCCTTGCTTTCTCGCACACGCCCCTCTTTTTCCTCGTGCGCCGTCGACTCACCTCCCGTGCGCCACCGTCGATCCACTGGATCCGGTGGTCCCCGTCCTTGCCGGCCACCCTTCGGTTCCCCTTTGCTCCCACCTACCCTCTCCACCTCCCGACACCTGCTTCCCTCGAGCCTACTGCACCATCTCTGGATCCACCGCTGCCTAGGCCGACCAGATCGGGCAGCGGCCGCTGCCTCCCGATCCGCCCCTACTGCGCCGTGTCGCGCCACCTCCTGGACATGGCGGTCCCTGTCGACTCTGACACCTCCCCGGCCTTCTCTTGGCTCCCTCTTCCTCACACCGTTGGCTCTCCCGGCCATCCCAAGCTAAGTGATTCCCCCCTCTTTCTTTTCTTGCTCTCCTTCCTTGCTCACTATTTTTCTCAACCCCTTTCCCTTTCTCTTGGTCACTCTAGCCGAGCCACCGCCGCTGTCGCTCCCCCTTCCCCCCGATGCCGATGCCAGCGCCTGTGAAAGACCGAGATGGCGATCAGAGGGGGGTGAATGATCCCAAATAAAATTATCCCCTACTCAACGTACTACAAACAATCCCGCAAAGAAACTCGGTGCTCCTCAAAATCGCAAAACCCGCAAAATCGGGAACGACTAGACAACTATGTGTATCTCTAGCTTACATGGATGAGAACCATGAATCATGTGAGGGATTTTTAAATCACAATCCTGGTTGTAAAGTGTCCAAAGCAAAGAGGGATCAATTCAAATACTTCTTTTCTAAAAGAGATCAAGCCAAAACACAAAAGCCTCTTTTAGAAAAGCAAAAGCAGATTTTTCAGGAATTGTCCTCGCTTAGAGCAGGTGGATGGTGGACTTATGTTGCTCCAATATTTTTGGGAATTTTTCACCTTGTGAGCATATTAGTAGTGAAGCACTCCACCAAAAATCACCACCAAAAGCCTTCTACAGAAATCAAGAATAATCAAGGACTACGAACAGTCAGGATGTTCAATCACGAAAAATGGGGCTCGGTTTTCACCTCATAGATCCCAAATGGTGCAACCAGTAGACTCCAAATTTTTTTCACAGATGGATATATGAGTCGCGCACCTTATCCAACAAGAATAAATCAAAAAGGATTTTTCTATATTTTTCTAAAAATCAAAGACTGATTGCTGCGCGAAGAACAAGTTAAGGACAGATTTGCAATCTTGATAGAAACTTGATCTCTAGTCTATCCTAGGGTGCAAGAAAGATGTAAAACCAAATGAGCACCCTAAAGACATCCTTGATCAACAGCATTTAGAAGGAAAGGAGGCAAATACAAATTGCGAGAAAGTAAATTGCGAGAATTTACATGCGGGAAAGTAAATGCTGAATTTAAATTGCGTAAAGTAAAGACATAATGTAAATGCGGAATTTAAATTCACAAGAATGTAAAGAAAATCTTTGTATTTTCTGGTTGGAAGGTTTACAAAGCCTCACTTCATGTGGGCAAAAGCTCAAAGGAGCAACTCAAACCTTCAAGTGAGGGAGGACACCCCTCCCCCTCTATTTATACTACTCTAGGGCCACCTACCACCCTTGGATGAGTCCCAAACCCTAGTGAACTCCACCAAGAGCTAGGATTAACCCTCTCATTTCACCCCACACATGGGCTTTACATGGGCCACATTGGCCATACATGGGTTTTAAACACAACCCGATCAACCCGATGCAACGGGCCTTCATCCGCCGGACTTGACCGCTCAGTTTCCTCCTCTTCGAGCCTCCAACTCGAACCGGAAACCTTGAGCCACCTCAAGTCCATTTCCATGACATCCAAGTGATCCTGGTTTGAGCCCAACCATCTCGTCGGCATCCTCGACCGCTCCGGACCTCGGTTCTCCCAACCTAGTCCCGGTACTCACCAACGACCATAGTTGCCTCAAGAACCTGTACCACAAGGAACAAACCATTTTGCACATACCACAATGCACATACCTCTTTCTTCCTGCATGTTAGTCCACAATTATCATTAATTCAAACATGCAATACCGAGTCAAATCAAACTCAAACCTGAGCACACCTTGCTCAAACAAAGTCAAATACTCATCACAAATATGGATGGACCTCCACATGGTCCTTCAATCTCCCCCTTGATGAGTATATTGACAAACCACACAAAAGGCATAAATTTGAGTTTGAAAACGAAGGAAGAAAAGCAATTTGATTGCAAAAAAAATCATATTTGGTCCAATTAAAAGAGAAAGAAAGCTCATGACCAAATTGATGAGAAGATTTTTAGAGCTCAAAACTTGAAAGGACAATTTTTCAACAAGAGCTCCAAAAACTAAGAAATCTCTCAAAAAGCTCAATATTACTCATGAACCAAATGCAAGGACAATTGTTCAATATGATCATGAGAAATCATTTTTTTTAATTCTCTAAGATGCCTTTTCTACGTTTTCTCCCCCTTTTGGCAATATAGGCATTAAGAAAACAATTTTTGGATGAAATGCAACCTCGAAGAGCTTTGAGGATTATGCAAGCGACCACTTAGACAAAGTATGACACCAAGCTACTCAAGTTCAGATTATGTCATCCTAAGTCATATTCAATGGCATATTTCAATTTTTGCTAACTAGCTCAAAAGAAGTTATATTACTTTGGCATGATTTCAACAATAGCAACACTTAGCATAACTTCAAGACTAGAAGCAAAGCCAACCAAACGAGCAAATGGATATACTAGAGTTCAACCTAGTCAACACTTTGGGAAAATACAAGTCCATAAGAGAAGCCTCCTGCTCAATCATCTCTTTAAATGCAAATTTTTAGATTAATGCTCATAAAGCGGTATGAGAGAGTTAGGCTTAGTGAAGCACATCCTCGACTAGGAGCCATCGACAAAGGCCTCCTAAGCTTCACTCTCCTCCACAAACCTTTGAGGGTTTAGAGAGTTTATCCGAGAGAGACACAACCTCGACTAAGAGCCATTGACATAGGTCTCCTAGGCATCACTCTCTTCCTCTAGTTCTTTTTTCATTTTTCAGTGTATTGACTCAAGCCATTAGCAACCATCTCAAGCAAGAAGCTTAAAAGAGTGGTTTTGGTCATACACACTTCATTCCAAGTTCATCCCAAGTGCAATGGGAAGCAGTCTCGTGAATGAAGAGTGTTGAGTTCAATTTTAGCACAAAAGAGTCAATTTATATTTTCAGCACTTAGATTTATGAGCATTGTTGAGGATTCTAGAATGAAACAATGTAGCTAATCCAAGTTGCTCTAGGGACTCTAGTAGAAATCCACTATTTCAATAAGCATGGCATAAGCACCTAGTGAAGAAGTATAGCAAGTAAAACCCAAGTTTCATCAGAAATCAGGAAAGCTCAATTTTAAAATGTTGGCTAGTTTCACAGGATATACCAAATTGGATATGACCTAGATCAGCAAATATCTTCAGAAAAGTATCTAGGTGCAACATATCTCAATTTAATCAATTGCATAATAGACAAAGCTCGTAAATGAAAAACAAGTCTATATGCAATGCAAAAGAATCAATTCCAAGCTCCCCCTCAACAAGTGAGTCGATTAAGCACAAAATCTAATTGAAGTTAAGTTATTAGCAATTTTAGATTCAAAAAGATGAATTGAACTCAACTGAAACCAAAAAGACAGAAATGATGAGAAGGAATCAAGAAACTGACAAATGGGTAGTCTAGGAGCATAGATAACATGAAGAGAAACACTAACACTCAGACTCGCTCTCACCTTCCCCATATGAATTATATAGGAAAGCTACATATCCAACTCCAACCCAGGAGCAAACATAGACCCTGTCTACTCAGGGGGCCCAACACCTGCTAGACCTAAAAGACTGTGAGTGAGCTCAACCGAGAAGAAGAGAGGAATAGCACCCTAAAGCATAAGGTGAGAGGTCCATGCCGAGGCATGCCAGAAGTCTAGGTGAAGTGGACTCTACCAAATGAAAACCATCCCAAAGATACCCAGAAAGAGAAAGGAAAGCTGAATATACATATGAACATATAATACAAACCAGCCCCCCTCAAGATATGCCATAGGGGCTCATAATCCCAAGCTCTCCTCTCAGGGCAACAAACCTGGAGCTATCCAAAGGCTTGGTGAAAATGTCAGCCAACTGGTGGTCACTCTCCACAAACTGAAGCACTATATCACCCTTCTCCACATGGTCTCTAAGGAAGTGATAGCGAATGTTAATGTGCTTGGTCCGAGAGTGCTGCACTGGGTTCTTAGCAATGTGAATGGCAGACGTGTTATCACAGAAAAGTGGAACACAATCTGCTACTAACCCAAAGTCCCGAAAGATCAATCTCATCCAGAGAACTTGGCTACAACAACTGGCTGCAGCAACATACTCGGCCTCAGCGGTGGACTGTGCAACACCGGACCGCTTCCTAGACGACCAAGAAACAAGAGAAGTGCCAATGAATTGGCAAGTGCCAGAAGTGCTCTTCCTATCTATCCTGCAGCCGGCAAAGTCTGCATCGGAGAAGGCTCTTAGAGATAGACAGGAGGAAGAAGAGTACCAGATACCATAGTCAATGGTAGCTCGAAGGTACCTGAAGATGCGCTTCACCGCCTGACGGTGAGAGACGCGGGGAGAAGCCTGAAACCGAGCACAAAGACATACAGAAAAATGTATGTCAGGTCTCGAGGCAGTGAGGTACAAAAGGGAGCCGATCATGCTCCAAAACTCCTTCTGATCAACTGGCTCACCATCCTCGTCAGGCTCGAGGAGAGCAGTGGTGGCCATAGGAGTCATGACTGGCTTTTCATCAGACATATCAAAGTGTTTCAGGAGGTCTCGAGTATACTTGCCTTGATGCAAGAATGTACCCCAGATGCGCTTGTCGGAAGCTAAGGGAAGTAGCTCAACTCGCCCATCATGCTCATCTCGAACTCGATTACTCATCACATCCGAACCGAGTAACGAGCGAATGCGAGGAACCACAAAATGATGTCGTCGACATAGATTTGGACTAGGAGAAAGTCCGAATGAGAAGGTCTGACGAACAGAGTCTTGTCCACTTGACCCATATGAAAACCATGACTCAAGAGGTAGGACTTAAGCCTCTCATACCAAGCTCGTGGAGCTTGCTTAAGTACATACAAAGCTTTGGAAAGCTTGAAGACATGGTTTGGGTACTTGGGGTTCTCAAATCTGGAGGCTGTCGACATACACCTCTTCCTCAATGAAGCCATTGAGGAATGCACTTTGACATCCATTTGATAAAGCTTGAAGCCCTTGGGCGCCGCGAATGCAAGCAGGATCCTAATGGCCTCTAGTCCGCTCACGAGGGCAAAAGTCTCCTCGAAGTCGAGGCCCTCGACCTGAGAGAAACCCTGAGCGACTAGCCTAGCCTTGTTTCGAACTACAACCCCATCCTCACTCTGCTTGTTTTTGAACACCAATTTGGTCCCGATGATGTTGTGACCAGAAGGGGGCTCGACAAGCTTCCAAACTTTGTTCCTCTCGAAGTTTTCAAGCTCCTCATGCATGGCATTAACCCATGACTCATTAGATAATGCATGAGAAACATCCTTCGGCTCGAAAGAGGCAACAAAGGCAGAGTGAAGGCAGAAAGTGGACAGAGATGACTTAGAGCGAGTGACTCGCTCAAACAGATCTCCAATGATCTGGTCAGGTGGATGAGCCTACTGAATGTGACGGGGAGGCCCAGAAGCAGAAGTGACCTCTACTCCTCGCGTGGGAGAGGTAGGAACAGAGCCACTAGGCTGGCGAAGAGTCGAGGGTAAGAGGCTGATCTCCCTGAGGTGCGAGATATGGAAATGGGAGGCACCTCGGGAGGCGAGAATGGTATTTGGATCGAGGCAAGGCGCCTTCATCTCCGTCATCAACTTCCTCTGAGAAGATAGGCGAGAAAGAGGAGAAGAGCCTGAAATGTATGGTCTAGCACCGGGACTAGCCTCATCAAAGGTTACCTCACAGTCTCTATGATCCTACCCAAGTCTCTGACCCAAATCCACAGCTACGGGCAGAAGTCGAGTAACCCAGAAAGATTCCATCAGCTGAGCGTGACTCGAAGTTATCTAGGTTCTCAGACTTCAAGAAGAAGCACTTGCAGCCAAAAACACGAAAATGAGACACATTGGGCTTTCGCCCATATCTCAACTCATAAGAAGTGCGGTGCAAGTGTGCCCTAAGAAAAACTCTGTTGGCAACATGGCATGCAGTAGCTACAGCCTCAGCCCAAAACTTCCTAGGAGTACTGTACTCGTCTAGCATCGTCCTGGCCATCTCAACCAGGGTCCTATTCTTCCTTTCCACTATGCCATTTTGCTGAGGGACGTAGGGAGAGGAGAACTGATGCTCTAAGCCTAACTCCTCACAGAAGCTACTAAAGTAGGAGTTCTTGAACTCCGTGCCATTGTCACTGCGGATCGCTCGTAAGGCACTTGGGAGCTCAACGGACAACCTACGGACCAAACCCCTGAAGTGTGAAAAAGATTCATCCTTCGAGGCCATGAAAAACACCCAAGAGTACCTCGAAAAATCATCGACAATGACAAGAATATACCACTTCCCACCTACTAACTGCACTCGAGCTGGACCAACAATATCCATGTGTAGCAGCTGTCCTGGTGCATCAGTCATCACTCGGGTGACTGGAGGATGGGAGGCAGCAACCATCTTGCCATGTTGGCAAGGAGAACATACAACATCTTTGACCATCTTAAGTTTAGGCAGGCCACGAATGAGATCATGGCCGCTAACTCGAGTCAAATGATCAAAGCCAATGTGACCAAGTCTCCTATGCCAAAAGGAGAGATCACGGGACTCTGAAGCAATAAGGCAATGGAGAGAGTCTCTAGAGGAAGAAGAAAAATCAGCACGAAAGACTCTTCCAAAACGAGAAATCCCGCAAACAAACTCCCCAGAAGAATCGAGGATCCTACAAGAGTTCCTCTTAAAATTGACCTCGAAATCGTCATCAAGAAGCTGAGAGACAGAAAGCAAGTTGAAATGCAGCTTACTGACTAAGGCAACGTCCTTAAGAATGAAATGATCGTTAATGCAGATGGTACCTTTAGCGATGACTCTACCCGACGCAGCATCCCCAAAGGTGATCACCTCGTCACCGGGATCTCGGTCCAGGGAAGAAAACCAACGGGAGTCTCCGGTCATGTGGCGAGAACAGCCGGAGTCTACGATCCAAACCTCCCCCTTCCCTGTCCTACGGACCTCCTCCGTGTCGCTGTACAGCTCGGTGTCGGGTACTTCCATGGCATTGGAGGCCATGAAGCACATGCCGGAGAAGTCATCGCTGCCCTTCGCCTTCTCTTGCGGTTCATCCTTATCCTCATCGCTCCATTTCTCCGTGTCGGAGAGGTCAAGGTCATCGAGCGCGGCGAGGACGTGGTGAAAGAGCTTCTTGCCCTTGGTGAACTTGCGATGTTTCTTCTCTTGCGCCGGCTCGCGAGCTGGAGGCTTCTTGTTGCGGTACTTGTTGATGTAGTCGTTCTTGCCCACACCGCCTTGTTCATTATTGCCCTTCTCCAGCTTGGGGCAGTTTGCCCGAATGTGGTTGGGGCCACCACAATCAAAGCAAGTGAACTTGCCACTCCTCTTCCTACCACTGATGGTAGAAGCTGATGCCAAAAACAAAACCCCGTGATCTTGATGAAGCCATGGGTGGTCTCGGTCGGGACTGCGACAGCCCGCAACAGCGCCTACACGGCGGCAGTAGCAGGACGCCGTGGTGATGGCTAGAGAATGGATTCGACTGTGGTGGCCATGGCGATCGGCGTCGGTGGAAGGAGCTCGGGCCTGCGCCATGGAGGTGAATGGGGAGGTTGGCTCGGTAGTAGAGAAGCAGTAGTAGGCTAAGAGGTGTATTGGAGGTTTAAATGACCAGGGAGGAGTGACTTGCTCTGGCTCTCGTGAGCTCGGTTCGCCGGACAGCCAGAAGAGGACGAGCCAGCTGGATTCCAGGGAGCTCTGGTATACGGCAACCATTGGCACTGCAACAAGCACTAGTACAGAAAATCTCATTACATACGGTTCACAAACGTCATCACAGACTGTTTTGTGAACCGTCAGTAAGAATGGGTCAGTGATGACTCGTAATCATCACAGACGGTAAACCTCACTACAGACGATTCACAAACGTCATCATAGACGGTTTTGTGAACCGTCAGTAAGAATGGGCCAGTGATGACTCGTAATCATCACAGACGATTTCCCAACCGTCTGTGAAAAAACCATAACAGACGGTGAAAAAAGCCATCACAGATGGTTCCAATTTAGAACCGTCTGTGATATTGATTTTTCATTTTATTAGTAAGTTATTCTCATGTACTTCGTAACTGCCCAAGAATTCTTAACTTCTGAGTTATATCGCTGATTTAAACACAATACGGACATTTCCCAAAGCGATCACCCATCCTAGTACTGCTCTTGCCCAAGCACGTTTAACTTCAGAGTTCTTACATGATCTGATACTATAATGTTGGTATGATAGCATCTAAAATATAATGTGTCCCCCTCCCCTTAACTTCACAGAGCACCTGAACACCGATTTTAGTATTCTCATACTCCGAATACTGTCTGGAGATCATGAAAATGCAAAAAAGAAGAAGACTGAAACGGATACAAAACTTCAGAGACCGTTTTGAGGCCCTAAACGATGCTTTTTTGGAATTTTGATTTTCATCATTTTCGGGTACAACTTTTCATTATCTTTTCAACGAGCCAAAGAACGCCCCGATCAGAGTTACAAGTCAAAAGTTATGGCCATTTTACCAAACGTGTTCGAATTTCCTACTTACAAATCGAATCAGACTTTGTGCCAAAGGAGAAATTCAAGAGCTCATCGTGCTGATTCCAGAAAGCACAAGAACGCTTCGATCGGAATTACGAGTCAAAAGTTATGATATTTTTACAAACCGTGCAAAAAGTCATCACAGACTGTTTTATATTAAAACCGTCTATGATGACTGGCATATCACAGACGGTTTCCAAATAGAACCATCTGTGATGACTCCTGTAGCCACCACAGACGGTTCTATTTAGAAACCGTCAGTAATATAGAGCTATAATACAGACGGGTTCTAAATAGAACCGTCTGTATTATTGCTCCTATCACAGACGGTTGCTAAATAGAACCGTCTGTGATGTTGTCGCTGACGGTTGCAATATAAAGGCGTCTAATATAAGTCTATTTGTAGTAGTGAAGCTACCATGGCAGAGATTCGGTTAATTGGGCTCGGCCAGGAAGAAATGGTCAAGGCGGCTGGAGCTTTGTAGGGGATTCGACGAGGAAGGGAGAAGGATTGGCTGGGCAGTGGACTCAGCTTCGTGCCAAGGCGCAAGTTCCAGGTGATGTGATAGAGCTTGTGCCATGGCAGGAATTTGGGCTATGGAGTTCGGCCAAGGAAGAAAAGGCCAAGGCAACAGAGAAAAGAGGAGGGGATTGGTCGCCATGGCAAGGTCCAGCTGCGACGTGGCGAAGGTCATCTGAGGCACGGCACAGCGAAGACTGGCTGCAGTGGCAGCGAATCGGGGAGGATCGCTGCCGCACAGAGAAACAGGAGAGCTCATGCGTGAGAAAGAAAAAAGGGGAAGAGAGGAGCTGGCTGACGGGTGGGCCATGACTTATTTGTAATAAATGTTAATTTTCGACCTAGCTTTAAACGATAGTTATATCTGATATTGATATGCCACCTTTGACATTTAAATTGTGATACCCTTGTAACCTTAGAAAAAATATAAACTATGATTATGGTAATACTTAGACATTGCTTAGACATGCTTAGAACTGAACTTAGAAAGTTTTGGGGGACTTTATGCCAAAATAATGTTATTTTAAATGGAAACTTATGATGTTATTGTTATTGTGGAAATAGTATGGTTAAAATGAAAATGACTTAAACCGGATGAGAAATGGTTGGAAAGTGGTGAGGTTAATGTTTTGGGTATGTGGAAAGTCCCGCCTAGTCAATTAAGAACCAATCTGAGTTTCGCTGAATGTAAAGTCTAACCGTACTACCACGAGTCTGGAATGGGACAGACCTAGCTAGCCATATTGAGTCATATCATGGACAGTCATGCCATACGGGGGTAGTGGTGTGGTGAAAGGGTGATGATGCCACTTTGGCGCAAGAGGGGGCTTCTGAATAGAGGGATTCTTTCAACGGTGAAACCTTAGCGGGCATGACTACATGTATGAATTATTATAGGGGTCTTGTCATAATTTTCTCTGTCACTCACCAAAGGAAGTGTGTTGACACAAGGGGAAATATTATGTCTTGTGTGTAAAGTTGTACAACCTCTGCAGAGTATCAAACTAATCGATTAGCCGCGCTCACGGTTATGGGCATGCCGAACAAGTCATTCTCAGATTAGACTTTCGTAAATTAAAATTTGGTTTTCAAAAAAAGATGTTGGATGTAGGGAATCCATCATGGGTAAAACTTAGACAATTCCAGGAGAGATTCTTGAGTTATAAAGAAAAATGTATAGATTTGAGTTTCATTATAAATCATGCCATTTAAAATTATTTGGAAGGTTTATTAACCTATTGTTTTACGCTTAAGTAAACCATATAGCCATCTTTTGATTGCCCGTACATTTATATTGCATTTTCGGTGTGATTTGCTGAGTACGTTAGTACTCACCCTTGCTTAATTTACTGCTTCAGAGGAGGAGTACTACGATGGTGAGGACCAGTTGGATTAGGCCGTACCCCCAGTCGATTGCCTGTGGCAAATAAATTGGCTCTATTTATTGTTCTTCAATTCCGCTGCTTTTATTAAGTCATTTATTTATTTGTCAGCCTGCGTGCCATTTCATTTGTAACTTTGAATAATTTATTATTAATAAAGAACACTGGATATGCTATGGTTTCATTTCTACTGTGTGTACTAGCAATTTCTGAACTGGTATATAATACACAGAGGATTTCGGAGTTATTTTTTCGGAGTCTGACAGAGAGGCCATATGAGCATCATTTCCTCAGAAACTAGCACCACATAGCTAATTGGAGTTCATCATTAATGCTAAAATGTTATCACCAGCGTGAGGAAAATGTTGGAGAACATAGTTAATTTATTCATGTACTAGCTATTGTTCTCTCTCTCTACTCATTGTTTTTCTTTTGTTTCTAAACTAGAAAGGTTAGCGCGGCGCACGCCACGCGCGTGAACGGAAATTATTTTGCGTTTTTTTTAGAAAAAATAGATTTAAGCGTATTTTTAGAATTTTTGTAGGCTCGCGAAACCTTAGAGATCGCGCTAGGGGAAAAAGTATGCGGCGCACGCCGCGCGCGTTAACGAAAAATAGGTCTAGGCGTATTTTTAAATGCGCACGCCGCGCGCGCAAACGACAAATAACTCTTCAATTATTTTTTTCGGAGAAAAAGTAGAAGCAGACGTATTTTCTAAATTTTTGAAGGCTGAAGAAACCTTAGAGACCAAGCCGAAAAAAAGTACACATCTTTCTGTCGGCGAATTTTTTTTTTGGAGAAAACGGAGAAAGGACCTGGACGTAAAAACCAGGGACCTGATTGTTATACTTTTGTACATGATCGCTATCCCGAAAAATGAGAAAAGGACTCGCTCGCGATTCGTATTTAACAACAGGAGGCTCTTTTCGTAAAGTAACGAACGAGGGACCTAAACGCAATCCGGGAAAAAAAATTCCCTCAAAAAATCGCAAAGGACCTCTACGCAAATTAGAAGGACCTATCCGTGATTTAAAGAACTGAAGGGGTTTTTGTGCAAATAGCAGAGGGAGAATGGGGGTGGACTCGTGGGTATGGAGAGAAGGCAGGAAACCTTCTGGTTTTGTTTTATGAAGTAAGAAATGACAGGTTAGGTATGTGCAGTCCACATTTCTAAGGTAGGCTTGGCCCACACGTCATAGAGTGGGTGGAAAGGTGTGGGTAGGTGGGAAAAGTACAGTAGGTATGTGCAGAATTCTCTCTCACTTACAAGTGGGGTCCATATGTCATTGATTAGGGGCAAAACAAGCATTGGTGTGGATGAATAGAAGTTTTAGAATGGCATGAATTTCATACTCATTCAAATGAAATGATGCTAGCACTTGTAAAATTTTAATTGAGTGTTGATTATGCCACTAACATGAATGATATGAGCATGCCATGCACCACTTAATAACCAAAAACAATTTTGGGTGACTAGGAATGGAAGAGAATGTCGGATTCTAATTCAATAATGATCCTCAATTTTTGTTATTTGTCCCACTTTGCAATATCATTTCCACCAAGTGTATATCAATCTCTACCATCATCAAATCACACCAATGACCTGCAGTAAATTATCCCTTTTACCAATTTACCACTTGACCACCTATAACTTGTCCAATCGATAAATATATATGGAAACCAAATTTCCATATCCCCATAACCACAAGGGTATTGTTTATGGAAAAGTGGCAATCTAAGATTTCATGTACTTCCAACTTATAGCTCATTGTTTGTTTACACTCATGTGCATGTCTCCTCATTGATCATACTTCTACTAACCCAATCCTCTAGGGTACATCACTCCCCAAGTTGCAAACACATGATTCACACCCCTAAGGTATGGCTCTGAAAATTTTCCTATATGAGGATAAGAAATTGATTTCGAAGTCCCCACCAACTTGTCGGACATGTGCACCCAACTAATATTTAAGATGCCGAATCCAAGTGCACACATATGTTTAAACATCTCACTACTACCGCTTACAACCAAAATCCTAGTTATATGATCCTACTAGTACATACCCTGACATTCTTATTCCATCTTATACTAACAACTTTAATAGTTCAATTATCCGCTACCTATTTACCATTTTATCCAGCACTAGTTCCTCCAAATGCCTTGTATTTGATAACCAATTCATACATGAATCACCATATGGGATGATTGTACTCTCTTGAGTGCATTTACCGTTGGCATATGCGATGTGATAATCCCCTTATGATCCCTGAATAAATCTGGCATTTTATTTGCAAGATTTTGCAAATATATTTCAGGCAAGTACGTATTGATTCGATTTAATACTTTGCCAGAGTGCGCGTGTAATATTATGAGATAGTTGGAATGATAAAATGCTCACATATTCTGTTACTGCTCTTATAGTTTGAGATGACACTCTGAAAGATTTATATGAATGCTCAAGTGCTTATAGCTGTTAGATTCACAAACATGTCCTTATACTAATGTAGGAATTTGATTATTGCCTTAGTATATGATACGACTATGACTTTGATGTCTCTTGAATGCTTTATCAAACTCTAGTCACTGCACTATTTAATTGGAAGACCTACACACATGCTATCAAGATTTATATGCACAAGAAATGCAAATGCCAGCATGCGACTATGCATCAACCAAGTCTTTTAGCTTCAGGAACTTAGTTGCAACTTGGTCGATGAACACATTTAAATGCTTAGTCTTTACTGCCATTAAATGCCAAGGAGTCTATTCGTCCACTCCCTGTCATGCTTTGATTGATGGTGTAGAAATGCTTGTACTACTGTAGTACAAGAGAGGATATCATATGTGCGTAGACTATACTCAAGTCCGCTACGCAGTGCCGGTCTGCACGGGGTAACGCCAACGACCGTCACAGTCGGCAAAGTCACCTGTGGCCACTGATTCATTTGTGGTCGATGTCTGTATTACAAAAAAGTCTCGCTCCCACCATACACCGGACCGAACGCTGTTTGGATAAAAAAGCATTATTAAAATAAATTCTCCAAATTTAGGGAACGCTGTTTGGCCTAACCTCTGCAGTAAGTCTCGATAAACTTTCGGATTTGTAGAATGAATAACCATTCCGAATAGTCTATTCGTCCGCTCTCTGTCACGCTTTAAATGATGGAGAAGAAATGCTCCCACTCCCGTACAAGAGGAGGATATCCTATGTGCGTAGACTAGACCCAAGTCCGCCGGTCTGCACGGGGCTTCTCGCTCGGCCCGGGTGACGCCATCAATTGTCACAATCGGAAAGGTTAATTGTGGCCATTGATTCACTTGTGGTCGATGTCTGTATTAGAAAAAGAAAAGGGTAGACTAACTATGCACTTCCCGCCCGGTTGACTGTCGCTGTCTAAACCCAAAACAACACCGGTCAATGGTCGACGTCCGTATCTCATGAAGTCTTGTAGCGTACCAGAGAGTCACTCGTATTCATATCTTGCCGCTTGCCAGTAACACTGACGAAGATGAGTTGACGGAGAAGGATGGGGTAACATGGAGCCAAGTCCGTTTGGCAGGTGTGCATACATATATCGGCTGGCCGGCCGGCCTTCCTTCTCGACGACGGAGCAGCAGCTTGAGTGTTCCCAATTCTAATTCCCGAATATCCTTGTTATATCCACCCCGCCTGTTGATATGGCTTTTAGATATCACCTCGTTCTACGTATGATTCTATTTGGAGTTGTCGTCCTAACTGCCTTTGTTGCTGCTGAATCCGCCGCTCAAGGAGGACGTAAAGCTCTTTTTCATTCTTCTTCTTCTTAGAGAGAGGCTATATGAGCATCATTTCCTCTGAAACTAGCACCACATAGCTAATTGGAGTTCATCTTTAATGCTAAAATTTTATCACCATCGTGAGGAAAATGTTAATTTATTCATGCACTAGCTATTGTTCTCTCTCTCTCTACTCGTTGTTTTTCTCTTGTTTCTAAATTAGTTGTCAGCCAGTACTACATAGTACATATTTCTTGATATCGTCAGCTAGTACTACTTGTTGTGTGCGTACCTATATTTATTTAAGCATTAAGACATATATATGGCTATGTATAATAATTAATTAGTTAGCGCACTTAGTCGTACTTGTTACTATTTTTAAATCAAACATTACGAAAAAATAGTACTTGCATTCTCGATAAGACCCGTCACTCCTGAGATGGCTCCTTTTACTATCATCCACTGAATGCGTTGGTAATAAAAACAATGCGCTCTTGCAGAACAATGTGTTGGTCCCTGCCGCAAACCTGGACCATGCTGCGGACGACGGTGATCAGAGTGGCGCACGATGTTGGTCACACGCCCTGTCGGCAATTCATGACTTGTTGCAAGCGTTGCGGCTCAAATTACCCTAAACAAAGTGTTATATCAATAACCAAATACCTGTAATTTCCGTTGGGATCGATCGATATATGGAAATAAATGTTCTTGTGCTTACGGGTGATGTGGTACCTGAGTTCCCGGCTCACCAGAATATTGTGTTCACACAGGGGAAAAAAAGAATATCGTAGACAGAGGACGGAAAAAAAGCTCAAATATACATCATACAAATCAAAATAGCAAATATATACAACAAAAAAATAAATTTTCAAAACTGCCCACCGCTCCCGCCGCGCCACGTGGCGTGTCGCTGCCAAGACGGCGTGCCGCCACACCCCATGGCGGCAGCCCTGGCTGCCGCCACCCCCACTTGCCAGCAGCCAGGTGGCTCGCCTCGCGCCGCCACGTGTCCCCAATTTTTTTGATTTTTATTTGATTATTTCGCGTTGAATTTTTTAGTTTTCAGTAGTTATTCGACCGACATTGAAATGCAAATAACTTTCGCTAGACAACTCCAAATTTGATAAGAAAACTTTATAAGTTTTCGCCAAATCCTCTGGATTAAGAATATGCTTTGAATTGTATTTTTAAATATTATTTGTGTACACTTAATCGATAATTTTGTAATACCTTTTAATTTCGTATTCTTGTTTGAGTCTATTTTACCTTTGTGGAATAGTAGTATCTTTGTTGTATTTTAATGCTAATACAACACCCTACTGAATAGATTATCTATAATACCGTCTCATATGGCGGTGTTATTTATAGTATATTATTATATTATGTAAAAATAACTCATACAATAGATTATCTATAATACCGTCTCATTCTCTTTTTCCTTCTTTGGTTTATTCCGTTATCACTTAAAATTTAGTGGAATGTTAGACTTGACCCTTGTATAGGACATTACTGCAATTTGTCATTCAAGGCGTCCATATTCGAGCGGTTGGCTCTGTTAGTCGGTGGGGAAAACGGTTTTATATACAACATGTAAATAAAAAACTGTAGAAATATACAACAAGAAATAAAAATATCAAAAATAGCGACGGTTCCCGCCACGACCTTTATTTATTTTTGTCTCATTATTTCGCCGAATTTTTTTTAGTTTTCTCTGGTTATTCGACCGGATCCGATTGAAATGCAAATACCGATAATTGTGTAATATTTTATTTGTACACTGCATCTGATAGTTGTGTAATAATTTTTTTTGAGACTTCTGTAGTTTTGGTCAAAGATGGGGCGGATAAATTACGACGGCTTACGAATGGTAAGCTGCTTGATGTATATCTGGGACTAAACCTAACATGCCTTAGGGAAAGGGAACAACAAGAAGGGCCCCTTGTCGTACATTTTATCGAGAGCAATGAGGATATTTTCCCTTACGCAATCCTTCGACTCGCCGCCTCGCCCTAGCTGCCCTCTCACGCTTTCTCTCACTTTCGGCCTCCTCTCCGCGGCATGGCGCTGCCGTTCGGCCTCCCTCTGTGCAAGCATACATTCCAGGCGCTTGGCGCTTCTCCTCACGATCCTGCTCACACCGCTGCTTGCTCCACCATAGCCCTCCGATGCGAGTACTCCGATTCCGCATCCTTTCCATCTCGAGAGTTTGTTCCGCGTCGTAGAGAATCGGATGAACTTCGCCACGATGGAGGCTGCAATTGGTCACATCACATGGTGTTAGACACATGCAGGTTCGATGCAACACAAAATGCGAGTATGAACATACCGGGCTTTTCCGCCACAGCTCGCATCCCCGCCTTTGGCTCGTAGTCGTGGTTGCGGCAACTCCATACTACCTCATACCGTGCGTGTATGAGTTGTCTATTGATTTGCACGGAAGCGGCAAGGATCCCGCATAGGCACATGGGGACCTCCGTGCCGTCGGGGATGGTTTGGACATTTGTGCCTTGGGGGCGAGGAAACTCCATTGGTCTTGCTCGCTTGGTTTATGGGGATGGTTCTCTTTGTTGTATTGGAGCGATCGTTCGGTTGATGCAATCTTTGGGAAGCCGTGAAGGGGTTAAATAGCCTGAATTGATAAAGCAGCGGACTTGAAGCAAGAACGAATCCGCTGAGCATCGGATTCCTTTGCGGCTACCTTTTGTGCTTAGGCGACAAATGCATGCAGCTTTGTAGCTGCTAGGGAGGTGCCAGTCGGGCTTTGGCAGCTATGCTTTGACATGACGACTAAGGCATTCTCTGCCACGCATGCATTTGATGACATGATATATCCTGCAGGCTTTGCGGCTGATTGCTTTGACAGGGCGCCTCGAGGCCAATGCAACGAAAGTTTGGATGATGACAACTTAATGGATAATTATAATAGTCGCGGAAAAATATGACAACTTAAGCATATTCGCGGCCGTGAAATATCACGTGTGAGTCCATTTTTTCTAAGAATGCAGCCCATTTGGTCTTGTGTATACTGACTACGATATTATGGAAAAATATTATAATTACTGACTTCCTTTGTATGTACTTCGTATAGTTCAAAAGGGCTAAATATAATAGTCGCGGAAAAATATGACGACTTAAGCATATTCAACCCGCTGTGAAATATCACGTGTGAGTCTATTATTTAGGAATAATGCAGCTGATTTGCTCTTCTGTGTACTGACTACGATATTATGGAAAAATATTGTAATTACACCTGCCGTTGTATGTACTTTCGTATAGTTCAAAAGGGCTAAATATAACGGTCGCGGAAAATTGCATGTACTACGTCTTTACGAGTATTAAAATGGAATGAAGTTGTTAAATTAACTCTTCGTATGTTGTGTTGGTGTATCCGGTGTTGTGCCGTTTCGTATGGCTTGTAACGACAAAAGATATTAAAGGCGGAAAATACAACGTTGAAATATATAAGTTACGACATAACATCACAACACGGGAGAAACAACGTTGGAATACCGTACATCGCCAACGTACATGACGGGTACATGACTACTACATATTATTTGAACAACTCACGCAATTCTGGATTAGAACTTTCCAGAATCATCACTATCTGCATCAATACCCTCCTCTTCTAAAAACTGCCAGCGGTCGCGTTTGCCCTCGTCATCAGTCTCGTAGTCACATGGAAGACAACAGTCTGGGTCTACACCTTCGGTGTCCTCCTCTTTGGCAACGAGCTTAGTGTCCTCTTGTGCTGGCTGTGGGGGGTTTGACTGCAGCAATTCGTTAGATTGTATGGCGACATGTTCGAGGCTACTAGCAATAGCTTCGATGTCAGTAACAAAGCTGTTGAATTCGTTGGCGCTTGAACTGTTGCCAGGACTGAAGTTGTCTTTAGCAATTTTATTCAGGTCAGCTGCGATGCCATCTATTTCTTTGATTGTCCAGGCCCAGCCTTTCTTGAGCCGCTCGGATCCTTGTCCATCTACACATTGGAAGCAATTATATTTGACCTAGAAGAGTAGGATTCAAGCATAACTGAAATGTACTTGATCAAAAACATAAAAGGAACAGATGGCCTGAAGCCCCCAAGAAGCCATCAATATCCATCGCATTTACCGACCCAACAACACAACAATGTCACCGATCAGTCGAAAATAAATTTCATAAATAATACCTTTGAAACACTCGCGTTGTGGGTTGAACTCGGCCGCAATCTCTTGAACTCACTCACGATTGCCCGATAGAAATGCATGCGGCGTTGTAATTTATAGGGAGGGCACAAGGGACAAACAACAAGACTACGGCAAGACAAAGTAGCGCTGGAGCGAGGAGTCCAAGATGTGCAAGCGCACGTGGGAGCGTTGCAATGCGGCGGTGGGGCCTGGTTGTAGCCGGTGCATCTGGTCACTGCGTCACGTGGAAGCGTTTGCAGCGCAATGGGAGGGGTATGGCGAAGCAAAGCTGCAGCTCGAAGTGTCACGGTAGTGCCCATCCCTCCGCTTATGCACATCGACCAGGCGACGGCGGTGACAGAAAGCGCATATTCGGCCGGCCGTGAAATATCACGTGTGAGTCCATTTTTTCTAAGAATGCAGCTGATTTGCTCTTCTCTACACTGACTACGATGTTATGGAAAAACATTGTAATTACACATTCCGTTGTATGTATTTTCGTATAGTTGAAAAGGGCTAATTATAACGGTCGCGCAAAAATATGACAACTTAAGCACATTCGCCGGGCCGTGAAATATCACGTCTGAGTCTATTTTTTCTAAGAATGCAGCTGATTCGGTCTTCTCTATACTGACTACGATATTATGGAAAAATATTGTAATTACATATTCCGTTGTATGTATTTTCGTATAGTTGAAAATGGCTAATTATAACGGTCGCGCAAAAATATGACAACTTAAGCATATTCGCCGGCCGTGAAATATCACGTATGAGTCCATTTTTTCGAAGAATGCAGCTGATTTGCTCTTCTCTATACTGACTACGATGTTATGGAAAAACATTGTAATTACACATTCCGTTGTATGTATTTTCGTATAGTTGAAAAGGGCTAATTATAACTGGCCAAGCAAAAAATATAACAACTTAAGCACATTCGGCCGCCGTGAAATATCACGTCTGAGTCTATTTTTTCGGAAGAATGCAGCTGATTTGGTCTTCTCTATACTGACTACGATATTATGGAAAAATATTGTAATTACATATTCCGTTGTATGTATTTTCGTATAGTTGAAAATGGCTAATTATAACGGTCGGCGCAAAAATATGACATCTTAAGCATATTCGTCCTGCCGTGAAATATCACGTATGAGTCCATTTTTTCGGAAGAATGCAGCTGATTTGCTCTTCTCTATACTGACTACGATGTTATGGAAAAACATTGTAATTACACATTCCGCTGTAATGCGTATTTTCGTGATAGTTGAAAAGGGCTAATTATAACGGACGGCGCAAAAATATGACAACTTAAGCTAACATTCGCCGGCCGTGAAATATCACGTCTGAGTCTCATTTTTCTGAAGAATGCAGCTGATTTGCTCTTTAGTCCGTTACGCACATACGCTTGACGAAATTAAAACCTATACATTTCATGTTTACCACGGACCAAATATCAACTTTGTCACGTATGTCACGGACCAAATTGAATGGTCTGCAGTAACTCGCATTTTGGAGGTCTTCATGTGCTGCAATCATTTTTTGGTCTACATGAAAGTTGTAGAGAATTCAAGACGCAACTTTTTCATGTAGACAAGTTTTTCATTTGAGCAACAGAAAAAATCAAAGAAAATCGGAAAGGTAAATGCATTTGGCGTCGGACCAAAAATTGTTCGCGACGGACCCTTCTGTAATTCTCGATTTTGGAGATTTTCCGTGCTCTAATCATTTTGGTGTACACGAAAGTTGTAGATAATTCCAAGATTCAACTTTTTCATGTTGACAAGTTTTCATTTGAGCAATATAAAAATCATAGATAATCGGAAAGGTAAGTGCATTTGCGCCGGACACCAAAAACTGTTCGCGACGGACCCTTCTGTAATTCACGATTTTGGAGGTCTTCCTGTGCTCGAATAATTCTTTGATCTACATGAAAGTTGTAGAGAATTCGAAGACGCAACTTTTTCATGTTGACAAGTTTTTCATTTGAGCAACATAAAAAATCAAAAGAAATTTGACAAGTTTGAATGACATAGATTAAAGAAGTTAACATAAGTCTCATACAACATGATCTAGTTCCCCCTTCCTCTTCCCCTGCGCGTCCCCCTACCACGACGTTCTTGGTTATCGTAGTCCGACGGTGTGAAATTTCTGGGCGCTTGGGGGACACGTAGTCCAGCCGCCTGCGCTGGACCTAACCGTGCATCTCGCGTTCGGCGTGAATCGCCGACAGACAGTGGGACTGCGACTGACGCACATTGTGGATGCCCCATCCAGCCATCGACTGGTCTGCCTGGTACCCTGATGCGCGTAGTACGTCTGAAGGCTGCTGCTCCTGCCAGTTCGATCCACCGGCCTCCTCGGGGTTACTGGGACGCGATTCCAACCCTAGGGATTGCAAACACGTCGTCGCGAGCAAATCAGTGAATGTAGCCCCGGATCCCATAAGGTCATCGTACGCCCTCGACACGTCCTCCCATGTTTGTTGATGTTGGACGGGGGTACTAAAAGACTCCTGCGGCAATGATGGGGACGGTGACATGTTGATGTGTACTCCTCCTTGAACGCTTGCCCCAAAGACCTATTTCAACGCATTCGCCTCCATGGCCCCGGCCGCTCTCATGGCTCGGGACCCGGGAGGAAGTCGATGCTCTGGGTGGGTCTTGCTGCCGCCGAGGAGCCACAGGCGTTGCACGTCTATCCATGGACATGCTCCTCATCAGGGGGCTCGGTGCGGGCGGCGCCTCGTACGGTACATCCTCGTAATCACGCTGGGTAGACGGCCTATGGCCACCAACATCTCTCGACCGCATTTCTTATGCGCGGTGGCCCGTCTTGGCGAAGAAGGTTCCGTGAAAGGATTGCTTGATTGACGTTGCTGCTCCTGCGGATTTGCGTGAGGATCTCGTCCGCTTTGGTCATGCATGTATTCCGCCTCACGCCTCGCAAATTAATACGATCGAATGTTTAATTGGGTATATCCCCTGCTTTTAATATGTGATAGGTGCGATCCGTACCCTGTGTGCATGCGCTCTGCATACTCCTCAAGATAGCCATGTTGCACCGGCATCGCCACACCCTGTCTAGGAGCACCGCCGTGTGCGAGGTCTCAGTACCGGTCGAGGTACCCAAGTGTGTCCGTCTGCGTGGCTGCGCTGATGGGTTCCAGACGTCCTCAGTGGCCATCGAGTTCCACCTCTCAATATGCCGGCTATTCCGTGCGACCCAGTTGTAGTTGTGCCCCGATGTACTCCTCCTGCGGATCAATCCAACACGTTATTAATGGTTTCCACAGTAAGCGTGAAAGTAATGTGACATGTAGAGACATACCCATGGGAGCTTTCGGAGTCTGTCGGAGGCGGTGGAGGGAAAGACTGCCGGTACCAAATTGGCGCCGAACGCGCTCCGAGAGTATGGCTCAACGGCACTCATGCACAGGAGGAAGCATTTCGTCATCCAATACTGAGGCTCCCCCGTGCACAGATTGGAGATACGGCCTCCCGACGCAACCTCCGTCGCGGCCTGGGTGGAAAAGGGATCCCACGTGACCTGCGCTGATGTCAGGAAGTCTAGGTCCCCCACGAGACGAGGGTAGGAGCCGCGGTCCGATTCTCGGGCCCATCGGAGTCTGCCATGCATCCATTTGTAACCCAAGGTTGGCCTTGCGAGTGGATGCACGTTAGCTTCATCGACGGGCACTGTGTAGTACAGCGTTGACACTCTTGGTCGCGCTATGGGTAGGTACGACCAGACCACAATCAGAGAAGCCAGGGCACCCTCCCATTATTGAAGTTGGTCGTGGACCGGCGGCAGTCGCCGCACACATCTCGCGGTATGTGTCTCATGAGAACCGCCGAGCCCCACTATAGAAGTCCTGCTGCATCTTTCGCACTGCTTCGGCTAATTCGAGCGACCCAAACGAGGTGGGGGCAACGGAATCACCATTTCCGCTTGTAAATAAAATTCTGCAAGGAGGAAATAGAGGTACACCTCGAAATGCCTATTTATCTGACCAGGGTCGGCGTTTTCAGACATGGTCCAGCCTTCTCCGGAGACTGGCCGAGCCATGTGAAAGAGACTGATCACAGCTTCCCGGTACGCTGTGCCAAACCTGCATCGAAGAAAATCACATGTTAGGAAATCACGTTAGCTCCCAGATAAGTGCGGTCGGTGTGCTTTCACATTTATTACCTTTCCTCTACATAGTTCTTCCATGCCTCTTTGGAGGGCTTGCGCACTACGCAGGGGTTTACCGAAAGTGGAAGGCCAAATAACATGGCGACATCTTTGAGGGTCACCGTCATCTCGCCCGAAGGAGGTGGAAAGTATGCGCCTCCTGACGCCATCCGTCGACCAACGCGGTGATAAGGGCCCCGCCCGGGCCTAGGCATCGGGTCCACTGGTCCTTCCTTCGTGAGGTTCCTTCAGAGGCTCCACGCACCATAAATGCGAAGCTAACAGTGCCCGTCCGTCCCAGGCCGTGATATGAACCGAGGGTCCAATCTCTTGATGTTACGGAGCCACGCATGCGAGAGTGTTAAGCTGCAAGGACAAAGCAAGTAAACGTCTTGAGCATAACGAAAGGTGCGTGACGCTATGCGATACGTTACGACGATGTAGTAATGACGTTACCGTCTGGCCGGAGGCCCACTTCCGCCCTGTGGTCGCCATCATACTTCGATCGCAACAGCTCCGCAACTCCATCACAAGCCTCGCATAATCTCCAGGGAATGAAACAATGAAATACAAAAATAACATCAGAAGAAATTACAAAACCACCGTACATACCTAAAGAAATTTAGGTTCATAAATTACATAACTGAAATTTCACGAAGAGAATGCAAAAAGGAAGGTAGTAAGAAGATGTTGCATGTCTAATGCGTATAGTTGAAATATTACATTGGACAACATCACCCTCTGTTTGGGGCAGCTTCTACGGTCATGCCCTGCCTCGTCACAGATGCGATAGCCGCTGAAGGCCATCGTCTCGCTGAGACGCATCCATGTCACCCTCAAACCGAAGGCTTGAACGCGGGTCTACTCCGGCCAGATCGCGCCTTAGTGTGGGGTACGGAGCCACGTAGGGGTTCGGAGGTCTTGTAGTTGTTGCCGACGTTGAACGGTTCGAAATGCCCCGGCCCATGTTGCTCTAACGGCATCCATACGGTAGTACGGTGTGACATATTGTGTGCCGTCGCGTTGCCCATGTCACGGCAAGACGCCGCTAGCACGCGGCGAAAGGTGGGATGTGCTCTAGGCGCAGGCTTGTTGCATGAGCAGGTCGCCTCATACGCCGAGCCGGGCATCTCTGGTTTGTGTCCCCGCGGAGTATCCCGAACGGTGCTTGCGCTTGCACTCGACGAGAAAAATGTTCGCGCAGGGTCCATCATGCTGCGTCGCGGTGGAATTGAGCTTTACGCCTACGACGCCAGAACAAAGCCTCGACACGGGGAGCGAAGGTTGAGCCGCAGCTTGTACGCCGCCTTTGCCGATCAACAAAGTATTTCGAGGTCCTAAAAATGTGAGCTCAATGATTGAGCAAATGGGTAGGCAACGAGCCCCCCGCAAAGACATTATTGTTGTACGACCTCGGCGAAGTTCGCCGTCATGATGGAGTATCTGCAGAAGAGAAGCATACCGCTTAGGTGGAAAAGAGTGTCACAAATGATGTGCTACCGCACTAGAGAGGGCATTATCTTACCGAGCACCATTTGTATCGCGGCGCCCAGGCCCATCTCTCTCGGCGGCAAGTTTACGAGCTATCCATTGAGCGAATGTCATCTTGCGCCAGACGGAGACCCTCCGAGCCACCAATTACCTGCGGTGCCCTCCGTGGTCTCTTCCGCCACTGGGCCTTTGAGCTGCTCACCGGGGTTAAATATCGTATCGAACTTGCGCAGCTTGGTTTTGCATGCATAGGGTTTTGAATAGCTTCACCATGTTCTTGTTCCTGCACATGGTGTACGTGTTCGCCCCAAGGTGACGCATGCACCATCTACGCCGAACGCCTCTCCACCGGGCAATGGCAATCTTCATCCTCCGCCATTCTATCGAGGGCGTTCAGCAGCCTCTGCATTACGGTCCGACACGACGACACACCGGGCCTATCCCGCACCACACGGGTCTTCACCAGGGACAGGAACCGTAACTACTGTCGTTGCTTCGCCCTCAACCACGGCGAAAGCCGCCGTAGTAGCCGGTTGTTTGCATCGGCAGCTAGGGCGGTGAGTAGGGTGCCATTGTAACGGCCGGACGTAAATGTCCCATCCACGATATAACAGATCGGCAGCTTGCCGAATGCCGTGGATGCACGGATCGAACGCCCGAGAACACCCCGAGGAGGTAGTAGTGTTCGGGAGCGATCGTTCCATCGGGAAGCCGCACGGTTCGACAAAGAATAGCATATTCGAGCCCGGTTTGTTGCAGCTATCCGCCTTAGTAGTCGTGGAGCCCAATTGAATGACTCCATAAAACTACCAAACAGCATTTTCAAAGCCATCCGCTTTGCTCGCCAAGCTTGCAAGTAGTTTATGGACATCCCTCGTCCTGCTCGCATCTCAAAGAATTATGGTTGCGGGCCTGAGGCTAATGTCGGCCTTCAAAGACGCCTAATGTGATTTGGCGCGATGAATCTTGATTTCACCACACCGCTTGTGTTCCGAACAAGCGCCTGCAGGCATGTGTGTGTGTACCGAAGTTATAACGAAATGGTGTCGATGTTTAGGGCGGTTCGCACGAACATAGTATTCGTGATCGCCGCCCTTTCTTACATTTAAGCTCGGGCAGTGTCTGGTCCGAGCGAGTCACACGATGGTCACGCCGTCAGCACCGCTGAATTAGTGCGTATGCATCGCTTCCTCCTTTGTGGCAAACTCCTGATCGAAGTTCTATATCGCTATGGTCTTGCCCACGCCGAGAACTATCCTCCAAGCGGGCCAGAACACAGTCGGCCGGGTTCAGCAAGTGCAAAAATGCGATTGCTGGCCCCGGGTCCTCATCTTCGTCAGGACCGTCACCATAAGTAGGGTGAGGGTCATCCGCTAGGGCATCCGCATCAACCTCGGGACGGGCGCATCCATCTCGCCAGCCCTCGCCAAGCCCCCTGAGCGGGGACTTGCCGCGAGCTCATCGCACTTCCTCTTCTGCTCGGGTTGTTCGTCCGCATTGACCCCCATGTCCTCCTCCTGGGCTCGGCTCGCCCCTCGCCTCCCTGGGGTGCGAGGGACCAGCTTCACGTGAACACCTAGTGCGAACCCTTCCTCAGGCGGCCTTCTCCATGTAGAATCGCCAGCACTCGTTCTACTGAGCTCGAATAGGTCAGTACACGTAAAGCAAGCTATTTGGCACTACATGGGGCCTAACCCCATCTACCACGAGCTTGTACAACGTACGGTCAACACTAAGAGCGCGTGCAACCGCTCTTGCTACTGTACGCAACTCTATCGGTGGATTTACAGTTGTCTCTATGTGTGCACAATTATGCATGTGTCGGGACCCGAATTTGCAAATCCGGACCCTCTGTGTATTCAGCACTAGTCCAGGATCACGCTAGTGCACACAGTCTCAACATAGATGAATATCACAATCATACACAGCGGAATAGTAAAAATAACTCAATAATAGAATATAAACTATTGAGCGACCTTAAGGTCAACCTTACATTTGCGAAGCCTTGACGGCTTCAACTCCAAATAAGCAGCAGCGGAACGAAGAACATCGGTGAATCCCATCAATACGCCACAGGCAACTGACAGGGTTCGACTCCTAGATAATCGCCTTCTCACGGAACTTCTTCTTCTTCGACGATGTAGACTTTTGCTCACTGGTGATTGTTTGTTTGCAAGGGGTGAGTACATAAAGCACTCAACCAAGTCATGCGAGAATGCAAGGCTAATAGCTATATGCATGGCTTATTCCAAATGACAGTTGAAGGGGTTATTTTGCAATAAACAAGATTTCACAAATATTCATAATAGATTGTAAAGCGGTAAAAGCAGATAATAATAGTAATAATTTCTGGGCCAGCTTGTTTTCGTATAAATCATTCCACATCCTTAACCAATTATCACTTTTCCATAGGCAACCGCCTCCAAACCCAAGTTCAATTTTTGAGAAAATCTAACCCTTGACTCGTAATCCCGAGCATTGTCGATCGTGGACTCGGCTATTCGAATAGGTTTTACACTCTGCAGAGGTTATACACTTTACCCACAAGATACAATCCACTCACCACGCCACCGTGAATCGCCATACAAGAGTATGCGAATAAGCGATCATAACAAAGCCTTTCGAAGCCTCAAACAACACAGGTGGTCCTCTCCGGTTCGTGCTCTACACCATCCCTTCCCTTAGCCAAGGCGAAGTATGGGACCAACACACCGTTAGATGGGTATCTGGCCACAGCCACGATACGCTCCCCCATACAATCACACAAACGGTGTAACTGCCACCCTGAGGCTCCACAAGTGAGTCCTTAGCGACTTAGTCAACTAGGGCCGTCCCATTCCAGCCATGTGGTTGTACGTATGGCCCAGTTCAAAGGCTTGCAAGGTTAAGTCCTTAGAGTGACCAGGGCAAGACTACCCGAAGAACCAAATCAACATCCCCAATGCCACAACTGGTGTCGGTGTTTCGTGCACCGGCAATACGATTTTATGGTCGGATGGGGTCGCGCGCTCCCTCTCCCCGAATGGTCGACTCGTGGAGTCAGAAGATGTATACTGGTTCGGGCCGAATGTCCCTACTCCAGTTCGTGCGGTGTGAATGTATTGATCTTTTGGAGACAGACAGTGGGGTGTCTGAAAGCGAGGCGACGGTCGGTCGTCCGATCCCCTTTGAGGTTTTCGCTAGGAGTCGAGGCTACCTCGAGATCAAGTTTTCCCTTTTCTCCGCGCCCCTCCTTCGGCCCTGCCTCTCCTTATATAGACGGAGGAGGCGGTTTACACGGAGTTGTGAAGACTACGAGGAGAGGGTCCGCATGTCTTGAGGTCAGTTTCTGTCTTGTCCGGCCAACCCCCCGCCTGTCCCGAGGTAGGGTTGGTGGCTTCTGCATGCATGGGCCTATGCGTATCTTGTCGGTGGTGGCGTGTTGCGTGGTGCTCTTGTCAGCCTTGGTGACTTTAATGGCGCTTGACTTTGCCTAGGCCTCGGGAGCGGGCGTACTCCTCTGCGGTATGCCAGGCGACGGGACGGGGGTTTGACTTCTTCGGTGGCTCTTCTGACAACCTTGGGAAGGAGCCGCCTACCCTGGCACGGATGTCGTGGATCGCCGCACAAGGCAAATACCGACACTGGCGTGGGCCCTGCTGACTTGTGCGTGGGCGGAGCTTGAGCTTCGATATTAGGCGGCCGGCGTGTGCCGACCGCTTGGAACCAGAGTCCGCCGACCGTCCGGGGTCGGCCCCGCACAGGTCGGGGCTCGTTCTTTGCGGCCCAAGTACCTTTCGGTGGTGCCGGACTTCCGTCGTGATAGGTCAGCCCGTTCGTGCTTCCGGGCTGATGGGGGTACCCATGGTACGGGTACTCGTCAGTAGCCCCCGAGCCCCGGAGCGGGTCGGAGAGCCGCTCGGGGGTTTAACCTGGCGGCGATAACCGTCGACCCGGAGGTCGGTGTGGCTGCCTGGGAGCCGCGCCAGCCTAGAAAAGAGCCCGGGTGGCGAAGACACCGGTGGTGTAGTTCTTGAGCCCCGAGCGGTCAGGAGCCGGTCGGGGGTTTACCTTGGCCGAAAAGTGGCCACGGACTCGAGGTCGGCGACGCCTTTGGTCGGGGTCGCCGCTTGTCGGTCAAGCCCGCCCAAAGAGCTCGGTGCTGAGCGCACCCTGGGCGTAGTTTCGAGCCCCGAGCCGGTCGGGGAGCCGGCCGGGGTTTACCTGGCGGTGGTCGCCGACCCGTGAGGTCGGCGGTTCAGGTCGGCGTGGATCGCTTGGGAGTCGCGCCACTGGAAAGAGTCTTGTGCGCGAGCGCACTCTGGGTGTAGCCTTCCGAGCCCCGAGCCGGTCAGTGAGCCGGCCGGGGTTTCTGGTCGAAAAGTGGCCGCGGATCTCGAGGACGGCGACGCTTTGGTCGGGCCGCTTGTCGGCCAAGCCCGCCCAAAGAGCTCGGGCGCTGGCGAAGCGCACCGGCATGAGTTCTCGAGCCCCGAGCCGGTCGGGGAGCCGGCCGGGTTTTACCCGGCCGGATTCTCGCAGCCACGGTGTGCGTGGGTCCTTAGAATCAGGTGAGCGGACGCGTTTACCTTCGTCGGTTTGAACGCCGTGCTCGCGGCGAAGCTACTATCGGGTGATCCGAGTGGAACCTTGGCGATCCCCTCGAGGGGTTCGTTTCCGCCGACGTAGCTCCCGGCGTGGCCCGACTACCGGGGCGTTCCATAAAAACCTTTCCTTACTCGATCCCGTGTCGGATCGCCGTCGTCCGCCGACCGGGCGCTGGCCGCTACTCATCGATGAGTTCCGGGAGAGTGTGAGGTATGGTCTCGACGCGAGTCACGTTGATTGGTTCGTCCGCCGACCCAACCGGAGGCCCTGCAGGCTCACCGCGACTTCGCCCTCGCTCTTTTTACGTCTTCGGGCGGCTTTCGTTCAATTGGCCGATTCGGCCTTCAGAATCCACGCCAAAGACGGTGCCGGGCCTCAGTGCGAGCCTATAGGCGCTTACTCTCCCGAGGCCGGCGCCCGGGGCCGCTTTGCATACCTTTCTCGCTGGGCGCTGGCCCATCGAATCGGGCGAGGCTCGCGATGTCGTGCGGCGCGGCGCGAGGCGGCCGATTCTGTCGAGCTTGATTAATGCGCAGGATTTAAATGGGCTGCGGCACGTTATCAGAACCGGCGAGGCGGAAAGTGACGGTTTTGCATGCATCGGCCGATTCGCGCGAGGAGGCGTCGATTTCGGGCGCGAGGCGCGTCTGTTCCGCCGAGCCTATAAAGGAAGGAGTGGGTGGCGTGGTAGGCGCCAAGCCTTCTGCTCAGGCGCTCTGCAAAAGGAAAAAGGGAGGAAGAAAAGCGAGGGAAGAAGAGGAGTCTCTCGCTCCGCCGTCGTCCCTCGCTTTCCTTCGGCGCACTGGAGATGTCATTGCACCGCGATTCGGTAGTGGCGGGTCGCTATCTCGATGCGGAGAGGAAGGAGTTCCTTCCTCCGCGCCCGAGTCCGGTGGCGAAGTTCCGCCGACCGGGGCCGGACCCCGAACTTGGGGACGGCGAGATAGTCTCGTTGGCGTCCTTCTACGAACGGGGCTTGGACTTCCACTCCACCCGCTCGTCCGGGGTTGCTGCACTATTACGGGGAGGTTCATCATCTCGAACCGAATGGAGTCCTCCACATTGCGGTCTTCATGACGCTGCGGTGAGGCCTTCCTGGGGATCGAACCCCACCGGGGCTCTGGCGCCACTTCTTCTTCGCGAGGTCGCCATCGGACACCGACCTCCTCGAGCTCGATGATTCAAGCTGCGCAACCACCGCAGCCGCTCTACGCCGACTCTGAAGTCGCCGACGCCCAACCGGGGTGGCATAGCGAGTGGTTCTATGTCCGGAACCTCGCAACATGATGCTCGGCCTTGGTGGGAATCTTCCGAAGTCGCATCCTTGTTGGACCCGGGGCCTCGACAAGAAGGACCGGAAGAAGGTGGACGCGATCCTTGAGAAGCTCGCGGACTGGCGGCGGGGCCTGGCAGGCAAGGTGGTCCTCAAGACACGTTCATGGAGAGGCGCATCCAACCCTTCAAGGACCGGGTGCGCCCCATGTTTGAGTACATGGGGCCGACCGACCCTGCAAGGTCGTCGGAGCGGGAGCTTCCCTCGTCGGAGATCCTCGCGCGCGTGTCCGCAGTCTCCATCGCGGGAGACACCGAACCGGGGCCGGGCAGGCGCCGCGCTGTTTTCGCGCAGAATCCGCAGTAACTCCGGTACGCCCGACGGCCTCTGTTCGCTTTTGCTTTGCTCGCTCCTCGCCTCCTTACCCGAGCGTGCTCCCGTAGGGGCTCGGTGGGATCGATCTCCGTCCCTTGCTGCCGGGGAAAAGGAGTTGAGGGCGCCGCGGCGCCTCGAAAAGGAGAAGGTGACGCCGCCGCTTAGCGAAAAAGAGGCCACCAAGACGCGGAAGAGGAAAGAGCGCGGGACCGAGCCGCAAGCGTGGCGAGGAGGTCTCGGAGGAGACCTCGAAGAGACCTCGAGTGAGGGTGACGAGGAGTCGTTGTCGAGCCGGGGAGAAGTTGCCGGGCGGTCTGGCGGCCGCGACGCGGTCCTAGTCGCGGGGCGGCGGCCGCGGCTCCTCCGAAGAGACCGCGGCGCGAGTTTTATCCTCGCGAGCGCTGGTCCCGGTCGCCTCCTCGGGGTCCGGCAAAGAGGGCACGTCAAGTGCGGTTGTTCGCTCCTCCCGATGGCGACTTGCGCCAATTCCTCCGTGCCGACTTCTTCGCAATTCTCGACCGACCGCCCGTGTGAGGCCTCACCGATCTTGGGAGGGCGCGAGCCCTACCGGTGGTGAGAATCGCCCTCCGGTCTGCTCGCTGGGCGCGTGGTGGTTGTCGGGAGGGGGATCGTTCGGATGCGCCTCGCGGTAGGGGCCCGTTGGCGAGGGACGCTGCCGAGGGGACGATCTGGGCCGGCCGCCGGATGTGAGCAGCGTAAGCCCCGTCGGGCGTGCTTCCGCCCGTTGCCGTCGATCGATGAGGCCGGCGAGCTCTGCTGTCCTGCCTTCCCCGTCTTGCCGCCCGTGGAGGTCGCGAGCCCGCTGTCGGGAACATCGATTCGCGTCGTTTGCAACGCCGGCGGACGAGATCTGCCACCTCGCCGCCGCCGCCGCGCCGGCCGGCGGTCCGAGTGTCGCCGATGGGCGACAAACCGCCCGCCGCAGCGTTCCGTCGGCGGGAAATCAAGTCGAAGCGATCGCCGATCGCGTGACTTGGCCCGATCTGACCGGCCGGGGCCCGCGTTCGTTACGGGCGACGGCGAAACGTCGCGGATTGGGACGCCTGGAGGATGACATGGGAAGGATCCACGCCGAACTTACCCTTGTCGTTGACGCCGCGTCAAGGCGAGAAGTCCATTCTTGAGGGGTCCCGCCGGCCAGCATCGTAAGTTTGCTCGGGATTTCTCTTGTGCATCTTCTTGTCCAGAAAAGGAGGCGGCCGGGCGGGTACTGCAGCGCTTGACATCCCGAGCGGTGGGCAAGTCAAAGTTCCTCCGGCACTTGCACGGCCGGGAGTGCCATAGGCGAGGCGCTCGGCCGAGGGCGCTTGCCGGCCGAAAGCAAGGAAGGGCCTCGGCGGGTCGGCGGTAGGGAAGGTCGGCTGAAGCCTTGCGGGAGGCTCAGCGACGTGCGGAGTCGTTGGCCACCGAGGGAGAGAGGGCCAGGTCGTCCCTGGCGGATGCTGAAGCGGCCAAGACTTCCGCAGTCAGTGCGGCAGCGTCCGCCCGGGCGGAGGCCGTCCTCTATCGGGAGGAATGCGAGTCGACCCGCAGGGAGGCCGATCAGCTTCGCGCCGAGCGGGATCTCGCTCGGGGTGAGCTCGTGACGATGAAGGAGCTTGCCGACCGCGCTACGGCCGATCGGGAAGCGCGTGCCAAGGCCGAGGAGGAACTTCGCGCCAAGGAGGCTTCCGTGGCCGGTGAGTAGCTTAGTCTTCCGGGTCATCTGCGGCGAAGCGCCCCTCGACGTTGTTTTCTGGCCCCTCGCAGATCTGCGAAAAAACTTTACCGACGCTACCGGAGTCGCGAAGGGCGGCAGTGGAGGCACGAGACGCGGCGGTCGAGTCACGCGACTCGGCCCTTTTGAGTAAGCGGCTGGCGGAGACGGATGCGGCCGACACGACGGCCCAGCTGACGATCCTCCACGTGGGCGTCCAGGCTGTCTGTGACCGGCTGTTCGGGCTTACTCCGGGCCCCAGCGCCATCCCCGCCATGCTTGGGTGGATCCCTGAGCGCGTCGAGGCGTCGGTGCGGGAAGCGGCGGTGCTTGGTGCTTCTTCGGCCCTGGTCAACACCGTCTCTTATTACGACGGCGTCGACCTTGAGGCGGTCGGGAGCGGCGTCGCTGCTGACCGAAGCGATGAAGAGGTTGACGCGTTCATGGCCCGGGTCGATCCGTGTGCCCAAGAGATTGCCGGCCGGATCTCGCCGCGCGAAATTCTCCGTCGAAAGGGGGAGGAGGATTAGTTTTTTCTTCCGTTTGCTTTTTTGGCAATGTATGTGATGAACAGAATTGCCCTAGTCGAGCTCGACGCCGGGCTGTTTTTAAGTTACTCTGCCCGTCTATCCCGTGTTTCTTTTATGAATTTGGGCAATTTTTCAACCGTAGCTACGGGGGTCCACAGGGGTGCCCTGAGAGCAGAGGGCGCTGCACCGCATTCATACGAAGAGGACATGGGGAGGGCGAGCGCCTCGAGCGATTGCTTGGTGAAGGAGGTGTTGAGTCGAACCACCTCCTTCGCGGCTTTGGCGGGTTGAAATCTAACCTAAGTGGGGTGCTCCGACCGCTCGTAGTGTTTCTTGCTCGGGGCTTGTTTCCCTCCAGAGTGCTACTGGCCGTGGCAGCGGGGCGTGAGCCGTAGTACTTTGAGCCGAGGGAAATAGTCGCGAGGTAGATAGCTCGATCGGTCGGTGCGGCTTAGGTTAGCGACCAAGACGCTTTTAAATGATGGTCGGGTTGGGCATTGAAGTAAAGTCGAGCATTCGTCAACCTATATCGAAGGCTCCATCCGACCGCCGGCTCCTTCGCTTCAGGTAGCCTCCTTTTTGCACAAAGTGCTACTTCGGAACCGTAGCCGCTGGGGCGTGGGCCGTAGCATTTTGGTTTTGAGGAGGTTACTTTAGGAGGGGAGCTCGGTCGGAGTGGTAACCGGTTATCGATTTAAGTCGCCGGCCCCCGAGGTCATGCAGCCCCCGAGTGGTGCGTGGGGACTGAGGGTGCAGTCGCCACGCGCCGCTTGAGTTCGTGGTGGGTGTGCGATTTTTTCCGAAAAGGAATTTTCTGCTTTCGGAGATAAGGGTGGATTAACTCGCCTTGAGGACCGCGCTGATTTTGGAGCCGACGCTGGCGCTTCTCAAGGCTGCCGTCGCGTGACCCTAAGGCGCTTCGTCTTCAAGCTCCTCAGATCGCCTTGGCGACTTGGGGCGTTTTTATCTTCGCGCCGCTGGTTATAAAGGAGAGGCGCCAAGGCGCTGTTGCTCCATGCGCCATGGCGACCATAATGCTCGCCGCGAGTGAGGTGGTTGCCCATCGTGCCTGGTTGGCGGAGGTGGCGGATGCCGAAGCCGGGCTGCGCTCGGAGGACGCCACAAGTCGCCCTCGCCGCTGCTTGCCTCTGGCCGAAGTGAGGGCGCCACTATTGCGGCGGTGGTGGAGGCACGCCGTATGAGCTTTCGGCAGCGGCGCGCGCACCAAGATCGCAATGGGCGGTTCGCTCTTGGTTGGGGCGATGTTCCTCCATAAATAAATAAAGTGTTCGGGTTTCCCTTTTCGTTTCGCTTCTTCTCTTTTTTGTGTTGAGATCTAGCCCTCGCTCTTTCGCACGTGATCGAAGGAGGACAGCTTCGGGACCTCCGCTTACGGGGCGGGGGTCGCAGTGCTCATGATCAGCAAAACGAGAGAGGTTCGAGAGAGAGAAAAAATCACTTGGTCGGTCGTCCGACTGCTGCAGCTTTCTTTGCTCGAGTGTTTTTTGGTATGGTACAAAGAGAGGAGAGAGGCCGACTATGGATAGAACCTTCTCAGCTTCTCTATGTTCCAGGCGTTTGTCACGAGATTCCCTTCGGTGTCTTTGAGGCGGAAAGTGCCGGGTCGGAGGACTTCCGCGATGGTGAAGGGGCCCTCCCAAGGTGGGGAGAGCTTGTGCCTGTCCTTCGCGGACTGGACTTGGCGTAGCACTAAGTCGCCGATTTCGAACGAGCGGCCGCGGACCCGTCGGCTGTGGTAGCGACGCAGCGACTGCTGATACTTTGCCGACCGTAGGACCGCGACGTCTCGAAGCCGTCGAGTCGGCCGAGGTTATCTTGTTGTTCCTCGATTGCCGTGCGTTGTTGTAGTTCTGCACCCTTGGTGCGCCAGACTCAAGGTCGGTCGGGAGGACAGCTTCCGCCCCGAACACCAAGAAAAAAGGAGTGAACCCGGTCGACCGGGTTGGCGTGGTTCGCAGACTCCAAAGCACGGGCGGTAGTTCGGCAGCCCATCGTCCCGCGAATTTCTTGATCGGTTGAAGATTCGCGGCTTGAGTCCTGGAGGATCATGCCGTTGGCTCGCTTCGGCTGTCCGCTGGCTCCGTAAAGTGTGCACGCCTTGATCGACTTCGGATGTTGAAGTTGTCGCAGAACTCGAGGAATTCCCTTCCCGTGAATCGCCCCGCTGTCGGTGATGATGGAGTTGGGCACCCCAAACCGGTAGACAATGTCGCGGAAGAAACTTGTCACTGGCAATGATGTGATCTTTTGCAATGGCTTTGCTTCAATCCACTTTGTGAACTTGTCTACGGCGACAAGCAAGTGAGTGAAGCCCGGCGCCTTTACGAAGGGTCCGACCAGGTCGAGTCCCCAAACCGCGAAGGGCCATGTGATGGGGATCGTCTGCGGGGCTTGCGCAGAAGATGCGTCTGCTGGCGAAGAATTGGCATCCTTCGCAGTCGCGGACAATCTGGTCGACCGCTACGGCGGTCGGGCCAAGAGAAACCTTGCTCGGAAGGCCTTTCCTACCAGGGACGCGGGCGCATGCATGGTGCCCGCACACCCGTCATGGATGTCCTGCGAAGGTGCTTCCCTTGGTCGGTCGGAATGCACCGAAGGATTCGACGGGCTCCTCTTGTAGAGGGCGCCCTCGATCAGGAGCGAATGACTTAGCTCGCCGAGCGAGGCGCCGAGCCTCGGTGGTATCGGCGAGGCGACCCGCTTGTCAATCGATCGACAAGCGGCCGCCTCGATCGGTTTCGATGCTCAGGGCGCCCAAGTCCGACTCCAGCGGGGGCATCGGCCAGAAGATCGATGGGGCCACCCGCCTTTGAAGTCGGCGGCGCCAAGATTCGGATCCAACCGGATTGACGGGCTACTGAGGTCGGAGACGAAGATTCCTGGGGGAACCGGCCCCTTCCCGGAGGCGAGGTTGGCGAGGGAGTCGGCTTCACCGTTATAGCGTCGGTAGCTATGATGGAGCTCGAAACCCTTGAACTTTTCCTCAAGCTTGCGGACCTCCAGGCAGTAGGCGGCCATCCGAGCGTCGCGGGGCTCGGTGGCTTTCATCACTTGATCGACGACCAGCTTGGAGTCGCCGCGAACGTTGAGACGTCGTGCGCCCAGGTCGGCGGCGATTCGCAGGCCGTTGACGAGGGCTTCGTACTCGGCGACATTGTTGGTGGCGTCGAAGAGTAGTCGTATGGCGTACCGGAGTTTGTTGCCGAGTGGGGAGATGATGACGACCCCCGCGCCGGCCCCGTTCTTGGTGTAAGACCCATCGAAGTACATCGTCCAGTACTCCGGGTCTTCGACCGCCGCAGGGACTTGCGCCTCGGTCCACTCGGCGACAAAGTCCGCCAAGACCTGGGACTTGATCGCCGTCCTGGGGACGTACGATATGTCGAGGCCGTTGAGCTCGAGAGCCCATTTGGCGATTCTTCCGGTAGCGTCGCGGTTGTGGACGACTTCTCCGAGCGGCGAGGAGGTTACCACGGAGATGGGGTGCCGATCGAAGTAATGGGCAAGCTTCCTCTTGGCGATGAGCACCGAGTATAGCAACTTCTGTACCTGGGGATATCGGACCTTTGTATCGGAGAGCACCGGCCGACGGCAGACCGGCCTTTGCACCTTGAGAACGCGGCCTTCCTCCGCCGTTCCACAACAAGTGCCATACCGACGACTGAGTCGTGGCGGCAATGTAGAGGAGCAAAGGCTCCTCGCGGCCTCGGGCGACCAGACCGGAGGTGAGGTCGAAAGGCTTTTAGTCGACTAAAGGCTTCACGAGCCGTTGGTCCAGAAAAGTGGTCGGACTTCTTCATCACCTTGTAGAGTGGCATCCTCGTTCACGAGGCGGATACAAAGCGACTTAGTGCCGCGAGGCATCCCATCACCTTTGAACTCCCTTCAGATCGTTGATTGGCCCCATCCTTGCGGCAATGGAGATCTTATCTCGGTTGGCTTCGATGTCGCTTTCGGAGACGATGAATCCCAAAGAACTTGCCCTTGGGGACCGAAGACGCACTTCTCGGGGTTGAGCTTTATGCGAAATCGTCGGAGGTTCGCAAAGTCTCCTCCAGTCGGTGATGAGGTCATCGGCCTTCCTGGTCTTGACAACGATGTCGCCGACGAGGGCTTGAAGCGTTACGGCCAATTTGGTCCGAAAAACACGCCGCATACATCGGGCCGTACGTGGCGCCCGCTTTTAGACCAAAAGGCATCGTGGACGTAACGATGAGCCATACGGGTGATGAAGGAGGTCGCGAGCTGATCGGACTCCTTCATCACAATCTGGTGATAGCCCGAGTAGGCATCCAAAAGGAGAGGACTCACACCCGGGCGGTGGAGTCCACGACCGGTCGATGCGAGGCAATGGGAATGGATCTTTGGACAGGCCTTGTTGAGGCTCGTGTAGTCAACGCACATTCTCCATTGCCCGACTTTTTCTTTACAAGGGCGGGATTGGCGAGCCACTCGGGGTGACGCACCTCCTTACAAAACCGGCCAAAAGTTTGGCGATCTCTTCCCCAATGGCCGTCGCTTCTCCTCGTCGAACGGGCGCAGCGCTGGGCGATCGGTGCAGATCCAGGTCGAATGTTCAGGAGTGCTCGGCGACCTCCTTCGACTCCTGGCATGTCCGAGGGTCTCCAAGCGAAGACATCTCGGTTTGCTTGGAGGAAGTCGACGAGCGCCTTCCTATTTGGTGGTGAGGCGGCCCCGATCCGCACGCGGTCTTGGCGGGATCCTCGGGATCAACAGCGACCTCCTTCGTGTCCTCCGCGGACTTGAAAGAGCTAGTCCCCGACTTGCTGGAGTCGGGTGGATCCGGGCCTTCTCCTCGAGCCGGGCGAGCTCGGCGAAGCGAGGACCGGCCGAGGCGGCCGCATGTTGCCGCTCGCTTGATTGTGGGCGGCTGGAAAGATGTGGCCACGATGATGACTCCTTGCGGCCCTGGCATCTTCAGCTTGAGGTAGGTGTAATTGGGGACCGCCATGAACTTCGCGTAGCATGGTCGTCCCAAAATGGCGTGGTAGGAGCCGGGAAGTCCACAACCTCGAAAGTGAGGTTTTCGGTCGCGGAAGTTGTCAGGGCTCCCAAAGGTGACGGCAGGCCGACTTGCCCGAGGGGTGGGCTGTTGGCCTGCACGACGCCATGGAAGGGCGCCTTGCTCGGCCGGAGGCGGAGCGAGGGACCCAGGGCATCCAAGGTCTCAATATACATGATGTTGAGGCTGCCGCCGCCGATCCATGAGTACTTTGGTCAGCGCCGTCCCCACGATGGGGTCGACGACGAAGCGGATAAGCGTCCGGTGCGGGATGTGGTCGGGGTGGTCGGTCCTGGCCGAAGGCGATCGGGCACTGACCACCTCAAGTAGGTGGCACGGCGGGAGTAGCCGTGTGGACCTCTCTGGGCGAAGCCAATTGCCGCTTGTCGGGCCAGAGCACTCCGCCTCCGAAGATCATGAGACACCCGCCGAGTTGCGGGAACTCGTCCGGCTGGCTCATCGCTTTTGTCCCGGCGCCGCGGGTCGCGCTTCTTCCCCTTACCCCGCGACGTCGTGGGGTTTCCGGAGAGAAACCGCTTCAGGACTTCGCAGTCCCGATACTTGTGCTTGACGGGATAGTCGTGGTTCGGGCACGGACTATCCATCAGCTTCTCGAATCGGTCGGGCGTCTGCCGAGCCTGCTGCTTGGCAGGTCGGTCGGCAGCGGCGACCATTCGGCCTTCGCGCCGCTTCCCCTTCCGCTTTCTTTTGTCCGGGCGGTCGGAGGGGGCGCTGGCCCCGAGGCTGGCTGTCTTGTGGGCCGTCTTCCTTTCGAAGATGGCCCCCACGGCCTCCTCGCCGGAGGCGTGGTTGGTGGCGATGTCAAGGAGCTCCTTGGTGGTCCGGGGCTTCGCACAGCCCAACTTGTGGACCAGAGCCTCGCACGTGGTGCCGTAGATGAACGCCCCGACGACGTCGGCGTCGCGGATGTCGGGGAGCTCATTGCACTGCTGGGAGAAGCGGCGGATGTAGTCCCGGAGGGTCTCCCCCGGCTGCTGCTTGCAGCTTTTCAGGTCCCAGGAGTTGCCAGGGCGTTTGTATGTGCCCTGGAAATTTCCGACGAAAAGGTTCGCCAGTCGGCCCGGTGCCGATGGTATCTGCGGGCGGTACTCGAGCCATGCTCGAGCTGAGTCCGCAAGATAGATGGGGAGGTACTGGATATAACGAAGGAGTCGTCCGTCGCTCCCCCAGCTCGACAGGCGAGCCGGTAGTCCTCTAACCAGACACTGGGGTTGGTAGCCCCCGTGTACTTGGCTATGTTGGTCGGGGCCCGGAATCTGACCGGGAAGTCGGCGTTGCGGATACGGCGGGTGAACGCACGCGGCCCAGGACCGTCGAATCCTGGGTCGGGATGGTCGCGTCGCCCGCTATCGGCGATCTGCGAGGGTGCTGCCGCGTCGGTAGCTCTCCTTCGCGCCTCGAGGGTGGTGCGGAGATCATACTTGTCCCCCAGGCGATGGCGCACCGGGGTGTATGATGCCTGGGGGAGTTCGTGGGGCGGGGCCGTCTTGGCTGGGCTCCGCCGGCCCTGTGAGGGGGAGTGGCCCAGGCGGCCCGAGGTGGCGCCCGTTCGCCGGGAACTAGAACCTTGGGCGTGCTGAACGACAGCACGCTCTACCAGTCCCCGAAGGTTCTGGTAGGTGGCCTTGGCTTCAGGCTCCGTTGGCTCAGGCAGCCCTCGGAGCAGCATTGCCGCAGCGGCAATGTTCTGGTTGGCGTGAGGGAAGAACGGAAGGCCGTTCGCTTCCTCAGCCAATTGCTGATGCACCTGACGCGCGCGGGCGCGCGCGCCGGAGGCTGGTGGTGGGCTAGGCTGACGGCGCTCCAGTTCGGCCTGCAGCTTATCGAGCTCGGCCTTTCGGGCTTCTAGCTCCTCGCGCTGTCGCTGGAGGTCAGCGAAGCGTTGTAAGTGCTGTGCGTCGTCTTCCCGCCGGGATTCCTCCCGCCGCGCTTCGTCGCGCGGGAGGAGGGTCCCGATGGTAGCGGGGGTGGAGGATGGCTCCGCCGCACCCGTCATATTGCACTCGCGGGCGTAGGCCCTTCGAGGGGCACACTCCTTGTCGGAGCTAGAGCCGTGGCTAGAGGAATCCGTCGGCCAGGTCGTGGAGGAAGCCGGCGTGCAGAATCGCCATGGCCCACGAAGTTGTGAGCTTCGTGGAGGGTGGTTCGCCGCTACGCCGCCAGCGTATCGCGGTGTTGCCAGAGCAACGCCGGCAAGACGTCGGCCCGCCAGCGCTGCTTGCGCGGGGCCTCGAGGCCGAGGTTCTTGAGGACGTCGGCCGATCGCATCCAGGCTTGCGGAGGGCGTCCCGGTCCGGACAGCAGCGAGGGCGAGGACAAGCTCCCCGCCGTGGTGACGATGAAATCGAGGGCGCGAAAGCGGATCCGACCCCTCGATACGGCGAAAGCGTAGTGGGAGGAAGCCATCGAGGAGGAGAATGGGAATCAAGATGAAGATGTCGGTGAAGACGCGCGAGAGCCCCTACCTGGCGCGCCAACTGCCGGTGTTTCGTGCACCTAAGCAATACGATTTTATGGTCGGATGGGTCGCGCTCCTCTCCCCGAATGGTCGACTCGTGGAGTCGAAGATGTATCTTGGTTCGGCCGAATGTCCCTACTCGATTCGTGCGGTGTGAATGTATTGATCTTTTGGAGACAGGCGAGGGTGTACAGGCGAGGCGGACGGTCGGTGTCCGATCCCTTGAGGTTTTCGCTAGGGAGTCGAGGCTACCTCGGAGGCTGTTTTCCCTTTTCTCGCGCCCCTCCTCTCGGGCCTGCCTCTCCTTATATAGACGGAGGAGGCGGTTTACACGGAGTTGTGAAGACTACGAGGAGAGGGGTCCGCATGTCTTGAGGTCTGGTTTCTGTCTTGTCCGCCAACCCACACTTTGTCCCGAGGTAGGGTTGGTGGCTCGTGGCGTCTGATCTTGCGTATCTTGTCAGGGTGGCGTGTTGCGTGGTGCTCTTGTCAGCCTTGGTGACTTTAATGGCGCTTGACTTTGCCTAGGCCTCGGGAGCGGGCGTACTCCTCTGCGGTATGCCAGGCGACGGGACGGGGGTTTGACTTCTTGGTGGCTCTTCGACAACCTTGGGAAGGAGCCGCCTACCTCGGCACGGATGTCGAGGACGCCGCGCACAAGGCAGCCGCTCGACACCGGGCGCTGGCCTGGCTGACTTGTGCGTGGCGGAGCTTGAGCTGATATTAAGCGGCCGGCTGCGGTGCCGACCGCTTGGAACCAGAGTCCGCCGACCGTCAGTCGGCCCCGCACGTGTCGGGCTCGTTCTTTGCGCCCAAGTACCTTCGGTGGTGCCGGACTTCCGTCGTGATAGGTCAGCCCGCTCGTGCTTCCGGTGATGGGGTACCCATGAATGCGGGTACTAAATCAAGTAGCCCACTGATTACTCTTGCCACATGCCCCGGTCGAAAACCGTTTATCAAACCCCAGTTGATTACCATGCACCACGTGCCATCAACATCACATGATACTTTTCCAAAACAGGTTCAATATATCATTAAGTCAATATTAACATTTGGTTGTCCAAAATCATGTCATGAGCACGTAGCAGGTCTAAGCAATATACTACAACGGTCTAAAACCCATGTTGGCAATGTGTTTATGTCCAACTAGTAAACCACAACTAGGGTGACAAGGGATCATGGCACATACTTAGATAATCAAGGTGTCATATAGCAAATTGGTGTTTATCTAACCCCCAGGTTTAAACAAAGTATTTTTCTAATTGAACTAGCATGCAATAGTTTAAATCAAAATAGATTTCGAAATAGGATCAACATGGTCAAAGCACAACTTGCCTGGCCCTTGCAAACTTTACTGTCTTTTACTCTTTATCCTTGATCCTTGGTCCTCGACCTTCAACTTCCACTTTCTCGATCCTCAGCTCGTTCGAACGATTTCCGGACGACACGTCTAACGATTAAAGAAGAAGCAAATACAAACCAATTCAAAAGACAAATCAAGTAAACTCCAAATTAAGAACGAACAGCATTGGGCACAATGGCTTGGGAGAGATTTGGGAACTCAAACGGATTAGATCGAAGAGTTTGACAAAAGAGAACGGGCTTCGGCAAAACAGAAAAGGGAAAGATTAATAATCGGGAAAGAAAGAATAATATTCGAAGAATATTTCTTCCGAAGTTATTATCTTGATTAGACAGAATAGCGACATATGGGCTCTCAATCTATAGATCGGGTCCATAAGGATATGTTAGTTCGCGATGAACTAAAGCGATTCTTGAAGTTGACTTTGTTGACCGAGCGGACACGATCAAACAAAAGAGAGACGGATAGATCGGCACGAGGTATGACAGATGGCCAATGGTCTATCGACCAAGTCCACGAAGGAATTCTCGATTAATGGCAGATTAGGTTTTGAGGATAAGACAAGACAAGTGTCTTACCACGGTTGAAACAACGGGAAAGATTGCAAAGATAACAACGCGGCTCACGATAAACTTAGTTCATCAAACCGGTCTTAGGTTAGGTTTTGATTCGGCTTGAAGATGATATGACGATGAGACTAGGCTCACGTCATGATGATAGAACAGGTGAAGGCATCGCACTAGGGTTTGTGCAAGAATACACGCATGCGATGACAACGAGGCGAAGAGAGCCAATCGTTAACGATGAAACGTTAACGATGGGCGTTAACGGCGAAGCGTTAACGGTGGAACGTTAACTACAGAGCGTTAACGGCAAAGCGTTAACGGAGGAACGTTAACGGCGAAACGTTAACGCAGCGGAGCGTTAACGGGAAACATTAACGGAGGAGCGCAGCGACGGCGTTAACGGCAAAGCGTTAACGGTGGAACATTAACGAGGCGTTAATGACAAAACGTTAACGGCAAGAGCGTTACCAACGGAGCGTTAACGGCAGGCGTTAACGGTGAAACATTGACGGCAAAAGCGTTAAGCGGAGAACGTTAGCAGGCGTTAACGAAGCGTTAACGGCGTAACGCAGCGAAGCGTTAACGGTGGATCGTTAACGGCGAACGTTAACGGTGGAAGTCAACAATGATAGGAGACTTCATGAAGCGAAGTAGCGACCGTCGGTGCAACGACATGGCCGCGGTAGAAACGCTACCAAGGTCGGCTAACGGTGCGCGAACCGGCGTACAAAGCTAGGTTGAAAGACGACGGGTTTAGGCCGGAATCGGGCTTCGACGGCAAACGGAGACCAAAAGAACTCTAAAGATGGACCAAAACAGTACAAGATGATCCTACGGACGCAACAACACGGCGGAGTGAACCAAAATATGCGGCGTCAAAAGCGGCGGCGGCGGCAACAAGCGGTGGCCTAAATATATAAAAAAATTCGGAGGATGGGATGGCAAAGGGAGAATGTCTACTGCGTAGAGCGCGGCGAGACGAACTCAACGGTATAGGCGGATTTTGCGGCACCCCTCCGGATTAATCACAAACTGCCGATTAACGGATTTTAGATCTAAACTTTGGACGGCCATAACTTCTAGAATAATGATCGGAACTTAATGAAATTTGACCGAGAGCTATATAGTACCAAGAGGCACACCGTGACTTAGGTGGATCAAAGAAATACCTTCTATAACAGCGGGGAACGCGCGAGGAAGTTTGCCGCTGTCTGGAACGCAGTCTAAACGGAGAATTTATTTTTCTGCGCCAAATCCAGAGGGCAAAACCTTGGGGCAAGATGTGCATCCTGTAGAGGACATCCCCAGGAGTCTACACAAAAAATTTCACCGTCAAACTCGAAAAATTGAGGGAGTTATGACCTCGGCAAGATTCGAGATTGAAACGGCCGTAACTTTTGATCCCGTGGACCAAATTGGCTGAATTTTGGACAGCAAGTAGATGGTACCTTGTGGCACACCACAGAGAAGACGGATCTCGAAAAGAGTCGACGAGTTGCCCGGGACGCGGCTCCAAAGTTCGGCCGGCGTTGGGCGACGTTCGGGCGACATTGGATGGATCTCGGAGTTTTGGAGATGATCCGGAGGTTGTATATCCGTGGGAGAGGTCTAGGAGCACTTATATAGGTTTGGGGAAGAGGCTAGATCAAGAAAAATCAAGTTTGGACGCGTTTGGAGGTGTTTGGGTCGGTTTGGGCATTAAACCGAACAGGTTCCGTGCGTGAAACGGACTCGGGGTGACGTGGGCCAGTGGGGAGGCGACACGTGGCCGGGTGGGGGCTGTTGGGCTGGCGCGGCTGGCTGGCCTTGTATTTGGGCTTGGCCCAGCGCGCTGCCCAGTCGAGGCGGGAGGGAGGCGGGTGGTAGGCGCATGGAGGTGGGGCGTGTGGGCGAGGCGAGTAGCTGGGCGGCGGAGAGAGAGAAGGAAAGCAGCCCAAACAAATTTCGGAATTTTCAACAGTTTCCGAATTAAAATAATTGCAGAAAATGAAAATAATTCATTTAGGGCAGTAAAAATATCAGAAAAATTCTAGAAAAATTCCAGAAAATATTTTAAGACATTTTGAACTCAAATAAATTATTTGCAACAAAATTTTATATAAACTTTTCCAAATAAATAATTAATTTCCATAAAAGGGCTTTATACAAATCAAATTCAATTAAATCCAATAAATAGCAAACGAGCTCCGAAAAATCTCAAAATTTACAGAAGAACTTCTTGAAACACAAGGAATCCAAATAAAATAAAATAAACTTTATTTGGGGTTTAGAATAATCAAATTAAATTGTTTTAGCTTTTAGAAAATTCAAATCAAGCTTTTATAAACGCGAGAAAATCGACGGAAATTTTTGGGAAGCTAAACTAAACCAAAATTTTTGAAAACCCAAATTTTAGGATGTTACAAATCTCCCCCTTAATGTAATCTCGTCCCGAGATTCGTGGTCGACTATAGAATTGGGTTCGAGGGGACTCAACTCTTGAGCTTCCTCGAACTTCCAAGCAACTACACACTGGACAGGGGTCGCTTCTGAACAAACGCTTGGTAACATCCAAAATTTTGCAGGCTGCTCCTTGCTGATGAGGTCCTCTCACGAGTCCACTGACTCCAACTGTGCCTGCTTTTCGGCCACGAGGCACTTCTTCTACGGAAAATCTTGATACTAAATTTGTCGGGAAATCTTGAACATCTTCTGCACTCATCTCGGCGTTTACAGTAACTCCATTGATAGGCTCCTTGCTTCTGTTCCTAAACACTTGATTTTCCGCTTCTTCTAGAAATTGGACAAGCTGTATCTGACAACAAAGCTTACTTGCAATTACGTGGTCTTCAATAGGACTTGGATAGCATTCCGGTTGGTCTGGCACTATCTTTGTCGGCTTGATTCTTTGACTGAAACTCTGTATCAACTAAATACTCCTTAACAATTCACCTTCTGACGTAAGTGTCTTGGTAGGTGAAGGACTAGGATTGAAGTGGGCAGGTATAACACCTTTTCTCCTAGGACAACTATTATCGAAGTGTCCCGGCTCATTGCATCTAAAGCAACACTTGACTGACATCCGTTGGCTTTCTCCTGACATGGTACTAATCTTGGTAGGGTAGAGCTGAGATCGATGCGATCAGCGGTGACCACTTTCTTCTGAGAGTAGTGGTTAGCAAAATTTTCTGGCTGATGACAGGCAAAGCAAATTCTAGGCTTTAATCTTTCTCCTTGAGAACTTTTCACTAGGTTGATGTTATGGAAACTCTAACCATCAGGGCGAAGCACAGGTGAAAGTGTCTCTAACAAAGTCTAAGCGGTATGGCAACTGAACTGTTGAGGGGTACACCTTATTCACTATTGCAGCGGTCCTTCTTGACAAACTTTCTGACGCTTGCGGTGGTCTCCCAATTCCTTGCACTCATCTTCTAGGTCAAGGCCTTGTTAATCAACTCTTCTTGCTTCAACTGACTCCTTAAGCAAGTTGCTTCCATAGCCTTACCATTCACTTTTTGTGTTAAAATCTTTACTGATGTAATTTCTGGGATGATCATGGCTTTCGAAATTGCTTGATCTTTCTGTGGCATTCCTTAGCAAATGACTTGACTCACCACAGTTGTAACATGAACGTTTGGGTCATCGTTCCGGGTTGATGGGGCATTCTCTAGGCCAATGACCTCATTTATCACACAAGAAACAATTCCATGGTGACCAAGTACTACTGATTTCCTGAGGTAGATGGATAGGGTTGACATGTTTCCTCTTCTTTTCTTCACGTGGCACAGCTAGTGCGAATGACAATCATTCTCTTTTCGCTAACTCTTGAGCAATGACAGCTCGAAAAATCTTCTTGCTGATGCTGAGTCACAGCGGTCACTATTGGATCTAAGGGACATTGAGCTGGGCAATGATCACGACCTTCTCATAGATAGCATGTGATGTTGCACGTAGGACATTCTCCAGGTAAATGGCTTCCTTCACAGCTGGAACAATTGATTGCATGTTCATCAGCAGTGTGTCCTATTTCTTCACATCGGATGCATGCACGGTCTTCTGATTTGTTTGGTTGACGACACTTCAAAGGACAACATCTCGGTATGGTATTGGGTGCAGGGGTTGTACTCTTCTCCGAACTTGCCGTAGTCACACTATCTTCTGATGACGCAACAAACTGACGAAGGGCGGTGGCAATTTCCAACCAAGTGATAGTATGTCCATCTTCCGAGGTGGCGTAGAAACCTTTCCTCCAAACTAATGCATCTCTTTTTTTACTGGCAAGTAGCACAGGGGACCTTCTCTTCATCTTCACATTACACTAAAGCTAGCTTCTCTCCTATGACACGAAGCCATATTTCTGCGTCTTTGAGAGTGGCTGATCCATCAAACGTGGGTGGTTACAAACTGATCCAAGTGTCGAATTGTCACGGTTGGTACGGTGGGCCATTGTTGGTCACGATCTGCTTTGACAACGACACGTATAGTAGCAAATCGAATCGACTTGAAGCGCCTCAAAGTTCTGCTTGTAGTTGGTCCTTTCCATCTTTTGTCCACTCCAGGTTTTAGGTAAGAGGAAAAAGCATAGATGAGGTTCAAGAATCCTATTGCAGGGGAGCGAGGTTTAACCCAAGAACTTATACAAACATTATTAAGAACTTGGTATGGTTGCTTATCCAAGCCTAAAAGCTATGCAACGCATAACGCACACTCAAAGAATAAAGAAAGATCCAAATTCCTAATCACACCATAATCTAGCGTCTAAAGGGTAACGCTCCTATCTTAAGAGACGTGACTCCCACACATGAGTCTCAACTTACTACTAAGCACTGGTTCTTCAAGCTTCTAGAACACTTCATCGATCCACTTCTCTTCGAGCTCGACGATTCCTTACTTCACGATCTTCAGGGTTGACGGCGACATCCAGTACTTTCTCCTTAAGTGTGAAACATCGTTAACTATTCGGAACAACTCAGGTAAGATTTCCATTTAAATCGAAGGGAAGGATAGAACTTTCAGCAAAGGGGAAAGAATAGAAGAATAAGATGGGTCAAGAATGTATTATTCTTTCAAGTTAAATTTTCTCTTTAGAAAATAATTTTGAAACTCCTAAAGACGGCCAATCTATCTAAGGTCAAGACCTACAGTCAGTATGGCTCTGATACCACCTCTGTCGGGACCCGAATTTGCAAATCCGGACCCTCTGTGTATTCAGCACTAGTCCAGGATCACGCTAGTGCACACAGTCTCAACATAGATGAATATCACAATCATACACTGCTTAATATTAAAAATAACTCAAGAATAGAATATAAACTAGTGAGCGACCTTAAGGTCAACCTTACATTTGCGAAGCCTTGACGGCTTCAACTCCAAATAAGCAAGAATGAACGAAGAACATCGGTGAATCCCATCAATACGCCACGAGGCAAGCGACAGGTTCGACTCTAGATAATCGCCTTCTCACGGAACTTCTTCTTCTTCGACGATGTAGACTTTTGCTCACCGGGTGATTGTTTGTTTGCAAGGGGTGAGTACATAAAGCACTCAAAGAAGTCATGCACACGAGAATGCAAGGCTAATAGCTATATGCATGGCTTATTCCAAATGACAGTGAAGGGGTTATTTTGCAATAAACAAAGATTTCACAAATATTCATAATAGATTGTAAAGCGGTAAAACAGATAATAATAGTAATAATTTCACAGTTGTTTCAAGTAAATCATTCCACATCCTTAACCAATTATCACTTTTCCATAGGCAACCGCCTCCAAACCCAAGTTCAATTTTTGAGAAAATCTAACCCTTGACTGTAATCCCCGAGCATTGTCGATCAGTGGACTCGGCTATTCGAATAGGTTTTACACTCTGCAGAGGTTATACACTTTACCCACAAGATACAATCCACTCACCACGTCACCGTGAATCGCCATACAAGAGTATGCGAATAGCGATCATAACAAAGCCTTTGGAAGCCTCAAACAACACAGGTGGTCCTCTCCTGTTCGTGCTCTACACCATCCCTTCCCTTAGCCAAGGCGAAGTATGGGACCAACACACCGTTAGATGGGTATCGGCCACGACCACGATACGCTCCCCATACAATCACACAAACGGTGTAATCGCCACCCCGAGGCTCCACAAGTGAGTCCTTAGCGACTTAGTCAACTAGGGCCGTCCCATTCGACCATGTGGTTGTAATCGTATGGCCCAGATTCAAAGGCTTGCAAGGTTAAGTCCTTAGAGTGACCAGGGCAAGACTACCCGAAGAACCAAATCAACATCCCCAATGCCACAATCGCCCACTGATTACTCTTGCCACATGCCCCTGGCCGAAAACCGTTTATCAAACCCCGCTTGATTACCATGCACCACGTGCCATCAACATCACATGATACTTTTCCAAAACAGGTTCAATATATCATTAAGTCAATATTAACATTTGGTTGTCCAAAATCATGTCATGAGCACGAAAGGTGTCTAAGCAATGTACTACAACGGTCTAAAACCCATGTTGGCAATGTGTTTATGTCCAACTAGTAAACCACAACTAGGGTGACAAGGGATCATGGCACATACTTAGATAATCAAGGTGTCATATAGCAAATTGGTGTTTATCTAACCCCCAGGTTTAAACAAAGTATTTTTCTAATTGAACTAGCATGCAATAGTTTAAATCAAAATAGATTTCGAAATAGGATCAACATGGTCAAAGCACAACTTGCCTGGCCCTTGCAAACTTTACTGTCTTTTACTCTTTATCCTTGATCCTTGGTCCTCGACCTTCAACTTCCACTTTCTCGATCCTCAGCTCGTTCGAACGATTTCCGGACGACACGTCTAACGATTAAAGAAGAAGCAAATACAAACCAATTCAAAAGACAAATCAAGTAAACTCCAAATTAAGAACGAACAGCATTGGGCACAATGGCTTGGGAGAGATTTGGGAACTCAAACGGATTAGATCGAAGAGTTTGACAAAAGAGAACGGGCTTTCGGCAAAACACCGAAAAGGGAAAGATTAATAACTGGGAAAGAAAGAATAATATTCCGAGGAATATTTCTTCCGAAGTTATTATCTTGATTGGACAGTTAGCGACATATGGGCTCTCAATCTATAGATCGGGTCCATAAGGATATGTTAGTTCGCAGTGAACTAAACTGATTCTTGAAGTTGACTTTTGTTGACCGAACGGACACGATCAAACAAAAGAGAGACGGATAGATCGACAGTGGGTATGACAGATGGCCAATGGTCTATCGACCAAGTCCACGAAGGAATTCTCGATTAATGGCAGATTAGGTTTTCAGGGATAAGACAAGACAAGTGTCTTACCACGGTTGAAACAACGGGAAAGATTGCAAAGATAACAACGCGGCTCACGATAAACTTAGTTCATCAAACCGGTCTTAGGTTAGGTTTTGATTCGGCTTGAAGATGATATGACGATGAGACTAGGCTCACGCCATGATGATAGAACAGTGAAGGCATCGCACTAGGGTTTGTGCAAGAATACACGCATGCGATGACAACGCAGGCGAAGAGAGCCAATCGTTAACGGCGAAACGTTAACGATGGAACGTTAACGACGAAACGTTAACGGTGGAACGTTAACTACAGAGCGTTAACGGCAAAACGTTAACGGAGGAACGTTAACGACGAAACGTTAACGACGGAGCGTTAACGGGGAAACATTAACGGAGGAGCGTGCCAGCGAAGCGTTAACGCATTTAAACGTGCGGTGGAACATTAACGGAGCGTTAACGACAAAACGCGTTAACGGCAAGAGCGTTATTAACGGAGCGTTAACGGCAGGCGTTAACGGTGAAACATTGACGGCAAAAGCGTTAGCGGAGAGGCGTTAGCAGGCGTTAGCGGGGAAGCGTTAGCGGCGTTAACGCGAGCGTTAGCGGTGGATCGTTAGCAGCGAGCGTTAACGGTGGAGGTCAACAATGATAGGAGACTTCATGAAGCGAAGTAGCGACCGTCGGTGCAACGACATGGCCGCGGTAGAACGCTACCAAGGTCGGCTAACCGCGCGCGAACCGGCGTACAAAGCTAGGTAGAAAGACGACGGGTTTAGGCCGGAATCGGGCTTCGACGGCAAACGGAGACCAAAAGAACTCTAAAGATGGACCAAAACAGTACAAGATGATCCTACGGACGCAACAACACGGCCGGAGTGAACCAAAATATGCGGCGTCAAAAGGCGACGCGCGGCGACGGCAACAAGCGGTGGCCTAAATATATAAAAAATTCGGAGGATGGGATGGCAAAGGGAGAATGTCTACTGCGTAGAACGCGCGAGACGATCTCAACGGTATAGGCGGATTTTGCGGCGCCTTCCGGATTAATCACAAATCGGCGATTAACGGGTTTCGGATCAAAACTTTGGACGGCTATAACTTCTAGAATAATGATCGGAACTTAACGAAATTTGACCGAGAGCTAGATGGGACCAAGAGGCACACCGTGACGCAGGTGGCTCGAAGAAATACCTTCTGGAACAGCGGGGAACGCGCGAGGAAGTTTGCCGCTGTCTGGAACGCAGTCTAAACGGAGAATTTATTTTTCTGCGCCAAATCCAGAGGGCAAAACCTTGGGGCAAGATGTGCATCCTGTAGAGGACATCCCCAGGAGTCTACACAAAAAATTTCACCGTCAAACTCGAAAAATTGAGGGAGTTATGACCTCGGCAAGATTCGAGATTGAAACGGCCGTAACTTTTGATCCCGTGGACCAAATTGGCTGAATTTTGGACAGCAAGTAGATGGTACCTTGTGGCACACCACAGAGAAGACGGATCTCGAAAAGAGTCGACGAGTTGCCCGGGACGCGGCTCCAAAGTTCGGCCGGCGTTGGGCGACGTTCGAGGCGACATTGGATGGATCTCGGAGTTTTGGAGATGATCCGGAGGTTGTATATCCGTGGGAGAGGTCTAGGAGCACTTATATAGGTTTGGGGAAGAGGCTAGATCAAGAAAAATCAAGTTTGGACGCGTTTGGAGGTGTTTGGGTCGGTTTGGGCATTAAACCGAACAGGTTCCGTCGTGAAACGGACTCGGGGTGACGTGGGCGGTGGGGAGGCGACACGTGGCCGGGTGGGGCTGTTGGGCTGGCGCGGCTGGCTCGGCCTTGTATTTGGGCACGCTACGCGCAGCGCGAGGCGCATGGGAGGAGCGGGTGGGCGGCGCATGGAGGTGGGGCGTGTGGCGGCGAGTAGTCGGGCCACGGAGAGAGAGAGAAGGAAAGCAGCCCAAACAAATTTCGGAATTTTCAACAGTTTCCGAATTAAAATAATTGCAGAAAATGAAAATAATTCATTTAGGGCAGTAAAAATATCAGAAAAATTCTAGAAAAATTCTAGAAAATATTTTAAGACATTTTGAACTCAAATAAATTATTTGCAACAAAATTTTATATAAACTTTTCCAAATAAATAATTAATTTCCATAAAAGGGCTTTATACAAATCAAATTCAATTAAATCCAATAAATAGCAAACGAGCTCCGAAAAATCTCAAAATTTACAGAAGAACTTCTTGAAACACAAGGAATCCAAATAAAATAAAATAAACTTTATTTGGGGTTTAGAATAATCAAATTAAATTGTTTTAGCTTTTAGAAAATTCAAATCAAGCTTTTATAAACGCGAGAAAATCGACGGAAATTTTTGGGAAGCTAAACTAAACCAAAATTTTTGAAAACCCAAATTTTAGGATGTTACAGCATGCTGACAAATGGGCCCTGCAATTTTTCGGGCTCCCCCCCATGCCATATATGAAGCGGGATCGCCATCGATGACTGTAGAAATACATAATTGTAGTCAACAATAAATGCACACACGCACCGCTAACATCTTAAAACGTATTGGCATTACTCAAATTTTAATTACAAAAGAATAAATGTTATGGTTACCTACAGTTAAAATGTATGCCAACATATAATTATATATATGTTATATAATATACTATCACAAGACATATGCAGTTTATGAAATCCTAAAACCGCATTCCACACTCATGATATCATGTAAAATACTACTACACAGAAAGGCATTGTATACTTTACATTTCAGGTTCGCATTTAACTAAGTAAAACAAATATACGTAGCTAACAAATTAATTGGCTGTTTTTTGATCTTTTGTGCGCATGTATTTCTAGGTGATACGATTAATTCGCAATTTTATGGAATGCGAGGATTTATCTACCAGGTTCGCAATATATGGTGTTCACTCGGAGAAACGCATGCATACATACATTTCATCATAACAACATAATTTTGGTAAAAGTGTGCTAGCAAAGACCGCGATATAACGGGAGATGCTTGCCTTGCTCTGAGTTTGAACGGGCAGCGTCGAGGTCAACGTGTGCGGTCTCTGCAGTGTCGGTACCTACACGAAGCAAAAACAACAATACGAAGTTCAATAAGTAATAAGGGAAAATAGCTTACAATGGTGCGGAACTTCGGCCCTCCAATATTTAAGTCGGATTAAGTGGATACTTTGGTTCGAGTTGTAAAGTTCAGAAAGGAGGTCAACTCCTTTCGGGTCCAAGTAGATATTACGTCCAAAAAAACAGTCCTTCGCTGCAGCGAATCATCATGCGAAATAAATACAGTGCAACGTTCGAGCATAAGCTCCGCAGAGGGTCCTGACCTCTGCAGAGACTCCTTTCGGGTCAAAAAAATTAAGTCATATTAAGCAACAACTTTGGTTCGAGTTATTAGGTTCAGAAAGGAGGTCAACTCCTTTCGGGTCCAAGTAATGATTACGTCCAAAAATAAATACAACAATACGAAATCGAATAAGTAATAAGGCAAAATGACTTAACACAGTCCAGAACTTCGTGCCACCAATATTTAAGTCGGATTAAGCAGCAACTTTGGTTCGAGTAATTAAGTTCAGAAAGGAGGTCAAGTCCATTCGGGTCCAAGTTGTGATTACGTCCAAAAAAAACACAGTCCTATGCTTAAGGTGAAGATCGTGTGAAATACAGACAGGCCGATGGTCATCGGAGGGTCCAGCCCCCCAAAACAGCACAAGGTTACCTCGGCAGAGGGTCCTGTCTTCTAGATAGACTAATGGTCCCAAAATAAGGTTGTTAATTCATGTCATATTCTTACTTACGTAAACATTTTTAGGTGTCACGGTTAATTCACGTTCTCCGCACATAATAACACATAGATTGTGAAATAATAATTATAGTTTGTGAAAAAATAAACAAACCACTCCAAATATGTTCTCACAAATTTCACGATTAATTCGCAAATTTATCGACCACGTTCGCAATATATAGTGTTTACTGAAAGTAACCCATCCATACATGCATTTCATCACAATAACATAAGCTAGGTCAAAGCGTATTCACATGAAAGAAGGGGAAGTGCTTGCCTTGCTCTTAGTGTTCTGGAACGGCGTAGAGGTCGACTTCTGCGGTCTCTGAAGCGTCGGTACCTACACGAGACAAAAACAACAATAAGAAGTCAAAAAAGTAATAAGGCAAAAATAGCTTACCACGGTCCAGACCTTTGGGCCAGCAAGATTTAATGCAGATTTATCAGCCACTTTGGTTCGAGTAATTAAGTTCAGAAAGGAGGTTAACTCCTTTCGGGTCCAAGTAGAGATTACGTCAAAAAATAAAAACAGTTCTTCGCTGAAGCGAATAATCGTGCGAAATTATACGGTCCGATGGTCATCGGAGGGTCCTGCCCCCCGAGACAGTTATGGTCCCAAAATGATGTTGTTATTTTATGTAATACAAGCTACTTTAACTTTTTATTCCATTTGAATCTCCTTACTACATTGTAAAAAACATATTATTATTGATGCGGATTTGTAACTAACCTTTTCAAAGTTGTACAAATGATCAATAAAGCTCGAGCAATGTACCAATAAATGTTCCTCAAAAATACCTGCAATATAAAAATCATGAATAAAATAATTCAAAATGATTAAACTTTCTGCATATTTGAACAAACTATAACCACCGACTAATTTGTCTCCTCGTCTTCGTGCTCTCCAAATGCTAGCCTCGCCTTTAAGCTCTCTCGCTCTCACGCTCTCCACTCTACTCTCAATCGGCTCCCAAGTCGCTTACTCTCACAATGGCTACCAAATTTCTCTGTTCTCACACCCCAAGGTCTCTACTCTCTTGCTCTAGCACACCGCGAAGAAACGCGAATTCCTCGGTGCCCTGGTGGCCTGGCTTTATAGGAGCCAACGTCATCACTTTGTGATGTTTACGTTAATCGTGATTTCCTTACATATAACTATCTTCTTTTCTTATAATCGCGTTCATTAGTACCGCATTAATACATGGAATCGCAGCTATTATGCGCTTTGGATTCGATTTGACGAGACGTTTCAAATCGTGCCAACCACCCGCTTTTATTCACCCATGTGCATCCATTTCTTTACGTCGAAAGCGACCAGGCATGGGAGCAAATGAGAATTTTTTAGAGCGGCCGGCCCCATGCGCCGACGCGCCTCGCTCCCGCTGCGTGGCCCTCTCTCCTCGCCCTCGTGGCCGCGCGCTGGCTCTGCCGTCTGCCAGTGGGCCCCTGACCGTCGCGACGGCACCTCTCCCCGTGCCAGCGCTCCACTGGCTGCCGTGCACTGGCGGCGGCAGCCTGTGCTCCCCGGTGGCCCCCCACGCCTCCCACTGCCGCTGCCGTGCGGCTGGCGGCGACAAGCTTCCTCTTGGCCCCGTGGCCCCACCTCGCCCTTGCACTGGCCGCCGTGCAGACTGGCGGCGACCAGTGGCCCCGCCAGACGATCGCGGCCGCCGTGCCGCCTGGCGGCCGCCGTGCTATTTTTGAAAAAAAATTTAAATGTTGTATATTTTTGAAATTTCGTTTTATATGTTGTATATTTAGGCCTTTTTTCCGACAGAGGACACGGGAAAGTTTCTCAATAGACAATCAAATATGAAGATCAGCGTCAACTTTACCTTAGCATTTTGCACGGCAAAGTTTACACGTCGACATTTTCGTAAAATATACGTTTTCATCTCTAGTACTGTACAAGAGAGGATACCATTTGTGCGGAGACTAGACCCAAGTCCGCTACGCAGTGCCGGTCTGCACGGGGTGGCGCCAACAACCGTCACAGTCGGCAAAGTCACTTGTGGTCCATGTCTGTATTAGAAAAAAAAAAGTCTCGCTCCCACCAAAAACCGGACCGGGCGGTGAAATCTTCCGAGGCTCCGAGCAATCTCCACCGAACAAGTTTGAAATTATCATCGTCTAGGTTAGCTAAATAAGGATGGGATGCGGGAGCCGAGTCCGTTTGGCAGTGTGCTGCAGGATGTGTATATCTATAAATAAGCATACATATATTGGCTGGCTGGTTGGCCGGCCTTCCTTCTCGACGACGGAGCAGCAGCTTGAGTGCTCCCAATTCTAATATCCTTCTTATATTCACCCGGTTGGCATGGCTTTTAGATACCACCTCGTTCTACGTATAATTCTACTTGGAGTCGCCGTAATAACTGTCTTGATTGCTGCTGAATCCGCCGCTGGAGGAGGAGGTAAAGCTCTTTTTCATTCTTTGGCCGGCCTTCCTTCTCGACGACGGAGCAGCAGCTTTGAGTGCTCCCAATTCTAATATCCTTCTTATATTCACCCGGTTGGCATGGCTTTTAGATACCACCTCGTTCTACGTATAATTCTACTTGGAGTCGTCGTAATAACTGTCTTGATTGCTGCTGAATCCGCCACTTCAGGTTCAGGAGGACGTAAAGCTCTTTTTCATTATTCTTTTTAGACTGTGTGACGCCCGGCTTCTTCTTCCCGTGGCCGGAAAAAAAGCTAGTTGAGTTGGCTCGATGGCTCGTTTCAAAATTGCTCTGGTTACATTTATTTTTTTAAAAAAATAAAAATTAGTTGATTTGGAACCAGAGTCAACTTCGGCTCGGCTCGGCTCGTTAAGCTCGGCTCGTTAAGCTCGGTTCGAAGTTGGGTCTCAAACAATACAGGAGACTATAATAAATAAGAATAAATCAGTGTCGAAGAAAGCTCGAAAAAAAGTTTAACTGGCTCGTTATCCACCCCTACCGCCAACGGCCTCTCGCCCTTCGCGCGCCCGCCGCCGTGTTGTTCGCGCCCGCCGCCGCGTGATTCGCGCGCGGCGCTGCTCCACCCCCAGGCCCCCTTCTCCCCGTGCCCCTCTTCTCTCTCTCCCGTGCCCCCCCTCTCCTCCCCAGAGCCGCCGCCGCCTTCGTCCCCGCCTCCGACAGCCCGCGTCGCCCTGTCGCCGTCGCTCTGGTTCCCCTCCGGCCCCGCCGTCTCCGTCGCCGTCTTCGCGCGCCGCTCACGGCGCGCCGTAGCGTGGACCACTGTCACCGGGCGCACTGTCAATTTTATAAAAGAAGAAAAAAATTCCAAAAACCCTTTATGACGTCATGCCGACATCATAAAGCGGATTTTCGTTTAAAAATAATTCAAAAACCGAATTTCGTACGCTGACATCAGCGTTGCGCATATATTCGGATTTTTCTTTATAAAAATAATTCTAAAATTCCTGAAAATCTCGTTTTAATTGTTTTAAAACTTTCGGGAGCCCGTTTTCGTCCGTTCGAACTCCGTTTGGCTCTGTTTTTCTTCCTAAATTCATTTAAAATCTTAAATTTTTGTTTAGTGCTAGTTTGAATTTTAATTTAAATTTATTTGGATTTTATTTGAATTTGGGTGCTTTTCATGCGTAGATTACGGAGAGTCCGAGGAGTTCCCGAGCGACGAATTCGAGCAGCAACTCGTCGAATCAGGCAAGTCACACCACTTTGATCATGTTGCTCCTAGTTTGTGAACCTGTATGTTGAATTTTAAATTATTGCATGCTTATTTGTAATAAATGTTAATTTCCGACCTAGCTTTAAACGACAGTTATATCCGATATTGATGTGCCACCTTTGACATTGTAACATCCCCAATTTCGGTCTTCGGCCAAAAGCTAATTTAAATTAATTAAATTCAAAACCTGGAGTTTTCTTCGGTGTTCTATTTATCCTGGCGTCCTTATCATTCTAAAATTGGGGTCCAATCCCTGATCGAGACCATTTTTGCTATTTTATCTCGCGCGCTATTGTTTCTTCCAATTCCAGCCAACGGGAGAGTGACACGTGGCAATCACTGTAGCTCCTTCTTCCACCTACGATGCTTTTCCATAGAGAGCTCGTTCAACTCCATTCAGGGATTGATGAGGAGATTCATTTCCCCACCTTGAATTCAAATGCTCATAACTCACTCATTTCTCCACCAAAACGCGAACGGCCGGATCCGTTGGAAAGATATTGATGAGGAGATTCATTTCCCCACCTCCATTCGTTCCAAATCCCACTGGAAACGGCTCCACTAAGCAAAAACCGAAATGCATTCAAACCTCATTATCCTGGCCATTTCTCCACGAAACGATGTGCTTACACCTCTCAAATCTTCATCCTGGTTCCCTCTACCCCGTGCTCACTTCCTCCCACAGCCACCCCTCTCCATTCGGCCGGGAGCTCGAGAAAACTGTCGCCGGTTGTCCTCCGTTGACACCACCGTGTCATATTTTTCTCCGGTAAGCCAAATGGAATTTCGTATGTGCCACCGTGTGCGTTTCGTCGCCACGAGCAAAAGCCCTCAGTCGATTTCGCTTTTCGTTGCAGGACGGCAACGAATTCCGCGGTTGAAATTTCTGTTTGGAGCTCCATTTTTTGCCAATTACTTTTGATCCAATGAGCTTCTCTCGAATCCAACCACACCGTTGGATTCGTCTCGTCAAGCCCTACGCGGTGATCCTTTTAATTTTGTGAAAATTTATTGTTTCGGTCGTTTCCCCAATTTCAATGCCAAGCCGCCGCCGCCGCCGTCGGCATGCCGCCGCCAAGGCCTCTCGGCTCCGATCGACCAAGCCTCCCAGTGTCGTCGCACCTTCCTCGGCCGTCGCCTGTGGCTCCTCCCCGTGTGCCGCCGGCCGAACCACGCCACGCTGGCCGCCTTGGTCCCTCACGTCCGGCCGGCCGACTTCCGCCGCAGTCGCCATGCCGTGCGCCCGCTTGCCGGCCGCTGCGCCGTCGGTCGCCGTCGCCGCTGCCGCACGCGCTGCCATTGGCTGCTTGGCGCTTATCGCTGGCCGTGCCACTCCAAAGATTAGCGTCGCCGCGCCCGGGCCTCCCGCCCGCCGCCGGCCGCCATGCTCCTCCTCGCCAGCGCCATGAGGAGCTCAAGCTCCTCTGTTCTTTGAATCCTTGGAGAAGAAGCCCCACCCTATGACATCTTGGCCCCACCTGCCATAGAGACAAGCAAAAATCAATAATCCAGTAAAAAGAAAGATTTCGGAGTATTTCTGATTTTTCTATTTCCCAAGATTTTTAGATTTCAAACGCTCATAACTTTTTCATCTGAACTCCAAATTGACCTGTTCAAATTTCTAAATTCATCTAAATTCAAGATCTACCTGCCAGTATAAATTTTGCAATTTTTGGATTTATTTTATTTATTTATTTATATCGTTTTGCGCGTAGCCGAAGAAATCGCCGGAACCGTCGACGCTGTCGCCGAACCTCAAGACTTCGAGTCTCCCGCCATGACTAAAGGTAAGTCCCTTGACGCATGTTGATACCATGTTTTACAAATAATTTACAATGTTTTGCAACTTGCACTGCTATCTTTATACATGTATGTCAAATATAGAGTGTTAGTTATTCCGAATTGCTGTCAACTCCTTGATTGTTGATATCCATGTTTATTTGTAACCCTAGGATACTTTGTTATGTCATGCTTAAATAATATTGTGACACATGATGATTAGTACGATAGTATGCTTAGTTGCAAAATTGCTTAAAATGACCCATGCGTGGGATTACGTCGAAATTATGATTTAAAGTATGTTTTGAGAAATATTAGCATGGTATTGCTACTATTTTTGTAAAATAAAAATAAAATAAAAAATGGTTTGGACTTGGACGGAATAGAATGTCTGGCGGGTGCGGATGGAGCACTAGTTTTCATTGTGCAAGTACCGCCCCAAGTCAATTAAGGACCGACGCTTATGACTGTCTATTTTAAGCATAATCGTACAACCACATGTCTATAATGGGTACGACCTGGCTGAATAATTTGTAGAAACCTAACTTAGACTCACCAGTTGGTGGAATGTGGGTGCCGTGTGGGGCCCCCACTTTTGGTATTGAATACCAATTATGGGTTCCATGTGCATACAGTACTAGTCCCATGATCAGTGGCTAGTACGCACATTTACAAATTGAAATCACATCCATACAAGGGTTCACAAATACATTGATAGGATTAAGTTTCATACAATAAGGCCAGTAGGCCAAATAGAGTGCAGCGGAAGATACAAATACTTGGCAGTATGCCTGGCCCAAATATCCACAGGCAACTGACAAGGTATAAACCCTAGAAAAGCTCGTCGGTACATTCCCCGTAATCTACGGTATAGTAAGTATCATAGGGATTGTTTGTTCCTTCACCTAAAACAACAATAATAGCAAGGTTGAGTACATAAAGTACTCTGCAAGACTTTTGCAAACCTATAATAAATGCAGGCTTGTATCAAAGGACATCCTACTATAGCTATTTTGCATAAAGCCAAACTGAATTGTAAATACTGAATAGTAGATTGAAAGTAGTAATTTAGTAAAAGCAATTTGACAGATATAAAATAACAAGTATGTAAGCATAAACATAGAACTCACAGTTCCTCCATGAGATTCGAATCACCCAATGCCAACACGTGGCTCAGTAGCTGAACCAAACCTTTCGCCAACGCATGGTATAATCATCTGAATAATCTGAAACATAAACTTTCCAACCCAATTTTTTCCAAATTCCAAAACATTTTATGAAAATATCAAAATAATCTAACTTAGTGCAAGTTCACCAAGTCTCCCATAACCGCGGGAACGGTTTTTCGAAAAGATTTTCACTTTGCAGAGGTGTACAACTTTACCCATAAAGAATGATTATCTCTTTTTGCAAAGCTTAATTAACACACTTTCTTTGGTGTGCTGCAAAGAGATCGTACATAATCGTTACATTACTCAAACCCAACTTTGCACTAGCCCGATGCCGACAAACCCTCATTATGGTAGGAACAACACTTTCATAAACATATCAATTCTCATTGCGCGAGATAAACATCACATGTTCCTCCCCATAATGAGGCGTACACTGTTGCACCGGTATGCAATTACCCACAAATCCATGTGGAAGCCCCTAACAAGCCAACTTGACAGGGCTTACAGCTTATGCTACATCTGCCTGCCAATGTGCAAAGCTAGTTCTAAGTAACTTAATAGGCTAAGGCTATCCCATACCAGCCCTTATAGTTGTATGGGTATCCCTTGGATCATACAACACTATGTTCGGTCCTTAACCGACCCAGGCGAGAAACTCCCCCTACGCTACGTGCAAATCCAACCCTTGCATAACCGGCTATTGCCATATCTCGCCCGTGTCAAGGTCATAGTTTTATTTTCACTTTTATCAAAATATCAGTATCCTTTATTGTCATATCCAATCTTTTTAAATTACAAGACAACACATATCTCTCCCAAAACATGTCCAAATTTCATTGATTATCATGAACAGTGTAGCCATCCATTCGTGACCCCATTTCTAGAGCATGGCTAAGCAATGCATGTAATAAGCGTATATACCCATTTCACCATTATCATGTGTTTAACCATCATCTAGGGTTATCAAGATTCACATATCAATAATGATTAAAAAAAGAAATAATTAATAATTTGCCACTTCAAACATTGACATTTTGATTATGATGCCACTTGAGCCAATGACATATGGGACCATCTGAGTCAATGAAATGTGGGACCAGTGGCAAATTTATGAAGTGTCAATGTTTGAAGTGGCAAATAATTAAATCTCCCTTAAAAAAACCCCACAATAAAGGATATATCTACCATCTCCTACAACATAAAAGTTTTATGAAATATAGCACATGCATGAAAATATTTGATCAAACATGTTTGAAAAGCTGGGATAAATATGATCAAAGAGGGTGCTTGCCTTGCTTGTCGAATTCAGTGGTGAAGTCGGGGTGCTTGCGGTACTTGTTTGAAAAGCTGGGATAAATATGATCAAAGAGGCTTCTTGTTGCGGTACTTGTTGATGTAGTCGTTCTTGCCCGCACCGCCTTGTTCATTATTGCCCTTCTCCAGCTTGGGGCAGTTTGCCTGAATGTGGTTGGGGCCACCACACTCAAAGCAAGTGAACTTGCCACTCCTCTTCCTACCACTGATGGCTGGCATAACACAGACGGTTTCCAAATAGAACCATCTGTGATGACTCCTGTAGCCACCACAGACGGTTCTATTTAGAAACCGTCAGTAATATTGAGCTATAATAGAGACGGGTTCTAAATAGAACCGTCTGTGATGGCTCCAGTAGCCATCACAGACGGTTCTATTTAGCAACCGTCTGTACTAAATAGAACTGTCTGTGATGTTGTCGCTGATGGTTGCAATATAAAGGCATCTAATATAAGTCTATTTGTAGTAGTTAAGCTACCATGGCAGAGATTCGGTTAATGGGGCTCGGCCAGGAAGAAATGGTCAAGGCGGCTGGAGCTTTCTAGGGGATTCGACGAGGAAGGGAGAAGGATTGGCTGAGCAGCGGACTCAGCTTCGTGCCAAGGCGCAAGTTCCAGGTGATGTGATAGAGCTTGTGCCATGGCAGGAATTTGGGCTATGGAGTTCGGCCAAGGAAGAAAAGGCCAAGGCAACAGAGAAAAGAGGAGGGGATTGGTCGCCATGGCAAGGTCCAGCTGCGACGTGGCGAAGGTCATCTGAGGCATGGCACAGGCGAAGACTGGCTGCAGCGGCAACGAATCGGGGAGGATCGCTGCCGCACAGAGAAACAGGAGAGCTCATGCGTGAGAAAGAAAAAAGGGGAAGAGAGGAGCTGGCTGACGTGTGGGCCATGACTTATTTGTAATAAATGTTAATTTTCGACCTAGCTTTAAACGATAGTTATATCTGATATTGATATGCCACTTTTGACATTTAAATTCTGATACCCTTGTAACCTTAGAAAAAATATAAACTATGACTATGGTAATACTTAGACATTGCTTAGACATGCTTAGAACTGAACTTAGAAAGTTTTGGGGGACTTTATGCCAAAATAATGTTATTTTAAATGGAAACTTATGATGTTATTGTTATTGTGGAAATAGTATGGTTAAAATGAAAATGACTTAAACCGGATGAGAAATGGTTGGAAAGTGGTGAGGTTAATGTTTTGGGTATGTGGAAAGTCTCGCCTAGTCAATTAAGAACCGATCTGAGTTTCGCTGAATGTAAAGTCTAACCGTACTACCACGAGTCTGGAATGGGACAGACCTAGCTAGCCATATTGAGTCATATCATGGACAGTCATGCCATACGGGGGTAGTGGTGTGGTGAAAGGGTGATGCTGCCACTTTGGCGCAAGAGGGGGCTTCTGAATAGAGGGATTCTTTCAGCGGTGAAACCTTAGCGGGCATGACTACATGTATGAATTATTATAGGGGCCTTGTCATAATTTTCTCTGTCACCCACCAAAGGAAGTGTGTTGACACAAGGGAAAATATTATGTCTTGTGTGTAAAGTTGTACAACCTCTGCAGAGTATCAAACTAATCGATTAGCCGCGCCCACGGTTATGGACATGCCGAGCAAGCCATTCTCAGATTAGACTTTAGTAAATTAAAATTTGGTTTTCAAAAAAAGATGTTGGATGTAGGGAGTCCATCATGGGTAAAACTTAGACAATTCCAGGAGAGATTCTTGAGTTATAAAGAAAAATGTATAGATTTGAGTTTCATTATAAATCATGCCATTTAAAATTATTTGGAAGGTTTATTAACCTGTTGTTTTACGCTTAAGTAAACCATATAGCCATCTTTTGATTGCCCGTACATTTATATTGTATTTTCGGTGTGATTTGCTGAGTACGTTAGTACTCACCCTTGCTTAATTTACTGCTTCAGAGGAGGAGTACCACGATGGTGAGGACCGCTTGACTAGGCCGCACTTCAGTCGATTGCCTGTGGCAAATAAATTGGCTCTATTTATTGTTCTTCAATTCCGCTGCTTTTATTAAGTCATTTATTTATTTGTCAGCCTGCGTGCCATTTCATTTGTAACTTTGAATAATTTATTATTAATAAAGAACGCTGGATATGCTATGGTTTCATTTCTACTATGTGTACTAGCAATTTCTGAACTGGTAAAGAATACACAGAGGATTTCGGAGTTGTTTTTTCGGAGTTTGACAGAGAGGCCATATGAGCATCATTTCCTCAGAAACTAGCACCACATAGCTAATTGGAGTTCATCATTAATGCTAAAATGTTATCACCAGCGTGAGGAAAATGTTGGAGAACATAGTTAATTTATTCATGTACTAGCTATTGTTCTCTCTCTCTACACATTGTTTTTCTTTTGTTTCTAAACTAGAAAGGTTAGCGCGGCGCACGCCACGCGCGTGAACGGAAATTATTTTGCGTTTTTTTTTTTGAAAAAATAGATTTAAGCGTATTTTTAGAATTTTTGTAGGCTCGCGAAACCTTAGAGATCGCGCTAGGGGAAAAAGTGTGCGGCGCACGCCGCGCGCGTTAACGAAAAATAGGTCTAGGCGTATTTTTAAATGCGCACGCCGCGCGCGCGAACGACAAATAACTCTTCAATTATTTTTTTCGGAGAAAAAGTAGAAGTAGACGTATTTTCTAAATTTTTGAAGGCTGAAGAAACCTTAGAGACCAAGCCGAAAAAAGTACACATCTTTCTGTCGGCGAATTTTTTTTTGGAGAAAACAGAGAAAGGACCTGGACGTAAAAACCAGGGACCTGATTGTTATACTTTTGTACATGATCGCTATCCCGAAAAATGAGAAAAGGACTCGCTCGCGATTCGTATTTAACGGGAGGCTCTTTTCGTAAAGTAACAAACGAGGGACCTAAACGCAATCCGGGAAAAAAAATTCCCTCAAAAAATCGCAAAGGACCTCTACGCAAATTAGAAGGACCTATCCGTGATTTAAAGAACTGAAGGGGTTTTTGTGCAAATAGCAGAGGGAGAATGGGGGTGGACTCGTGGGTATGGAGAGAAGGCAGGAAACCTTCCGGTTTTGTTTTATGAAGTAAGAAATGACAGGTTAGGTATGTGCAGTCCACATTTCTAAGGTAGGCTTGGCCCACATGTCATAGAGTGGGTGGAAAGGTGTGGGTAGGTGGGAAAAGTACAGTAGGTATGTGCAGAATTCTCTCTCACTTACAAATGGGGTCCATATGTCATTGATTAGGGGCAAAACAAGCATTGGTGTGGATGAATAGAAGTTTTAGAATGGCATGAATTTCATACTCATTCAAATGAAATGATGCTAGCACTTGTAAAATTTTAATTGAGTGTTGATTATGCCACTAACATGAATGATATGAGCATGCCATGCACCACTTAATAACCAAAAACAATTTTGGGTGACTAGGAATGGAAGAGAATGTCGGATTCTAATTCAATAATGATCCTCAATTTTTGTTATTTGTCCCACTGCAATATCATTTCCACCAAGTGTATATCAATCTCTACCATCATCAAATCACACCAATGACCTCTGGTAAATTATCCCTTTTACCAATTTACCACTTGACCACCTATAACTTGTCCAATCGATAAATATATATGGAAACCAAATTTCCATATCCCCATAACCACAAGGGTATTGTTTATGGAAAAGTGGCAATCTAAGATTTCATGTACTTCCAACTTATAGCTCATTGTTTGTTTACACTCATGTGCATGTCTCCTCATTGATCATACTTCTACTAACCCAATCCTCTAGGGTACATCACTCCCCAAGTTGCAAACACATGATTCACACCCCTAAGGTATGGCTCTGAAAATTTTCCTATATGAGGATAAGAAATTGATTTCGAAGTCCCCACCAACTTGTCGGACATGTGCACCCAACTAATATTTAAGATGCCGAATCCAAGTGCACACATATGTTTAAACATCTCACTACTACCGCTACAACCAAAATCCTAGTTATATGATCCTACTAGTACATACCCTGACATTCTTATTCCATCTTATACTAACAACTTTAATAGTTCAATTATCCGCTACCTATTTACCATTTTATCCAGCACTAGTTCCTCCAAATGCCTTGTATTTGATAACCAATTCATACATGAATCACCATATGGGATGATTGTACTCTCTTGAGTGCATTTACCGTTGGCATATGCGATGTGATAATCCCCTTATGATCCCTGAATAAATCTGGCATTTTATTTGCAAGATTTTGCAAATATATTTCAGGCAAGTACGTATTGATTCGATTTAATACTTTGCCAGAGTGCGCGTGTAATATTATGAGATAGTTGGAATGATAAAATGCTCACATATTCTGCTACTGCTCTTATAGTTTGAGATGACACTCTGAAAGATTTATATGAATGCTCAAGTGCTTATAGCTGTTAGATTCACAAACATGTCCTTATACTAATGTAGGAATTTGATTATTGCCTTAGGATATGATACGACTATGACTTTGATGTCTCTTGAATGCTTTATCAAACTCTAGTTACTGCACTATTTAATTGGAAGACCTACACACATGCTATCAAGATTTATATGCACAAGAAATGCAAATGCCAGCATGCGACTATGCATCAACCAAGTCTTTTAGCTTCAGGAACTTAGTTGCAACTTGGTAGATGAACACATTTAAATGCTTAGTCTTTACTGCCATTAAATGCCAAGGAGTCTATTCGTCCACTCCCTGTCATGCTTTGATTGATGGTGTAGAAATGCTTGTACTACTGTACAAGAGAGGATATCATATGTGCGTAGACTAGACCCAAGTACGCTACGCAGTGCCGGTCTGCACGGGGTGACGCCAACGACCGTCACAGTCGGCAAAGTCACCCGTGGCCACTGATTCATTTGTGGTCGATGTCTGTATTACAAAAAAGTCTCGCTCCCACCATACACCGGACCGGACGGTGTAATCTTCCGAGCAATCTCTGATGTTATTAAGACTAGTTATATGCCCGTGCGTTGCTACGAAAAACAAAATTGATAACGAAAAATAAAGATTAAAAAATAAAAAACATTATTTCATAAGATCAAACATCTATCTTTAACGCTTCGCTTAAAAAGTGGCTAATTAAAGTAACGCTTCGTTTCTTGTGTAGGGCAATTAAGCAGGGCAATTAAGTAGGGCAATTAAGCAGAGCAATTAATGTGACGTGGGAAGAAACTCTCACTTTATATAGTAGAGACTAGTTATATACCCGTGCGTTGCTACGAAAAACAAAATTGATAATGAAAAATAAAGATTCAAAAATAAAAAAAATACTATTTCATAAAATCAAACATCTATCTTTAACGCTTCGTTTCTTACAAAAGCTGGCTAATTAAAGCAACGCTTCGTTTTTTGCATAGGGCAATTAAATAGGGCAATTAAGCAGGGCAATTAATGTGACGTGGGAAGAAACTCTCACTTTATATAGTAGAGATTAATAATGCTAGTGCTTCCACCAAAGTAAAATACTCTAACTGGTACAGTGCCTATGTTTTGCAACAAAATCCAGACTTTAAGTCAAAAGCTTTCCTAAACCACAAGTCGTACGACTTGAAATCCTTCCCGAAATAAATAGTAAGCTTAACACAACGACTTGAAATCCTTCCCGAAATAAATAGTAAGCTTAGTGTTAAGTACCTAGTGTCGCCGAGCAACTTTTAACTCATATTTACAAGATGATACAACAATTTCGTCAGTCTGAGTCGGCAAAGTCACATTGTCCGCTATGCAATGCCGCTCTTCACAGGGTGGCGCCACCAACTGTCACAGTCGGAAAAGTCACTTGTGGCCATGCATTAGAAAAAGTCTCGCGACTCTCTAAATCTTAGAAAAGTCACTTGATCCCTGAATAAATAGTTGTATTTTGTTTGATTTGTTTGTCTTATTTTAGCATTATATCACTACCAGTTAGCACCCCCTAAAACGGATAAAGGACCTGGACGTAAAAACTAATAACCTGTTTGTTATACTTTTAGACCTGATCGCTATTCCGAAAAATTAGAAAAGGGCTCGCGCTTGATTTGTATATAATAGGAGGCTCTTTTCGTAAAGTAACGAACGAGGACCTAAACGCAATCCAGAAAAACATTTTTTCTCTCACAAAAAATCACAAAAAACCTCTGCGCAAATTAGAAGGACCTATCCATGATTTTAAATTGCAAATAGAGAGGAGAGAATGGGGGTTGACGTGAGGGTCTTCTCCTCTCAGGAAGTCTTCCAACTTTGTTTACTGGAGTGCATTGGCTATTGTTCTGCTCTCCCTCTCTCTACTCGTTGTTTTTCTCTTGTTTCTAAATTAGTTGTCAGCTAGTACTACATATTGAATGCTATATTCTTTGAAGTTTTCCTTGAAGCTCATGCTCCCACCTCACCCCACACCAGGGTTCGCAATTTCGTTTCGGAGTCAATTTTCGAGCAGGCCTCGGTAGCGAAAATCGTCGAATTTCGTTCGAAATTCGGAAAAAATCGAATGATTGCCGAATTCAAACGTATTTGAAAACTGGTCAAACACATGAGCGAATTTCCATCGAAAAGCTCGAAATTCGATCGAAAAGTATCGAAATTCGATCGAAAAGCTCGAAATTTCGACGACATATTAAAAACAATTAAGAAAAATATAAAAAGTGAGAAAAATTATAAAAAAATGTTGTAAAATTTGTAAAATGCAATTCACATCAGGGTTCGCAATTTCGTTTCGGAGTCAATTTTCGAGCACGCCTCGGTAGCGAAAATCGTCGAATTTCGTTCGAAATTCGGAAAAAATCGAATGATTGCCGAATTCAAACGTATTTGAAAACTGGTCAAACACATGAGCGAATTTCCATCGAAAAGCTCGAAATTCGATCGAAAAGTATCGAAATTCGATCGAAAAGCTCAAAATTTCGACGACATATTAAAAACAATTAAGAAAAATATAAAAAGTGAGAAAAATTATAAAAAAATGTTGTAAAATTTGTAAAATGCAATTCACATATCAAAACTTGTCACATATCAATACAAGTGCAAAAAAAAGGCATGCACGTAATTAAAATATTAAAATATACCCTATCAAGATAACACTAATATATTAAAAAAAATAACATACATTTGCTATATTTTAAATAATTGAAAGTTGTCACATGCCAATACAAGAAAATTTTCAATACTAGATAACATTAACATATTAAAATATACTTCTAATTTCATTTTTTTGCCTTTTCTATTATCTACAATTTGAATGTCTCAAAAAATCTTTAATTTAATTTTTTTTTCAAAAAATATTCACACCAGAAGTCATAAATATATTAATACTTATTGTAGAGAATTTTTGGTTAAATTTTCTCAAATTTTTGAAATTTTTTGAATTTAAATTTGAATTTGCTCGGTTGGCTTCGGTGATTGAATTTATTTGGAGCTCGAAATGTCGAATTTCGTTCGAAATCCGCGAAAACCGTTCGGCATTGCGAACCCTGCCCCACACACTCTCTCTTCCTTTCTTGCAAAAAAAACCCTCCGGTTCTTTAGAATTACGGATAGGTTATTTCCATTTACGAATAAGTCATTTGTAATTTTCTGTGGGTGTAAAATATTTTTTTCCGGTTCGCGTTTAGGTCCTCTGTTCGTCGTTTTACACAAAGAGCCTCCCGTTAAATACGAATTGCGAACGAACCCTTTCTTACTTATTTAAAATAGCGAACAGGTCCAAAATTATAACAAATAGGTCCCTGCATTTTTCGTTCAGGTCCTTTCTCCGTTTTTCCCGGAAAAAATATTTTCGTGGTCCGTTTGCTCTCCGGAGCATGGGAAAAATGTTTCCGTGGTCTATTTTTTCGCCGGAAAAAAAAACAAAAAATATTTTCCGTTCACACGCGCGGCGTTTTTCCCGAAAAAAATATTTCCGTTGTCCGTTTGCTCTCCGGAGCATGGGGAAAATGTTTCCGTGATCTGTTTTTTCTCCGAAAAAAAAACAAAAAATATTTTCCGTTCACGCGAGCGGTGTTTTTCCCGGAAAAAAATATTTTCGTGATCCGTTTGCTCCCGGAGCATGGGAAAAATGTTTCCGTGATCTGTTTTTTCTCCGGAAAAAAAAACAAAAAATATTTTCCGTTTACGTGCGCGGTGTGCGCCGCGCTTGCGTTTCTAGTAGTACATATTTCTTGAAATCGTCAGCTAGTACTACTTAGCGCACTTAGTCTTACTTGTTATTCTTAAATGGAGCATTAAGACACACACACATATATGGTTATGTATGACAATTAATTAGTTAGTGCACTTAGTCATACCTGTTATTCTTAAATCGAGCATTACGAAAAAAGAGTACTTACATTCTCGAATAGACACGTCACTCCTGAGATATCGCTCCTTTTACTATCATCCACTGAATGTGTTGGTAATAAAAACAATGCGCTCTTGCAGATACTTGTCCCTGCCGCAAACCTGGACCATGCTGCTGGTGACGGTGATCGGAGTGGCGGCGTGGCGCACGATGTTGGTCACACGCCCTGTCGGCAATTCATGACTTGTTGCAAGCATACATTACATTAATTGTTGATGCAATTAATGCAATTGTTGACACGTTCGTACTTGTCTTTGTTTGCGTTCCAAACATAACTTAAACCAAGGGAAACCAAATTAGTGTCGCAACATAATTCTTGATTACATCATGGTCCACCGATAACTCACCGTTCATTGTATGTATCTGTATATCACAGTCACAGACCATGGCTCCATATATAATTTACCTATATTCCTCAGGTGTTCATCGGTTTAACGTTATACAATCATTCAGCATTGAGATGCTCTTTGCTCTTTCATGAATTTCTATAAAAAATTATTTAAGCATGTCTTCTCTTATGTAGACGATTTTTGGGGGACTTAATAGAACTAAGACAGTTCATCATAACTATATCTATCACATACCTATATAGGCAACATTTTTTGGACATTCACCACGACCAACCCGTAAACATGGATGCATCCCTATTCATTACGCCATTTAACTCGATTTGATTATTATGTTTGTTATTCCTCAATTTCGTGCTATGCTTCAAATCAAAAACTAGCTCTACCTGATCATTGAACTTTGTAATGTAATCCTTATTGTTTTACCTATTTCATTTATATACCTGCCGAATAAACCGCATTACTTGTGAGATATATTAATGTTGATTCAATTATTGATCTTCTATTGGTCCTTTTTATCACATATAATCCTCATATTATTTTATGCTTTATCCTTGCGAAATCATCGACATTATGACCGATGCTGCGCGCCTATCTTCCTCGTATTTCACTAACTGGTTGACCTATCATCCACTTTACAGTGTCTACTCCGAGCATTAACATCGACACTATTTCAAAAATACGATTTTGACCGTTAATTTCTACTGAAATATACTTACATAATCTAATAAAAAATTTAATATTAAAAATGCTTCTTAAGAAAAAAAATCTAGTATTTTACACGTGATGTCTGATATAAATCTTTACAAAGATATCAATTGATAAAATTTCAGAAGTTCTTATGACGATTAGTATGCCCTATTATACTTTTTGGATCTACATGCTTATAAATAAAAAGAGCCTATAAGAAAAGATAAGAATCAAGACCCATTAACTGGTTATGACTCGACCACAATTAAAATTAGTGATGTGAAAGGATTCCCCAACCAATTCATTAACACTGGTCGTATATAAGATATGCCCTATTTACCTCAACTAGCTACGTATGTATTGGTTAGGAATAGTTTATTTACTTACTCCGACCAACTATATATATCCTGGTCGGAAATAACCAATTCAGTCACACTAACCATCAAACTAGTCGAGCATTAAATAGCCTTCGCCCCGACTTGAAACTGGTTGGAGAGGCAGTTACCCCCATATAGGACTAGCGTGCAGAGGATATTTCCTGGCAGGTACATATAACAGATTAAAAGTTACTCCCCACAAAGAAACGTCTCTTTATGAAAAGACTTCTTCCATGTAACATCCCGATATTTCAAAAATGAGGAAAAAAAATAAAAAGATAAAAATGAAATTGAATAAAAAATTTAGTTGGAATCAAGATTATAATCTAGAACATCATGTTTTTCGTCTTTTCTTTGAATTATGATCTTAAGTAAAGAATAATCGCGATGTTAAAGCCTTTTTTGTGACACACCCGCTTAGTCCGACCAGGTCGAACATGATGGCGTCAGGATCAGCTATGGATTACAACACATGCAAGGTAGAAACTTTCCGCCCTAACCAGTGGCGGACCCAACAGGGGGTCAAGGGGGGCTAGGGCACACCCTACCTCCGATGAGACCATAGGTACCCCCTTCTAGCATCCCTTATCTATCGTGGAGCGTTTTTCTAAATAGTTGTATTTTGTTTGATTTGTTTGTCTTATTTTAGCATTGTATCACTACCTGTTAGTACCTCCTAAATTTATGTCCTGGCCCGCCCTGTGGACTAGACTTTCCGCCCAAAAATACACGGGTCATTAATTGGTCGACGTCTGTATCCCATGAAGTCTCCTCTGGCGGTCTTGTAGCGTGAAGGATGGGATGCGGGAGCCGAGTCCGTTTGGCAGTGTGCTGCAGGATGTGTGTATCTATAAATAAGCATACATATATTGGCTGGCTGGTTGGCCGGCCTTCCTTCTCGACGACGGAGCAGCAGCTTGAGTGCTCCCAATTCTAATATCCTTCTTATATTCACCCGGTTGGCATGGCTTTTAGATACCACCTCGTTCTACGTATAATTCTACTTGGAGTCGCCGTAATAACTGTCTTGATTGCTGCTGAATCCGCCGCTGGAGGAGGAGGTAAAGCTCTTTTTCATTCTTCTTCTTCTTAGATAGAGGCCATATGAGTAGGGGTACAATCGGTTCGGATTCGGTCGAATATCACTTTTTTCATATTCTAAACCATATTTTTTGTCGGATTCGGAATCGAATTCGGATAGTGCCGGATACGAATACGGCACAGATAATATCGGTCACGGATTTGAATCAAATACGGATCGAAATCGATACGGTACCGGATAATTTTTCTCAGATAACGCGCGAAAACAGATACCACATAAAACACATATATAGCATTGATTAACAAATTGTATGAGTTTCACATGCAACAAGATTATCAGTCTAACAAGATTATCATAAACAGCAATCAATCTTGGAGTAGCCGACTACCATCAGGCAGTCAATATATCCCTGGCGACTAGCCGACTACCAGCAAGCTTGGACTCCAATTCCTATTTTCATAATATATCATGAACAACAGTCAATATGAGGACATCTCTGGTACTAGCAACAGGACTAGCAACAATATAGTATTAGAGCAATGTTTTTATGGACATCTCTGGTACAAGAACAATCATACAATCACAGCCAGAACTAGCAACAGCCCAACACTAACTTTCGATGCTCATGCTTATGAGGACATCTCTGGTACTAGACTGATTCATACAACACTTCAAGGAAAGCAAAACTCAACATAAGCAAATACATATGCAATAGTATTCAAGGTCCTCCTTCCTGGCTGCGGCGGCGGCCAGCTCGCTGCCGTTCAGGAGCGTGACATAGCGTAGGTTCGGCTGCTCGGCGAAGGGGTCACATGTGAGGAGGCCGTAGGAGAGATCCACCCACCAGAGCTTCCCGGCGTGAGTGATCACCCCGCTGCTTGACTTGCTTTCCCACCGAGGGTGCTGCTGGGGGTAGTTGAGCGCCTTCTCGACCCACTCGCTGGCCCCCACGGTGTAGCAAATGAGGGAGGCACGGTCGGTGCCAGCGACGGGCATGAGCTCAGCTACTACGTAGCCGCCGTCGCCTCGGGGGTTAGCGATGAGGCCAACCATGCTGAGCTTGATGTCGGGGCGGCCGGCGTTGGTGAGGGTGGAGGCGGTGCGGGTGATCGCGTCGCAGAGAACGTAGGCCTTGATGGACTTGCAGCGCGAGGTGAGGCCGAGGTCGGGCGTGTCGTCGCCGACGAGCGGCTCCTTGTCGAGCCCCTGGGTTGCGTAGAGGAGGAGGCGACCGGAGGGGTCGGCGGCGGGAGGAGGTGGAAGGGTGATGGCGACGAGCCAGGCCCAGGGGAGAGACGGCGGAGGGAGCCGGGGCCCGGGGGAGTCGCCGACGTCGGCGGCGAGGAGCCAGGGCCCGAGGGAGTCACCGACGTCGGCGGCGGAGGGAGCGTGGTTTTAGGTCTGGGACTGGGAGACTGGGAGGGCCGGAGGGGGGGCTTCTGGATTTGGGAATTTGGGATTGACAGAGCCGATGAATTGGAAATTGGAATTGAGTGGCTTAATTCGGATATCCGACGGTAAGATTTCGGAATTATCCGATAATTTTCTCGGAAAATCCCGATCCGACGGATAGTTTCCTCCCGAATTCGAAACCGAATCCAAATCAAAATATCCGAAACCAAATCCGAATCCGATAAATATCCGAATCAATAATCCGAATCCGAATCCGATCCGAAAGTATCCGATCGGTCGGTCGGATGGTAAATATCCGATCCGATTGCACCCCTACATATGAGCATCATTTCGTCGAGTTGCATCTGAAACTAGCACCACATAGCTAACTCGAGTTCATCATTACTGTTCAAATGTTATCACCAGCGTGAGGAAAAAGTTGGATAACATAGTTAATTTATTCATTCACTAGCTATTGTTCTGTTCTCCCTCTCTCTACTCGTTGTTTTTATCTTCTTTCTAAATTAGTTGTCAGGCGGTACTACATAGTACATATTTCTTGAAATTGTCAGCTAGTACCACCTGTTGTATGCGTACCTATATTTATTTAAGAACTAAGACATATATATGGTTATGTATGACAATTAATTAGTTAGTGCACTTAGTCATACCTGTTATTCTTAAATCGAGCATTACGAAAAAAGAGTACTTGCATTCTCGAACAGACACGTCACTCCTGAGATCGCTCCTTTTACTGTCATCCACTGAATGTGTTGGTAATAAAAACAATGCGCTCTTGCAGAACCATGTGTTGGTCCCTGCCGCAAACCTGGACCATGCTGCGGATGAGGGTGATCAGAGTGGCGCACGATGTTGGTCACATGCCCCGTCTTCCATTGATGACTTGCAAGCGTATTCGTTGATGCAGTTGATGACTTGTTGCAAGCGTAATAGAATGATAAGCCGTAATTATTCTTCTTTTCGCGAGGGGTCGACAGATATGCCTTTCGTATTCACCTACGCAATAGTAATACTTGGTTGTCTTTCTTGCGGCTCAAATGTTACCCTAAAGAAAGTGTTTTGTGCTATCGAATAAACTAGATCCAAAAGGCTCTCAGCCACGGTCAACTCTTGAGCAATCGTTTTAACGCTATTCTCGATCATCGGCTTTAACGTAGTGACTAAGGCCGATGATTGATTGATTAGCGCATGATGTACCGATTGTTCAATCATACTAGACAAATCAGCTTGTGTTGGCATATATCGGCTTACCGATTCAGTAGGGGTGCCGCTGGCGGGGTTGATCTTTGGGAGCGCAGTCTTTTGGGTTACTACGACGGGGCAACGACTGATATTGATTACTAGGCAGAACCGTGCGGCAGTGCCGCACCGTGCAAAATTTGGTTCGGAATTCTTTTTTGTAAGAAAAATGACGGAGAAAGGACCTAGTCGTATTTTTTTTTTGAGTTTTTTGGGAAGGCGCACGCCGCCACGCGAACGAAAAAAGAATTTACAAATTTTTTTGGGAAAATGGACCACGAAAATATTTTTTTAGGGCTCCGAAAAAAACGGACTAAGAAAACATTTTTTCCGTAAAAAATGGAGAAGGGACGAATGAAAAACGGTTTCGTGTGTTTTTTTTTTGAGAAAAAATTGACTACGAAAACATACACGCCGCGCCCGAACGAAAAACGAATTTGCGCCTTTTTTTGAGGAAAAATGGACCACGAAAACATTTTTTCCGACAAAAAAGGAGAAAGGACGAACGGAAAACGTGTATTATATCAGAGAAAGGACCGAGTTCATTGAGTAATAAAATGTTTTCTTAATGCGTTCACCGAGTAATAATACACGTTTCGAAAAATATTAGAGATCGAGTTGGGAAAAAAATTTAGAGATATGTTTTTCTATTGGCATACACATATTTCTATTGGCAAAAATATTTTTTTTCGGGGAAAACGGAGAAAGAACCTGAATGTAAGGGTCAGAGACCTGTTTATTATATATTTGGACCTAATCGCTATTATAAAAATTAGAAAAAGGCTCGTTCGAGATTTGTATTTAGCGGGGGCTTTGCTGCAAAGTAACGAACTAGGGACCTGAACATAATCTGAAAAAGTTTTTTTTATACTCACAAAAAATCGCAAAGGACCTCTTTATATTTTACAGTGACCAATTCGTAATTTAAATAAAGTGGGAGGGCGGATGTGCAAAATGGCATGGGGGTGGCGTGGATGCCCTGGGAGGCCGGCAATTCTTTGCTATGTAATAGAGTTGATATTCGTAATTTAGAGAAAATGAGAGAGCTGATTTGCAAAATGGCATAGGGGTAGCGTGGATGCCCTCGGAGGCCGGCAATTCTTTTGCTGTGTAATAGAGTTGATATTGGCTGGCTGGTTGGCCGGCCTTCCTTCTCGACGACGGAGCAGCAGCTTGAGTGCTCCCAATTAGGGCTGGAAAAAAAGCTCGTGGCTCGTGGCTCGGCTCGGGCTCGAGCCGAGCCTACTTTTCAGGCTCGCCAAAACACCGAGCCAGCTCGGCTCGGCTCGCGAGCCAAATTGGCTCGGTGGCTCAGCCCATGCAGTTAATTTAGTATGATTAATGACTTATATTTTTAGGAAAAAGATGATGTTGAGACAATTCCATGTCCTACAAGTGTGATATAGAGCAACTAAGCAACTACTATTATTTAGTAGTAACTAGTAAGTTAATATTATTCACTGCAAATATATGAATTATTGTATAAATACTTAATTTTCTGAAAAATGTTACGGCTCGGCGAGTTAACGAGCTTCATGGCCGAGCCCGAGCCGAGCCGAGCCGGTTTTTTGGGCTCGCCTCAGGGCCGAGCCAAGCCTGGCTCGGCTCGCCACTAGACCGAGCCGCACCCCTACTCCCAATTCTAATATCCTTCTTATATTCACCCGGTTGGCATGGCTTTTAGATACCACCTCGTTCTACGTATAATTCTACTTGGAGTCGTCGTAATAACTGTCTCGACCGTTTTTTCTAAAAAAATACAAATTTATTTTTCGTTCGTTGTTTCTCCATTTTTGTTCTAAAAAATATTTTCGTTGCCCGTTTTTTCTTCAGACCCTGAGAAAAACGTTTTCGTGGCCTATTTTTCCTTAGAAAAAAATGAAAATTCGTTTTTCGTTTATCCTTTCTCCGTTTTTGCCGAAAAATTATTTTCGTAGTCCTTTTTTCTTCGGATCCTAGGGAAAATATTTCCGTGATTCATTTTTCCTAAAAAAAACACAAATCCGTTTTTCGTAAGCGCACGCAGCGTGCGCCGTTTTTTTGTTTTGGTGGTCCATTTTTTATTAAAAAAACACATACCTGTTTTTTATTCGTCCTTCCTCCATTTTTGCCAGAAAAAATATTTTTGTTGTCTGTTTTTTCTCCAGAGCCCAGAAAAAATATTTTCATTGCTAATTTTTACCTAAAAAAACGCAAATTCGTTTTTCATTCACGCACGCGGCTTGGTCTCTATGGTTTCTGGAGCATTCAAAAATTTTAAAGATATATCTAAGTATATTTTTTTCACCCGAAAAAACACAAAGTTATTTTTTATTCACACGCGCAGTATGCGCCGCGCTTACGGCCTAGTAGGATATTACGGGTGATGTGGTACCTGATTTCCCGGCTCACCAGAATATTGTGTTCACACGGGGAAAAAAAGAATATCGTAAACAGAGGACATGGGAGTTGGTATTTAACTTGCTCAATAGACAATCAAATATGAAGATCAGCGTCAACTTTACCTTAGCATTTTGCACGGCAAAGTTTACACGTCGACACTTTCGTACTTAACTTGTCTTGTTTGGAGCGCGATAATTTTTCTCCATTTCAGTGGGATTTGAATCGTTATATATGGAATTTTAGTAAATTCTGAAGAAATTCATGCGTTGTAAATAGATAATTCTTATGAATTCTAGTATAAATTCTTGTGAATTCTAGCATCTCTTCGAGAATCAAACCGAGCGTATACTGTTTAGGCCGAACCAAGTTTTTAAGTATACACCGAACCAAGTTTTTCGGTCCAACGCAAACGTGATTCTCTATAGAAATTATGAAAATCCGCCGAACCAAAACTAGATTATTTTTCTTTCACGTCGGACCGATTTCTCTGGTCCGCCGCAAACGTGTTTTTGGCTGATTTCACGCTGGACCGATTTTCACTCAAAACATATGTATGACGGACCGAGGTAATTCAGTCCAGTGTAAATGAGGTTTTCGACTTGAGTGGTCCGGCGTGCATTAGACAAATTGTGAAAGTTTCCAAAGTGAATCTGCAACACTTTTGTTTAGTCATTTCTGACATTCTGACACTTCCAACGGCTAGTAAATGCCATTAACGGCTAGTTTTGATTTGTGGGCTATAAAAGGATCCTTTGGGGGGCATTTGGCTGTTGTTGGAAATAGTTGTTGTTGTTGCTGGTGTTGGTAGTATTCTTGGCTCTTATGTATGTTCTTGAGAGGGTGTTACATGCGTTGCACATCTCGATTTGGTTTTTGAGGTCAAGAGTGAGGCTAGATTGCATGTGTTGCACCTAGAGTGTGATTAAGAGGAGCATAGTGCATGTGTTGCACTTAGGTGGCTACCTGAAACACATGTGTTGTGCTAGGTGAAGTTTGAGCAGAGTGCTCAACCTATTGCTCTTTGTGGTTGCCGCCACCTAGATGGCGTAGAAGCATCGTGTGCGGGAGCTCTCAAGATTTGTGAGACGTCCCGATGAAGTTTGTGAATGTTCTAGTTGATCCTACTCGAAAGAGTGAAAACTACCGAGTGGATTTGAGGTGGAAGGCTAAAGTGAGTGAGCCGGTCCAAAGTGAGTTTGACTTCCTCAACGTGGATTAGAGGAGATCGGCTAGTGTCGGGACCCCGAATTTGCAAATCCGGACCCTCTGTGTATTCAGCACTAGTCCAGGAACGCGCTAGTGCACACAGTCTTAACATTGGTAAATATCACAATCATACCAAACGATACTATCAAAGTACTTTATTTAAATAATCAACGGGTTACTCGACCTTATGGCCAAGTTACAAATATATGCCTTGCAAGGCGAAACTTATTAAAAGAGAAATAACAAAGAATGAAAATCAAATAAACTTAGTGGCGCCATCCAAAGATACCACAGCAACCGATCGGGCTCGCATCCCTAAGTAGACGGGTCCTCTTGGAACTCCTCCTCCGAAACTGGCGTAGTCTCCTCTTCAACTGGTATTGTGTTGAGGCAAGGGTGAGTACTTGGTACTCAGCAAGTCATGCACAGAATGCAAGCTAATATACTATATGCATGGCTTGGTACAAAGGAATAGCTCAGGGTATATTTGCGATAAATGACTTTTGACAAGTAATAAAAGTAGATTCGAAAGCAGTAGAAATAAGTAAAGCATAAATAACTTTTCAAGAAGTTTAACAAACATTTTTCCCATCCTAAACCATATCTCCATCATCTTCTTGGTTAAACCAACCCAACTTTTCAAATCCAAGTTATTTTCAGAAAATCTAACCCTTGACTGTAATTCAGAGCATTGTCGATCACAGTGGACTCGGCTATTCAAATAGATTCTACACTCTGCAGAGGTTATGCACTTTACCCACAAGATACAAATCAAACACCACAAAGGCGAGTTCAGTAACAAAGCCTTTCTAAGCCTCAAACAACACAGGTGGTCCTCTCCGGTTCGTGCTCTACACCATCCCTTCCTTAGCCAAGGCGAAGTATGGGACCAACACACCGTTAGATGGGTATCGGCCACGACCCACGACACGCTCCCCGCACAATCACACAAACGGTGTAATCGACACCCTGAGGCTCCACAAGTGAGTCCTTAGCGACTTAGTCAACTAGGGCCGTCCCATTCCACCATGTGGTTGCAAGTATGACCAGTTCAAAGGCTTGCAAGGTTAAGTCCTTAGAGTGACCAGGGCAAGACTACTAGAAAAACCAAATCAACACTCCCAATGCCACAACTGGCCCACCTGATTACTCTTGCCACATGCCCGTTGGCCGAAAATCGTTTATCAAACCCAGGTTGATTACCATGCACCACGTGCCATCAACATCACATGATACTTTTCCAAAACAGGTTCAATATATCATTAAGTCAATATTAGCATTTGATTATCCAAAATCATGTCATGAGCACGAAAGGTGTCTAAGCAAAGATACTACAACGATCTAAACCCATGTTGGCAATTTAATAATGTCCAACTAGTAAACCACAACTAGGGTGACAAAGGGTCATGGCACATACTTAAGTAATCAAGGTGTCATATAGCAAATTGGTATTTATCTAACCCCATGTTTAAACAAGGTATCTTTCTAATTGAACTAGCATGCAATAGTTTAAATCAAAATAGATTTCGAAATAGGATCAATATGGTCAAAGCACAACTTGCCTTCAAAAAGTACTTGTTCTTGGTCTTGAGTTGGATCCTGAGTCAACACTTCTCCTTCGAATCCTTCCTAAGACTTCAACGTCTACTCGTAAAGCGTGCAAATAGCAAATACACAAATAAACACTATGCAAAAGATCCCAAAACTCCAAATAAAATCCATAAACAGAGAGAACATAATTTTACGGATTTTTAGAAGCTGGAATAAATCAAATTTGGAGTTAAAACGCAAAAGTTATGATTATTTAAAGTTTAAATAATCAATTAAATAATATTACAGAGAAAAACTTTAGTCCAAAAATTAAATAAAATTCATATTTAGGTAGATCTCAATTTTATACAAATTTAGAAATTTGAATCACTCAAATCGGAGTTGAAACGCAAAAGTTATAAGCGTTTGAAGTTTGAATCTAAATTTGAAATCATTATTTGAATTAATAAATCATTTTCTTTTCGGAAATTAATTATTGCGTCAGCAATGACACGTGGCAGCCTCGATTGGTGGTGGCGTCGGTGATCCATGGACTTGGTCCACGCCGGCCGGGTCCACCGTGGACTCGGCCCACGACTTCACGTGTCAGCGACATGTGGGCCTCGTGCACGCCATCGCCGACGCCAATGAGCTCGACCACGGTGGCGACAGTGGGTCCCACCGATGACGTCATGGGTGACGCGTCGGCGCTTACCGAGATACTGGGCCGACATGCGGGCCCGCCATGACGTCAGCATGACATCATGGTGCGGTTCGGTCACGTCGCTGACACGCGGGCCCGGCGTGTCAGCGTCACACGCACGGGTGCGCTGACCGCGGCGGTCAGGCTTCCCGACACGTGGCGCAATCTTGGCCGTTGATTTGAAAATCGACGGCCCAGATTAGATCTGGCTTTCACGCGTTTGAGTTAACGCGTTTGATCTGGACCGTTGGATCTAGATCCGACGGTCGAGATTAGATCTGGAATTTTGGACGGGATCTCACCGTGCGGTGACGTGGCACAATCTGGGACGTTGGATCTTGATCGGACGGCGGAGAAGCTTCGGCGGCAGCGATGGCGTGGTGAGCTGGCCGCCGAGCCGGGGCGGCGACACGGCCAACGGCGTTGCGGCCTCCTCCGGCGAGGTGAGATGTCCTTCGGCGCGTCTCGTCGCGGTGAGTCCGGATCCGAGGTCAACGGCGCAGGGACGGCGACGGCGTGAGCGAACGGCAAAGACCGTGGCGGAGCGGCGCGCAACTACGGCGAGCTTCGACGGCTAAACGGGCGCGCTTAGCCTCGGTGAAGTAGAGAAGGGAGGGCGCGGGATCACGGCGGTCCTCGGGGTATGCCCCGGGCTTTAAATAGCCTCGGCGTCCGTGCAGAAAACGGAGACCTAGTTCTACGCGGGCGGCGCGGCGGCGAGTCCAGCTTCGGACTTCGGTGAAGACGACGAAATCGTGGCCGCCCACGTGGCACGATCGACGGCCACGATCGCGACGGGTGCGATCGGATCCGGGCCGGATACGGCTCGAACCGGTACGGGCGCATCTCAGCCGTTGGATCTTGATCCAACGGTTGGGATCAATTAGGTTTTCAAGTTGTTTCGGTCGAGTCAACTGGCTCGGGTCGGACTCGAGTCCGACTCGGTTCCGACTTCGATCGGATGAACAAGATTTGACCCGAGTTGGATTTTCCAGCGATTTAATAATTAAAATAATTCCCAAGAATTCATTTAATTCATTAAAAATAGCAAATGACTCAGAAAAATTCAGAAAAATTCTGGAAAATATTTTGGATCATTTTGGACTCAAATAAAATATTTCCAACAACATTTATTTGCAAAATTAAATTCTTTAATTATTTCAAAATGGAATAAATTCAAATAAATTCCAAATAAATCCAAATAAATTCCAGAAAATTCCAAAAATTCACCAAAGTGCCAAATCACACATGAATTTAAGAAAAGCAAAATTTTGGGGTGTTACAAACCTCCCCCCCTTAATAGAATCTCGTCCCCGAGATTCAGGGCTTACTAAAGGAATAGGTTTGGAAACTCTTTCTTCAAATCCTCTTCGCGCTCCCAAGTCGCTTCACTTTCTTCGTGGTTGCTCCACTGAACTCTACAGAAACGGGTTGACTTGTTTCTAGTTTCTCGATCCATTGTGTCTAGAATCCTCACAGGATGTTCCTTATAAGTCAAGTCCTCTTGCAACTCGATTAACTCTAGCGGTGTCTGTTCCTCAGGAACTCGGAGACACTTCTTCAACTGGGACACATGGAATACATCATGCACTCCTGTTAACGATTGTGGCAACTCCAGCTGATAAGCAACTTCGCCTCTGCGGCTCAAAATCTTAAATGGTCCAACATAACGGGGTGCAAGTTTCCCTTTGGCATGGAACCTCTTAACTCCCCTGAGAGGCGTAACTCTGAGGTATACAAAGTCTTCTGGTTCAAAACTCAAATCCCTTCGACGATTGTCATCATTTCTCTTTTGTCGAGATTGGGCTATCTTCAACCTTTCCCTAATCATGGCGACCGCTCTTGACCTCTTGAAGGATATCAGGCCCAAAGACACGGCTGGCCACGGTCTCATTCCAATTCAACGGCGTCAAGCGAGGTCGACCATACAAAGGCCTCAAAGGTGACATCTGCAAACTAGCCTCGATAACTATTGTTGTAACTAAACTCGGCATACGGCAAACTCTTATCCCAAGAGGTAGCATAAGCCAATGCACAAGCTCTTAACATATCCTCGAGTAATGCGGTTGACTCTTTCGGTCTGTCCATCCGCCTGTGGATGATAAGTCATCTTGAAGTTTAAACGGGTTCCCATGGCCTCATGCAACTTATTCCGAACCTCGAGGTAAATTGGGTACCTCTGTCCGATACAATCCTCTTTGGCACTCCGTGCAAACAGACAATCGATCATGTACAATTACGCTAATTTATCACCCGGGTAAGTGGTCTTCACGGGATAAAATGGGCTACTTTGGTCAAGCGATCCACTATAACCCATATGGAGTCATAACCTCCTTGAGTCTTGACAAACCGGTAATGAAATCCATTCCGATTTCCTCCCACTTCCACTCAGGTATTTTCAGTAATTGTAGCAATCCTCGCTGGTCTACGATGCATTGCCTTGACTCTCACGGCATACGCCGCACAATGCAACATGCTCGGCAACTTCACGTTTCATACTCGGCCACGAATCTCTCCTTGAGATCTGATACATCTTGGCGCTTCGAGGATGAATTGAATACTTAGAGTCATGGGCTTCTTCCGTAATCGCTTGCTTTAACTCCTTTTGTTAGGCACACAAATGCGATCCTTCATCCACAACGTGCCTTGCTCATCCAACTTGAAGTCCTCTGCCTTGCCTTCCGCCTTTTTGGACTTAATCTTACGGATCCTGTCATCATCCTTCTGTCCTTCTCGGATCTGGTCCTCCAAGGTAGGCTTTACTTCCAATGCGGCCAAGAATCCGCTAGGTACTACCTCAATCTTCATCTTTTGAAAATCCTCACATAACTCATCCTGACTTGTGGCTAGCAACGTACTCACGGTATGGCTTTTCCGACTCAGAGCATCGGCTACTACATTGGCCTTCCCGGGATGGTAATGGATTCCAACATTGTAGTCCTTGATCAACTCTAGCCATCTCCTTTGCCTCATATTCAGATCCGACTGGGTGAATATGTACTTAAGGCTCTTATGATCCGTATACACCTCACATCTGCTTTCCAATCGATAGTGACGCCATATCTTCAAAGCATGCACTACGGCAGCTAACTCTAGGTCATGTGTCGGATAATTTTCCTCATGCGGCCTCAATCGCCTTGATGCATAGGCGTGAGCCTTTCCATTCTGCATCAAAGACACATCCAAGTCCTTGGCGCGATGCGTCACAATAAATATCGAAGCTTTGAGCAACATCCGGTAGAACTAACACCGGGCCGATGTCAATTGCTTCTTCACTCTGAAATCCTTTCTCACATTCCGGCGTCCATGCAAACTTCTTTTCCTTCTTCAGCAATTGCGTAAGAGGTTTCGCAATTGTCGAGAAGCCTTCGATGAAACGGCGGTAATATCCTGCCATTCCAAGGAAACTCCGAATCTGGGTCACGAGTCTTGGTTGTTCCCAATGTAACACGACTTCTACTTTGCTTGGATCTCTGGCGACTCCTTCATGCGGTCATTACATGTCCAAGAAACTCCACCTTGTCCTTCCAAAAATCACACTTGCGAACTTGGCGAAAAGTTCTTTGTTCCTCACTTTTCCAAAACTCGCCTTAAGTGTTCGGCATGTTCATCCTCTGTCTTGGAGTAGATTAGGATATCGTCTATGAACACGACGACAAACTTGTCCAAATATTCCATGAACACCTTATTCATCATATTCATGAAATAAGCTGGCGCATTCGTCAGACCAAAGGACATAACTGTAAACTCGTAATGTCCATATCTTGACGAGAATGCGATCTTCGAATATCTTACGATCGGATCTTCAATCGATGGTATCCCGATCTCGAGATCAATCTTGGAGAAAACTCGGCTCCTCTTAAGCGATCAAACAAATCATCAATCCTGGGTAGCGGATACTTATTTTTCACGGTGACTTCATTGAGTGCACGGTAGTCAATGCACATCCTGAAACTCCCGTCCTTCTTCTTGACAAACAAAACTGGTGCTCCCCACGGCGACGAACTCGGTCTGATAAATCCTTTCTCCATTAACTCTTCTAGCTGTTTCTTCATCTCTACCAACTCCTCGGTAGACATCCGATAGGGTCTCTTTGCTATCGGTGCTGTACCCGGTACAAGCTCTATCACAAACTCTATGTCCCTGTCTGGCGGCATACCAGGTAGATCCTCGGGGAAAACGTCGGGGTAATCACTCACTACCGGGACATCCTCTATGCTGATTGCCTTGGTACTGTTAACCATCAACTGTCCATCTCTAACTGCAGTGGCTTGAAATTCCACTTTCTTCCCACACGGGCTCTCCACTGAGATAGTCCTTCGTCCACAATCCAATACGGCCTTGTGCTTGGATAACCAATCCATTCCCAAAATAACGTCTAAGGTCTGGGTCTCCAAAATTATAAGGTTCGCTAGGAACTCTATTCCATCTATTAATATTCTCACCCCGGAACATCCTACTTCCGTTCGGAGTTCGGAACCAGGGGTTTGAACTAAAAGCATGCACTTAAGTCTTGCAATTCTCAAGTCATTTCTAGTAGCAAAGCCTTGCGAAACAAACGAATGCGAAGCTCCAGAGTCAAACAAAATCATTGCAAGGTGTATCGAGTTAACAAGTAACTTACCCAAGACGACGTCGTAGCATTCTGCAAAGGTGCATCTGCGGTGACATGGTTGACTCGGCCTCTCACCACGATGCAGGGTGTGGCTCCTGATCTTTGGGCGTCCTAGCCGGGTGGTTCCTAGGTTGAAGCGAATCGGGTCGCTCTCGCTGTCTTCTTTGGACAGCGTTGGCAAAGTGTCTGGCTCGCTGCGATTGTAGCGGCGTCTCCTTTGTTCCTTCTGGCCGCTGGAGTAAGCGTTTCTAAGCGGGGTGAAGTGCAGTAGTTTTGTTGGCGAGGTCTTGGTGCTGAGGATGGTGTCCTTGTTGCATTACGTGGTTGGAATACGAAGAATTGATTTGGTGCAACTCTCAAGCGCTATGCGTTCCACTGGCGTGATCCTTCTTTGTTGCATCCTGCGCTTCTGTTCTCATCCAGTTCCTTGCGCTTGTCCTCAAGAATAAGTGCCTTATTCACCAACTCTTGGAAATCTGGAAAGGTGTGGGTGATCAACCCAACTTGCAATCTGAGTTAAGTCCCTTCATAAAACGAGGCATGTCTGGATTTGTCCTGTCGCTACATCCTCGGTGCGTAGCGTGCTAGCTGTGTGAACTTGTTCGGGTAGTCGACCACCGGCTGATTACCTTGCCTCGATGCTCTGAACTCCTCCTTCTTAAGGTCCATGATTCCTTCAGGCACGTGATCTTGTCGAATGCATTGGTGAACTCCTCCCAAGTGATATCTTGAGGGTTCTCTGCGTGGCACGTAAGTTCTCCCACCATTCGGTAATTTGTCCCTTCCAAGCGATGAGAAGCGTAAAGTACCTTCTCATTCCCTATGCATTGAGCTATGTGTAGCTTCCTCTCGATTGATCTTAACCAATCATCGGCCTCCAATGGATTGGCATTCCCGAGAGAAAGTGGGTGGGTGAGTCCTCATGAACTCTGACACCTGGTATTCAAGCGTGGTCCCCGATTAACTTGATTAGCGATGGCCTGGAGTGGATGACGTGCATTTGTTGCATCATAGCATGCATCAAGCGAGTGCGGGCAGCAAGAAACGCTCGAATTCTGCATATCGATGGCGGTCTTTGGTGCTCCATCATTGGGGTTTTCTGTTGGGCGAGATCCACTCCCATTGCTTCCAAAGTTTCCACGGGTGTTCACCATCTGTCGATTTGCTCTTGGTTTAGAGATGAGAGGGAAACAAGAATAGACAAGTGATATGGAACTTATGCGGGCGAAAGGGGTAACTTAAGGTCCATCTTTATTATTAATAACTTGGTATGGTGCTACAATGCCTAAGGGCCTTGCAACACATAATGCACACTCGACAAACAAAGCAACTCCAAATCGAACTAACTCTGAGTCTAACGCCTAAAGGGTGACTCTTTATTCTATGACGTGACTTCGGCGAAGGAGTCTCACTATAGAACCTATGCTCACTCATCGAGAAAACCTCCACGGCCTGGGTACGGGTCTTTGTGGCATAGGCGTAACGATCGCCATGTCCAAAGAATCTGTGTCCTCTGTGGTAGTCGAAGAAGCAGTGTCCTCATCGAGATCGACTCCTCTGGATCCGCTCGTGTAGCTCAATACCGGCTCACGGAGTGCAGGTCCGTACAAAGTCATCTCCAACTCGTCAATCCTTCGTAGAAGGTGTGCCACATACTCTTGAGCTTCCGCCATCTGTTCTTCTCTGTCGTGATCTCCTTGCGGGCCTTCTCCAGAGCTCCTTGCTTGTATTATCTAGTACATCCTCCTGGCGACGACAAATCGTGCCAAGCTGTGTATGCAAGTGGCATCCTCATCCCGAATCGCCGCCTGGTCGAGAAGGTTATCGCTCTTGCGGATGGTAACGAACACCGTACTCTCCAACTCTCTGGCGAGAATACGGTAATGTGCCGCATTGCTCGTCGTGATACTTCTTGGATACCCATCTCGCATTGTAGATCTCTGGCGGTCACGGTGTATCGGCCGATTGCCTGGGCCCTTTTTCCTAGCAGGTACCTCAATCCTCACATCACAAGCCTTGATCAATCCCGCTTGTCTGATCACTTCCACTTGGTATTGGGGCTTCTCAAAATCTCCGAGAGTCTGCAGCATATGCCAAAGTTCCGCGGCGTGACCAACTCCCAGATCAACGTAGTTGAACTCTTCCTCCATCTGTCACAAGAGTGCTTTACGTAAGAACTCGGAATTTTTAAATTGTGACAAGGTAAGGGAAAATTTCAGCAAGAGACAAGAAAAGAGAGAAGGGGATAAGTCGAGATGTCATTTCTTATCTTCACAAATTTTTAGCTTTAGAAAATAGGTTTTATCCTCACTACGACCATTCTAGCTTAGGGTTGAGCCTACAGTCAAGTATGGCTCTGATACCACCTCTGTCGGGACCCCGAATTTGCAAATCCGACCCTTCAGGTATTCAGCACTAGTCCAGGAACGCGCTAGTGCACACAGTCTTAACATTGGTAAATATCACAATCATACCAAACGATACTATCAAAGTACTTTATTTAAATAATCAACGGGTTACTCGACCTTATGGCCAAGTTACAAATATATGCCTTGCAAGGCGAAACTTATTAAAAGAGAAATAACGGCCGGAAAATCAAATAAACTTAGTGGCGCCATCCAAAGATACCACAGCAACCGACCGGGCTCGCATCCCTAAGTAGACGGGTCCTCTTGGAACTCCTCCTCCGAACCGGCGTAGTCTCCTCTTCAACTGGTATTGTGTTGAGGCAAGGGTGAGTACTTGGTACTCGACAAGTCATGCCTGAATGCAAGCTAATATACTATATGCATGGCTTGGTACAAAGGAATAACTCAGGGTATATTTGCAAAGAAATGACTTTTGACAAGTAATAAAAGTAGATTCAAAGCAAAGAGAAATAAGTAAAGCATAAATAACTTTTCAAGAAGTTTAACAAACATTTTTCCCATCCTAAACCATATCTCCATCATCTTCTTGGTTAAACCAACCCAACTTTTCAAATCCAAGTTATTTTCGTAAAATCTAACCCTTGACTGTAATTCCCGAGCATTGTCCAAGATCGTGGACTCCTGGCTATTCAAATAGATTCTACACTCTGCAGAGGTTATGCACTTTACCCACAAGATACAGTCAAACACCACAAAGGCGAGTTCCCGTGAACAAAGCCTTTCTAAGCCTCAAACAACACAGGTGGTCCTCTCCTGTCAGGTTTCTACACCATCCCTTCCTTAGCCAAGGCGAAGTATGGGACCAACACACCGTTAGATGGGTATCCGGCCACGCCCACGATACGCTCCCCGCACAATCACACAAACGGTGTAATCGACACCCTGAGGCTCCACAAGTGAGTCCTTAGCGACTTAGTCAACTAGGGCCGTCCCATTCCAGCCATGTGGTTGCAAGTATGACCCAGTTCAAAGGCTTGCAAGGTTAAGTCCTTAGAGTGACCAGGGCAAGACTACCCAAAACCAAATCAACACTCCCAATGCCACAACTGCCCAATTGACATTACTCTTGCCACATGCCCTGGCCGAAATCGTTTATCAAACCCCGCTTGATTACCATGCACCACGTGCCATCAACATCACATGATACTTTTCCAAAACAGGTTCAATATATCATTAAGTCAATATTAGCATTTGATTATCCAAAATCATGTCATGAGCACGTAGTGAGTCTAAGCAAAGATACTACAACGATCTAAACCCATGTTGGCAATTTAATAATGTCCAACTAGTAAACCACAACTAGGGTGACAAAGGGTCATGGCACATACTTAAGTAATCAAGGTGTCATATAGCAAATTGGTATTTATCTAACCCCCATGTTTAAACAAGGTATCTTTCTAATTGAACTAGCATGCAATAGTTTAAATCAAAATAGATTTCGAAATAGGATCAATATGGTCAAAGCACAACTTGCCTTCAAAAAGTACTTGTTCTTGGTCTTGAGTTGGATCCTGAGTCAACACTTCTCCTTCGAATCCTTCCCAAGACTTCAACGTCTACTCGTAAAGCGTGCAAATAGCAAATACACAAATAAACACTATGCAAAAAGATCCCAAAACTCCAAATAAAATCCATAAACAGAGAGAACATAATTTTCTGGATTTTTAGAAACTGGAATCGTCAAATTTGGAGTTAAAAGCATAAAAGTTATGATTATTTAAAGTTTAAATAATCAATTAAATAATATTACAGAGAAAAACTTTAGTCCAAAAATTAAATAAAATTCATATTTAGGTAGATCTCAATTTTATACAAATTTAGAAATTTGAATCACTCAAATCGGAGTTGAAACGCAAAAGTTATAAGCGTTTGAAGTTTGAATCTAAATTTGAAATCATTATTTGAATTAATAAATCATTTTCTTTTTCGGAAATTAATTATTGCGTCAGCAATGACACGTGGCAGCCTCTGATTGGTCGGCTGACGTCAGCCGGTCCATGGACTTGGTCCACGCTCGGCTCGGGTCCACCGTGGACTCGGTCCACGACTCTACGTGTCACTGACATGTGGGCCCCCTCGGGTGACGTCATCGCTGACGTCAGCGGAGCTCAGCCCACGGTGCTGACAGGTGGGTCCCACCGATGACGTCATGGGTGACGTCAGCGCTCGGCTGAACGGCCCGGCCGACATGCGCCCGCCATGACGTCGATGACATCATGGTGCGGTCCGCATCGCCGACACGCGCGGCGTGTCGGCGTCACGACGGGTCGCGATCCGCGGCGGTCAGGCTTCCGACACGTGGCGCGCAATCTTGGCCGTTGATTTGAAAATCGGCGGCCTAGATTAGATCTGGCTTTCACGCGGTTGAGTTCACGCGTTTGATCTGGACCGTTGGATCTAGATCCGACGGTCGAGATTAGATCTGGAATTTTGTACGGGATCTCACCGTGCGGTGACGTGGCACAATCTGGGACGTTGGATCTTGCTCGGACGGCGGCGAGGCGTCGAGGGACGGCGATGGCGGGCGGCGGAGCCGGGCCGGGCCGAGCCGGGACGGCGACACGCCAACGGCGTTATGCGGCCTCCTCCGGCGAGGTGAGATGTCCTTCGTGCGTCTCGTCGCGGTGAGTCCGGACCGAGGTCAACGGCGCAGGGACGGCGACGGCGGCATGAACGGGCAAAGACTGCGGAAGCGAGCGCGCAACTACGGCGAGCTCGCACGGCTAAACGGCGCGGCTTAGCCTCGGTGAAGTAGAGAAGGGAGGGCGCGGATCACGGCGGTCCTCGAGGTATGCCGGGCTTTAAATAACCTCGGCGTCGTCTGCGTAAACGGAGACCTAGTTCTCCACGGGCGGCGTGGGCGAGTCGGCTTCGGACTCGGTGAAGACGACGAAATCGTGGCCGCCCACGTGGCACGATCGACGGCCACGATCGACGGGCGCGATCGGATCCGGCCGGATACTACTCGAACTGACGGGCAAGCATCTCGGTAGTTGGATCTTGATCCAAGCGGTTGGGATCAATTAGGTTTTCAAGTTGGTCTTGGCCGAGTCAAGCGGCTCGGTCGGACTCGAGTCCGACTCGGGTTCCGACTTCGGTCGGATGAGCGATTTGACCCGAGTTGGATTTTCCAGCGATTTAATAATTAAAATAATTCCGATAATTCATTTAATTCATTAAAAATAGCAAATGACTTCGAAAAAATTCAGAAAAATTCTGGAAAATATTTTGGATCATTTTGGACTCAAATAAAATATTTCCAACAAAAATTTATTTGCAAAATTAAATTCTTTAATTATTTCAAAATGGAATAAATTCAAATAAATTCCAAATAAATCCAAATAAATTCCAGAAAATTCCAAAAATTCACCAAAGTGCCAAATCACACATGAATTTAAGAAAAGCAAAATTTTGGGGTGTTACAGCTAGTCTCCGAACACCACGATAAAAAGTTAGTGAGTCACTTGTCTCTTTACTTTCAAGCATTTACATTATTGCGTATTTATCCATTGTTTGATTGTATCTAGAATTTCTTATTATAGTTTGTTTGATCAACATAGCAATTCTTGTGTAGAGACTTAATTTAGTTAGTACACTAGTGAGCCTAGTTGATTTAGGCCTTAATTGTCAAAACCATAGTTTACGCTTCCACAATTGTTTTAGGTTTTGACATATAGGTAATTAGAGCGTAATTGTCGACGATTGGGAAACGGGCCCCCGCCGAGCTTACTTAGTTGATTGGGAGATCAACCCTATCCCCTTCCTGCGTGAAGGGTTGCTTCCGAAGGATGCCCGTACGGCCCGTGACCAAGAACGGTCAGGGAACGACACAGTGATTTATCCTGGTTCGGGCCTCTCACCGGGGAGATAATAACCCTACTCTAGTATGGTGTGTATGTATTACTTGCCCCTTCCTCCAATGTCTAGTAGGTACTTCTAGTTTACAAAGGGTATCGTGTTGATTACAGCCCAAGCCACGAACGTTTGGCCGTGGCCAACGTGGTTGCAACCGAATCCTACATTTACGCCATGTCCTCGTAATGGGCGCAAGGTCCTTTCCAAGTGGCGTGATCATCGCTGTTCTAGTTGTAACCGTTGGTTACTTCTGTCTGACCATGCAACCTGAGCATGAGCAAGAGCCGAGCTAATTTGGCCCAAACCCGAGCAAGTATGCTCGAGTTACGTGCTCGGGCACCAACCGGGCAAAGAACTGGTATCGAACGGGCAGGTCGGGCAACGATGCTCGATCTTTCTTGGGCCATCCTTGGGAACGAGCTCCGAGGGCACGCAAGGTCGAGACAAGCCCGGTCGACGTGGCACTATGGTAGTTATGGGAATTATCCAATCCCCGACAGCTAGCCCCCGAGGCTCAAGTAGGGAATCACTCGAAGGGGCCTTCCCCTTGAGCCTATTGACTCAAATGGAGGGATTGGAAACCTTACAGTGAACCAGTGCTACAGCATTTAAGCATGACTCTTCCGAGGACGAGCAAAATGACTCGGCCCCGCGACCATGGTGTACTTCGATGAGAGAATATGAGTAGTTGTCGTGGTTCCTTCTTGGAGAAGCTTGGCGGCGATAGTACGAGCCGTTTCTTGGGAACCAACCCACAATAGGACAGTTTCGGATACCGTGCGCCCACGCGTCAGCCCTGGAATGGTGAACTCCCCAATTGCTCCTGCGCCCCTAGGGTTTCCCCGAACGCATCGACGGGAAGTCTTTTCGCTTTCCCCCCAAGATCGGGTATTTAAGCGACCGCCAGGACCCTCTTCGTTGTCCTTATATATCCGAAAGTTGCAACTCCTCATTCCAGCCCTTAGCTCTCCTCCCGACCTTTCCATCCTTGCCTCGATGGCCAAGTTCGGTGTAAGCAAACTTAACAGGCAGAAACTCGAGCTGCTCCAGAAGTTCAAGTACCTTGACGCGGGGTCGTGGTGAGCCCCTAGCGATGAGCAGGATCCGTAGTCGTAGGAGGGAGAGATCGTCCCCTGCGAGCTCTATTCCATCAACGGTCTTCGAACGCCTGAGAGCGAGTTCGTCAAGTCGGTGCTCGCTTACTGCAAATGCGAGGTCATCAATCTCAACCCCAACTCTATTCTTATCCTTTCAATCTTTGCACATCTCTGTGAGGGGTACGTGGGCGTTTTGCCCACGGCCAGCCTCTTTTTCCATTTCTACACCTTGTTCCGCACCGGCCAAGGCTCTCCAGCTGGTTGTGTCTATTTCCGCCTTCGGCCCAACCGACCATACGAGTACCCGAGCTTTACACTCAAAGACTCGGTGACAGGGTGGGCCGATTCTTGGTTCTACCTGCGGAAGGTAGAGGGGAGCTCCCTCTGCTATACCGGGGCAAGTGCTCCCCGCGTCGAGACCCCCCGACCCCCAGTCCAACCTGAGGAGGAACGGGTGCTCATGATGATCAGTGAGCTCACCTGCTAGGGGCTCACTGGTCGGGACGTCGCTCGGGATTTCATTTGGAACCGGGTGTCTCCCCTCAGGAGGAGGGAGCACCCCTTCTTCGAGATCGCCGGGTGGCAAGACCTCACTCGGGAATCACGCTCAGGTACGTTTACGCTTATCAAGCTCCCTTTCTCTGTAGTCCGCGCTAGCCATGCTCACTGCTCTTCTTGGTCGAAGTGCAGCCCCGCCCGCAGACTGGGTGGACTTGAGGGTGGCCGAGATGTTCGGCACCCCCAGGGGCAAGGAGCTTAAGGCCGGTCGCCAAATCCCGAACAACGTGTTCGAGCGAGGCAAAGCGGTAAGGATTTCGTCTTGTCAGGTTCTGGTACTTTGCCCTTAGCAAGACACGCCCGAGGTATCCCGTCCCAGGAAGGTCACGCTCGGAAACAGCTTCTGAGCATATTCCTAACCTACTTGCTTCTTATTTGGCAGGAGAAAGTTGCCCTCGAGGTCGCGGAGGCGAAGTTGAAGCCACTGTCGGAGGAGCTCGGCGTCGCAACCCTTGGTCGTAGGACCAAGAGGCTGGCGGGCCGTAAGCGACGCGGCAGGTCGCCATCGTCAACGCCGTCTCCCCCCAGACGTCCAAGGAGGTGGGCTAGCCCGGGCGGACCGCCCCCTCGTCCACGCTTGGAATACGCCGATCGGAGGGAGGTAAGTGAGCTAAGGGTGTGGATGGTCGACCATACTAGAAAGAACCCAGAGCTGATGGCTCGTTTGCATCAACTCACTGAGCAGGCGAAGAAGGAGGCGGCAGCCGCGGCAAGGGGACCTACGCGGAAGGAGGAGCTGGAGGGCAAGAGTTTGCGCGGGTGGCCTCAAGCTGAGTTTGCGCGGGTGGCCTCGAGCTCAGCAGGAAGATCCGGCTCCACTGGTCACGAGGCGCCGGAGATCGTCAGGTGCATTGCAGGTGTGCCCAACCCTGACCCTGGAGGAGGTCGACCTGGAGGAGGTCGACCCCGCGGTGGCGAGGGCCAATAAGGCTCATGAGGACATTGCCGACCTTTTGGTCTAAGCCAGAGATTTCATGGCATTGTCTGAGCGAGGTAAGCATCTATGTCTTCCCTCCGGGGTTTTTTCCTTTTTGGACGCTACGCTGATCCCACATTGTTATTGTGGGCGCTGTAGCTAGTTGGGAAGTATGGGATTTTGAGGCCATGGTTGATGACGTGCTCAATTCTGTAATAGATAAGGAGTTTGCTTGGACTACCGAAGTCGTGGCGTTCGAGTAAGTCGCGCATGCGCAGGGTGTGGCCGAGGGCGCCTGAGCAGCGAGGGCGGGGATCCCTCACATCATCATCGAGGTCGGCGATGAGATCGACGAGGCCGAGCCCGAGGATCCAGCGGGGGTCGAGAAGAAGCCCGAGGGTTCCGAGGAAGCTAAGGCCAGCGACATCATCGCCGAGACGCTCCAGGAGATCGAGAGGGATCCCTCACAAGTCCAGGCCCTATCCCCGAGCAGAGGTGCAGCTCCGGTCTCGGGGTATATCTCCCCGGGGGAAGAGCATCCCCAGGATGAGGGACTAGAAGACCCGTTGGACGTGGTCCTCGACCTGAGTTCGGTCAGCGGGCAGGATTCGTCCCCGACCAGGGGAGAGACTCCAAGCCCGGGGCGCGCTACCAAGGGGGAGAGCATCCCCGGGTTGACGAACCCGAAGACCCGCTACTCGCGGTCCTGGACCCAAGCCCGGTCGGCGGGCAGGATCTGTCTCCGAGCAGGGAAGGAACTCCAAGCTTGGGGCACGCTACCCCGGGTGGAGAGCGTCCCCAGGAAGTCGGACCGGAGGATCTGCCACTCGTGGTGCCGGACCCGCATTTGGCCGGCGAGCGGGATCCTTCCCCGAGCGAGGAGCGGGCTCTAGCGCCGGGTCCCGAGACCCCGGAGGGAGAGCATCCCCGAGAGGAGCTTGCCCTGGTGGAGGTCGTCCCACCGGCGCGGGCACTTGTATTCCTGGACACTGAAGAAGCCCAGGGCCGGGGGGAGGAGAAGGAGCCCCCGAGCGTAACGCCTGTTCGGGGGGAGGACGCTCAGCCGGATCCTCTCCCGGAGGACCCAACCGAGCTCTTCTAGGAAGGCCTACAGGAGCGCCTTTGCTGGGTAAGTACGAAGTACCTCAGTTTCTGCTTGCCTGCCAGGATAAGACTTGACATGTCCCCTTGCGCAGGTGGTCGAGGTCACCATGACGGACTTCAGGGCTGCGACCATCCCTCCCGAGGTCTTCGCCAGGCACAACGCTGAGCAGGACGCGAAGATTGCGGAGCTCGAGCGGGCGGTGGCTGAGCTAAGGGCCTCGGAGGCGAAGATTCGGCTCAAGACCGAGGAGTCCGTCCTGGTCCTCAAGGAGCATCTCGAGCAAAGCGAGTGGGCAAGGGCGAACCTGGAGGAGACGGTGGAGGCGCTGAGGCACTCCGTGCTTAGTGCCAATGAGTCGACCGAGCAGCATAAGGAGGAGGCGAAGCGACTTCGCCAAGCGGCGAGTGAGGGGCGCGCGGCTCGGAGGAAGGTGCTTGACCTCGAGTCTGAGCTCGACGCCGTGAGGGAAGAGCTCACCACGCTCCAGGACGAGAAGCGCGCCGGCCAATTTTGAGTTGTAGAACTCTATCTTCTGTAAATCATAAGGTCCTTAATATGAAAACTTTTCTTTCTAACTTCGACTGGGTACTTTGCATCTTTTTCGCTCCGGTCATCTCTTGCCCATGGTCGATGATCGTCCTGAAAACGAACAACAGCAACAATGAGCAGACCGAGCAAGTAATACTTAAGCAAATAAGGGATGAAAAATACGCGCATGCCTTTTTCTTTAGGGAAAGCACGGTAGTTCGCCATCCTACCAAGCCCCCGATGTAAACGAAGGTCGTGCACCTAAATTACGAGCACGATCTCGTTGATAGGAGAGTTAGAAAAAAATTGCACGGCCTTCGCTTAGCAACCTACGACCTTCTTCGAATTGCGAGCATGGGTCAGGTCGCTAAAAGAATAGCACGTGCGGCCTTATCCCCCCGGGCGTCATGGCCAATGCTCCTGAGTTGCTATCATGATTTCGACGAACACGGGGGAAGTCATGTGGATGCTCGATGCGATGCGCAACAGCCGAGCATGCGTAGCCCAATCAGGTCTCTGATCCGTCTGAGAGGGTGTCTTGTGCGATTGTAACTTGCGGCGAAGAATTGCTGCAAAAGATAATCATCTTATGTACACTGAAACCTCTGGAGGTGAGCTGAGTGGTCTGTTGCTAGTTGTTTGCACTTCTGGTCGCTCATGCACATGCTAGCTGAACCCTAGGGAAGAATTGAAGCGAATGTCCTTGCCCTTTTTTTCTCCTCCCGTTGTCAAGATCATGAGAAAAGTATGCTCTTGAGCGAGACTGAGTCGGCTTACCAGGGGGCAGGGACTTTGGAGTCAATTACAAGATCTTGATAGGAATGAAAGTAACAGGGTGGGCGAAGGAACCGTATTTTATTGAAAGAAGGAACAGTGAAAGTTGCGGAAGAAAAAAGGTGCACGAAGAAAACTAGACGAAGAACTTACGCACTTGGTCGATGTTCCAGGTGCTGGAGAGCTCTCGACAATCTTCCATCGCGAGACGGACAGCCCCCGGGCTTGCTTCCGAATCGACCGTGTAAGGACCCTCCCACCTAGGGGTTAGCTCGTTGGCTTTCGACAGATCTTGAACTCGGTGTAGGACAAGGTCGCCACCTTTTAAGGTCCATAGTCGAACCGATTTAGCCGCATGCCTGCGAAGGGCCTACAGGTAAAACGTAGATCGAAGCAAAGCCCGTTCGCGTATCACTTCTGCGAGGTCGAGGTCTAGGAGGCGCTCGCCTTCCTGGTCGACGTCGTCGACCAGGTGCACCCTCGCGGAACCCAACACGATTTCAGCGGGCAAGATGGCCTCTGCACCGTAGATGAGTTGGAAGGGAGTTTCCCCCGTCGGTTGACTCGTCATGGTGCGAACCGACCACAGGACGGAAGGAAGTTCGTCCACCCAAGCCTGCCCGTGCTGGTCGAGGTTTTTGGAAACCCTCTTCTTGATTCCTTGAACAATTTGCCCGTTTGACCGCTCGGCCGCTCCGTTACTCTGTGGGTGAGCCACAGACATGAAGCATATCTTGGTCCCGGTGTCCTCACAATAAGCTTGAAATAGCTCGCTTGTGAATTGGGTGCCATTATCCATGATGAGACGATTTGGTATACCAAAACGTGTCACCACGTTACTGCGAAAAAACCTCTTGGCCGCTTGGGCCGAGATGGTCGACACGGGCTCCGTCTCGATCCACTTAGTGAAAGTGTCGATAGCCACGAGCAAGTATTTGCAACCCTTCCAGCCTCGGGGGAAGGGTCCGAGTATATCGATCCCCCAGACCGAAAATGGTCATGTCAATGGGATGGTTTGGAGCGCGTATGTGTAACACCCCAATTTTTGCTTTTCATGAATTTAAATGAAATTTGGCACTTTTGTGAATTTTTGGAATTCTCTGGAATTTATTTGGAATTTATTTGAATTTATTCCCTTTTGAAATAATTAAAGAATTTAACTTTGCAAATAAAATTTTGTTGGAAATATTTTATTTGAGTCCAAAATGTTACAAAATATTTTCTAGAATTTTTCTGAGTGTTTTGCTATTTTTAATGAATTAAATGAATTTCTGGGAATTAATTTGAATATTTGATTGCTGGAAAATCCAAACTGGGTTTTACTGTTCATCCGACCGGACCCGAGTCCGAGTCAGACTCGAGTCCGACCCGAACCCGACCGCGCCAGCCGTCTCGGTCGAACCACGTCACCAAACCCTAATGCGCGTGACCGTTGAATTGAGATCCAACGGCCACCATCGCGCCACGTCGCCCGAACCCGAGCCCGACCGAGCCAACCAGGTCGCCTGACCGGACCCGAGCCCAAACCCCCGTGCCGTTGGATCTTGATCCAACGGTACACGTTGAGCCACGTCACCGAATCCGAATTGGATTCGAATTCCGCCGCCGCAACCGAGTGGACCTCGGTCTCCGCGCAATACACGGATGCCGAGGCCCCTATTTAAGGCGCCGCCGCCACCACCGTGTAGCCGACTTCTGGGCGCACCCGTAGCCCTAGACCACGTCGCTTGAGCCGCCGCCGTTCGCCCACTAAAGCTCGCCGTAGTTGGGATAGGTCTCCGCCGCGGTTATTCGTCGATTCCGCCGCCGTCCGCCGCCCTCCTCCGCTGTTGAGTTCAGATCCGGAACCGCAAGGACAAGCCGCGCCGGAGGGTACCTTTCACCTCGCCGGAGCACGCCCCAAACGCCAATTCAGTGGTCGTCGTCCTCAGCGCCGGCAGCCGCAGCTCCGCCGCACGCCATCACCGTCGCTCGAGCTCGCTCCACCGTCCGATCAAGATCCGAGGGCCCAGATTCGTCCACGTCATCCCGGGTAATTTCCACGTTTTAGTTTCTAGATCTATTTCCAACCGTTGGATCTAGATCCAATGGTTTAGATCGTGCCACGTAGCCGTAACTGCACCGTGCTTGGATAGATCTCAGCCGTTAGATCTAGATCGTACGGTTAGGGTTAGCCACGTTGTAAACTCTAGATTGGATCTTGACCGTCCGATCAAGATCGAGCGGTCCAGATGGACCGAGCTGTTTCCTAACATACGAAACCAGATCTGATCTGGGCCATTGATTTTCAAATCAACGGCCGAGATCCAGCCACGTGGCCGGAAGGCTGACCGTCGCGGTCAGCGCGGTCGCCGCCCGGTCACCGCTGACGTCACGCGTGACGTCAGCGTGGGGCCCGCGTGTCAGCGGCTCAACCAAACCGCACCATGACATCACCGTGACGTCACGGTGGGGCCCAGCTGTCAGCCGTCCTCAGCCGTGCGTGATGACATCACTGCTGACGTCATCCGAGGGGGGCCCACATGTCAGTGAGACACGTGCGCCGTGGACCGGGTCCACGGTGGATCGAGCCAAATCGTGCGCAAGGTCCATAGACCCGAGGCGACATGGCGGCCTCTGATTGGTCCACGTGTCATGCTGACGCAATAAATCACTTTCCGAAAAAGAAATTATTTAATTAATTCGGTTTATTGATTTCAAATTTAGATTCAAACTTCAAACGCTTATAACTTTTGCGTTTCAACTCCGATTTGAGTGATTCAAATTTCTAAATTTTCATAAAAATGAGACCTACTCAAATATGAAATTTAATTAATTTTTGACTATGAATATTTCTCTGTTTATATTTAATTAATGTTTTCTTTAAACTTTAAACGGTTATAACTTTTGCATTTTAACTCCGATTTGTACGATTCCAATTTCTAAAAATTTATAAAATTGTGCTCTCTCTCTTTATGGACTTTATTTGGATGTTTGGACACTTTTTGTCTATTGTTTTATTCATTTATTGCTATTGGCACGCGTTATGAGTGGACGTTGAAGTGCCCGAAGGCTTCGAAGGTGAAGTGATGACCCAGGAACCATCTCAGGACCAAGATCAAGTACTCTTTGAAGGCAAGTTGTGCTTTGACCATGTTGATCCCATTTTGAAATTAATTTGATTTAAATTATTGCATGCTAGTTGAATTATAAAATGCTTTAATTGATTTTGGGATATTAGTTAATTGCCTAGTTGTTGTATGCCACCTTGACATAGATAATTGTATGCCATGAATCCCCTTGTCATCCTAGTTGAGGATTAAATAGTTGGACATTATTAAATTGCCAACATGGGTATTTAGACCGTTATAGTATAATGCTTAGACCTGCCACGTATACCGGACATGATTTTGACAATTACTTGTTAACATTGACTTAATGAGATATGGAACATGTTTTTGAGAAGTGTCATGTGTTATTGATGATGATGTTGATGGCACGTGGTGCATGGTAATCAACTGGGGGTTTGATAAATAGATTTGGGCCGGGGCATGTGGCAAGAAATGATCGGGTGGGCCAGTTGTGGCATCGGGAGCGTTGTTTTGGTTCTTTGGGTAGTCTTGTCCTGGTCAACATAAGGACTTAACCTTGCAAGCCTTTGAACTGAGTTAGTCGTGCAACCACATGTCCGTGATGGGACGGACTTAGTTGAGTAAGTTACTAATAACTTGCATGTGAAACCTCGGGTGTCAACTACACCCTTTGTGTAGCTTGAAAGGGGAGCGTACCGATGCGATGGCATGGTACCCGTCCAACGGTATGTTGGTCCCATACTTCGCCTTTGTTAAGGGAAGGGATGGTGTATGGCAAAAACCGGAAAGGTTCACTTGTGTAGTTAGCCGTTTCCGAAAGGCTTTGTTACGATCACTCGCCTTTGTGGTGTTTGGCTCTATCTTGTGGGTAAAGTGCATAACCTTTGCAGAGTGTAAAAACTATTCGAATAGCCGTGTCCGCGGTATTGGACATTGCTCGGGGATTACAATCAAGGGTTAGACTTTCTTGAAAATAACTTAAACTCGAGAGGTTTGGTTTGGTTAAAGGATGATGTTGATGGAGGTGTGGACTAGGAGTGGGAAAGATGTTTATTTAACTCCTGGAAAAGTTATTGATATTATACTTGTTTTTACTGCTTTCGAATCTACTTATGATACTTGTCAAATGTTGTTTACTGCTATTATACCTTGAGCTATTCCTTTGGATTAAGCCATGCATGTAGCATATTAGCTTGCATTCTGTGCATGACTTGCTGAGTACCAAGTACTCACCCTTGCCACAAAACAACACCAGTTGAAGAAGAGGCGACGCCAGCTTTGGAGGAGGAATATCTGGAGGAGCAGTCTAACTAGGGATCGAGTCCAGTCAGTTGCCTGTGGCATATTGGTTGGCGCCACGCGTTTTCTTTATATATTCCACTGCAGATTTTATTTGAATAAGTCTTAGCCCTGCGAGGCATACTTTTGTAACTTGACCATAAGGTCGAGCAACCAGTTTGGTTATCTTAATTAAAGTACTTTATTATTATCGATGTGTATGATTGTGATCTTTACCAATGTTGAGATTGTGTGCACTAGCGTGATCCTGGACTAGTGTTGAATACACAGAGGGTCCGGATTTGCAAATTCGGGTCCCGACAGAGGTGGTATCAGAGCCATACTGACTGTAGGCTCAACCCTTAGTTAGAATGGTTGTAGTAAGGATAAAACTTATTTTCTAAAGCTAAAAGTTTGTCAAGATAATGAATGAATTCTCGACTTACCCCTTCTCTCTTCCCTTACCCCTTTGCTGAATTCTTTTGTCTCCCACTTTGATTTAAAATGCTGCGTTCTTACGCGAGTGTTTTGTGACAGATGGAGGGAGAGATTAACTATGTCGATCTTGAGGTTGGCCACGCCGCCGAACTTTGGCGTATGCTGCAGTTTCTCGAAGGTTTTGAGAAGCCGCAATACCAAGTGAACATCATCAGACAAGCGGGACTGATTAAGGTTTGTGATGTGAAGATCACGATACATGCCAGGAAGAAGGGCAAGGGCAGCCGTCCGATATACTGCACCGCCAGGAGGTCGACAATGCAGATGGGAATTCAGGAGGTATCACGACGAGCAATGCGACACATCGCCCGCATCTACGCCAAATGGCCCGGAGGCGCGGTGTACCGCTACCATCCACACAACAACAACCTTCTTGACCCGAGACTGATTCAGGATGAGAATGCCATGGTCACACAGCTGGCACGACTTGTCATCGCTCAGGAGGATGTGCTCGATGATACGAACCAGGAGCTATAGAAGGCTCGCGAGGAGGTCACGGTAGAGAAGAACCGATGGCGGGAGGCTCAAGAGTATGTGTCCCACCTTCTGCGAAGGATTGACGAGTTGGAGATGGCATTGTACGGACCAGGACTAGAGCCAGAACTTGAGTTACATGAGCCGGATCCGGAGGAGCCCGATCTCGAGGAGGACAACGCTTTTTCGACTACCACAGTTGCAGGGCATGGTGATTGTTTCGCACCGATGCCACCGCACCCGCACCCAGGCAGTGGAGGTTTTCTTAACGAGTAAGTCTAGGTCTTGTAGTTGAGACTCCTTCGTCGAGTCGCGTTATAGAATAAAGAGTCACCCTTAGAGGCGTTGGATTTTCATTGCTTGCTGAGTGTGCAGTATGTGTTGCAAGGCCCTTAGGCATTGTAAGCAACCATACCAAGATATTATTATGGTATAATTAATAAAGTTGGATTTTGAGTTACACCTCCCCGCATAAGTTACTCTACTACTTGTCTATGCTTGTTTCCCTCTTGTCTTTAAACCTTGGAGCAATCGACAGATGGTGAACACCCGTGAAAACCTTGGAGGCAATGGGAGTGGTTCTCGCCCAGCTGGGAACCCTAATGATAGAGCACCTGCACCCCAACCAGCACCGCCAGTTGACATGCAGAACTTTGGAGCTTTTCTTCTTTGCACTGAGACCGGTGATGCATGCCATGATGCAACAGATGCGAGTCCTTTGCTCAGGCCACCGCTAACCAAGCAAATCAGGGACAACGATAGGGAGCAAAGTTGTCGGAGTTCATGAGGACTCATCCACCCACATTCTCTGGGAATGCCAATCCACTAGAGGCGGATGATTGGCTAAGGTCAATAGAAAGGAAGTTACACATTGCCCAATGCATGGGAAATGAGAAGGTGCTATACGCCTCTCATCAGTTGGAAGGAACCGCCGCAGAATGGTGGGAGAACTTCTGTGCCACGCGGGAGAACCCCCAGGACATCACCTGGGAGGAGTTTACAGCTGCATTTCGTCAGTATCACGTGCCCGAAGGAATAATGGACCTTAAGAAGGAAGAATTCAGGGCATTGAAGCAAGGAAATCAACCAGTGTCAGAGTATCTGAACAAGTTCACACAGCTTGCACGCTACGCACCTGAAGATGTAGAGACAGATAAGGCCAGACAGTCTCGCTTCATGAAGGGACTTAACTCAGGACTGCAGGTGGGACTGATCACCCACACCTTTCCAGATTTCTAGGAGCTTGTGAACAAGGCGCTCATTCTTGAAGATAAGCGCAAGGAGTTGGATGAGAACAGGAAGCGAAGGATGCAGCAGCAAGGATCACGTCAGGGAGCGCAGCATCGTCTGCGGGTTGCGCCAAATCAGTTTTTCAGATTCCAACCGCAGAGTGCAGCGAGAACACCGTCGCCAGCACCGAGGCCTGTTAATCAGAATTTTCAGACTCCAGTCCCAGCCAGGAACGCCGCTATAAGCAACCAGCAGGGCACAGTAAGGCGTTGCTATACATGCAATGAGCCAGGGCATTTCTCCAACAACTGCCCCAAGAACACAGCAGAAGTGACCCCAGTTCGCTTCAACTTGGGATCCACACCACCAGACACTCGCACGAGGAGCAAACCGCGAGCAAAGACACAGCCAGGAGCCGCACCCCAGACAGTGGTGAGAGGCAGAGTCAATCACGTGACCGCAGATACTCCAGAATGCCACGGACGTCATACTGGGTAAGATTCTTATCAACTCAGTACCTGCAACAGTTTTGTTTGACTCTAGGGCTTCGCATTCGTTTGTTTCCCGAGATTTTGTTTCTAAGAATGATTTGAAGATTGAGAATCTTAAGTGTGTGCTTATAGTTCAAACCCCTGGGTCAGAACTCCGATCTCAAGTAGGATGTTCCGGGGTGAGAATACTAATAGATGGGGTAGAGTTCCTAGCAAACCTTATTATATTGGGAACCCAGACCCTAGATGTTATCTTGGGAATGGATTGGCTATCCAAGCACAAGGCCGTATTGGATTGTGGGCAAAGGATTATATCAGTTGAGAATCCATGTGGAAGAAAAGTGGAATTTCAAGCGACCGCCGTTCGCGATGGACAGCTGATGGTCAACAGTGCGAAGGCAATCAGCATAGAAGATGTCTCAGTGGTGAATGAGTATCCAGATGTTTTTCCTGAAGATTTACCTGGTATGCCGCCAGACAGAGACATAAAGTTTGTGATAGAGCTTGTACCTGGTACAGCGCCGATAGCCAAGAGACCTTACCGGATGTCCACCAAAGAATTGGTAGAGATGAAGAAACAACTTGAAGAGTTGATGGAGAAAGGATTCATCAGACCGAGTTCATTGCCGTGGGGAGCGCCAGTTTTGTTCATCAAGAAGAAGGACGGGAGCTTCAGGATGTGCATCGACTACCGTGCACTCAATGAGGTCACCGTGAAGAATAAATACCCGCTACCTAGGATCGATGATCTGTTTGACCAGCTGAGAGGAGCCGGAGTTTTCTCCAAAATTGATCTGAGATCGGGATACCACCAGCTGAAGATCCGATCGAAAGATATTCTGAAGACCGCATTCTCGTCAAGATATGGACATTGCGAGTTTACTGTTATGTCCTTCGGTTTGACAAATGCGCCAGCTTACTTCATGAATATGATGAACAAGGTTTTCATGGAGTACTTGGATAATTTTGTCGTCGTGTTCATAGATGACATTCTTGTTTACTCCAAGTCAAGAGAAGAACACGTGGAGCATTTGAGGCTAGTTCTTGAGAAGTTGAGAGAACAACAACTCTTCGCCAAGTTCAGTAAGTGTGATTTTTGGAAGGACAAGGTGGAATTCCTTGGACATGTAATGACCGCAGAAGGAGTTGCCGTAGATCCAAGCAAGGTAGAAGCTGTGTTACATTGGGAGCAGCCAAAGACCATGACCCAGATTCGGAGTTTCCTTGGAATGGCAGGTTACTACCGCCGCTTCATTGAAGGCTTTTCGACAATTGCGAGACCTCTCACGCAATTGTTGAAAAAGGAGAAGAAATTTGCATGGACGCCGGAGTGCGAGAAAGGTTTTCAAGAGCTGAAGCAGCGATTGACATCAGCCCCGGTGTTAGTTCTACCGAACGTTAATCAAAGCTTTGATATTTATTATGATGCATCGCGCCAAGGACTTGGATGCGTGCTGATGCAGAATGGAATGGTCGTCGCTTATGCATCAAGGCAACTGAGGCCGTATGAGGAGAATTATCCGACGCATGACCTGGAGTTAGCTGCCGTAGTGCATGCTTTGAAGTTGTGGCGTCATTATTTGATTGGGAACAGATGTGAAGTGTATACGGATCATAAGAGTCTTAAGTACATCTTCACCCAATCAGACTTGAACATGAGGCAGAGGAGATGGTTAGAGTTGATCAAGGATTATGATGTTGGAATCCATTACCATCCCGGGAAGGCCAATGTGGTGGCCGATGCCTTTAGTAGGAAGAGCCATACCGTGAATATGTTGATAGCCACGAGTCAGGATGAGCTATGTAAGGATTTCCAGAGAATGCAGATTGAAGTGGTACCAGCAGGATTCTTGGCCGCATTAGAAGTGAAGCCTACCCTGGAGAATCAGATCCGAGAAGGACAGAAGGATGATGACAAGATCCGCAGGATTAAGTCCAAGATGGACGAGGGCAAGGCAAAAGACTTCAAGCTGGATGAGCAAGGCACGTTATGGATGGAGGATCGAATTTGTGTGCCGAACAAGAAGGAGCTGAAGCAGCTGATCCTAGAGGAAGCCCATGACTCCAAGTACTCAATTCATCCAGGAAGTGCGAAGATGTATCAGGACCTGAAGGAAAGATTCTGGTGGCCGAGCATGAAGCGTGAAGTTGCCGAACATGTTGCGCTGTGCGACATATGCCAGAGAGTCAAGGCAATGCATCAGAGGCCAGCGGGACTGCTGCAACCGTTGAAAATACCTGAGTGGAAATGGGAGGAAATCGGAATGGACTTCATTACCGGTTTACCCAAGACTCAAGGAGGATATGACTCCATATGGGTCATAGTGGACCGCTTGACTAAGGTCGCCCATTTTATCCCCGTGAAGACCACTTACTTGGGAGATAAGTTAGCAGAATTGTACATGACCAGGATCGTTTGTTTGCATGGAGTGCCGAAGAAGATTGTATCGGACAGAGGTACCCAGTTTACCTCGAGATTCTAGAATAAGCTGCATGAAGCCATGGGAACCCGTTTGAACTTCAGTACATCATATCATCCGCAGACGGATGGATAGACTGAAAGGGTTAACCAGATTCTAGAGGACATGTTAAGAGCTTGTGCATTAGCTTATGCAACCTCTTGGGATAAGAGTCTGCCGTATGCTGAGTTCAGCTACAATAATAGCTACCAGGCCAGTTTGCAAATGTCGCCATTTGAGGCATTGTATGGTCGACCCTGTCAAACATCGCTGAACTGGAATGAGACAGGTGAACGTTGTGTCTTTGGACCAGACATTCTTCAAGAAGCCGAACAACAGATTGCCATGATCCGAGAAAGATTAAAGATAGCTCAGTCAAGACAGAAGAGTTACGCCGATAATCGTCGCCGAGACCTGAGTTTTGAACCGGAAGATTTCGTGTATTTCAGAGTCACACCAGTCAAGGGAGTTAAGAGATTCCATGCCAAAGGAAAACTCGCACCGCGATATATTGGACCATTCAAGGTTCTCAACCGTAGATGTGAAGTTGCGTATCAGCTGGAGTTGCCGCAGTCGTTGGCAGGGGTACATGATGTGTTCCACGTGTCCCAGCTGAAAAAGTGTCTCCGAGTACCTGATGAGCAAGCACCGTTAGAGTCGATAGAACTGCAAGAGGATCTGACTTACAAGGAACACCCCGTCAAGATTTTGGACACAATGGATCGAGAAACGGGAAACAAGTCAACCCGTTTCTGCAGAGTTCAATGGAGCAACCATGCAGAAAGTGAAGCAACTTGGGAGCGCGAGGATGATTTGAAGAAAGAGTTTCCGAACCGATTCTTTAGTAAGCCCTGAATCTCGGGGACGAGATTCTGTTAAGGGGGGGGAGGTTTGTAACACCCCAATTTTTGCTTTTCATGAATTTAAATGAAATTTGGCACTTTTGTGAATTTTTGGAATTTTCTGGAATTTATTTGGATTTATTTGGAATTTATTCCCTTTTTAAATAATTAAAGAATTTAACTTTGCAAATAAAATTTTGTTGAAAATATTTTATTTGAGTCCCAAATGTTACAAAATATTTTCTAGAATTTTTCTGAGTGTTTTGCTATTTTTAATGAATTAAACGAATTTCTGGGAATTAATTTGAATATTTAATCGCTGGAAAACCCAAACCGGGTTTACTATTCATTCGACCGGACCCGAGTCCGAGTCAGACTCGAGTCCGACCCGGACCCGACCGCGCCAGCCGTCTCGGTCGAACCACGTCACCAAACCCTAACGCGCGTGACCGTTGGATTGAGATCCAACGGCCACCATCGCGCCACGTCGCCCGAACCTGAGCCCGACCGAGCCAACCAGGTCGCCCGACCGGACCCGAGCCCAAACCCCCGTGCCATTGGATCTTGATCCAACGGTCCACGTTGAGCCACGTCACCGAATCCGAATTGGATTCGGATTCCGCCGCCGCAACCGAGTGGACCTCGGTCTCTACGCAATACACGGAAACCGAGGCCCCTATTTAAGGCGCCGTCGCCGCCACCGTGTAGCCGACTTCCGTGCGCACCCGTAGCCCTAGACCACGTCGCCTGAGCCGCCGTCGTTCGCCCGCTAAAGCTCGTCGTAGTTGGGATAGGTCTCCGCTGCGGTTATTCGTCGATTCCGCCGCCGTCTGCCGTCCTCCGCCGCCGTTGAGTCCAGATCCGGAACCGCAAGGACAAGCCGCGCCGGAGGGTACCTTTCACCTCGCAGGAACACGCCCCAAACGCCGATCCAGTGGTCGTCGTCCTCAGCGCCGGCAGCCGCAGCTCCGCCGCATGCCATCGCCGTCGCTCGAGCTCGCTCCACCGTCCGATCAAGATCCGAGGGCCCAGATTCGTCCACGTCATCCTGGGTAATTTCCATGTTTTAGTTTCTAAATCTATTTCCAACCGTTGGATCTATATCCAACAGTTTAGATCGTGCCAGGTAGCCGTAACTGCACCGTGCTTGGATAGATCTCAGCCATTAGATCTAGATCGTACGGTTAGGGTTAGCCACATTGTAAACTCTAGATTGGATCTTGACCGTCCGATCAAGATAGAGCTGTCCAGATGGACTGAGCTGTTTCCTAATGCACGAAACCAGATCTGATCTGGGCCGTTGATTTTCAAATCAGCGGCGAGATCGACCACGTGGCGGAAGGCGGCCGTCACGATCGGTTGTGATGCGCCCGCCGATCACCGGCCCGGCGTCACGCCGTGGCGTCGGCGCATGAACCCGCGATGTCGGCTCAGCTAAACCGCACCATGACGTCACCGTGACATCACGGTGGGGCCCACCGCCACCGCCGTCCTCGGCGTGCGTGATGGCGTCCTTGCTCACGCGTCATCAGGAGTCCACATGTCGATGAGACACGTCGGTAGTGGGCCGGGTCCGCACGGTGGACCGAGCCAAACCGTGCGCCGGGTCCATAGACCCGAGGCGACGTGGCGGCCTCTGATTGGTCCACGTGTCATGCTGACGCAATAAATCACTTTCCGAAAAAGAAATTATTTAATTAATTCGGTTTATTGATTTCAAATTTAGATTTAAATTTCAAACGCTTATAACTTTTGCTTTTCAACTCCGATTTGAGTGATTCAAATTTCTAATTTTTCATAAAAATGAGACCTACTCAAATATGAAATTTAATTAATTTTTGACTATGAATATTTCTCTGTTTATATTTAATTAATGGTTTCTTTAAACTTTAAACGGTTATAACTTTTGCATTTTAACTCCGATTTGGACGATTCCAATTTATAAAAATTTATAAAATTGTGCTCTCTCTATTTATGGACTTTATTTTGAAGTTTGGACTCTTTTTGTCTACTGTTTTATTTATTTATTGCTATTTGCACGCGTTACGAGTGGACGTTGAAGTTCCCGAATGCTTCGAAGGTGAAGTGTTGACCCAGGAACCATCTCAGGACCAAGATCAAGTACTCTTTGAAGGCAAGTTGTGCTTTGACCATGTTAATCGCATTTTGAAATTAATTTGATTTAAATTATTGCGTGCTAGTTCAATTATAAAATGCTTTAATTGATTTTGGGAGATTAGTTAATTGCCTAGTTGCTGTATGCCACCTTGACATAGATAATTGTATGCCATGAACCCCCTTGTCACCCTAGTTGAGGATTAAATAGTTGGACATTATTAAATTGCCAACATGGGTATTTAAACCATTGTAGTATAATGCTTAGACTTGCCACGTATACCGGACATGATTTTGACAATTACTTGTTAACATTGACTTGATGAGATATGGAACATGTTTTTGAGAAGTGTCATGTGTTATTGATGATTATGTTGATGGCACGTGGTGCATGGTAATCAACTGGGGGTTTGATAAATAGATTTGGGCCGGGGCATGTGGCAAGAAATGATCGGGTGGGCCAGTTGTGGCATCGGGAGCGTTGTTTTGGTTCTTCGGGTAGTCTTGTCCTGGTCAACATAAGGACTTAACCTTGCAAGCCTTTGAACTGAGTTAGTCGTGCAACCACATGTCCGTAATGGGACGGACCTAGTTGAGTAAGTTACTAATAACTTGCATGTGAAACCTCGGGTGTCAACTACACCCTTTGTGTAGCTTGAAAGGGGAGAGTACCGATGCGATGGCATGGTACCCGTCCAATGGTATGTCGGTCCCATACTTCGCCTTTGTTAAGGGAAGGGATGGTGTATGGCAAAACCCGGAAAGGTTTACTTGTGTAGTTAGCCATTTCCGAAAGGCTTTGTTACGATCACTCGCCTTTGTGGTGTTTGGCTGTATCTTGTGGGTAAAGTGCATAACCTCTGCAGAGTGTAAAAACTATTCGAATAGCCATGTCCGCGGTATTGGACATTGCTCGGGGATTACAATCAAGGGTTAGACTTTCTTGAAAATAACTTGAACTTGAGAGGTTTGGTTTGGTTAAAGGATGATGTTGATGGAGGTGTGGACTAGGAGTGGGAAAGATGTTTATTTAACTCCTGGAAAAGTCATTGATATTATACTTGTTTTTACTGCTTTCGAATTTACTTATGATACTTGTCAAATGCTGTTTACTGCAATTATACCTTGAGCTATTCCTTTGGATTAAGCCATGCATGTAGCATATTAGCTTGCATTCTGTGCATGACTTGTTGAGTACCAAGTACTCACCCTTGCCGCAAAACAACACCAGTTGAAGAAGAGGCGACGCCAGCTTTGGAGGAGGAATATCAGGAGGAGCCGTCTAACTAGGGATCGAGTCCAGTCAGTTGCCTGTGGCATATTGGTTGGCGCCACGCGTTTTCTTTATATATTCCGCTGCAGATTTTATTTGAATAAGTCTTAGCCCTGCGAGGCGTACTTTTGTAACTTGACCATAAGGTTTTGCAACCAGTTTGGTTATCTTAATTAAAGTACTTTATTATTATCGATGTGTATGATTGTGATATTTACCTATATTGAGACTGTGTGCACTAGCGTGATCCTGGACTAGTGCTGAATACACAGAGGGTCCGGATTTGCAAATTCGGGTCCCGACAGTATGTCGGTTGGTGGACCTTGCGGGCATGAAACTGACATGCTCGGCAGGAGGTTACTATCGAGTGGGCATCGGCTAGGGCCGTTGGCCAGTAATAACCCAATTGGAAGGCTTTGCTCACTAATGTTCTGAAAGACGAGTGAGCTCCGCACATTCCTTCATGGATGTCCTTGAGAAGGTATTCACCTTCTTCCTGGGTGACACACCTTGGGAGGACTCCTAGTGCTCCTTTGCGGTATAAGACGCCCTTGATAAGCTTGTACGGAGAGGATCATCTTATGAGCCGGGAGCGCTCGTCTTCTTCCCCGGGCAGTGTCCCATGTGCGAGATACTGGATGAATGGTGTCATCCAATTCGCACCATGCTCGAGGAGGAAGACGTTACCGTGCGCCTCAGGTGCCTCCTCTACAGAGGAAATGGAGGGCTTATATAGGTGCTCGACGAGCACCCCTGCCGGGGTAGGAAGTTGAGCGGAATCGACTTTCGAGAGGTGGTCGGCCAGGGAATTCTCCTCCTGGGGATGTAGAGTACCTCGAAATTCTTGAAGTACTTCTCCATCTTCCTGACTTTAACCAGGTATAGCGCTATTGAGTCATCGGAACACTGATACTCCTTGTTAACCTGGTTGACGACCAACTATGAGTCACCCTTCACAGTGAGCCGTTGGACTCCGAGCGCTTTGCACGCTCGTAGCCCGGCCAAAAGGCCTTCGTATTCTACCGCGTTATTTGTTGTAGTGAAATGTAACTGGAGGGCATACTGGAGTCGTTCTCCTTGCGGAGATACCAGGGCAACTCCAGCCCCCAAGCGTTCGTAAGCTCGGGACCCATCAAAGTACATGATCCAACGACCTTGCACAGGTTTGCCAGGCTCCGTTTGAGGTGGGGCGGGATTTGTCCACTTTGCTAGGAAGTTCGCCAAGACCTGCGATTTAATCGCAGTGCGAGCTGAGAATTCGATCTCAAACTCGGCAAGCTCCATGGCCCACTTTGCTATTCGGCCACTAGCATCTTGATTCCCTAGGATCTCTCTAAGCGGAAAGTTGGTCGGAACCTGAATTTTGTGGGCTTGAAAGTAGTGTCGCAACTTTTTAGAGGCTACAAGTAGTGAATACAGGAGTTTTTGGACCTCCAGGTAACGTTCTTTTGGCCCGTGCAAGACCTCGCTAATGTAATAGATCGGTCTTTGTATCCCATCCCTTTCCACCGTTAACACGGCGCTTACTGCCTGGGGCGTCGCGGCCAGGTATAGTAACAGGACTTCCCCCAGTCTTGGCGTGGTTAGGATCGGAGGCTTTGACAAGTACTGCTTCAACTCTTCGAAGGACTTGTTTGGTTCCTCCGTCCAAACGAATCCATCATGCTTGCGAAGTGCCTTGAAGAAAGGTAACCCACGCTCGCCAAGCCGGGAAATGAAATGGCTAAGAGCCACCATCCTTCTGGTTAGAGACTGGACCTCCCGCACACAAGTGGGTGGTCGCATGCTCTCGATGGCTTCGATCTTCTCCGGGTTCACCCCGATACCTTGTGGCCCGATCATGTAGTCGAGCACCTTTCCTGCCCTAGGCGCATCCTCGACCCAACAGCGGGCGACGGCCTAATCGTCAATGGACGAGTCGTCGTTCGATGAAGAAGATGCCGAAACAGAGCCGAAGAAAGAAGAAGAAGAAGAAGAGGAAGACATGGCGCGAACAGCGAAGGACTACTACAAAGTGGCATGGTAAAATTATGGTTTACCTGGTACTTATAGGGTAAAACGAGCAGCTGAATCGCCATGACATGGAGAAAGAAGCGTCCCTCGGGTAAATGCTGGTGGAATACAAAGTGATTCGACGCGGGAAAAATCACGGTGTGGCGTCTCGAGGAGATAACTACCAGGGAGAAGCAACGATGAAGATGACGACCTGCTGAGGCATTAACAATTGATTTTTGGGACATGCCCATACATATCCCAAAAATGGGGGGCATATGTTAGCACCCAAAATTGATTGACCGAGACGGGTGCGATCTTGGCGCGAGTCTGAAAGGACCGGCACGAACCAGGTTGGCAAAGGGCGGTGAACAGATAAATTAGAAGGCTGCGATCATATGGTAATACGTGGATCGGAAGGAAAGACTGAAGCCAACACGACCTGAACCAGATACGATCGTGCCCAGGATAGAAGGAAGAATTCAAGGCTGGTACGAGAGGATGAAGAGACGAAAGTGAACACAACCAAGCCTAAGGGTTATAAAAGGAGACCGATGAGCTACGTCGAAAAAAAGACACACACATCAAACCAATCAATACCTTTCTTTTCCGTTGCATTAGGAGTAGACACTTAGCTTGTAATCTTTTTCCTGTAATACACGTCGATCAATACAAGTTGCGCATCGCCGGTTATTGATCTTTGCTGCATTACACCCTACCAGATCCTGCTTCCTCTCTGATCTTATTGCGTGTCACCTTTTTCGGGAGAAGTAGCCTTTACCCCCATCTGATCGGCTTGTAGAGTTGATTAGGTTTATCAGTTACCCTGATCTGTGTTGGTTTGCCTCAAAATTAGCTAGGATCAACCCATTACCAGGCCCCAGATCGATCTCTTGATCGATCTCCTCGGCGAACACGTCTCTCTTGCCGATTGCGGGATCAAATCGGCTGACACGCTCACGAACCAAAACTGAACCCGGCGTTCTCGTGTGTTGGTGGCGATCAACTCTTTGTCAAGTTTTTTTACGCCAACAGCTTCATTAACCGGAAGCATGACATATTTGAATACCATTTAATTGACTCTGCAGAGCTGCTCAACTTTACCAAGAAGATATCTACAACCGTTAATACCACGCGCGAATCACATGCAACTTACCCACAAGATATCTACGCCCTCATGGTTTTTTTTACTTCACCTTTCTTTTGGAGTTCATGAGCATGGAAGCTCGTAAAGGCTTTCATTTCTTGGAATAATTGATGATTTGCCCTTATTAACTTGTGTCATGATCATTTGTCTCGTAATGTCTCATTGACATGCGGGCCTTAGGGCCACATGTCAGTTAGACATACGGGGTTAATGATCAATTGCACCAATTAAAAATTAATTTGATAAGGAAAGACTGACAATTCATCCCTAATGTGTAGACTCTTTATGATATGAAACAGTGGTGAGCTGTAGTTTTTTTAAAAAAAAGTTACATCAACTAGGTTTTTGAACTGTTCAAAATTTCTTGGTCCTGAGATTATATTGAGTTGCATACACAGCCAATTAATCCATTTAAAAACTGAAACTGATGATTAAAGATGGATAATTTATTTGTACTTGAACAGCCACCACGCCCACTCGGTGTCATGGCCTCCGACCGCCACGCCAGTCTACGGTGAGCCACGACCTTCTCCAAGTGCTTCATACTGTGTTCCCGACCGTCGCAATCCCTAGGAGCAAAAGAGCGCACTACCAATTAGTGGTGGAGCACCTACCATGTCGAAGAACAAAAGAGAGAGGCAGAAGAAGTGACGGGCTTACCGCTGCAACAGAAGAGCAGAAGAAGAGCGCACTACGAATTTGGCCCCTCCAAAAAATTATTTTCCTGATCTAGCCATTTCCTGAACGAAAATGCAAAAACAGCCCCGTAACAATGCAAAACCGTGGGTTCCCGCCGCGGTATTATTTTTAAAATTCCAATTTCCGCAGACCCCGACCGCTGCATATTTTCAGATTTTTTTTGCGATTTTTTTCCGCGCTTGCGAACTGCTGGATAAAAAATATAATTTGTTTCTTTTTTTTAAATATTACCGCGTATGGGGAACGCTAGATATTTTTTTTCTTTTTTTATATTACCGCTTATGGAGCGCTGTTTTTTTTTATTTTTTTATCCTTTTATTTTCCTTTTTCGGTTTAATTAATAAAAATCCCAAAAATGAAAAAAATACGTTTTGTTCATCAATTTGAGCCCCAGAGTCCAAAAATGATCTCCACCCCGCCAAACGAAGTCTCTAAAATCTAAAAAATGATCAAAATACCCTATGGAACCCTTTTCGACCGGAAAAATGCTCAAATATACAACATGAAAATACAAAATCGCAGAAATATACAACAGGAAAAAAATTGTAAAAGTAGTAGTGGGTGACGCCACGTGGCATAGCGGCAGCCAGGTGTTGCCCGCCTGTCGCATTGAATTGTAGGTTTTCTTTTTTTCGACCGGATTCGATTGAAATGCAAATAAATTTCGCTATACAACTCAAAATTTAATAAGACAATTTTCTAAATTTGTGTAAAATCATGTGGATTATGAATATACGAAAGAATTTTAGTTTTAATTATTGTGCAGCAAACGATCGGATTAGCTACACCTCTAAATTTTCCTCATCCTAATCCTCTCCTGTTTCAGTTCTTATCCGCTTTTCTTTTCTAGTTGTAGCCAATTGAAAGAGATATATGCGCAGCTTGCGACTTCAGTTTCGTAAGTTTGCGCGCCATCAAATTCAAAGGGATAGACATGTACATGCATGGTAGTATGGATGGATAATTCCAGTCTAATAGGTTGTAGAACTTGCAATGTAGGCTGGCTTTCATGGTTCAACAGGAAAGCAAAGGAATCAAGCAAAGAAGGCTACCAATTGATGACTGCTTTGACGATCATTATGAAAAGGACGTACATGCAGGCAGTAACCTTAGGAACAAAACTCAACCTTAGTAGGGCACATACAACGAAAGTTTAGATGATGAAATAAACAACATATTATATTACAAGGGCATTACAATAGTGACGAAATTGCTAGTAGAACCTACGATAGCACTGATTATCATGGAGGAACAAGTGATCATTCCGCTTATCTTTGTAGAGTGGGAATGATGCCGAACATTTTCTGCATATTACATCACCCGTGAATCGTTGGCGCTGTGTCGTCGGGTCCTGCTCAATCTGTCTTATGAAAGAACTCCATGGGCGTCCAACGTGCTCCCAGCTGCTGCCGAATGGGTAGTCTATGCTGTACGTCTCGGGCTATAAGACGTAACGTGTTTCTGTGCATTCTGTAGAGTTTTGCCCTCCCATATGGGCATGTCATCCTGATTCCCGGCGTTCCCTATGTTAATACCGCCCGGGTTCGCAGATAGTCTCTGTAACCTGGCAAGGATTTCTTGCGTTGTGCGGACCGCAGCCGGCTGCTTCCCCTTGTCCCTTCTTAGGCTGTGTTTGTTTAGGCTTCTACTTAGGCTTAGTTGGCTTCTAGGCCTTCATAAGTCACAAGCCAAAACAAACAGTAATTTTTCAGCTAGCTGGTGAGGAGAAGCTCCAGCCCAATTTGCACTACACGAGAGAAGCAAGGAAAACGATGCTTCTGGGCTGGCCGAGCTTGAAAATCCCACTTCCCTGGTACCCTTGCAACTTGATATTATTTACAAAAATTGCCATCCCCTTCATCAAGTCTCTTCCACTCCACTCCTCGGCTCAGAGCCAACTAGCTTCTTCCACTCCAAAGAGCCTTCTCCTTCAAAGACCACCTAAACAAACACAGCCTTAGAGTGGAGGAACCCTCTTCCACTTCTGGTGCATTGCGGAGACGTCTTATTTGTTTCGGCTCGCACTCCACTATATGGTGCAGGAGGTGCGTGTTGGGCTTATCCTTGTACAACCGGAAGCGTGCCCTACAGTCCATGCAATATGCCCACTGTGGTCGTTGAATAATACCTTCGGCGTACTCGGGGTCTGGCTTTTCGGGGAGGAAGTAGCACCACGGAGAGGGTTGCTCCCCCCAGTTATCCCATATGGGAAGTTTGAGATGTGGGTGGTACTTCTCCGGGTCCACCCAGTAGAAGTAGGTGCACCATTCATCCTCGGCCAAGGGGCACCGGTAGAATTTCCAGTCCGCTAGATCCTCATGGCAGGTATAAACCACTGCCTGCAGGTCGTGATCGCAAAATTCAGGGCTTTCGGGTGCGGGCCCTTGAGGAGGTTTAGAATTACTACTTTGTGACTGTAACATTAGCATGTCGCATGAAACTCACCGATTGGTTACTCCCTTGCCCATCGACCCTAAACTCCGGTCGATCTAGAACGGGGACATATCCCTGCGGCCTCTCCCACCGGGTGAAGTTCTCGAGCGAAGTGGGGTAGGCATTGTGGCAGTTGTTGAGAAATTCGTAGTCACGTCGTTCCGGCCCGTCGATCCATTGGAAGAAGCAACATCGGTCCTTCTGCTAGAAAACAAAGAACGATGCATGAAATGATATTGGTACCCTATACTGTATGGACACCAGTAGGTTTACCTCATAGCCGTGGCCACAACAGTAATGAGCGCGGGAGGCCGTAGCTCCTTGCGTAGACTGCATGATCTTCGCCGGAAGGTTGCAGGCGCAATTAGGTCAGGGCAACTCCGGCAGAACTGGAGCGTCAACACTACTCTTATCCGGATTTTCAGGGCGGGTTAAATTTCGCTTGCTGAAGAGACGATGGTAGAACAACATCGTGCCCTAATTTGTGTAAAGTCAGCTGAAGTTTATTGCCGGTCTATTGCTAATGGATGTGTACCCCTCCACCGGTTTTTATAGTGGTGGTGAGCTAGATGGCCTGTCACCCCTTTGGCAAAGCTGCATGACCTGTCACCCCTCTCTGAAAGCTGCACGACCTGTCACGCCTTTGACAAAGCTGCACAACTTGTCACACTTTGTGAAAGCTGCACGACAGCGTGGCCCAATCAGTCTGAGAAAGCTGATAGCAGCGTGGTGTCAAATCGCATTGAGGGTGACAGGTCGGCAGATTTGATTGAGGGTGACAGGTCGTGTAGCTTTCATTGAGGGTGACAGGTCGTGCAGCTTTGATTGAGGGAGATCGAACTATAATACTTAGGGTTATTGGGCAAGTAGCATTTAGATGCAAACAAAGTTGTAAATGAGATATTTTTCCAGAATATGGTAGTTCAGATGATGAAATAAGCAACACATTGTATTACAATAGTGACAGAATTGCTAGAAGAACTTACAACACCACTGATTATTATGGTGGATCAAGTGATTGTTCCACCTATCTTCGTAGAGTGGGAATGATGCGCAACAATTTCTACATATTACGCAACAAGTTCTACATATTACATCACGGGTACATCACTAATACATAATAGTTGAAATACTCTTGACACCAGCGATAAAGCTTTAGAACTTTCCCGAATCATCACTATCAATGTCAACACCCTCATCTTCGAAAAACTGCCAACGGTCACGTTTGCCGTCATCATCGCTATGGTAGTCACACGAAAGAACCAAATTAGGGCCTACAGCTTCGTGGTTATCTTCTATGGCGCGCTGAAGGAAGCGATCATAAGCTTCAGGGTCATCTTCTTGTTCAGGCCGTACTCCGTCTGTTTGCGGTAATTCACGTAATGTTAGCCTGTTAAGTTCCTGCCCGAGGTCCATCCTCTGCTCTACCCTGGGCAGCGTCCTGTCTGCTACTGTCGATGTATTCAGATGGTCTGCCCACTAAAAATATTGGCATCTAGTAGACTACACGACAATGTTGACATGGTTATATAAAACTCAAGCAGGAGAGTAATCATCAAAACATGAAGAAATCGAAAAACATTTAGGCGTACAGAGAAATTAGGGCATCTATAAAACGGTCGTCCGTTATTTGCCGTAGTGGTGGAGTACAGCATATGAGCTTCCACATGGTAGTTGGGGCAAATTACCCGCCCTGCATTCGCAACCGCTGATCTTGATGCGTGAGACATATCTTTGACAGAAGCGACGAACACTGAAGTCGGTATCTACACGAAGCAAAAAGATCAATAAGAAGCACAATAAGTAATGAGTCAAAATAACTTACCAAGGTCTAGAACTTCGGGCCACCAATATTTAAGTCAGATTAAGCGGCTACTTTGGTTCGAGTTAATAAGTTCAGAAAGTATGTGAACTCCTTTCGGGTCCAAGTAGTGATTATGTCCAAAAATAAAAACAGTCCTTCGCTCAAACGAATAATCTTGTGACATAAATATAGTGCTAGCTCGAAAGAGGGTCCTGACCTCTGGAGAGACTCGAAGTCCCAAAAGAAGGTTATTATTTTATGCAAGAATATTTAATTAAACTTTTTATTCCATTCGAATATTCTTACCGACGTGTGGTATCAACATGATTGAAGGACCTGCTTGCCTTACTCGGAGTTTTCTAGAACGGCGTCGAGATCGACGGGTGCTTGCTTTACTCGGAGTTTTCTGGAACCAGCAGTAGAAAACAGCGTCTCCAACACGAAAACTCCAATTAAATGTTCACGCTCCTAATCCCGTACAAATTGTCTACAACAAAAAGATACGCACCTAAATACTTCTCACCATAATATAACCTTGCCACCCATGCCGAAAACAAATGGACTAGCAATACCTTTCAGTACAGCAGTAGAAGCAACAACCAACAAGGCCTCAGAACGAAGAAAACGACCAGCGCGAAGAGAGAGTCCACTGCAAAGAGGGAGAGAGCCACCAGCGTGAAGAGAGCCACCGGTGTGAATTGGGCAATCCTTCGCTGCGACGCACGACCTGCTTATATATAATCAAACATCATCACTGTGATGTTTACATTAATCACGATTTTCTTACGTACAACTATCTCATTTATTTATAATCACGTTAATTAGCACCATTATTAGCCGTAATCCTGAGTTTCTGCGGCATTGGATTCCGACATAAATTGACTTCACGCGATGCATCACCTACCGGTGTTGTTTCACCCACCAAAGGCAGCCGAAAGTGTGCATGCGAGCTCTGGGAGGGAATCAGCTGGCTTTTGCTTTCAGCATTTCGATTTGACTCGATAGGACGGCAATAATGCAGCTGGTGGTCGGAACGAATCTGCTCGAGGGGGGGGCAGCACAGGTGGCGCGAGGGAGTGAAGCAAACAGAGGGGGCCAGCACAGGTGGAGCACACCGCCTAGCGGAGATAGACGGAGACGGGCACTTTGCAAAGCCTTCTTAGTGCGATGTGACAGCACGGTGCTGTCATCTTTCTCAGACTGATTTGACAACACTCTAGTGCAGGGCAACGAAAGGTGTAAATGAATTTTTTTTGCATAATATGGTAGTCCGTATACCGAATAGCAAATCTGCTATATCCGACCCAAAAAATATCTTCGGACATGAATTTTTATGGGCCACCGAAAAGCCTTAATCATTATGGTTTGTGCGCGACTAGAATAATTAGGATTATTGCGCGAGTACATATTAGATGCAACGAAAGGTGTAAATGAAATATTTTTGCAGAATATGTTAGTCCGTATACCGAATAGAAAATCTACTACATCTGACCCAAAAAATATCTTCGGACATAAATTTTTATGGGCCACCGAAAAGCCTTAATCGTTATGGTTTGTGCGCGACTAAAATAATTAGGGTTATTGCGCGAGTACATATTAGATGCAACGAAAGGTGTAAATGAAATATTTTTGCAGAATATGTTAGTCCATAAACCGAATAGCAAATCTGCTACATCCGACCAAAAATATATCTTCCGACATGATTTTTTACGGGCCACCGAAAAGACTTAATTGTTATGGTTTGTGTGCGACTAGAATAGTTAGGGTTATTGTGCGAGTACATATTAGATGCAACGAAAGGTGTAAATGAAATATTTTTGCAAAATATGGTAGTCCGTATACCGAATAGGAAATCTGCTACATCCGAGCCAAAAAATATCATTGGACATGATTTTTTACGAGCCGCCGAAAAGCCTTAATCGTTATGGTTTGTTCGCGACTACAATAATTAGGGGTATTGCGCGAGTACATATTACATGCAATGAAAGATGTGAATGAAATATTTTTGCAGAATATGGTAGTCCATATACCAAATAGGAAATCTGCTCCATCCGACTCAAAAAAATATCTTCGAACATAAAGCAACATTACCCATCAAAGACACTCATCATAATGTTGGACTACCTACAACATTACACATACAAACTTCATTATAGCAATACAACTGCTCGCATGCTTGGCTCTAACCCAGTCACCGCTTCTGTTGACGGTGGACTATAATGGTAGTCCATACATCAAAGAGCAAACCTGGTAACTTTACATGACATTACATAACATCAGTGGATAGATAGTACTAACCGCACACAAAAATAAAATTACATGAAGGTAACTTTAAAAATGACAGTAAATGATATAACAATACATAACATGTGATGACATGACATTAGCTAACTTCACATAGGCAGCACGGTACATGATATTACATAACACAAAATAAAAGTACATGAAAGTACAACTCGCACTTAAAAAGATTACATGAAGGTACATTGTCATGGTTGCTATGGATGGGTCGACGAACTGGCCCTATTAGGGCAGTTCTTCATTGTATGCCCTACTGTCCTACATATACGGCACTTCCGTGCAGCTGGTCTATCTCCCCACTGACTTGTGTCCATATCGTTACGGATTCGCCATGACTGCCACCGTCCACGACCGCTCCGCTTCAAAGCGTCATTCTGATACCAAGTCACTTGCCCCGACCACAGCTCCCTATAATGCATGTCCAAGCCATAGGAGTTGAACTCCGAAATCCATGTCCCGAACAGATGGTCGGCGCTGAAGTACTCAGAGATGTACGCCATGGAGGACTGACGTAGAGCAGTCCACGCTGCATATACATGCGAGCATGGCTTGTGCAACTATTGTAGCTTATTGAATGTGCATGTCGCCACATCACGTACTGTGCACACTTGTTTACGGTACCCTCTACAATGCCCATCGACGAACTTCTCTCACAGATGCACATCAAACTTTAGCCTGATTCCATCTATGGTGCGGGCGTCGTGCGAGCGAGCCTTCTCAAATTTCTTCTCGATGTATGCACGCATACATTCAAAGAATTGCTTTCCTGAATCTATATGCTTCTTTGCATTCATCCCCTGTTCATGAGTATCCAACAGTCCTGTTCCAGGTCTCCTCCATGATGGCACTAATTGGGAGGGACCAAACACCCTTCAAAACACCATAGTAAACCTCCGACATGTTAGTTGTCATTATGCCATATCTTGCGCCATTCATGTCATGCAATAGGGACCATTTCTCTAGCTCTGGAGCATGCAACTGCACCCACTGAGAGAAGTTGCTGACCTCGGTGTTTGATTGCGTCGTAAGTTTCACGGTCTCTCCGTCGAGCACTCTCCATATGGCCTCAAATTTTCACCTCTGGTTTTGCATGCAGAGTCTCTTGAATGTCTTCATGACTTCCTTGATGCGGAACCTCCCATGTAGGTTCGCGGCAAGATGCCTCATGCACCGGCGATTAACGACATCGTTCCATTGGTATGGTGATCGTGTCCCTCCTTGCATGGTGCTGATGGTGGACATTAACCCAGCATGCCTGTCAGTGATGAGGCATACGTTCAGGCGGTCTTGGACAACAGCTTGCTTCACATTTGCTAGGAACCACAACCAGCTCTTCGTGTTCTCGCTTTCCATGATTGCATGGGCCACCGGGAGTAGCTGATCGTTGACGTCCGCCGCGACCGCCATCAGTATGGTGCCCTTATACTTGCCGGACAGGAAAGTACCATCCATGGTCAGCACAGGCCGGCAGTACTTGAATCCCTGAATAGCTGGTCCGAATGCCCAAAACACACGGTCGAGGACAAAACAGTTTGAACCCTTTGCGGGGTGCGGCCTATCCATCTTGTTGATGTAGGTCCCAGGATTGGTTTCAGCAATCTGGTGAAGCATGCGAGGAACAGGGTTGTACCCCTCTTCATACGTGCCGTACATCATCTCTATAACTTTCTTCTTTGCTCGCCACACCTTCCCGTAGCTAACAGGATATCCCATAATGTTAATCACGTCGGCCATCAATATCTTCGGTGAAACGGTCACATCCGTCATGACCAAGTGAGAAATCAGGCTGGCCACATATGAGGACGTGACATTTCTGTGCTTCGGTAGTGGCTCCGCAAGCACACAAGTGTGGTCCATCAAGACGGTTATCCTAAAGCCCAAACTCATGCCCTTGAACTTCTGGGCACGAATCTTGCCGGGACACTCAGGATCCATGCACTTCATAATGTAGGTCTCCTAGTTTGACCTATACAACTGGTATGTGTGGCTGATGTTCACCGCATATTATTAATTGGTTGCTGGACGGCACTCTTCGTAGGGAAGCGTTGACCGACCAGCAGAGTGTCCTGATCGAAGGCCCACTCCGTGCTGGCTTCGTCTGGCAGCACGAGAGATGTCATCGCCAGATCGTCCAATCGAGAAGACACGTACTCCACATTAGTGGACACAATGCCATCGATTGGAGCTCCATCGTCATCTTCACTGCTATCCATGTCAACTTCCTCATCTTCATCAGATATTGCTACGTCCGCCATGCCTTCTAGGTGCTCGTGGCAGTCAATTTGAGCGGACCACCATTGCTCGATGTCTTCATTCGCCCGAAAGTCATCCGTACCGATGGCCCCAGATGATTCTTCGACGACGACGCCACTGCCACCGCTACCGCCACCGAGGGGACTAGAGGTTTGGACTCTGTCCAGGAAGCGCACATACACCATCGGCCGATGGTGTATCAGCGCTTTAGGGTTCATCACAACTTGCATGTATTCCCCCCACATTGTGCTTCCCACAATCTTGCATAGCTCCCACACGTAGTTGGTGGAACCTCCCACGACTCTAGCATGTACCGCCTCGATTACGAGCTTCTTTCAGGCAGTCACTAGATCGAATGCACTTCTCTCGCACGTACGGAGGTCGGTTAGACTCATCTCCATTAGACCCGAAGCCCGAATCATCTTCCTTTCGCAGTCGAAAGGTCCACCCCATATGGACCCCTCTCGAATAACATTGTCACCATAAAACACGCACAAATCTAAATTTTTTGCCATTTAATACTGACGAATACACATACCATGGGTACCCCCAGTGGCCCAGAACGATAGATGGGCCGATCCAGGCCCAACAATGGCCGAAGGGCAAGTAGGCCAACAAGTGCGACTCAACCCCGATCGAGACGATCGGGAGGGCCTCTCCCCGATGGACGGACGCCTCATGGCATCCGACCTGACCAAGACTCCCACCAAAGGGCGGCGGTGTTGGGCACCAGTCGGAGGTCATCTGCCCCACGGACACGGCGACTCACTGCGACCGTACGGGGGTAGGTGGCCCCTTCCCCAGAAGGTCACCAAAAGTCAAGATATTCATCCCGTCACCCAAACAGGCACAGCAGGCAGGTGCGCTCCCTCTCGAGACGGCACTGGAGTCAAAGCCTCACCTCAGCATATGGCAGATGTACAGGGGTAGGTACGCCACTTCCCAACGGAGCAGAAAACCTCACCACCAGTTGTGTCTACCGGCCAAAGACAGACGACAGCAAATCAATCACAAGAGACCAGGACTCCCGGGCCTGGGAGACTCCATCCTCTTTTTTCCTTTTCTTTTAGACCCCCATGTCGCCTGCCCCCTCAGGCTATATAAAGGAAGGCAGGACCCTCGTAGGGAGGGGGATCAATCGATTCAAGCGAAGAGAGTTAGAAGGATCGACCGTTGAACCTTCCTTCCTCGCAAGGCAAGAAAAACTTGTAAATCTCACCACCGAAGGCAATACAGAACCCCACACGAACTGGAGTAGGGACATTCGGCCGAACCAGTATACATCTTGGGCTCCCTGAGTCAACCATTGAGGGGAGGGAGTGCGCGACCCCCTAGACTTACAAATTGTATTGCCGGTACTCGAAACACCGACAGTTGGCGCGCCAGGTAGGGGAATCGCACATCATCACCGTCACCTTCAGATTCCCATCTCGCTTCCTCGATGGCCTCTTCCATCCGTGGTGGCGCGTTTGCGTCAAGGGGCTGGATCCACTTCGGTGCCCTTGACTTCATCGCCACTTCGACGGGAGAGCCTGTGCTCGTCCCCGCCGCATTCTGGGACCAGGCATCCACCAGGAGCCTAGATACCATTCCCGACGTCCTCGGCAACCTTCGGCTCGAGGCCCCCGTGCGGACCTCGACGCCGGGGCACGTCGTGAGCCACGCTTCCCTCGACTGCTGCGCGTCGGCACCCACGGGCTCACAGCTCGTGGCGACAGCCGGCTATGTGCCGGCCTCCACCCACGATTTGCTGGAAGATTCTTCCAGCCGCAGCTCCAGCTCTGACAGGGAGCACACCACGCGCAGGCCGCACTCCCATGAGTGCAACATGGCGGGCGTTGTGGATCCGTATGCAACCCCTGAAACTCATGGAACTCTCCTCCCGCATACCGAAGCGTGGGAAATGGAGCGCCGACGCGAAGGCACTGACCACCTCCAGGCTCGTCGCGCTGAGCTCCGGCGATAGCGCGAAGAGCTAGAGGCACGAAGGGCCAAACTTGACAAACTCCAGGCCGACCTGGAGCAGTGTCAGTCCGAGTCCCCACCTGCACACAGCGGTGCGCGCTCGCGCGCACACCAAATGCACCACCAACTGGCCCAGGGGTCGGACGGTCTTTCGTTCTTCCCCCATGCAAGCCAAAACGTTGCTGCGGCTGCGATGCTGCTCCACGGCCTCCGAGAACTGGCGGACCCGGAGGACAAGGTCGCGTACCAAAACTCCGGAGACTGGTGGAACGTGCTACCGTCCAGCATGCGCAGGGCTCTGGCTCCCACAACTCGGGTGCCTCCTCCAGCCACCCGAGCCGCCCTTCAGCCTGGGTACAGCGGAGCCTGCCAAATACAGCGCCGCAACCCGAGCCATCCCAGGCCACGCGCACCCCGGTGCATCGTCGCCTGGGAGACAATCGCGATCTCCGTGCCACCCTCGAGGCACGGAGGAGGGCGATCGACACGGCGGCTTAGTCGCGGGTCGTGGACAACGGTCAGTGTGATGACCGCAGTCCGACCCCCGATGGGCCGGGGCCGCGCGCGTTCGGTCGCGCCATCCGCAACGCGGACTTCCCGGCCATATTCCGGGCCCCGATCAACATAGCCAAGTACACGGGGGCGACAAACCCCAGTGTCTGGCTAGAGGACTATCGGCTCACCTGTCGGGCGGGGGGAGCTACGAATGATCTCTTCATCAACCAGTACCTCCCCATTTACCTCGCGAACTCGGCTCGAGTTTGGCTCGAGTACTTGCTCGCGGACACTATCAGGAGTTGGATGGACCTGACGAACCTCTTCGTCGGCAAATTCTAGGGCACGTACAAGCGCCCTGGCAACTCCTGGGACTTGAAGAGCTGCAAACAGCAGCTAGGGGAAACGCTCGGGGACTACATCCGGTGCTTCTCCCAGGCCCCAGCAGTGCAATGAGCTCCCCGACGTCCGTGACGCCGACGTCGTCGGAGCATTCATCTACGGCACCACCTGCGAGGCCTTAGTGCACAAACTGGGCTGCACCAAGCCCAAGACCACCAAGGAACTCCTTGACATCACCACCAACCACGCCTCCGGTGAAGAGGCTATGGGGGCCATCTTCGATAAGAAGAAGGCCAAGCGAGCGCCTGGCGATGAAGCCGGAGCCACCTCTGACTGCTCCGATAAGAGGAAGCGGAAGGGGAAGCAAGGCCGCGAAGGCCGCATGGTCTCCGCCGCCGACCGCCCTGCCAAGCAGCAGGCTCGGCAGGCGCTGGACCACTTCGAAAAGCTGATGGATAGCCCATGTCCAAACCACGCCTACCCCATCAAGCACAAGTACCGGGACTGCGAAGTCCTGAAGCGCTACCTCTCGGGAAACCCCATGACGTTGCGGGGCAAGGGGAAGAAACGTGACCTAGCATCAGATGCCAGGGGCAAGGAAGAGGCAAGCGACGAGTTCCCGGAACTCGACGGCTGCCTCATGATTTTTGGCGGACCAGCGTCCTACGCCGACAAGCGACGGCTCAAGCTCGCCTTCCGTGAGGTCCACACAGTGACTCGCACCGTACGCAGCTACCTCCGGTGGTCGGTGTCCCCGATCGCGTTTGACGGACCGAGAACCCTGACCACGTCCCACAGCCGGGACGCTACCCGCTCGTCGTCGACCCCATCGTGGGGAAGAAGCGCCTGACCAAGGTGCTCATGGACGGCGGCAGCGGCCTCAACATCCTGTATGTTGAGACCCTCGACGCCATGGGGGTCCCTCGCTCAAGTCTCCGACCGAGCAAGGCGACCTTCCACGGCGTCGTCCCGGGCCAACAGGCCCATCCGCTCGGGTAGGTCGGCCTGCCCGTCACCTTTGGGAGCCCGGACAACTTCCGCACCGAAAACCTCACCTTTGAGGTTGTGGATTTTCCTAGCTCCTACCACGCCATCTTGGGGAGGCCGTGCTACGCCAAGTTCATGGCGATCCCCAACTACACATACCTGAAGTTGAAGATGCCGGGACCACGGGGAGTCATCACCGTGGCTTCGTCTTTTCAGCTCGCCTACAACTGCGAGCAAAGCAGTTGCGAGCTGGCCTCGGCGGGCATCGCGTCCGCCGAGCTCACCGACCTTCGTGGGAAGGTCTCCAACTCCGCCCCTGACTCCAGCAAGTCAGGGCCGAGCACCTTGAAGTCGGCCGAGGACACGAAGGAGGTTGCAGTCGATCCCGAGGATCCCGCAAAAACTGTGTGGGTTGGAGCCGCGCTCCTCCCCAAATAGGAAAGCGTGCTCGTCGACTTCCTCCGAGCCAATCGGGATGTCTTCGCATGGAAGCCCTCTGACATGCCGGGGATCCCGAGGGAGGTCGCCGAGCACTCCTTGAACATTCGACCAGGCTCGAGGCCGGTCTCCCAATGCCTGCACCACTTCGACGATGAGAAGCACATGGCCATTGGGGAGGAGATCGCCAAACTTTTGGCTGCAGGGTTTGTAAAACAGGTGCGCCACCCCGAGTGGCTGTCAAACCTTGTCCTTGTAAAAAACAAAAAAGGGCAATGGAGACTGTGTGCTGACTACATGAGCCTGAACAAGGCATGTCCCAAAGACCCTTTTCCACTACCTCGCATCGACCAAGTCGTCGACTCAACCGCTGGGTGCGACTCCCTGTCTTTTCTGGATGCCTACTCAGGCTACCACCAGATAGCAGTGAAGGAATCCGACCAGCTCGCGACTTCCTTCATCACTCCGTTCGGCTTGTTCTGTTACCTAACAATGCTGTTTGGTCTGAAAAATGCGGGCGCTACATACCAGCGATGTATGCAAACGTGTTTCAATGACCAAATAGGCCGTAACATCAAGGCGTACGTCGACGACATTGTTGTCAAGACAAGAAGGGTCGATGACCTCATCACCGACCTCGAAGAAACCTTCGCGAACCTTCGATGGTTTCGTATAAAGCTCAACCCCGAAAAGTGTGTTTTCGGGGTCCCCAAGGGAAAACTACTCGGCTTCATCGTCTCTGAGCGCGGCATCGAAGCCAACCAGGAGAAGATCTCTACTATCATGAGGATGGGCCCGATCAGCAACCTGAAGGGAGTCCAGAGGCTAACGGGATGCCTTGCAGCCCTGAGCCGCTTCGTCTCCCGCCTCGACGAACGAGGGATGCCACTCTACACGCTGCTCAAGAAATCCGAGCAGTTTGTTTGGACGCAGGAAGCCCAGGAAGCCCTCAGTCGACTGAAGGCCTTCCTGACCTCGCCCCCTGTGCTGGTCGCCCCGGCTCCAAGGGAACTGCTCCTCCTCTACATCGCCGCCACGACCCAGGTCGTCAGCGCGGCGCTAGTCGTGGAGCGGGCAGAAGAAGGCCGTGTGCTCAAAGTGCAACGGTCGGTCTACTTCGTCAGCGAAGTACTCTCCGAGACCAAGGTCCGATACCCACAGGTACAAAGGTTATTGTATGCAGTGCTCATCACGAAGAGAAAACTGCTCCACTATTTCGATCGGCACCCCGTCTCCGTGGTGGCCTCCTCACCACTCGGCGAGATCGTCCACAACTGCGACGCCTCGGGGAGGATAGCCAAGTGGGCGCTCGAGCTCAACGGCCATGACATATCATACGTTCCTAGAACGGCGATCAAATCTCAAGTCCTGGCCGACTTCGTCGCCAAGTGGACCGAGGCACAGGAGCCACCTGCCCTCGAAGACCCCAAGTACTGGACGATGTACTTCGATGGGTCCTACACCAAGAATGGAGCAGGTGCTGGAATCATCATCATCTCCCCACTTGGGAACAAGCTCCAGTACGCCATCCGACTACTCTTCGACGCGACCAACAACGTCGCCGAGTACGAAGCCCTCGTCAACGGTCTCCGGATCGCTGACGACCTCGGTGCCCGATGACTCTATGTACACGGTGACTCCAACCCTCTGTGGGAAGGCCCGTTCACCGTCGTAGAGGTCATCCGACCCGGCACCTTCCGACTCAAGGACACCGAAGGCAATCTCATCCCCAACGCATGGAATATAGAAAAACTAAGGAAGTTCTATCCCTAGAAGTTTATTTCGTCCATGTAAACGCCCATCCTTGTCCCTTTCTTCATGCTTCACGCCAAAGTGCAGACGCTCCGACCCACGTCCGACCCTCGCGGTTCCTAAAAGCTAAGGTCATCGAGTGCGCTCCACAAGCAAACAAGCTAGCACAAGAAAGAAATAAAAAACCTACTTTTGAAACAAGAGCGGCTTTATTTTATTATCCCTATTTACAGTACGAGACAAGGGGCCTACAGGATGCCATTCCAACCCTCCACCTCGTGGCGGCTCTTCGTGACCGCCTCGATAAGGGCAGCCCTCGCCCTGAAAAGGCGGGGGTCGGCCTCGATCAGCACGTCGACCCGCCTTGCGTCTCGTCTAAGAGCCTCAGCTTCCATCGCCTCCGAAATCAGCCGCCAAGTCACGTCACGAGTGGCGGGCCCCGGCCAGTTGAAGAAATGATCCACCGTGAAGACACGAAGTCAAGCAGAACAAGGCAAGGGAAGGAAGGGAGGAGGAGAGCGGCTGCATTACTAACGCATCCCTCGCCCCCTTTTATGCCCCAAGGCACAGAAGACGAAGAGGATCGAGTAAGTACGAGGACCAGAAGCCGAAGCGTCCTACGCCGATTCCAACCAAGGCGCGGCCACCCAAAGTTAAGGCGATCCTATCCCTTGAACTTCATGTGTTTATCACGCTTCTTTACCCATCCTCCAAGTTTGAAGTGTTGCGTGGCGATCACGACCCGGTCACCACGCATCACTCAAGGGTTACTCACACTTACTCGGGTCGATGACCCGACCAACCATTTGTCCCTGCTTCGTGGTAACCCTTTCGACCCGGGAGCTACGGCCTACACCTCTTCGGCTATGGTTGCTAAGTAGCGCTCCGCGGAAGAAGGCAGTGCCCGAGTAGAACCGCAAGTAGTTGGTCGGGAACACTCCTTCCCCGCGTAAACACAAGTGAGAGCTTTGCTCGTACATTCGCCCAAGATCGATGCTCTAACCGGCCACTTAGTCCTCCCTCGCGGTAACCCTCTCGACCCAAGTGCTACGGCCTACGCTCCAGCGGCTATGGTTGCTAAGTAGCGCTTTGCGGAAGAAGGAAGTGCCCGGGTGGAGCGACCTTCGGTCGGTCAGAAATACCCCTTTTCTCGTGCGGTGAGCGGTCTAATCCTAGCTCCACTTTTGTGTTCCCGCGATCATGATTAGAACACAACAACCCGCCCACGATCAGGCAACCCCCGTGGTTCATACGGCTACGGTTGTTAGATGTTCATCACATCCAAGGAGCACAAAAATGGACAAAAACAAACTTAGATCGGCCCAATCGGCCAAAGCCCTACCACTTGCTGAGAGTTCATCACATGAATTTACTACACTACGAAAATGAAAATCTAATCCCCTTCCGATTCTTCGTGGAGGATACAGCGCGGCAAAATTCTCCCGGCAATCACCAGAGCATACGGGTCGACCCGGGACTCGAATCCGTCGATCTCCTCCTCAGTTCGATTCCCGGCTATCCCACTGCTGACGGTCTTGAGGTCGATGCCGTTGTAGTGGGAGATGGCGTTGACTTGGCACGACGAGGCACTGCCCGCCTCGCTCGCCATCGCAGCCTCAACGTGGTCTGGCACTCCCGCCAGTACGACGGCGAGGGAGCTCAGACCCGCAGTGAGCCCGCACAACCGGTCGCAGACGCCCCGACTGACCTCCTGAAGGGTCGCCAGCTCGCACCGCTCCTTTTCCGCCACCTGCCGGGCCGTCAGAGCCTTGTCCCGTGCCGTGACCGCTGCATCACGCTCTGCCACAGCCTGCACCCGTGCCTCCGTGGGGACACTCAAGTTCTTCTGCAACTCTGCAAGTTCAAGACTGTGTAAGAAAGCTGCTCCCTCCCAACCGTGATCGCGAGATCAAGGGTTCGGGCAACTTACCGGCCGCGGAAGCTTCCACGACGCGAAGACCTTCCTCGGCCCTGGCTTGGGACTCCTGGTCGAGCGTGGCGATCTCGACAAGCTTCCTCGCTGAGGCCAGCTCTTCTCAAGCGGTGTCCCGCTCAGTGCGAAGTCGGTCGGCCTCCTCACGTGCTGAGTCACACTCGCCCCGAAGGCGGGTCGCCTCCGACTGAGCGAGCTCCTCCGCGGCAATGGCGGAGGCCTTGGCAGCGTTAGCCGCTGACACCTCCCCCTCCAAGGTTTGGTTCATCAGCCGCGTCTCTTGCAAAAGCTCCACGAACCGATCCAGCCTCTGGTCGGCAAGGCTTGTTTTCTCCTGCTCGACGTCCAGGGCCTTCTGAGCATCATGCAGCAGCGCCCCAAGGCGGTCATGATCTTCCTCCGCAACCACCTTCACACCATGCAGGTGCCGAAGGAACCTGGACTTCTCCACCAACCGGCCCTGCAAACGCTGCAAAGCATGATCCGATCCATCAACCGCAGGCACGTCCAAAAATCACAAAGACAGGTTTGTCGACCCTACCATCCCGGTAGGATGAAGTCTTCCGGCGATGGAGTCCAGCACCTTGCTGGAGGATTCGAGGGCAAGGGTCAGACCTTTGCAGATTTGATCGATGTCAGCCTCGACGTCCTGTGCGCCCTTCCGAAGGGCCTCCCACTCCTCGTGCTCCACCGCGTCATCCAAAACGAACGACGAACTCCCAGATGGATCTTCGCCCGGCCAGGAGAGCACGGGCAGCGGCACTGGAGTGGGCTCCGACTGGGCCTTCTCGGCAAGTGGTGCTTCCAGAAAGCCCTCCCGGGGGTCTAGGGCGGCTGTCACCAATTCTTGGGCTACCGTCGCTGGCGCGTCCCCGAGCAGCGGCGGTATGGACCCCTCCAACAGTCGTCTCGCGCCGGCTGGTGGCTCCCCCGGCGGTGGTGGTGGGAGCTCTTCTTCGCCTCCCCCGACCGCAGGGCGAGCTATCAGCTCGGCGAGAGACGCCCCGGATTCTTCGTGCGCCGGTCCACCCGGCAGCACCGCCTCTCCCGTTGCCCCCGCTGGCGACACGAGCAGCGTCAGTGGCACCTCCGGGCAGGCCGGCTCCCCAGTCGGTGCTGTCCCCACGGCTTCCTCGTCCCAAACTTCTATCACTTCTACCCCCGCGGGCAGTGGCAGAGGCATCAGGACTCTCGTAGCCACGGTCAGACTCACCACTTCCTCTACGGCCACCCCCGAGAAGGTCCTATATGCAACAACCGGTCAAGAGCTGCGAGGAAACAACTCGGGTGAAGAGCGGGTCGGAAATGAACGAGGCACTTACTGCGATGAGAGGATGCGCGAACGTTGCGCCCTCTTCAACCGTCTCCCGTGCGGAGGCGTGTCGGCCCTCCGCCTCCTCCGGGATGACCTCGCCAGAAGTATCTCCTCCTGGGGCTCAACGGCACCGATGTCCCTTCCCGCGCCCTCGGTTACTACCTCTCCTCTCTTCTCTCTTGCTATTGCTCTTATTTGTTTCTCACGTTGAATTCTTAGCGCAGATCATCGCAATAGAGGTGGGATATATATAGCCTGTGCGAATGCACCGAAGGCAGGCTTGCTTTCGGCGGATAGACGTGACTGAATGATCACTTAAATCATGCATGCATGGCATACGGGCCCTCTCCTCCCTGCATGCATACGGGGCCTCTCCTCCCTACGTGACACGCACTTACCTGGCCCCTTTAGATTCTTGGCCGTGTTCTTCTTTTTGCATGTGGCGTCTTCTTTTTGCATGTGACCGGTCAGTCATCTTCTTTCTTTGCATGCGCGTCAGACCAAAATGCTGTCACGGCCGTTGTATGCATGCGGAGTCGCGTCGGACGATGTGACACCACGCTGCTGCCAGCTTTCTCAGACTGATTGGACAACACTCTGGTGCAGGCCCAATTGATGATTACTTTTATATGATATACGGACTACCATATTATAGAAAACTTAGGGTTATTGCGCGAGTAGAATTTAAATTTCTAGAAAGGTGTAATTGAAATATTTTTGCGGAATATGGTGGTCCGTACATCAAAGAGAAAACCTGGTCCATTCTTTAAAAAAAACAACCTTCAAACATGATATTTGGCAGGCTGCCGAAAAGGTTTAAGCGTTATCGTTTGTGCGCGACTATACTTAGGGTTATTGCGCGAGTACAATTTAGATGCAAAGAAAGTTGTAATCAAAATGGGGGTTGAAGGAATACCACATTGCATTCATGATGATGCCTTAAGACTTACAACAATTACACATACGAACTTCATTATAGCAATACAACCGCTCGCATCCTTGACTCTAACCCGGTCGTCGCTTCCGTTGATGGCGGATTTGTTCTTGTGAGAACGTGAACCGATCAGGTGTGTGCGTGTCACGGTGTAAGTCATACTAGGTGTCCTGTGCTGCGCTAGGGCCCTCGTCACGTTGGGTAGTTGTTGTGTGTTGATCGTGAAACATTTCATCCACCCACCCATGAGGCTGTATTGGAAAGTACCGTTAGTATAGTGGACAGAAGAGATTGCAATAAGTAATGAAAAATACAAGTAATTACCGATGATGGTTGAAGTGCTGTGGATTGTTGTGCCCACTCGCTGAATTCGCCCCTAGAAACCTTCACCCACATAGTGTTAGCTCATTTTCGTCCTGCGAATCACTTGATCTACAAACAACATACCTGCCATGACAATGACGACGGTAAAACTGCCGGCGCAAATGCCCCCCTCCACGGTAAGCTCCTGCTTGCAAGTCATGATCCTCTGAGTCAACATCGAAGTATGTGTGGACTGCCCGAAACCGAACTCATGCGGTAAGCGTGTAGGTGCGAAGCCCCGAACGGGTGACTCCATCTCCGAATCAATGTCGACGTCGGGAGTTGGACGTGCTGGCGGGGAAGCAGGTGCTGCATGCTGGCGTGTAGACGACGATGGAAGGAGAGAGCGATCCCTGCGTGCGTACTGTAATAGGACATGGCATTGCCAAACAAGTCACATTGAGTAAGCACTATAAAATATCACAAGTAAATATATGCTTTGCACCTGCGTATCCTGAAGTCCAGCATGAGATGAAGACGCTCATGCAAAGCTCGATTGTCTTCCGACCATGTTGGGGCATGATGACCTGGGAGATGGAGGACGAGCGCCTCGCTTAGCACCACGCACGACAAAGTCACTGTGACGACCGCATGTTAATGCCTTCACGATTCCCTTGGCTTCGTCCACCATCGAACGTACAACCGCTTTCATGTCAGACATAGTGGTCCTCTTCTCAGGCTGTAGTACGCTCGAACCCTCCTGGATGATACGGTTCGTACGATCGAACTGTATGAAAATATGGTTAGTAAAAGAAATGTGAATTGAAATATAATGTATATTCGTACCATGTCATCTTGGTATGCTACACGGTGTACAGGGTGGTCGAGGGCTAATCGCTCGGCGTGGGTGACCTCCTCAGCTCTTAAGGGAGGTGTCGTAGTAAGTCATGCATGTGTACGAGGCACATACCACTCCAAGTACGCGACGTATGACTCAAGGTCGTACGGTCGACCCTCCACTATGATGTCCTCCATGGCGGACTGCTCCCATGCACTCGTCCATGGTAACTGTGTGTCACGCCAGTTGTCGCTCTTTTGGCCCCTCCGAGATTGCATGTGGAAATGCAATTTGTAAGTTACACATTACAATTACAAAATACAGATCATATTTATGAATTAAACGTACATATGCACTTTTCGTGGCAAAGGCCGGCCAACTTGAGGGGGGATTTGCTGATGAAGTCCGAATTGGCGCATGACTTTGGCTGGGCAGTACGCCTCCACCATATGACAGAACACAAGGTGGCATATCGTGAACCAGTAAGCATGATCCTGCCCGCACTGATGTGATAATCCATGCGGCACTGTAGTGACCAACTCATTAGCATCCCAGGGTTGTCATATTATTTCATTCTCATGGAGGGTCTCAAAATAGTTATGAAACTCAGGATAGACTCTCTGAGGCCTATCCCTTGCCCATCGCAGTATGCTATGCGTCCACCGAGAACCCATGGTGGGACCATCATTCGGGTGTTCACCGTAGAACTGAGGCAACAACGAGTATGGGTGAACGGGCACCTGAAAGTATGGGTGACCAACAGGAAAGTGCTCCCATGACCAGATCTGTAGCAATGGGTAGCAAACCGCAAGAATGGGCTCATCCCCCGTTGACTTCATGCTGGCCGCGCACAATCCCCTATATGTGGAGCAGAGCACCGCCGATCCGAAACTGAAACCAGGGACATCGTCGAGGTGGGTATCAGCCAAAGCCTTCGCGATGTGGATGTAGCTCGGGTACACAGCATCCCCCTGTGATGTGGGGAACAACACCCAGCCAAATAGGAAGAGCATGTATGCAACAAGGTGATTCCTCACCGTGTGATGCGGCGCATCATCGGGGCATTCCATGTAGCGGCGAAGCCACGATAGCGGAACCTCCATATTGTGCTCAGGGACAACATTACTGAACCTCCTCGGTGGTGGAACTATCGGCCTGGTGGAACTATCGGCCTGCCCCTGATAGGCAAGCCAGTAATATAGGCAACATCCTAGAGGGTGACGGTCATCTCCCCCCAGCGGAAGTGAAAAGTGTGTGTCTCCGGCCTCCAACGATCAACCAGCGCGGACAAGAGAGCCCCGTCCAAAGCGAAGGATTGCCCGATATCCAACATCCGGGCCAGTAGTAGCAGCCCTGACTCCCATAGAGTGGGCACGTACCGCTCGTCCAAGGGCCAGTGCTCCCTCGTGGCCCTAAGACGAAAGACGGTGGGATGACACCTATAAGCCAGATCTTGGCACGATGCTTCGCATCGTAGTATGGGTCAAGCAAAGACTGTGGGTGTCCAGCCATGTCCTGCGAAAATAAACAGAAATTATAAATTCAAAGTTCTGTCCACAATCTGAAATAATATCACACAAGGATTGTAACAAAATTTATCCCACTCAATTTGAATCAAATTAGCACCAAATCTACATTGAGCTAGTTTCGGACCCTACAGTTCGATGCACGAATTTTTATTTAAACCATCGTCCAATTATCTATTTGTGAATTTAATTCAAATCCAGTTCAGAATTACATGTTCTTGCATATTTGGAATGTCCATGTCCTGAGGAACATTTGAGAATTTAGTTCGTGAATTAAGGAATTATGGTTTACTGTGGATGTATCAGGGTTTCGAATATAACACAAATAACCCAGTATGGGGTATCATAAGTACAATGGTACACCCTAAGTATTTTTACAAAATCGTGTCCTTTACCACCTAATGACAATAACAAAAGTCGTTTCGTAATTTTTAACCATGAATCAATCACGTAATAGCAATTTGAATATTTCTTACAGTGAGCACCTACTTAATTAGAAATTAGTGCAAATTAACTGTAAATTCAACGTTCTGTCCACAATCTGAAAGAATATCACACAAGGCTTGTAACAAAATTTATCCCACTCAGTTTGCATCGAATTAGCACCAAATCTACATTGAGGTAGTTCCGGACCCTACCGTTCGGTGCGCGTATTTTTATTTAAACCATCGACCAATTATCTGTTTGTGAATTTAATTCAAATCCAGTTCAAAAATACTTGTTCTTGTATATTTGGAATGTTCATGTCCTCGGAAACATGTTAGAATTTTTTTCATGAATTAAGGAATTAGGTTTACTGTACATGTATCAGGGTTTTGAATATAACACATATAACCCAGTATGGGGTATCATACGGAAGTAGAATGGTACACCCTAAGTATTATTACAAAATCGTGTCCTTTACCGCCGAATGACAATAACAAAAGTGGTTTCACAATTTTTAAGCATTAATTAATCATGTAATAGCAATTTGATTGTTTCTTCCAGTGAGCACCTACTTAACTAGAAATTAGTGCAAATTAACTGTAAATTCAACGTTCTGTCCACAATCTGAAAGAATATCACACAAGGCTTGTAACAAAATTTATCCCACCCAGTTTGCATCGAATTAGCACCAAATCTACATTGAGCTAGTTCCAGACCCTACAGTTCGATGCGCGTATTTTTATTTAAACCATCGACCAATTATATGTTTGTGAATTTAATTCAAATCCAGTTCAAAAATAATTGTTCTTGCATATTTAGAATGTTCATGTCCTCGGAAACATGTTAGAATTTTTTTCATGAATTAATGAATTACGGTTTATTGTACATGTATCAGGGTTCCGATATAACACAAATAACCCAGTATGGGGTATCATACTGAAGTAGAATGGTACACCCTAAGTATTTTTACAAAATCATGTCTTTTCCTGCCGAATGAAAATAACAAAAGTGGTTTCGCAATTTTTAAGCATTAATTAATCATGTAATAGCAATTTGATTGTTTCTTACAGTGAGCACCTACTTAATTAGAAATTAATGCAAATTAACTGTAAATTCAACGTTCTGTCCACAATCTGAAAAAATATCATACAAGGCTTGTAACAAAATTTATCCCACTCAGTTTGCATCGAATTAGCAACAAATCTACATTGAGCTAGTTTCGAACTCTACAGTTCGATGCACGTATTTTTATTTAAACCATCGACCAATTATCTGTTTGTGAATTTAATTCAAATCCAGTTCAAAAATACTTGTTCTTGCATATTTGAAATGTTCATGTCCTCAGGAACATGTTAGAATTTTTTTCATGAATTAAGGAATTACGGTTTACTGTATATGTATTAGGGTTTCGAATATAACACATATAAACCAGGATGGGGTTTCATGTTTCCATACTATTAGTTTTACAATACTGTATTAATACTGCGCTAATATTTTAATAACATGGAACCATTATCTACTCTACTTCCATGGCATGCAATTTTACGAGTATATTATTAAATGCACTTACATCACACCAATTACACAACATTTTTTACAACTTGTATCATTCATTCGTGTACTACCATGATACAACTATAGTTTCATCTTCTACTCATTATACATTTACCATGATAATTTCTACTAATCATGTACAACTACAATGTACTCATATTTACACTAACCTTTCTGAAGCACAACTGATGATTGCAATAGCCGGCGTAACAATCAAATTAACCTTCCGGAACCTGAGCCTTAAAATTAAATATCCAGGTAGTGGCGATATTTTATTTCCGAAGAATACCTGCAAAATACTCATCCTCATCAACTCATCGAAAATATAAACGTACATATTTGTACAAAATATAAATATCGTGAAAATTCCTGCAGAATTACACTTCTAAATTTTCTCTTCCACCTCTTTTTTCTCCCTGCTCTCCCTGCTCTCCTCTCTTTTTTCTCTACCCGAACCCCCTCTCTGGCTGAACTCCCTCACTCCAAAAATTTTCCTTCACACCACGGAGACGTCGGATGACATTTATAGCGCGCGAGGAGCTTCATTGCATGTGAAAGCTGCTGCTTTCGACACTAACGGGACATTTCTATGTCGCAAACGCCGCGCGAATAACTTTCTCCCATGCCAGGCCCCCTCTTTTTTTCCATGCGACGCAAGCATGCAAGCTAGGCCCTCCTTTGAATGCTTTTGCATGTGAGAATCCTTCAGTGAAGAATATCGCATGCAAGCCAGGCCCTCATTTGGATGCTTTTGCATGTGAGAATCCTTCAGTGAAGAATCAATTCTCACATCGGTAATAAAAATAACCCAGCGCTCCCCCACCGCGGTGATTTAAAAAAAAAATGTTTCCAGCTCTCCCCCACCGCTGGAAATTTTAAAAAAGGAAAAAAAATTAAACAAAAAAAACTAGCTCTCCCCGCAACTAGATAATAAAAAATCAAAAAAAATTTGTTTTTTTAATATCCAGCGATTCGGAACCGCGAAATTTTTTTGAAAAAAATTAAAAATTATGTAGCGGTCCGGGACCATGGGATTCAGAATAAAAAATTTTAAAAAAGATTTCCGCGGCAGGAATCCGCGGTATTGTACTATTACAGGACTAATTTTACAATTTTGTTCAGGAAACGACTAGATCCGAAAAACATTTTGCCAGAAAGGCTAGAACAGTAAAAATTTCGCGCACTACCAACAACAGGAAGGAGCACTTACCTCTGCAATAAGTCTGGATAAACTTTTGGAATCGTAGAACTCATAATTATTCCGAGTAGTGTATTCGTCCACTCTCTGTCATGCTTTAAATGATGGAGTAGGAATGCTTTACTACTGTGCAAGAGAGGATATCTCATGCAAGGGTTCAAATCTCGGCGAAATCTCGGAGTTCGGACCCTTCCGAAATTCAAAATACCGCTCGAATGGAAAAATTTAAAAAAAATTGAATTGCTACAGTAATCTCGCTTTTCTCGGCGAGATCTCGCTAATCTCGGACGAGATTTCGGCAAAATGAGCGAAATTTGGACTCTTTTGGCCGGATCAAAGTGAATTTGGACCGGATTTATATTAATTTTTTTTGTGAGCATGTAAATACGTTTCATGATAAGAACATGTAAAAAAAGTGCAAAAAAATGGTGAAAAAAATTTGTGCTTCAAGTGGGATTTGAACCCACAACTTGCTGAGTCTAGAGTCCAAATTGATGCCTTAAACCAACCAATCCAATCTGTGTTGCTTGTAACCAACCAATCCAATCTGTGTTGCTTGTAAGCTACTAGCACGTGAAGATATTTGTAGTCTTAGTCCTCAATGCTAACCAGGAAAGCAAAGGTGCGGCACTTATTGGGTCACGAGCTCCAGCACCATTTTGTGACTTTCTTATCAGTCAGAGAGCTCTCCCCTCTCGCTTGCGACACATCTCCGGCGGTCCGGCCAAATCCGGCGACGTCCAGCCGTGGAGCTGCACATCTCGCCATAAAAATGGGAGATCTCGGCGAGATTAGCTCCAATCTCGGGATGAGTAAGCGAAATCTCGGCTGATGCGTGAAATATTTTTCTGTTTTGGTGAGTAAGTTATATCAATTTCTAGCTATTGTTTTGGTGGATTTAGATTTGAGTTATGTTGTTAATTGATGGAATTAGTATGTTTGGTTACCGCTGCTCCAAGTTTTGTCCGTTCTATTCTAGAAATTATTCGTTTTTTCCTCCTTGTAGTGAGTACTTACACACAAGAGAAATAATGATATGTCATATTTCCCATGAGTATAATTGTTATCAATTACTTCTCATGTTTGATATTGCAGTTTTGTAGTCACTTTTAATGAGAAAGTCACAAGGACCATTAGACAATTTTCGTCACAATTGGCTGCCAAGATGAGACCACCCATAATGTGAGGACCCTATGCTAACACCACTGTCAATGACATTTTCAGGCCTGTCATTCGTAGTCGACCAAGTAGAACAACATGTTGTTTACTCCACCTCTTACTCGGGTTGAGGAAAGTGAAAGAATGAGGTTAAGTGATTAGTAATTAGTATGCTATTAAGTGTTAAGTGATGCTTAGTTGTTAGCTTGGTGATAGTAGGTGTTTCGTATGATAATAGGAGCTTGGTAATTAGCTAAAATGCTGCCGAAATTTTTAACTTCTCAGTTAAAATATTTCTCTATAATACATAGGATGATAGGAACATATATAAAACTTTTCAAATGACTTGAAGTTCATTTGTTACATTTGAAAAATCAAAAACTGAATTTATATACGGTTTTTATGACGACTTTACCACTTTTAGATTTTTTAAAAATTCCTCATACTTGATCATCATCTCAAATTTTTATGGGAATATTAGTGATGTGTTAGGACTATCCAAAAAAAATTCAAAATTTTTTGACGTGTTTTGGACCATTTTTCAAATGGTTCAATTTCGGCCGAGATCTCGGATTTCCCGGTTGAAAAATAAAACAGATTTAAAATTTGTTTTTTGTATTTCGTTCAGATTTTATCCAAAATTTTCGAATCTTACCGAAATTTTGGATTTCAGACACCTCCGAGATTTGATCCAAAACAAGATTTGAAACCTATCTCATGTGCGTAGACTAGACCCAAGTACGCTACGCAGTGCCGGTCTGCACGGGGTGACGCCAACGACCGTCACAGTCGGCAAAGTCACCTGTGGCCACTGATTCATTTGTGGTCGATGTCTGTATTACAAAAAAGTCTCGCTCCCACCATACACCGGACCGGACGGTGTAATCTTCCGAGCAATCTCTGATGTTATTAAGACTAGTTATATGCACGTGCGTTGCTACGAAAAACAAAATTGATAACGAAAAATAAAGATTAAAAAATAAAAAAATACTATTTCATAAGATCAAACATCTATGTTTAACGCTTCGTTTCTTGCAAAAGCTGGCTAATTAAAGCAACGATTCGTTTCTTGCGTAGGGCAATTAAGCAGGGCAATTAAGTAGGGCAATTAAACAGGGCAATTAATGTGACGTGGGAAGAAACTCTCACTTTATATAGTAGAGATTAATAATGCTAGTGCTTCCACCAAAGTAAAATACTCTAACTAGTACAGTGCCTATGTTTTACAACAAAAGTCCAGAGACTTTAAGTCAAAAGCTTTCCTAAATCATAAGTCGTATGACTTGAAATCCTTCCCGAAATAAATAATAAGATTAGTGTTAAGTACCTAGTGTCGTAGGCCTGAAGTATCCATTCCCTCCGGCAGGCGGGGTAAGGTCCTCACCTCCATCCAGACTATACCAATCCATAACGCGACACACAGGAAAGATGAGGCGGGGCATGAATCGGACTGGGAAAACGAGAATGCGAGGGGGCCGGCCCAAGCGACGAGGGAAATTGCGAAGGAGGCTTCCCTCGACACGCCGTTGGACATGGCCGATAGGATGTCCAGTCTAGCCTGCCGCCCTGTCGCCGCCTACTGAAAAATGCCAGATATCCTCAGATCGATCTAGAGCCGGTTAGTACGTATAATTCCGTTAGAACCCTCGAAAAGGGAACATGACAAAAGAACAGAAATGTAAAGAATATATGAAAACCCCATGTAATGACCATTTAGCCCTCGGTCCGGAGACAGTTGGAGGCTGGTGTATGAGAGGCGGCTGTAAAAGGGCCTGAAATCCTTTGTCGGGGCCGGTCGGAAAAAGAGCCTGTCTTTGCATACGATTGTAGCTATCCTTCGTCAGCTTCCCTATAAAAGAAGCACCAAAAGAAAAGAAAGAAAGAAAGACCAAGTTCTGTTAGCGAGGTCGAATCCCGCAACAATGGCGTCGTCCGTGGGGAACCAACAGTTCAAGGAAGTCATTGCTCCCCGGCAAGCGGAAGAAAGAAGCTCCTTGTAGCCATGCCGCCGAAGAAGGCAGCGGTGACTACCTCCAAGGGAGTCACGATGATGACCGAAGGAGGATCGGGAAGGCCTCTGAGGAGTCGGTCCCGCGACCAGCCCCTGCCTCAGGGGGCCGAGAGCCCCGGCGAGGACCCGACCCTTGGAGAGGTGGGGGGAACGCTAGGGGCACGTTTTCCACAGCCCGCAGCCACAGCGCGCAAACGTCCTCCCAAACGGCGGCCGCGGGTTGCAGCCCGATCGACCGTAATCCCAGAAGAAGGCGAAGCGGAGGCCTCAGCTCGTCCTGGCCGCCGCGGGGTCGCTCGCGGGAACGGAGGCACTCCTGAGAGAAGCACGAGGGCACAGGAGACGCTCGACCCCAACATCCAAGCGCTAATGGAAGCGAACGAAAGGCTTACGGCCGAGGTAAAACGCCTGCAGGAGCAACAGGATCAGGGGCATGACGAATCGCAGGACGAAAGCCCAGACCACAAGATGTTGTCGCCAGTGCATGTAGGCGTGGTCTGGGACGACGATGACCCAAACCCGCTTTGCACTCGACTCCGGATGAAGAGATGGCCCTACCCTGGGAAGTTTAAGTTCCCCACCATCAAGCCATACAACGGCAAGGTGGACCCGCGAGAGTTCCTTCGTGTCTACGGCACTGCCGTGGAGGCCGCGGGGGGAGACGATGACATTAAAGCTAAAGGGCTCTTGTTGGCGCTGGAGGGGATAGCACTCTCATAGTACTCCTCTCTCAAGCCAAGCTCAATCGCGAGCTGACCGCAGCTTCGCGCCAAAATGGAGTCCAACTTTCAGGGCAACTTTGACGGGACGAAAGAAGAAAGTGACCTGTTTTGGTGCGGCTTCGGTTCCGAAAACTACTCCTGCTTCGGGTACTGTGCGAACGTCGGATCTAGCGTAGCAAGACGAAAACCGAAAACGGTAAATAAACGATAAACGAATGAAAACGACGAACGAAAACGAAAACAGACGAAAACAAAAACAGAAAACGGAAGCGGACGGAGGGGAATTGAGGGCGATTTGGGCATTTTTAGAATTTTGGGAGCTTTAAATGGGGGAGCGGAGGTCGTTTTTTCGACTCAGTGGCGCGAAACGATCAAGATGGGGTATTTGTGGAATTTTTGGGGTTCCAGGGATTTTGGGGGATTTTGGATTATTAAAAAATATTTCGCGGATTATTTAAATCCAAAAAAAAAAAGAAAAACGAAAAGGAAAAAGATTCTGGGCCACACAGAGAAAGCCGATCTGGCCCAAAAGGCCCACGGGGGCGCACGGCCCCAGCACTAGGCGGGCGGCCCGGCCGTCCGAGAGGACAAAGAAGGGGGGGCAGCTATAAAATACTTAGGAGGCCAACGGCATAAGAAGTAGACCCACAAAATGGCCCCCGTACCTACGCTGTCTCATGCCCTAGTAGTTGCATCCATCCTCCTATCCTCTTCCTCGAGCGTACTGTCATCCGACGACCGTGAGGCCCTGCTTTGCCTCAAGCTGCGCCTCTCCGATCCGACAGGCGCACTGGCCGCATGGAACAACAACGCCTCACTTGATTTCTGCCGCTGGCATGGCGTCTCCTGCAGCAAACGTCGTCGTGTTTCTGCGTTGGACCTCGAGGGGGCAGGCCTTGCTGGCCAAATCCCGCCTTGCATATCCAACCTCACTTCTCTTGCAAGAATCCACCTCCCGAACAACCGGCTTACTGGGGCCATCCCACCGGAGCTTGGCCTACTCGCCGGACTCAACTACCTCAACCTCAGCTCCAACTCCATCGAAGGGGAGATTCCGTCCAATCTCTCATCTTGCACCGGCCTGGAGGTCATCGCGCTTGGGAGCAACTCCATCGAAGGTGAGATCCCGGCAAACCTTGGTGCACTCCCCAGCCTTGTGTCTCTAGATCTATCCAGCAACAACCTGTTGGGAAGGATTCCAGTGTCACTCGGCAGCTCGGCCGCCGCTCTAGAGACTGTTCTTCTTTCCGACAATCACCTCGTCGGGGAGATCCCACCGTTTCTGGCGAACAGTTCCTCGCTACGCACTATCGCCCTTGCCAACAACAGCCTCAGTGGCGGCGCCCCGGCATCCCTTTTTAACGGCCCCTCCATCCAAAAAATTGACCTTCGTACGAACAACTTTTCGGGGCCGATTCCTCCCTTCACCAACTCGTCTTCATCCCTCAATAGTATCGATCTTACCTGGAACAGCTTCTCAGGTGAGATACCATCCTCTGTTGGAAACTTGTCATCCCTTTCTGCTCTCTTGCTCTTTTCAAACCAACTTCAAGGCAAAATACCAGAGAGTCTAGTTAGGGCGTCAGGCATGGAATTTCTTGATCTATCTTACAATAATCTGACAGGGATTGTGCCCAACTTTGTTTACAACTTCACGTCCCTCTTGTTTCTTGGTCTAGGAAACAATTCTTTTGTAGGAAGATTACCTTCTGACATGGGCAATGCTCTCCCAAACCTCAAGATACTAGGCATGTCTGCGAATCAGCTCGAGGGACCGATCCCTCCATCGCTAGCCAATTCCTCTAACCTCAAGGAAATCTATCTTTCGACGAATTATTTCAGTGGGGCTATCCCACCTTTTGGATCCCTGCCAAATTTGACTACATTGATGCTGTTTACCAATATGTTGGCAGCCGGAGACTGGACCTTCCTCTCCTCGCTAACGAACTGCACGCAATTAGAGTACGTAGGGTTGTTCGAAAACAACTTGCATGGTGAGTTGCCGAGATCGCTTGTTAGTCTTCCCAGAAGTTTGGCTACCTTAGCTCTTGGGTCCAACTACATAACTGGAACTATTCCCCCAGAGATTGACAACCTTGTCAACCTCAACATGCTTCATCTCGAGGGAAATTTGTTAACTGGGAATATACCTCATACCCTCGGCCGTCTGTCCAATTTGGTTGTCCTCAGCCTATCACGAAATCAATTTTATGGAGAGATTCCTTCTTCCCTGGGAAATTTGAATCAGCTAAACGAACTTTATTTACAGGAAAACAATCTGGCGGGAACCATACCAGTGGAATTATCTCGGTGCAAAAACTTGCTAGCCCTGAACCTCTCTTGTAATGCACTCAATGGAAGAGTACCAAAGGAGCTCTTCAGTAATCTGAATCAACTGAGTTGGCACCTTGATTTGTCATACAACCAACTCACAGGCTCCGTGCCATTTGAAATTGGCGGATTGATCAATCTTATTTCTTTGAACATATCGCACAACAAATTCTCCGACCAAATCCCGTCCACGCTTGGTAGCTGTCTCTTGTTGCAATCACTCCATATGGAAGGGAACCACCTAGAAGGGAACATCCCGCAATTCTTGATGAACTTGAAAGGAATCGTGCAGTTGGATTTATCTCAAAACAACTTGTCCGGTGAAATACCTCTCTTCTTTGAGCAGTTTAGCACGTTGGAATATCTAAACCTATCCTTCAACAACCTCAATGGACCAGTCCCAACAAAGGGGGTCTTCGCTAATGAAAGCCAAGCGTTTGTACAGGGGAATCCACGGTTGTGCACGGATATCCCGATGCTACAGCATCTACCATTATGCTCCGCACCAAAGTCTAAAAGGAAGCATACCTTTCTTGTGCCATTGCTAACTGTTTTATCAGTTCTTACTGCACTTTTGGTGCTCTTCTTTGTCATTAATTACAAAAGGAAGAGGAGGGAAATGGGAAACCAACTGGAGGTAGACCGCCCCTGCAATGACCTCAAAACGCTGTCCTATGGTGATCTAAGGAAAGCAACAAATGGTTTCTCGGTGTCCAATTTGATAGGCACCGGGCAATTCGGGGCAGTGTACAAAGGTGTGTTGCCTTCGGAAGATGATCCAGTTGCTATCAAAGTATTCAAGCTCAATCAGCGTGGAGCCGTTGATAGCTTCATTTCTGAATGTGAGGCGTTAAGGAGCATCCGCCACCGAAACCTTGTGAAAGTGATCACCGTGTGCTCCACTTTTGATCCGATGGGAAATGAATTCAAAGCTATCGTCTTTGAGCACATGGCAAACGGAAGCCTCGAAAGCCGGCTTCATGATAAGCTTCGCCGATACCCTGGTCAGAGCTTGGCTGCAAGGTTATGCATAGCAGTAGACGTAGCTTCTGCTTTAGATTATCTTCATAACCACTGTGTGCTACCATTGGTTCACTGTGACTTGAAGCCAGGCAATATCCTTTTTGACGATAGCGACAACGCCCATGTCTGCGACTTTGGTCTGGCAAGGTTTCTCCATGACTGCTACTCTTTCGGAGAACACAACGTGCCCACAAGCTTCGTTGGACCAAGGGGATCCGTTGGATACATCGCACCTGGTGAGTAGAGCGACAGTATTGCTTTGATTGATTGATTGATTGATTACTAGTCTGTTGTACATTATTACTCTTTTCAGTTGACAAGTAATGTCATGTTATCCTGTGAATTAACCATCTCGCAGAGTACGGCATGGGTAGCAAAATTTCAACCGATGGTGATATCTATAGCTTCGGTATTGTTATTTTGGAACTACTCACAAGGAAGCGCCCTACGGATGGATTGTTCAAAGATGGTTTGACCCTTCACAAATACGTAGCGGCGTCATATCCACATTATAACGAAGTTTTGGACCCTGATCTTGCTACACATGTCAGAGCTGAGCAACACAGCCATGCTTCAGAAGGACAAGAACGGGTGCAAAGTTGCATTGCGAAGCTTCTTAATCTTGGTCTTTTGTGCTCTAATGAATCACCAAGAGAACGGCCAAATGCACACGAAGTTTGTACGATCCTAATAGAAGTAAGAGAGGAGTTCTTCTCATATAGCAACCGGGAAGGAGAATCAGAAGATGCGTGAACAAAAACAAAACAAGAGCTCGCCCTGCAAGATAGATGTCTAGTTGTTAACGTTAAGAATAATACGTTTCGCGTGTGTGCTTAGCGGGAGAGTCTTGCGTTAGCTTGTCGATATAGCTGCGTATGAGATATGTGCTGTAATACAACAGATATTTTATCTATTTGTAATTCAGTTATCTCACCTTTCTCCTAATTGGAGCTTACGGGTGTTCCTTTTTCTTTTTCTTTTCCTGGCCACAAGTTAGTTGTTAGGATATTGTTAATTTTTGGTGATGACACATTCAGTAGTGGTGCCACACAGCGCCTCTCCCTTCACTCCCTCTCCCTTCCACACATTAACTTGTGACGAAGTCCTAATAGTATGAGATGATGTGCTGTAATACAACAGATATGCTATCCATTTGCAATTCAATTATCTCACCTTTCTCCTAACTGGAGCTTGCGCGTGTTTCTTTTTCTTTTCCTGGCCACAAGTTAGTTGTTAGGATATTGTTAATTTTTGGTGATGACACATTCTGTGCTTCCACACAGCGCCTCTCCCTTCAATCCCTCTTTTTTTTCTCTTTCCCATCCCTTCTAACACAAAAAAAATTCGAGTCAAAACTTTCAAATAAATCAGAACTTTCGGCTTAAAAACATTCTGAGAGACCATATGGTGCTTTACCCATGTTTGTGATGAGTAATTGATTGTGTTTGAGCCTGTAGTGCTCACAGTTGAGTTTGATTTGAGTTTGTTGTATTTGAAGCAATTTAAGGTGATGTCGATCAAGGGTGGTACTATCGACTTCTAGATGGCGGTAGTTATTTTCTAGAGCATGCATTACTGGTTCATGCTGGGTGGTACTACTGGTCCCAGGTTGACAGTAGTACCGGCCGTGGGATGGCGACACTCCCAGCCCTGGGGGCAGTATCCGCCTCGCGGTCCCACGCAGTTCCTGGTCGTTCTGCGGGCACATGTGGGATCAGCGCGAACTCGAGGGGCACCGAGTAAAGGACTCGAGCTCGAAGAATGGGTACCTCAGCGCTTCGGCTCAGCACACTCCTCGGAACAGGCTCTTCCAGGGTGTAGTCGAGGGCCGCTTTCCCGAACATCTCGTTCATCCTGTCAACCACCCAGGATTCTTTTGGCGCTGCTGAGGGCCATGCGAGAGTCAGTTTAAAGAAATATAAACACATATCAGCTCGAGCTCAGGAAGCTTCATTAGGGCAAGGAAACTTACCGACGGGGGCTTCGCGAGTGGGGTGCCTCGCTCCACGATCTCGAAGAACGGGTGGAGCCTCTTTCGCAGAGGGCACACCCGGTTCCGCAAGAAGTTGCTGGCGATGGCTTGCTCGGTGAGGCCGCGCGTGGCGCAGATGTGGATGGTGGCAATGGCTTCTTGGTCCGCGTCGAGCTCGCCCGGCTCGGGGGTCTGGCGTTTGGTGCTGATGGGGGTCCCGTCGTAGACGAGGGTGCCGTCCTCCCCCTTTTTCAGGTAAAACCACCTCTCGGACCAAGGGCCGAGGGAGTCACGAGCACGGAGAAGAGGGAAGGACCAAGGAAGCCCTGGTCGCAGCCGGAAGTAGAGGCACCCAACCACGGGGTCCTTTCCGGTACGGAACAAAGAGAAATAGCGGAAGAAAAGAGAAGGGGTGGGGACGATCCCCAGGAACGCCTCGCACAAGTGAGAAAAGATGGAAAGAAGGAGGACAGAATTGGGCACCAGGTTGATGAGCTCGATCTCGCATTGGACGAGAACTGAGGCCAAGAAGTTGCTCTCCAGCGTCCGCAGGCCGAAGAGCATGTACTGCTTGGTGCTGACAAGCTCGTCCTCTTGGGGCTACGGCTCGGTCTCCGCGCCAGGAAGCCGCCAAGTCGTCGGGTCTAGCAACCCTGACTCCTCGAGCTCCCTCATCCTCGCCGCGAACAACGCGCTCTTTCTGAACTTGGCCATGAGTGCTCGCGAGGGCTTGGTTGGGAGGAGGAAGGAAGTTTTGGGCAAGAAGAGGGAGCGGGATCGTATAAGATTTGGGGATGTTTTCCTCGGGAGGCGAAGTGACCCGGTACACATAGGGTCCCGGCCCCTGATGGCTGGGAGTTATTGCGCCTCAAAAGATGCGTCGGGTGCGCTTGGGAAATCGCGCCAAGGCAGCTGGCGACACTACGGAGGAATTTGAATCACCTCTGTCGCTCAGACCTGGGCGACGAGGCCTGAGGGATCTTGGCCGAGGTCAGGGCACCCGACGCGGCGCCGAGCTAAACTTAACCCGAGGGACGCTCCCCTCCAAGATTTTTTAGGCTCAAGGTCCTCTTCGACAACTAGGAGAGACTTGAGCCTCGGGGGCTAGATGTTGGAGACCGAGATATCCTACCCAGTCTTGCGCATGGTCAACGGACCCCAGCCTGAGCCCGGGCTCGTAGTCCGAGCTCGAGCCTCTTGCCACCCCGACGATCAGGCGGTGCCCGTGCGACCTCGAGCAAGGGGACTGAACGCCATCACACACGACCAAGACCTGGAGCTCGGGAAGACCCGGTCAGGGGGATGGCGGTTACCCTGATTCGCAAAAGCAGGACGTGAAGCGGATGTGGGCGCAAGACTCGGGGTAGTTGCGATCCGGATGGAGCGCTCGTGGGACCACCCTTTCCGGAAACCACTTCTGACCGTTCGCCAAGAACGGGAAGGGGGGACTGGTAATTCGTGTATAAAATTAGAAATAGAGCTCTTAGCTCTGGGACAGAATAACAGACATCACTTGTACTCACACTTAATCAATCTCTTCACCTCGGGGCAAGAATGGAATATATCTATTACCCAGCTCGGGGGCTCGAACAAGTATAACTCTCGGTGTCATTCGTCTTATACTTCCATAGATCGTAACAGCAGCAGCGACGACCTCCCGAGGGACGAAGCTAGCTTTCGGGTCCCTGCTAACATACCCCACCGACTTCATCTCTGCGGTCAGGCGATCTCGATCGTCGACAGTAATTTTCTTAATTATTTTGTAATATCTACCGGTCATTCTATGTGTTGTCTATAGTAAAAACAATTTGTATTTTATATTTTTACCATTACGAGCCTTTATATTTTATATTAAATAATATTTTTGTAACTCCGAACATCTATTCTAAAAATTCTGGATTCGCCGTTGCACCACGCCCACTCGCTGTCCTGGCCACCGACCGCCGCACCACCGTCTTCGGTGAGCCCCGACCCTCTCCAAGTGCTTCACACTGTGTTCCCGACCTCCGCAATCCCTAAGAGCAGAAGAGCGCACAACCATTCAGTGGTGGAGCACGTCACTGCAAGCGCAGGAACCGGCGAGCAAAGGACCACGAAACAAGAAACATAAAAAAAAAAAAGCGCAGCGTCATATAGAACAAACTAAATCCAACAAGTGCTATATAGAGAGCACATCTATGAAAGCGAACGGAGAAAAGGAGGAACTGAGCAGCGGCAGGGGGATTTTTTTACTGTAGAGGCATCTATCCTGTTTTATTATTTTTTTCTAAAATTAGTCTTCATGTGAGGAGTTTTGCGAAAATGATATCTATTTAAGTGCAAAAGATCTAACAAATAACGAGTATGACTTACGGTGATCTGGTAACTCAGAAAGGACAAAGGAATCGTCGGTGCGGCTGTAAAAGTGTTAGGCTTATTTCCTCGGTGCATGAAAGCACGTAAGTCATACTCGTCGGAAAAAGCACAACAAACAAGGCGGCAAGACCTGACCGTGCGTGGGTTGCTACCGCCCCACTTCCCTAATGCGCGCCATTTTTGACCACGCTCTTGACAGTTTGACTGCTACTTCTAGTGCGTTGAGAGCTTGACGAATTTTTTTTTAAAATAATACTTTTTTAAAAAAAAATTGCGGTTTTAATACTTGAAAAATCAAAATTGCAAAATTAATATGTAATCGCCAGACCGTACGACGAATACCCTATTTTCGCCGAACCGTGTGGCGACGATACACTAAATCCGTAGTTAATCTGCTACACGAGAATCAAGGCTATTTTCGCCGTATGATATGACGAAGACCCTATTTTCGTCATACAGTTTGACGAAAATAAGATATTTTCGTCATATGGTACGACGAATACCCTATTTTCGCCATACGGTAAGACGAAAATAGCCTTAACTAAACAGCCGACGGTTAATCGGCTTTAATCGAGTAATTAGGGTATTTTCGCCATACTATATAGCGAAAATAGGGTATTCGCCGTACGGTATGGCGATTACATATTAATTTTGCAATTTTAATTTTTTGAATATTAAAACCGTAATTCTTTTAAAAAAAATATTATTTAAAAAAAATCAGAGCTGGACTATTTAGCCCCCATCAGTTCCTTTTTGACTGCTACCTATAGTGCGTTGACAGCTTGACTATTTAGCCCCCCATCAGCTCCTTTTTGACTGCTACCTATAGTGCGTTGACAGCTTGACTATTTAGCCCCCGTCAGTTCCTTTTTGACTGCTACTTATAGTGCGTTGAGAGCTTGACTATTTAGCCCCCGTCAGTTCCTTTTTGACTGCTACTTAGGACATGTACAATGGTATAGATGGCGGCTGTCTATAATATAGTTTCACATCATTTACAGATAGCACTAAAAATAATTCATACAATGGATCGTCTATAGAGTTGTCTGTAGTGGTCTCTCATTCAATTAACAGACTGTCTATACAATGGTACACAAAATGTAAAGTTATCTATTAAATAGTAGACAACAGTCTTCTTTCTCCTTCTTCTCTCCCCTCCACATCATTTAAAATCCTACGTGTCATCTCTTATAGACAGCTAAATATAACCATTGTACATGCCCTTATAGTGCGTTGAGAGCTTGACTATTTAGCCCCCATCAATTCCTTTTTGACTGCTACTGCTCTGTTATTACATAAAAAATTACAATTAAACATGATATTTTATGGGCTTAAGCGTTATCGTTTGTTGTCGAGAATATAATACTTAATGTTATTGCACTAGTAGAAATTACATGCAAAGAAATGTGTAAATAAAATATTTGTCCAAAATATGGTAATCAATATATCAAAGAGCAAATTTGCTCTGTTATTTGCAAAAAATTACATTTAAATATGATATTTTGCGGGCTGTTGAAAAGGCTTCATAATACAGGAATTTCGGTATTGTCGCCATACGACTAAGCGATAACTGATTGTCGTCGTACGGATCGGCGAAAATAGCTATTGTCGCCATACGGTACGGCGATAACGGCTTCTTTCCCCTAAACTCTGACGGCCGACTTTAACTGCGTAATTAAGCATAGTCGCCGCATTGTTTGGCGAAAATAGCTATTTTGCCATACCGTTCGGTGAAAATAGCTATTTCGCAGTACCGTTTAGCGAATAGGTGTTATTTTTGTAATTTTTATTTTTCGCGTATTAATATCGTAATTTATTTTAAAAAAATTCCCGGAGCTGGCGAGCAAAAGAGCACGAAACAACAAACATAAAAAAAGCGCAGCATTATACATAGAACAAACTAAATCCAACAAGTGCTATATAGAGGAGAGGACACATCTATGAAAGCGAACGGAGGAGGAACTGAGCAGCGGCAGGGCAGAAAGGAATAGAAGCGACTTGTTCGAGGAAGGCCAGTGCACCGTACAAGGGAAGTCCCCTCCCCATCAAAACATAATTGGAGCCACAACCCAAGAATGCGCCGCCCAATTGGGCCGGCATGTACACAAGGCAAGGCAGGGAAGCCCAAACCTGCCAAATAGAGGAAACAAGCCGAACGGCCCAGAAAAAGCAACCTGCAAGCGCCATTCGTTGCCAATTCAGACCAGGAAGAGATTTAGAAGCCACTTATCCACATGCATACCATATTTAATAATAACAAAACATGACATATTAATTAATTAATTAATTAATTATAATAACCTTCTTACAGCGGAAGGAAATGCGGAAGGAAATGCGCCTTCCTCACGTACGCCACGTAGGATGCTGCCACTGTTCCTTCCTCCGGTGCGTTCTAACGTGTTGGCTATCGCGTTTGCGTTGCGTCGTCCCCGGTTCGCTCGTGCGCGTGGCCTTCATCGGCGTCGTCCCCGATTTGCTGGTACGCGTGCCCTTCATCGCGTTCGGACGCGAGGGTGGGATAGCATTGTTTTCTGGGACACGGCCTGCCCTCGATTGGTGCGCCTACGGCGTTTCTGCAGCCGTCTCGTCCTCGCGCGCTCCGCCGGTGTTGGCCCATCGTTTTGTGCCGCGTGTTCTTTCTGCCGTTCGTCTCCGTTAGGCCGTGGGTTTTCTTCGCTTCTCAGCGTTTGCTCGATCCGTTCGGTGTTTGAGGGACCTGCTTTCTCTGTTCTCGTTTTCGTCTCTGTGTTTTTGCCCCGGTTAGCTTGTTCCCATTTGGTGCCTCGGCGGTTCACGGCATACCTTCCATTCGCTTCCCATTCCGTGCTTCGCCGGCTGCCGGGGTAGCCTACGTTTGCTTCATCGCGTGCCAAGATTCTTTCCTGCTTGGTCTGGCAGTTAGATTACGGGCCTCTGAGTATTGACGAGTTTTGCCCTTCTGCACAGGTTTGTCGTTGCGGTTGGTCCTCGTTTGGTGCCTCGTCGGGTGTGCGATGTAGTCTCCATTCGTTCCATCGCTGCGTATGCCAAGGTAATTTGCTGCTTGCTTTTGCGGTTCTATTTGGAGCCTATGGGTATTGACATTTTCCCCCTTTTGCGGTGCTTTATCGTGGCGGCTATTCATTTGCTCCACGGTGATGTTCTTCTTGCTCTTCGTCGTTGGCATTTCTCTCGCATTGTGTCGTCTTATCTGCCTGTGGTGTGTGCTACGGGTTACTTCCCGTTAACCCCCGCGCTGCCAGCAAAAAATACAGGTATCGTTGTTGTCTCTGATTTTACCTTGTGCTTATATTTAGTCCGTTTCTCTTCATTACGTTCTTGTTGCTTCACTGAGTTCGCCTCCTAAAATAACTGTTCATGTGCCTTGTTCTTTTTGTTTGGTACTTCTTCCTACTGATTTCAGGCGGGTTGTAGAAAGGGAGGTGGCTCAGATTTCCAAACATTGCCAGATCGAGGTTCTCTTCGTCCTGCTTTACTACCTGAGGTTAGACTATCCTATTACGTTATATCCATTTGATTGGTTATTTTTTATGCTATGCCATTTGTGTCGTTATTGTTGATACGATTTTGCTTTATCGTGTGTGCGCTCCCTAGAGAGATGCTGTTAGATCCATGATGTTATGGTTGACTCTGTTAGATTATTAGTGTTCATCGTTCCTATATTTGGTTCATCGTCTGGTTATGCGTGTGCATGTGCTTTGTTTGGGCTGTTTTTTTCCTTTCGTTGATGCGCGTTGGGTGTTTTGGTATTTCGCTCTTCAATTACTTTATTATTAGGTTTGTCGTCATGTTGCCCTATATCTGATTAGCTTCGGCTTCGTGCCTGTCTTACATAAAAATGGGACGTCGGCCAACGTTATCAGCGGTCGTGCTTTTCGTGTGATTGCTGATGCCTCTATGGTCGCGGTAATGGAGTTAACAGGCGATTCACGTTGTGCTCGGTCTATGCAGAGTCCTGGTACGTTTTGGCCAATTCAGTTGGCATTCATTTCTATTAGGAAATTGTTGATTCTTTCTGTTCGTCGTATCGTATCTATATTTTTTTTGCCTTTCCGGTGATTTTAATAACGGTAGCTTGTCCTTCGTATGTGTTGGTTTTTGGTGCTTTGTTTTGTTATTCTTCTATTTTCGTTCGTATCTAGGGTCTCAGGTTCGAACGGTTGTCGGGAAGGATGTGGCACGTCTTAATAGAGCTAAGAGACGAGATGCTAATAAGCGTCGATCGCTGATAAAACGAGGTTCTCTGTTTGCCTATTTTTGTTTTGCCTTTTCCTATTTCATTCTGTTCGTGTTTCTTGATTTGTTTCTGTATTAATTGTTTTTTTTTATCTACGGTTTTCTGTCGGTTGTCTATGGTGCTGGTAGCAGCCCCTGGTCCGTTTGTCCCATTTGATACTGTCATATGTTCTCTGCCCCGGGAATTAGTTGAATCGTTAAAAGGTATGTCCGATAGTGTTTTTGCTCACTGCTATATGCATGTATTTGACTGATTATATCTTACCTATTTTTAACCGTCAATATCCTTTGTGTTCGTCTTGATCATAGTTTCATGCAAAGAAAGATCGTATTATGGTGGTCCTGATTATAGATGCCCTAAATGTTCCGCGTTGTTTTGGTACCAAGAACGGGTGCGCAGTCAAAGTTCATATACACGGAACCATATTGCTTACAATGTGTGCTGCCGTGGAGGGAAAATAGTGCTCCCTTCGCATAAGCCGTTTCCTCAGTTATTGAAAGAGCTTATTAGATTTGATGGCGGCCCACGCTCAAATGCTTTCATGCGGTTGATAAGGCAATATAATTCTCTTTTTGCGTTTGCTTCATTGGGAGTCAATGTTGATAACAGTGTTAATATTGGTAGTGGCCCCTACGTTTTCCGTATTAATGGTGTCGTCCATCATCGTATTGGTTCACTTTTGCCTACTGATGGCCGTCGGCCGGAGTTCGCTCAGCTCTATATTTATGACACTACGAATGAACTACAAAATCGACTTAGTGTTTTTGAATATGGTGGCTGTAAGAGGGATGTGCCTGATCCAGATATAGTCGCTGCAATCATTTCTATGTTAGATCAAATCAATCCTATTGTTCGACAGTTTAGATTTGCTCGTGATAGATTATCATCGCCCAATTGTCCTGAAATTGCTATCAGGCTACTTGGTGGATACAAAGGGGATGGTAATCAGTATAGCCTGCCTGTTGCTTCAGAATTGGCTGCGTTATTAGTCGGTGATATTTCGGTGGATGCTTCTAGATTGGATGTCATAGTTGAGTCACATTCGGGCCAGTTCAAATATATTTCGCCGATTCATCCGGCTTTGATGGCTTTGCAGTATCCATTATTGTTTCCTTACGGTGATAAAGGGTACCATCCAGGGATCAAGTTCATAGAGGTTGATGGCCCAACCGGATTTCGTTCGGCTGTTTCCATGTTAGAGTATTATCGTTATTATTCACACTATCGTCTGGGTGATCCAAATCCATTTACCTGCTGTGGTCGTCTCTCTGATCAGCTTAATGTGAATGCATATTCGTGTATTGAGGCGAATCGTCTGTCTTTCCATTTCTTCAACCAAGATAGGCTTAGATCCGAGACATATCAAGGAATATCTGATGCTATCTATAGAGGTCATAGTTCAGGGAAGGATCTTGGCATGAAAGTCATGTTGCCATCAAGCTTTACTGGTGGTAGAAGGTATATGATACAGAATTATCATGATTCAATGGCAATATGTCGAGCTTATGGTCCACCGCAGCTATTTATTACTTTTACGTGTAATCCTAAATGGCGGAGGTTTTCGACGCTATTCGCTTTGAGCCGTGACAGAGGCCACATGATAGATCCGATATGCTTGTTCGTGTGTATCATATGAAACTGCAAGAACTGATTTCTGACATAAAGGATGGCGTATGCTTTGGCCCTGCTCATGCAGGTGTGCTTTTTTTTTAATATATTATATTTGTTTTGAAGTCTTGATGTTAATCTCTGTATCCTTTGTAGTGTTTTATATTGTACAGATATTTCTTTTTTGGTGATCTGTTCTGTTTGTTTTAGAGTCCTGATGTTAGTCTCTATACCCTTTGTAGTGATTTATACCGTAGAATTTCAGAAGAGAGGACTGCCGCATGCCCATATACTTGCGTGGTTATCGATTCAAGATAAAAACCCTTCTTCTCCCTTTATTGATAGTATGGTCTGCGCAGAATTACCTGATATAAATGCTGATCCATTAGCCTACGCACTTGTTGATGAGTTTATGGTTCATGGCCCATGCGGTGATCTAAATCCTAGATGCCCTTGCATGAAAGATGGTCGTTGCTCAAAAAAATATCCAAAGGCTTTCCATTCTGAGACTACATTTGATCGTGATGGTTTCCCGATTTATCGGCGACGTGACGATCATAGATTTATCATTAAGAATGGTATTAGGCTTGACAATAGATGGGTTGTCCCTTATAATCTATCTTTGCTTAAAAAATATCAAGGGCATATAAATGTTGAGTGGTGTAATAAAACTTATCTTGTGAAATATCTTTTTAAATACATCACAAAGGGCCATGATTGTGCTACAATGGCTTTGCATACCATTAATAGCGCTCCTGTTATTAGCACACAGCCCAGCAAAAAAAATGAACGCGCCTCTGGTCAAAAAGAATCTTCTATAGCAGATGGTACATCGGGAAAGATCACACACGAGGGTGTTGATGAGATTGCAGAATATGTTAAATCAAGATACTTATCGGCTTGTGAATCGAATTGGAGAATATTTGGTTTTGAAATCCACGGTAGAACTCCGGCTGTCGAACGGTTATTCGTTCATATGCCGGGTATGCAGATTATTACATATCATGAGGATGCAGAATTGTCCTATGTTATTGAGGATCCTGATTCAAGCAAGAGTATGTTAACGGAATGGTTTGTTTCTAATCAAAGATACATATCTGCTAGAACCCTTACCTATTGTGAATTCCCGACAAAATGGACATGGGATGCTAGCCAAAAAAAATGGTCGAAGAGGAAAAGGGGGTTCAAAATTGGTAGGCTTAGGCATATCCATCCGGGTTCCGGTGAGCCTTTTTATTTGAGAATGCTTTTGATGGTTGTACGAGGTGCTACGAGCTATGAAGATATGCGAAGATACAATGGTGTTCTCTATAGTACATATCATGAAGCATGCCAGGCACGTGGTTTGATTGGTGATGATGCCGAATGGGTTAGCCTCTTTGACGAGGGTGTTGTTTGGGCAACTGCATATCAACTAAGGCATCTATTTATGATGTTGTTAGCTCATTGTCATATTGGTGATGTCCGCTCTTTATTCAATAAATATTGGAAATATATGGCTGATGATATCCTTTACAAAACACGTCGTTCCCTTGGAAATCCCTCTTATATTTTACCTGATGCTATATTACAGAATAGTCTAATAAAAGAATTAGAGGGTATGTTCCTAAGTAATGGATTATCGCTGTCATCATATGACCTTCCGAAACCAATTGACACGCCTGATATTGGAATTCATAATAGACTTATTCTTGAAGAATTGGCCTATGACAGAGAGGGATTGTCAGTTGAGGCTGAATCAATGTATTCTGTACTTAATGATGATCAACGTTTCGTATATGATAGAGTCATGATAAAACTTAGTCAGAATCAACAGTGCTTATGCTTTGTTTCTGGGCATGGCGGTACAGGAAAAACATTTTTATGGAACGCTATTATTACAAAATTGAGATCTCAAGGTCAAATTGTTTTAGCGGTTGCGTCATCTGGTGTTGCTGCTTTGTTATTGCCTGGTGGTCGCACTGCCCATTCTAGATTTCGCATACCACTGGATATTCATGATAGAGCAACGTGTGGCATACGCCGAGGAACTGTTATTGCAGAGCTTATAAAGCAAACCACATTAATATTATGGGATGAAGCTCCAATGATCAATAGGTTATGCTTTGAGGCCGTTGACCGTTCCCTACGTGATATTTTAGCTGTTCTGGATCCGATAAATGCGGATAGGCCATTTGGTGGCAAACCAGTTTTGCTTGGTGGTGATTTTAGACAGGTTCTTCCTGTGATTGAAGGAGGTGACCGAGCTGATATAATGGCTGCCTCTCTTATAAAGTCTCCATTGTGGAAACATATTGAGGTAATGCGATTGACAATTAACATGCGGCTTTTGCAGCCTTCTTTGCTTGCATGTCAAAAGGCTGAAATGACGGCCTTTGCTCAGTGGGTTCTTGACATTGGCGAGGGTCGTATCCCCATCGTAACTCAATCAAATAGTGCTGATCGATCATGGATTGAGATACCAGAGGAATTGTTGCTAAAACCAAAGAGAAACAAGATCGAAGCGATAACCAATGTTGTCTATGATAGTTTTGAGCATTTCTATGCTGATACCTCTTATCTAGCTCAACGTGCTATTGTTTGTCCCACTAATTCAGTTGTTGATGAAATTAACAGTGTTATGCTGTCCAGAGTACCCGAGGAGGGCAGGGAATACCTCAGCTATGACACAATTGCTAACACAAAAGAGCAGCCTATAGATATTGATCTGTTGTACCCACCAGAGTTTCTTAATTCAATTGTGATCAACAATTTTACTCAGCATAGTCTTTGTTTGAAGAAGGGTGCTGCAGTGGTATTGCTTAGGAATATCAATCAACCACTTGGTTTATGCAATGGCACACGATTATTGTTGACTAGACTTGGCAACAGAATTCTTGAGGGTAGGATAATGACTGGAACACATATTGGTGAACTTGTTTGTATACCGCGTATTGTGCTTAATGGAACTAGCACAAAATGGCCTTTTACTTTGCAGCGCCGTCAGTTTCCAGTGAGGCTTAGCTACGCCATGACAATTAACAAATGTCAGGGCCAAACATTGGCTAAAGTAGGAGTTTATCTTAGGAGCCCTGTATTTACACATGGTCAGCTCTATGTTGCGGTTTCTAGAGTTAGTTCGAAGCATGGATTATCAATACTCATAGAAAATGATGATGGTACGCCTGGCTCTATGACGAGAAATATAGTTTATGATGAAATCATACCATTTGTGTAACTGTATTGGTACTTGACCTTTGAATGTCCCATGGATATGTAAATATTATATCGCTGTTTTGCTTTAATCGACGATATTGTGTTTTCCTATTAGGCCTTGTTTTAGATAGATTATCTGTTTTTTATCTATTGTGTCCAGCCTATGTAGATATTATCAGTCGATTTTTTTTAATCCTATATTTTTTTATCTCATAGATTAGTTATACATTTACGATTCTTATTACGAATACATTTTCGGCCGACTGCTTTCGTAGAATAATTTATTATGTTGCTATGTAAGACTCTCTTCGTGTTACGTACGTATAAAGCTTATATTTATTTAGCTTTCTATGTTCTTATGTAGGGTTTACTAAATCTGTTTTCGAATGCTCTCGATTATGCCAATTACCCTTATTGCTCAGTTGTTACACACAAACAAAATTCAGTTAGTCTAATATGATAGAGCATTTTTACCGCTTTGTTACTTTACTGTTTCCGTGCGTTTAACTCTTTTAGTCAAATAAATAGGAGTGAAACGCCTTTTTTCCTTAGTCAGCATTGCTTTGCGCAATTTATTCGATGTTATATTATAACTTGTCTTTTTATCCTTACATACGATTGTTCCTCAGCATTAATCGTTTGCTCGATGCTATGCGCCTAACTAACTCCGCTATGTGCTATATTGATGACTACCGTTCACTGTTATTTCAAATCCTCGCTGGGTTTAATTGAGTGGATACAAGAAAAAAAATGCTCAATTTGATCATATATGTTATGCGTATTGGATTCAATATTGTATCGTGCCTTATCATTTGGTATTCTTATATGCTCTCTCAATGAATAACCATTGTCTCAATGCTATGCACCACTTTAGCTCCACTTTGCACTACGTTAATTGTTATCGTTCTGGATGCTCCAAAATCACTACATATTTCTGTTTCTGCTCTAACATTAGCAAGCTGCTATATTAACCTTTTATTAATTTTTGTTTTCTTTATACGTAGATGGAATATACCTTGTTGAAGAATATAACACAGGAATCACATCGATGGCGGGTTCGTGTTCGAACTACACGATTCTCAGAATATAACAATCCTGATTATCCACATAATACTCTACGTTTGGACCTGGTTTTCCTTGATGAAGAGGTACAACACATTACCATGTATTATTTGTTTTTGATCTGATCTTTACATTATCATATACACTGGTTATACCTGACCAATGTCATCAGGGCACTATGATGGAGGCTCAAATACCCGAGCAACGCCTATCGGTTTTTCAACCATTGCTAACAGAAGGAGCAGTATATTACATCGAATATTTTGAGGTCACTGATGCTCGGCTTAGTTACCGGCCAGTCGATAACATTATCATGGCTAGGTTTACTGCCCATACCAAAGTAAAGGAGATCACTCCAGTCCCAAATAATTTTCCTATATATGCATGCTCGCTGGTTCCTTTTCAGATTCTCAGGAATCGTGTGGGTGAAAGGAAGCTACTATCTGGTATTCCTGCTTTAATAGTCTAAATTCGTCTGAATTCGTAAAGTTGCTTGCACAAAGCCATTACACATAATGTTTGATTCTGTTCTCGTGCGCTGTGATATCCATCTTCAGATACATTGGGCCTCATCATATCTATCTCACACCTAAAAACAGTTACTGTGAAAGGCGCCCCAAAGCCTCTTCGAAATATTGAAATCACAAATGGGAGGTATGCCAGACAAGCTTTTTCCAATATTTGTACTACGTTATATCAGTCAAGCATTTAGCCAATCCTAACTGTTTCTAAGATATCTAACCAAACTTTATGCAAATGAATGTCTATTTTTCCCGCTACCTTCAGATGATCGAATTTACTAATGTCTTTAGCCCTTTGTTGTTATATAGCGAAACTGTTGATGTGACACTATGGGGACCACACGCTACGCAATTTGAAGCTGATGCTATTCAAAATGAATCACGAGAACGTCCGATGATTATGCTGCTGCTTGGAATTACGGTTAATTTGCGACGCGGTACAAATCATTCATCTACTATTTTTAGCAATCCATATATACACATACATCTTGCATATTTTTTTATGCATCTATTCTTCCGCTGTCATTATATTTTACCATTATTTCAATGCCATTACGTTTTGCCATTGTTTGCTTCCACTGTATATACTAACTTTAGCTTCCCTAGATCGACTATCTCTCCAAGGAAGCACCATTTGCAAATGGTATATAAATGCTGCGCTACCTGAGGTCGCTCATCTACAGAACAGGTTTTATGCTTGGTGATCTCTTCCCTTAATTCTTCACAACACTACATATGCTCAGCTTCATCTAGAATTCATGTTTATCATTGATTCAAATATTTATTAGGTTTCTTAGATATAGGTTAATACATGCATTCATTAGATCTTATCGTACTATTTATGAATTATATTCGCCAATTAATTTCTCCATGCTATTAAAAAGTTTGTTTATTCTTTACTTACTGTACAATGTTTCAATGCCAGCTTGAATTCCATACCGCATAACATTAGATGGATTGGTCAGCCACCAAAGCCCCAAGATATTGCAACTGTCAGAGTCTCGCAGATATATGATCTAAACCCGCATGATGTCTTGGTTAACCATTTTCCTATATATCCTTTATCTCTATTTTAACCTCATCTATCCTCTGCTCTTGATATTCGATTATTTCTTATTCTGTCTAGGGTAATAGCTATATTATCGATGTAGCTATAAAAAGCCTCGTCCCCAATCAACCATGGTGGTACCTAACATGCACAAGTTGCAAGAAAACTGTTAGTCCTGAAAAAAACACGTATAAATGCCTTAAATGTGGTGTCACAACTCCTGAAACACGGTATATATCTTTTATTCATTCTTATTCCATTCTTGTTATCATAATTAGGTGATTATATATTAAAGTTTTCATTTTGTATTGCTAACCATAGCTATCGAGTGACCATCCTTGGAGTGGATCCAGCTGATATCAACAAAGATGAGGCCAAGACTGCTGAATTTATTTTCTTTGCTGAATTAGGCGAACAACTTGTTGGTTGTCCAGTACAACAGCTTGTTCAGTCTCTTGGAAGCAATACTGAATTCATACCTATAGAAATAACCCGTCTTTATGGAAAACGCTATACCCTCAAGGCATCCGTCACGCGTCGAGCGTTACAGCAAATCCAGATATCATACCAGGTTGAGTCCATGTCAGTTCTTCTTCCTGTTCCGGCATCAACATCGAATGATCCACAGAATCAGCAGGGAACCAGACGACCCAGTACCGACTTATTAGTGAGCTCTGTAACTCAACAGGTTTTTCCTCAGTATTTACTTTCACTGCTAACGTCATTAAACAGATCACGTTTCATCATGATAGAAAATCATGTGCATATCATATATTCGTTTTATACTCAGATGTTTCTCACCGATGTTCTACTCATATAGGGACAGTCCTCGAAGTCTGTTCTGACGGATTACGAAGAAACCGTAACGCCCAAGGTTTACCTATTGTCGTTATGTATACCGTTTCTTTATCGTCTTCCCACAATAACCCTAATTACTATTGGTTCGTTTATTCTCATCGAAATGACTACGTTCTACATCACAGAAAAGCGATATCCTGCCTGCTACAACGGCCCAGTCCACGCCACTGCGCATGGTCGTTTATGTATATCATCAAATATCCACATTTTTAAATTGTCAATCCTTCAAATATAACTCCTCTTACGCTCTTTTACTATCGGCAATACACAGCTATCACCGTTGTTAAATCCTGCTTCACAACGACACCCTCCGAAGGCCACCGAGACAGTTTCTGATCTGCCAGGCGCCATAAAATGGTTCTTCCTCCTATTATTATACATTTACTGTTCTATATTGTTACAGCCGTTATAGATTCGAAGGATTATTGTACGCAGCATCGACGTGCTTCCGCAGAAAACACCAGCCAAGAGGAAGTTGTTCGATGATGCCACAGAAAAACATCCTTGAGAAGAATTCTCCGTGGTACGCAGGATTTTTTTTTTCTTTTTAAGTTGCCCCCATTGGATTTTGCTTTTTCGATACACGAGCGCTTCCCTTCCCAAGGCCTATTCAGCTTCCCAACATCTGACTTCCGTTGCGTTCTATTGCAGGGTTGTGTACAAAGAAATAATGTAGATATAGCCGAATATATACAACCATCGGCATTTTGCGTATGATGTTGGGATGCTATTCAATACGCTGGTTCGTCGGTATCTCGCTATTCACTAACCGTCGTCTTTTGATAATCCTGATGTACTTACAGAACTAAGCCAGCTTTCATCGGCCGTTGCATCGTAGCCTGTAGCAAAAAACTTATAACTGTTGTTCCTCCCTCAGACCTGACTTTATGTATTCATTATATATATATATATATATATATATCCACCATGTTGTTATCGTTGTGTTCTCACACAGCCTACATTACTTATAGTACAATGAGGATGAATCGCCTCACTCCCGCTACGTGTCCTGTTTCATCTGCTTGCAACCTTACCGACACAATACCATCCGATTATCCTCTGTAATCAAATCATAATCGCTGTGTAGTTAAACTATGCTATTTTCTTGCGCACATGTCTATGTATAGCCATCAATACACTACCCTATGGAACTTTTCTATGCAATATGTTCTTCGATGTCATTCATTATGTAGTCTAATTTTGTACCATTTTTCATATCCATTACCTACCCAGACTAACATATATATACTTTTCCCAGCTAATTATGATATCCTTTTCCACATTTCTAACACATATGCCCCCTAAATTGTTTAGTTTTTTGCCTACTATAATTCAACCATGTTCCTGCCGGCGCAGCGTAGCGCGCTTATGTTGCTAGTAATATACATCATGCTTCAGCATCATGCTTTCCAGAAAACACTGTAGCACCTTGCCTTGTGGTCTGGATTTTTTAGATAATGGAAGATGAACTCTCCCGGTTTCTGCATCATGAGATGCACTTAACCAAATAATTATTACACAGTTACAACCAAACTACTGTTAAAATAAAGAAACAAACAAGTCTTGAATGAAAGTTGCAACAAGCAAAAGGAAACATGAAACAAAAGGTCTCAATCGACACACAACTCTATCCATGCTTGATGAGAAGATCCGTGACCACCATCTCCAGCAATATGCATTCCGATGACAGCACATCCCGGACCTGCTGAAACGTAGCATAGACCATGAACGTAACCAACTCAGGACATAAAGATAATATGGACTGGATTAGAGTTTTTTTTCTTATAAAAAATCACATCATTTTGATAATAGCCAAATTGATCAACACAAAGTGGCAGCCCCAACCATAATTTCGGTTTGTAAATCTTTGTCCATTCCCAATAACCAGCTCCCAAAGATATTGGTCATGCTACTAGGAGGTGACAAATTAAAAGCCGCTTGGATGGCACACCAAGCGAAACGAGTAAAATGGCAATCAAAAAATCAATATTGTATAGTTTCCTCATTGCTACAAAAACAACATTTTTACTACCATTCCAATCTCTTTTACTGAGGTTATCTTTTGTCAATATCACTCCTCAACGTAGGTACCATAAAAATATTTTTATTTTTAGAGGTACCTTAAGCTTCCACAATTGACGGTTTGTAAGGGAGACATTTTGATGCATTAAAGCCTGATACAATGACTGAACTAAAAACTGACCAATCTGATATAGATGCTATTGGAAAATATCTCGATCTGATATTAACTGTACAATCATAACCTTTGTAATTAGTTCATGCAATGCCAATAAATTATTTCCTATAATGACTCGACGAAAAGACACATTTAGTGTGTCAGAGCTCATTATTTCAGCCACCGTAGCATTTTTATTATGAACAATTTTAAATAGTCGAGGATATTGTACACTAAAGGTTTTTTTCCAAGACAGGTGTCCTACCAGAATCAAATTAATTCACTTCAGGTTGTGTGTAATCACTAAATCTGATCTGCTACTCTTCTTTCTGAATAGTAAACACCTTCTCCTTAAGATCTAATCCAATAGGGTTGTGTTCATAAATCCAATCTGCCCCTAAAATAATCTCATAATTGCCCAATTTCAACATCTTAAAAGAAGTGGTAAAAGTAATATTCTGCACTTGATATTGCAGGTCCTCCACCTTTGCATCATAACTTAATTCACCCCCATCGGCTACTATCTCCAGTTTGGCATACCAATAAGCCTCCAACAATCCCTTGGGCTGATGTCCACTTACATCATGCCTGATTTCATCTTTTAACCCTCCAATGAAACAACTTAGCAAATAGTTTTCTTGAAGATAGGGGTGATCTCTCTTAACCAATTCCACACACTTCTCAAAGTAGTCAATATATTTGCTCATTGTACTTAAATGCTTAACAGTTTGCAATTTTTCTACAGCCTCATGAGCACTGGCTTCAGTGAACCGATCACATAAGATTGTCCTAAACTGCTGCCAACTTAACATGTGCCATGGTATGCCGACTCCTTTAAACCAAGTTTGGGCTCATCCTATTAGATGTCTAGAAGCCAAATTTACCCATTGCTCTATTGGAGTCCCGACCATTTCAAAGAAACTTTCACACTGTTCTATCCATCCCGATGGATTCTCCCTAGAAAATAGGTTCAGTTTAAGTTTTGAACCCTTGATAACAGCCTCAACATAATGATGGTTAGCACTATTATCACCCAAATAAGTATTTATCTAGGCATCAAAAATTTGAACTCCTGGAAAGTGTGCTGTCTGGAATGGTATGGTACTACTGTATGAGGCTCCAGGATTTAAAATCTGTGGGAGAGAAGGGTGATGATAAGTTGGAATTGGTAAAATATTTCCCACAAATCCTTGTCCCATTTGCATTGGAACATTTGGTACTGACCCAAAAGTATGACCACATGAGAATTGAGATATCTGTGGGAACATATCAGTAGTTACTATAGGACTTCCTAACACCCCCCCATAAGCTCTCAAATTAACTTGTGATGAAGTCCTAATAGCAGGAGTATAGACCGGCATTTGACTACTCAAAATCATCTGAGGTTCTGACAAGAGAGGTGGACTCAAACTTTGTAAGATCGAGGATGAGCCTAAAGGGGGGGTGAATAGGCTTTTTCAAATTTTCTAGCACTAAAAAGCTCTAAATAGCCTTAAGACAGAAATCACAAAGCTTGCGGAAGTGTAAACTAAGATTTTAACAAATAAGACCTAAAATATCTAGGCTAAGCTAGTGCACTGACAAAACAGAACAAATAGAGACGTGCAAGCAGGTAAACAGAACAGTAGATGAAAACTGAAAGTAAAGGGCTAGAGATAAGATGATTTTTCACCGAGGTTCAGAGTAAAAACTCCTACGTCCCCGTTAGAGCACTTCACCAGAAGTATAGCTCCACCAACAGCTCTTTCACCACTCCGGTGAGATGAGTCTCAAAACCTTTCACAATCAGTGGTGACCTTCCACAATCTCTTTTAGACAGGTTGCACCAAATCACTCCCAAGCCGTCTAGGAACAAAAAGTTACAAAAGTAATAAATTATCCACAAGTTCAATCTCTTGGTTCACTAGCTCAATACTATCTAGACTAAGCTTGGAGCAAGATCACTTTGCAGCTTTTGATCAAGAGTGGAATTCAGTCTCTTTGATGGTTTTTGAGCTCAAGTATGCTAAAATATCAAAGAGATGCAAAAGTCCTTCTAAAAGAAGGTCCTGGCATAGCTTATATAGCCCACAAAAGGAATATAGTCGTTACTGGCATTTACTAGCCGTTGGGCAATGTCAGAATGACAGAATAATGTAAACTAATGTGCCACGAACTCATATCAATACGATTTTCAATATGATCAAAGCATGATGGACCATTGTAGTGTAAATCACGTTTACATCGGACCAAATTGATTAAGAATTCCATTTACGTCGGACCAAGACAGATTGGTCCGTCGTACACATGCATTGAGCCAAAATCAGTCCGTTGTGATTTAAAGTAAAACGAATATTCCAGAGAGAATCAAGTTTGCGCCGGACCAAAAAACTTGGTCCGGCGTACACTTGAAGACTTGGTCCGTCGTGAACGACTTACACTTGGTTTGATTCTTGTCTGAATTGAACTCAGCGTCGGACTAAAAAACTGGTCTGGCGTACAAGGCAGTATGCGTCGGACTGAAACTTTGACTTAACCCAAATCGGTCCAGCGTGAATGGTGTACGCTCGGTATGAATTTGAATGAAATGTTCTCAGCGCCGGACTGAAAAAGTCGGTCCGACGTGAAAGGGTTTTTGACTCAGTGAGCGAAGGACTTGGTTTTGATGGGGAAAAAGATGAAGTGACATTTACTCCAAGTAATCTCAATGATTTTAGCCTATTGAACCAAGATATTTACTTGTGCATAATCCCCCTTTATAGTACGACTATTCTATGACTATCCTAACTACATGGCTTAAATCAATTTCCAAGCCAGAACTAGAAACAAAAATTATTAGCCTTCATTCTTCAATCATAATAGTCTTCAATCCACTAAGAGTACTTTATCTGATCATCAACACCAAAACCATATAAAGCATAGTTAAGAAAAATAGGGGACCTAGATGCTTTCAAACTTGTCGATGGATAAGTTGGTGCTATTACCTAAGTGCTCCAATTAATTGACTCACATTAAACTCTATCTTCTCTTACCGCAGGAGGAACCAAATTTCCCCTTGGATCTGACATCTGCCAAGGTTTGCTCAACAAGATAGCCTTGATTTCAGGAACATCAGATCTTAGGCCCTCCAAATCTGATAGCTGATCTCGAATTTTCTCAATCTCCATTCGATTTTCCATATCCAGTTCCTCTTCCCCCAAGATCTCCTGAAATTCCTGTGTGTGTGGTCATATACTCCGACTGCAACACCAGATCGAGGGATTTTACAAGGACCGATCTGGGCTTTGATACCAATTTTTCAGGACCCCGAGAAGAATCCGATCAAACTATAGCATGGAACCTTCTAGAACATAGAACAAGACAGAAAGGGAAAGAAAGAGAGAAGGAAGAATTAGGGTTCTAGGCTAACAAACTCGAAAAGTATACTAAGATATGCGGAATCATATCATGTTTTCATTTTCCATCATACTTGGGTTTTATACCCAAAAGTTTTTACAGTTTGTTACCTCCATTAACAGTCTCGGTAAGAACAGAGAAGAACGAGTGAAAAAGTAGCGACAATAAACTTTGAGCTACAGTGTTTTCGGTAATAAGCTAGTTGATCAATCCGCCGTTGGATCCAGAGCCTTTTTTATCATGGGATAATTGGATATATGCCACTACAGGAACCGCTTATTCGAGATTTGCCATCGTTCCTTTGCTTCTTCGAACGATGCCATTATGAAACCGTGCTTATTCGAAATATGCCACCGCTCGCGTCTGGTCACGACACGTGTCCCGTCCGTGATGGCAAATCTCGAATAAGCGGTTCCTACAATGGCATATATCCAATTAATACATGACACGTGTCGTGACCGGACACGAGCGGTGGCATATTTCGAATAAGCACGGTTTCATAAGGGCATCGTTCGAAGAAGCAAAGGAACGATGGCAAATCTCGAATAAACGGTTCCTGCAGTGGCATATATCCAATTATCCCTTTTATCATCCAGTGCATCGGACCGTTGATGATCTTTTAATCGTAGTCGCCGAACCGTTATGGAAGGCGCCGACTTCTCTGTATTTCTTCCTCCTCCTGAAAATCGTGACACTCAATCCTTTAGCACTCGAGAAATTAAGCAATACTTGTATCAAAATCGATCTCTATTTCTTACGTACGATGATTTACTTGCTACAATTAATATGCCCTTCTAAATTAGATTATAGTTCTTATGGTATTATTACTTTGTGTGCGACTAACCTAGCTCTCGTGAAGGAGAACACTGATCGAGCTAAAAAAATGAACCAACTCAACAAAGGTTTTGCAGAGTGTGCTATATGTCGCGAGCGCGCGCGCTAGGAGACGCTCCGCCGACGGAGAGGCCCCCTGCAGCACGGCGAGAGGGCGCACGCTGGCCCACCTGTCAGGGTCGGATGAAGCAGGGGAGTCCTGCCTCCCCACGCACAACAACACGTACGAGATCAAACTAATTAAACCCCCAGCTAGCTAGCGCTAGCTTTAACTAGCAATGCAGATCGATCGATACATCCACCCTATAAAATCTGTGACGGACCGCCTTTTTAGGGGCAAGAAACATGAAACTCACAACAGCTTACCAGAAGTTCAATCAAGCCAGTAAAACAAGAGTAAAATTACTCCCGCCAAAAGCCAATTCAACATTTTTTATTCAATATAGTTGGTCTAACGACGTTTTACAAGAGAAGCATCCAAGCTTCTAAACTTACACTAACAAAAGAGAGAAACCACTGTGCGTGGCCTGAGCGAAGACAAAGACCTAGAACTGACTAAATCGCCATCTACGATCTCTCGAAGGCGCCAACGCCTTCGAACTCGGAAGGGGCTGGGTTTTGCAAGGGTGAGTACGGGAGTACTCAACAAGTCGACGGAACCAATCGAATACTATATGTAGGGGTAATCAAAGGATGGTAATAAGGTTTAGTATCTCGATGCGCTTTTATTTCACACATTTTACATTTGAAGCACAAACTAATAAATAAGTAATTTGAATTTCACAAGTTCAACAACACTTAACCACAATTATCCAAATTCCAAATAAGAACTTGAGCTTAGTTACTGTATCAACCCGATTCCAACTTAACTTCATTTACCCGACGCGCGAATCGATTACATAATTGAGATTAATCGCAGAGCCGCTCGCCTTTACCCACAAGATATCTATAACCTTTATGCCAATCATGAAGTTTCATGCAACTTAAATGCATGTGGCCCAGCTTTAGATTATCACAAAGATTTCGCTTAATCATTCCTCGCCCTTAGTTGTTTAATGATAGTACCGCTTACCTTGGACTCAGGTGGTCCCCATTAGCGCTTCACCGCTAGAGAACCAAGAATGTCACCTCGACCATTCTGCTCACCCTCCGGCCCATTTCCTCGCCGGAAAGTTGGTCCCCATTCTCTCCAGAGAATGGTAGCCACCAAGACAAATACCAATTATTATCTCAGAATGATTAACTTAATGAGCCGTGCCTGATACTGGTCCACCGACCACCCGACTGCGGGGTTGAGCGGAACTAAGTTATTTACTTTGCCTGCGGATTATTAACCTTACACTTTTGCCAAAGACCAAGCCTTCATCCACAAACCCATTCCAGATTTTGCAGCATCGCCACCGCACTAACCAAGGCATTAATCACCGGATCGAATCTCATCCACTCCGGATTAATCCGATATCGCCCCTCGATCGCAAAGACTTTTATAAACAATCCGAATCTGAGATTCTAAGCAAAGATTTTCTTTAAATCCAGGTTTTGAAACTAACCTAGCAAGATAATCTAACCTATTCATGGCAATAAGCGCTAACTAGGGTTCCAAAGGATTAACAGGTTCAAATATTTCAAGGAGGTTTCATGAGCAATTCTAGATTACCTATTTATCATGTCATTCTAAGATACCGGATTTCATTAATTCAAATACAAGAAAATAATGCGATATAAAATAATTACTACTATAGCATGGCATGATAGGATCAATATGATCAAAGTTGGTGTACGGCTTGCCTTTGCGCGTACCGGATCGACGAAGTCGTCGTGGAAGTGAATGCATCAGCGCCTCGCCGTTCACGCTCGCCCGAATCGCTTCCGACTCTGAGGCTGCCCGGCTCCACGGGCGCTCTCAACGCGGTCGAATCTAGCGGAAAGACAACCAACATAAATAAACGATAAAACAATAATCGAAAATCGAAAACGGAACAGTAAACTTAAAACCGAACCTAGCCCGGAAGAGAACTGAGGGCTTAAATCGGGATGTTAGAATTTCGGATTTCGGATCCGGGGAACGGACAGCATTTCGACTCGTGGATCAAACGGTTCGGGAAAAGTATTTGGTGGAGCTCGGGATTTTCCGGATTTTTTCGATTTTCTCGGCTATTTTTGAATTAAACGGATTTTCGGAATTAATTAATTAATTAAAAATCCGAAAGGAAAACACCGTTTTTAAAACAAGTTGTTGGTCACGCTGCCGGCTGCTGAATGGTCACTACCTGGCGGCTGTGGGTCGGTGTCGGCCATCAAAGACGGCTACGCAGAGAGAGAGGGGCCACTTCTGCCAGGGGAACCGTGGTGGAGAGAGAGACCGACGGGCGGGACCGCAGGCGCCGGGACGGCGGTCGTTCTGGAACGTGAGGGCGACGGAAAGTGGCTGGCGCGGGCGGCACGGGCGCAAGTGGCGACGACGAGAAGCAGGGCGAGAGCCGAGGAGGGAGGGGAGTCACCATCGAGGGAGGAGGCGGGCGAAAGGTGAGAGCGAGAGGCGGCCTTTTATAGCCATCGCGGAGGCAAAGTGTCAGCCGCGACACGGCTGGCGCGGGCGGCGCGGGGCGGCGCGAGGCGGGCGCGCAAGCGGCACAGCTGAAGAAGCGGGGCGGCTGGGAGGCGAAGTATGGCACGGCGGCTGGTCGGGCGACCACGCTGAGCGGAGGAGGCGGGCGGCGCGCTCGAAGGCGGGGCGCGCGAGGCGGCAGACGGGAGCGCACCGCCACGGAGGCGCAGGGAGGCGAGGGCTGCCGGCCACTGGGTCGGGCTGGGCCGGCGGAGCTGGGCCGGCGGGAGCAGGCCGACGGGCCAAAGGGGAAACGGCCGCAAGGCCCAAGAAGAGGAGGAAAACGGCCCAAACAGGTTAGGGATTCAACTCGATTTCGAATTTCCAAATTCAAATTCAAATGTAAATCCAAACAAACTCAAACAAATTCGTTTTGAATTTTTGAGGGTTGTTTCAAAATCAAACACAATTAATGAATTAATAATACTACCTCTACGTACGCACGCACGTTTTTCTGATCGGAAATCGATCGATCGCAGGAGGAGCTAGCCGGGACATACATAGCACGGGCAAGGAGAAGACGGCCGGAGCCGTGGGCGATGGCGGCGTTCCGGTCGTGGCTTTCTATTGTGGCGGAGCTGCTGATGCGTTGCTGCAACCCTAGCGATGGCCCCCGCAACCCGGAGGCACTGGCCAGCCAAACAATCTGTAAGCTGCATATATATCTGCATTTGTATATGTATAGCTACTAGATATATATATAGCTAGTTCGTTTCGTTGCTCCCATCTGCATCTGCATGCATGCAGCGGAACGGAATTAGTTTCTTGTTGTTTACGCTATATATGTTCTTGCGTAAAACTAATTAATCTGCAGTCAGCGTCAACGAGATCGAGGCCCTGTACGTGCTGTTTAAGCGGATCGACCGCGCCGTCGTTGAGGACGGCAGGATCAGCAAGGTCAGCGACAAAATCCCATCCATCTATATATTATATATAATCGAGATACACAGTACGTATACTTGATTGATCATGATAGATTTACAGTCCTTAATTTTGCATCTAGTAATTATCGACGCTGCATTTTTGTTCTGCTTTAAAGGATTGCTCCAGTGCTAGCTTCACCTTTTTAAAAGTTTGCATGCATGCGATCTTAAAGCAAAATAGTTTGTATTATAAACAAAACCATAATCAGGTCGAAACAAATTAAACCTGAAGACCGTGTTCAAGAATGCCCGCATGCAAACTATTTTTTTTTTTTTTCTGTTAAGTTAGTTTGTATTATAAACAAGGAAGCAGATTGGTTTGCAACAGCCAACAAGAACTCGATTCGGAGGTTTCGATCCTGGTAGACTCTCTTTGGGTAGCTGACCAAATCTTACTGTTCCTATGGTACACATTTGCCGCCCAACTAATTTTACCGATATTGCTTTAAGATTCGTAAACTGTTTGAAAATAAGAATTTGCAGGGCATTAAATTTTAATAAATTAGCATCTCATTAAACGTGCATCTAGTGTTTTCTCGATCTGATCTTGTCTCACAGTTTGATGGCGTTTTGATTTGCAGGAAGAATTTAACCTGAAAGTCTTCGGGCCCAAGAGAGACACCTTGTTCGCTGATCGGGTATATATTGCATATTTGCATGGGCCAGCATTAGGGTTTCTCCTTTTCCCCGCTTAGTTCGATCAACAGCGCAACTAGGATCAGCATCTACGTTTAGAACGTTGCATGATGGTGTTCATGGTGAAATACACTGTTTTCTTACTTTGAAGTTTCGCAACTTGTTTTTAATTAGGTGTTTGATTTGTTCAACATGAAGAAAACCCGAGATCTCGGGTTTGAAGAATTTGCACGAGCTCTATCGATCTTCCATCCTGACGCTCCCGTAGATGATAAGATTAACTGTAAGTCCGTCGTAATGTTCCGATTATCTTTAACCGAGTCCAGGAATGTTATTTCTGAATCTACCTAAGAATTTTGGTATCTGTAGGACTAAAAGTCTAGGACCTCATTCTTATCATCTTATTGGTTGATGATCTTTTTATCTTAAAAAACATTGGGTTGTGGTCTATTTCAGCTTAAGCACTTAACTCTGGTGTAAATTTGGCAAAGACTACGATACATCCGTGCTCAATTAATTGACATTGTTGACTTTGGCTTGAAAGTTTGATCAGTAATAATTATTGAAATATCTATCTGGGAAACAAGAAAACGAAAATATCAGATTTGCCAAAAAAGGTAGCTTTAATAATATTGTGCATTTATAACTATTTACTTATATATTGCTCTAAAAACTGAAGATAAACTTTATATTTAGGAGAGTGCACAATGTCAAGTATTTGAGAATGGGAAGAGTACTTCGGTTTTATGATGCTATCCTTAGGGCCAGAGTTCCGGTCGTTGTGTTATACTCTATGTGGCGCTGTGAATCTTTTTTTTTTTTTGGTTGAAACATACGCTGCACTGTGAATCTATTTAGTAGATTTTTTACCAATGTCATTAAGATTTTGTTGTTATAGCTTCAGAAAATATGCATTGAACTAACTATTACATCCAAAAGTAAAAAATAAATAAGTATTTTTTTAAGGAACCACAGTGCCAAGCTGAGCCTTAGAGCATCTCCAACAGTTTTCTATAATTTGATTCTCAATAATCCTGGATTGGAAGCTTCCTAAAGTTTTTGGGCATTAAAAAAAAGGTCATTCTCCAACAGTTCCTATTTCCCCCCAAAAATAGTGATTGGGAAAGCATACGAGCGTCCAATATCTGACCACTTCGGCCGTAGTTTTTGGACGTGCAGAGAGATTGGTATTCCGATAGGGTAACTGTTGGAGGGGTAATTTTTTCATTTGTTCCTAAAAAATGATTTTGGGAATAAGTTTTAGGAACTATTGGAGATGCTCTAAGTTTCTTTTGGTTAAGGGTTAAGGTCAGAGAACACAGTTTTTTTTCTTTAGGAGTTTACATATCTTGTATTCTCTTGTGTTATGGCATGTTTGTGAAAAAGAAAAACAAGTGCTGTTGTGCCCTGTTCGTGTATTTATAGATACCATGAATTGTGGTGTTGGGCAAACTCTTAAGCATATTGTTCTGCGACCTCATATTCGTTTACATGCAGTTGTCGTTCATAGTTCTACAGATGTTAGGTTCCGTTTGTAATGCAATAACTTTTCCCTATTCTCACGGGAATTGAGCTTTTTCTTGTGAAATTCTTGCATTCCAAACGGGGCCTTATCGTATGTGAAATTTTGCTAACCATGCTTGAAAATTCCAAAGAAACAGAACTTACAAGGTATTATTTTTACAGTTGCCTTTAACTTGTACGATCTCAAGAATCGGGGCTTCATCGAAAGACACGAGGTGATTGTCTAACTAGATTATCATATTATATGCAAATTCATATCAGATGAGGACTAGTAGTATCCTTCAATTTGTTTGCCATCAGCTTCTAAGAATTAATACTGAATAACAAACTTTTACATGAACGATGAATTAGACTTGTTTTATTGTTAAGGATTTCACATCATAAACTTTTTATCCTTAGTTGAAGCAAATGATGGAGGCCACACTTGCCGAATCAGATCTTAACCTGACAGACGAGGTCATAGAAGTCATCATTGACAAGGTATACAATTGCATGTCTTTGTTTTCCTGGATTCCCCATTACGTTTCTCTCTAATGCATTGTGTTAGAACTCAGAACCGACATACTGTTGACTCCAAAGTCTTTTGAGTTGTCTCAAATGGAAAATAAATTGACAACGATAGATTCAAAATAAGAAGATTTTTACAGAGTCTACTCACCAAAGTATCCGTTTACTCTGTCATTCAGACGTTTGAAGAAGCAGATACGAAGAAAGATGGGAAAATTGATGTCGAGGAGTGGCGCAATCTTGCGAAGGCGCATCCTTCTCTTCTGAAGAACATGACCCTGACATACCTCAGGTAAGGAGGCTCTCCTGCCCTATTGCATTTGTGCTCTACACAGCCCTGTTTTAACTTTCAGTCAAGCTTAGTACGTCCTTGATTGGAAGTATGCCTGATTTGGATGAACTTGTAACTGCATTTTTCAAAAGAATACAGACAAAACTTACCGATCTGCACTGTGTAAATTATCATCTACTTGGTAGCATTGAGCGGGCTATTTGCGGTGTGCTACATGCTAATTGCAAATTTGTTGTATGAGCAGAGATATTACCGTGACGTTTCCGGAGTTCATCTTCCACTCGCAAGTAAAGGAGCCTTGAGGTCCAAGCGATTCAGCAAACACTGCAAGCAATCACGTCGGGATGCTTGTCCTTATTCTTTAGCTGTATTTTGTGCAACTTAACGATGGTAGATTTTTGTGCACCAGTAAATGTCACACGGGATGATATATAGGTTCAATCTGAGATCTTCAGATCTTGTTTTATCAGTAGAGCAATCCATGTCTATCAGGAGTGCAACAGAGCCCTTAGGTTAGGTGAAATTTAATTTTAGTACGTTATTCCTTCCTATTAGGTGAGCGATCTATAGGGAATTTGTGTGATTTTGCTGTAGGATAAAGGGCTCATTTGCAACTTTAAATGGGGCCCCAGCAACCCTGCAGGACCCCAAGTGCATATGCTGCTAGTCCATGTTCATCTTCCTATGGACATGACAAGAGAATGTCTGGGTAGCTACAGTCTTGACACAGTTATTCCAATTTACTTAAATTTGTTCGAGCGTTAGTCAATTCCAGCAATTTTGTGCCGATCTAGACATACTGCTAGGGTCTATTTGGTTTGAAGCCAAATTTGTCATAACTAATACAAGACAAGTGTAGCTTATCATATTTTGTGTGACAACAAAATTCACCCCCACAAATATAGCAAAGTTTGGTAGAAAAAAACAGAGTGATGCGTGGAATATAGGTCTAAAAAGGTGAGGTAAACCATAGTTGTAACAAACACCCGTTTAAAAATCTACAGCACGCCTAACATTAGGCATGATAACATTAGACATTGTTAATTATTAATTGATTAAGCGGGATATTTCACAAACCAAGCAAGCCTTAAATTTGCTAAAACACAGTTACCATTGTTATACCTGCCTATGGATTGATTCTCGCTAAAGTAGTGTGCAGTTGATTTCGAACGATTCGATGCTACATTAACCTGTTATTGTACACGCATTTCTTCCACAAAGCGATATATAATATGAATTTGTTTCTTGTCAGAAAAGAATACGGGTTCCATATAGCTCTCCATGGTTTATTGTGCATTGTTCCCAGCAAAACTGCATCCATTTGAACTTCGCTCGATGTAATCTCATGTTGTCATGTCTGCAGCAAACGAAGAACTGGAAACATTGAGAGCCAGATTTTTAAAAAAAAAAAAAAAAAAAAAAAAAAAAAAATAATGAAAGCTTAGAACTATGCTTCTTTATCCCAGTTGGTGCATAAGGAAATGGCGAGAAGCAAGAGCATCAGTATTCCAAACCTAAGCCCCTGTTCAAAGAGCTCAAACCCGTAAAAAGAAAATCTCCAATTGAAAAGAAGAAAATAATGAAAATTAGTTAATGAGATAGCAAATGCATACCATTCCTCCAAGATGGCAGGCAAATGCAAAAGGAAATTGCAGGGATACCGGCGAGGTTGATGAAAGCACCCATCCTTTTGTTGTCTGCAACCCCTAACAACACCTGCAAAATCAACTTGCAGAATTACAGAAACTCATTAATTTTGAACTAAAGTCAACTTTTCCTCGTAAATCTTGTACAGCTACGGAAAAAAGTTCTTTTTCACATCCTCACTTTGAAAAATTGCCAGCAGAATGCATGGTCGTTACCTGAAAGAACACACTGGGGCCCGTCCAACAAGATGGACATGACGAAAATTAGCATCATTCTAACGATTTTTTTAAAATAATATATTTTTAAATGAAATTACAGAAAATTATGTAAAAAATAATTACATAAATATACCTCTATCACCAATTCATTTGGCAATAGAGCTCTTATCGTTAAATAAATTGTTGACAGATCATCTGCCGTCAAATAAATTGGCGACATAAGCTTCCCATCAACCTGTCGCCAAATAAATTAACGATAGAGTTTTATTTAGCCAACGGTTTTGAATCATTTTTGTCGCTGATTCATTTGGCCGACAGGTTTATTTCACCAAATAAATTGGCGATAAAAGATATATCGCCGATTCAAATGGCGACAGAAGCATATTTATGTAAAACAGGGGGATACAAACAAGCTGGTGTAAGGGTCCTCTTCAAAAAAGTTCCATAAGTTTTGGAGCTTGTTTGCCATGATAAAAAAAAAATCCACAAAGCTTTCAGATTTCAATTCAAATTCAAATCAATTTCCTTCCCTCCACTTCCTTTTGGCTGAAATCCAACAACTGCCAGGACCCATGCCATAGGTGCCTCTTTCTACCTTGCTGCCCTTGGTTCACCGCCTGCTCCTGTTTGCTCGTCAACACGCAAAACCATTGCTGGTCCCTCTCTTGTTTGCTCCTGTTTTGATCTGACATGGCATCCCAGTTGAGTTGAGTTATGATCTACATATCAACATTTGGTCAATATGGCATCCATTGTATTCCCTTTGTCCCCCCCCCCCAAGGGAGGGAAACAAAGTTGAGCTCTCTCTGAAGCATGACTAGATGCCACTGTTGTTGTCTCCGCCTTCCTCCAGCTTAGCGCTACCCCTGCCACTGCCGTCTTCGCCTCCCTCTAGCTCGTCGCTGCCCTCTTCTCCATTCGTGGCCATGTTCAAATGCCCACCACTGTCTCCACCTTCCTCCAGCTCAGTGCCACCCCTACCACCATCGTACGGGTTCGAATGTCATGTGACGAGATGGGGATGGAGAGGAGAGCTCCGGCGGCGGTGTCCAGATCTACTTGGACGATGACCGAATCCGATTGGTGAGCAGCAACGATGACGAATCACAGCAACGATTGGCACATGTCGTCGGTGCAGAGGCCAAAAGCCGACAACGGATTGGAAGCGGGGACAATGGATCTAGAGCTTGGGATGCCATAGATAGTTGTTGCCCTCACCCAATGACCCAATTTTTTGTTTTATCCATAGCATCTCGTCGACACCATCGTCTTCCTAGGGATCGGCCACAATCGTCGCCACTCCCATCTGAGTGAGCTTCAAATTGATTCCTTCCTACCAAAGCATCTCCTCAACAACCTCTATCTTCCCCAGCCCGCCTCTGCTCAACCCCGCCTTCACCAACTACTATGGTGAGCTCCTTCCTCCTTCCTTATGCTCATGCGCCTCCTATTTCTCCACTTCTCCCTCTCTGATGCCATCACCCCCTTGTCTTGCCTGTGGTCAGCTATCGTGTGCCGCCGCTCGCCCAAGCCGGTGTATGTCTAGCCGCGACGCCACCACCCACAAGCTTGCCTCAATGCTCCTAGTCAATTTTTTCCTTCTCGTCACCACAGTCACCTTCCCAACGGCACCAAGCCCTATCATGACCGCCTCCCATGCTCCTCTTTTTTTAAGCAAATGAGCAACCACCTTTCTTCTCTATCCGTCTCTCTGAGAACAAGAGACAATGGCATGTGAACCCGCATAAGGGGATGCGGTGTAGCCTTATTGGCCAATTATTGATACGTAGGTGACAACCTAACGTAATTGGGAGGCCGCGTCAGATAAAACCACCATGATTTGGGTTGGGGGGGTAACGGGAATGGTTTCGTTAGTTTGGGATCCTGATTTGAACGGTTTTTCGAATCTAGTGTTGTAAATTGTACTTTTCTAAGGTTAGATGATGACAATTTCCACAAGATTTGAAGCAAGTCAAGGTTGGTCCTTAGGTCTCAATAATTGCAGGAGTCCGTTACTAGAAATTTTTGTAAACAATATTGTTACGTACTTTTTGTATTGTATGTTATTTGAATGCCTAATTTTTGTTTTGCCACGAGCTGTCTATGAAATGGCCCTAAGGCCGTACGGGGGGTGGCAACTTGTGTGGTAGGACGAATAGCCGGCGATATGTTTAGTTTTACGGTAGGGAGATCAGAGAGTGATGAGGAACACTAGACAAAAGATGCAAGGGCCGGAAAATCTAGCGTGGAAGAAACACTTTATCTAAATTCCACCTTATTTTTCTAGAGGTGTGTGTGGATTTAATCACAAAATTAATCCGCATATGCATCTTTATCTATACTGCAGTGAACAGACCTTGAATTCAAATTCTGACTTCAATTTTAAAGGTGTTCAGTTACAGCTTCCTCGCAAAAAAATAATAATACAACACGTAAAAACGTATTATCATCATTGATGCGCATATATAACCCGAAAACAAATCATCATAGGTACTCAATTTTATTCTTCCTCTATGAATCAATCTTGTCCCTAGATGCATACTAGATCTTTTTTGGACGATATGCTTTATAAGGCCGGTATTTCCAGTCGTGTGTTTTTGCCACAACACACTGCCTTCGTACAATTTCCCACTATTTTGGGCTACATAACCAATTATAACCCAGTTTCTGAAAAATAAATAGATCAGTTTTCCAAAAGTACATTTTTTTTCACATTTGCGATCGAACATGGAAACACTACATGGTAGAGACTGCCACCCAAACGATGCTGCGAGGCAAAAGTCACAACCTTCACATATCAAGACAGGATTTAATCCACAATTCTACAATGCACATTCCAGAAAATATGTTAATGGTCAAGGTATGGCTTCTTGAAAAAACATGAGTATGGCATGGGGCTAGTTAGGGTGCTCAACTGAATGATTATGTAACAATGGCCTGCAAGAAGGGAGACCTCAAGCTACCCCCACCAAACAGGCGGCAAAACAAAATATGAGCTACTCAGCTACTTCGGTCCTCGAATTCTCACTCAAATCTCAATTCAGAAAGATAAGTAAAACAAAAATATTAAATAGGGACTGTCTCACACATTTACGAATGCCATTTCAGGGTCAAACAAATGACCTGCAATTTAATTTACAACACGTCTATGAATAATATAAATCCCAGTCGACCTGCTTCAGACTTGAACACTGTTGCGGAACAATGGTGAGCTCCAACCTGGAAACACGCGATTGGTGTTAAGAGATCATCGCCAGCTCTCTCCGTCCTAACAGCGCTTTGGTGGCCTGGTTAGCATCTCACTGATGGGGATTGCTGCGACTTACATATGCAGCAGACCAAATTTGTCTATCTAGAAGTTTCTTCCTCTGTATTGTTGCATCTCCTGCAAAGCAGATGTCAAACATAATCAGGCTCGGGGATTTGACTCGGGCTCTGACCGATGTACTCCAACGCAATGGTGCTTGGATTGTATGACATCCACTTAAAAGAAGGCGTCCACTTAAAAGAAGGCGTATAAAAAGTTATGTTGGCTTACAGGGGCATAATAATAAACAGGACGGGTCTGCCCAATCATCATCTGCTGCCCATACTGCAAATACAAAAAAAGAGTTATTATTGTGCATAATAATGAATATGTGCATTTAATTTGAAGAGGAAAATTTACATGTTTCAGTCATTGCCTTATTTTTATGTGGCTTAATAAACTACAATTCTAAACACAGTTAGGTATCATGTTCAGCAAATAAACAAAAGTTGCTGACACAACGTCAACATGTGAAACTGGGAAAGGAAAAAAGAGGGACAGAAATATCAGAAAATTAAGGTTTAAAAGAAAAAGGTAATGCATTCATGTCTGAGATTGTGCAGCTACTTGATCACAATGTAATCGCAACTCATAACCGTTAATAAGGCAGAAGGCACGAAAAAAAGAGAGCAGTAAGTCAAGACAAGACGAATCACCAAAATATATGACAAATTTGTAACCCACCCCCCCCCCCCCCCACACACACACACACACGCACGTCAAGCCATCCAAGTAACTGTATATAACCGGGAGAATCCCTGCAAGTATGTATTTGTGTAATTCTTAGATAAGGACCCAATTACCAATTGTTAAAACTAGAGCATGAAGAATAACAGTACTGCAGATCAAAGATTAGCTAAGACATGATGTCCATAGCTGTAAATCAACTAAGAATGCATAGTGAACTTCATTTCGGTAAGCTTTCTCACCTGCGGCCCAGGAGGATGCATGTAACCCTGGGGCGAAGGTCCAGGTTGAGCATTGTACACAATAGGATGGCCACCATAGGCCGGTGGGAACTGCAATGTAATTGGCATAAATGTGATAAGGCAATCATATACACTTGCACATTCAGAAGCATAGCTAACACAAGGAAAAATTGTGCAAGTCACCACCAAAGTGGAAGCGCAACCTTTTCAAAAGAAAAGGAACACAAAATAGTTTGTAAAGTGTTCAAGGAACATCACACAACCGAATAAATGTACCATCTGGTAGGTCCTTTCAGATAAACAAGATTGTAACCCCAATCATTTAAGGGGGTACTAATTACTTGGTTTAATTCAAAGCACACTTGGAAGGCATGACATAAGCAATTTTTTCCGTAAAATCACATTTCACTAGTAGTACTTTTGGTCCAAAAATCCCATGGTTCTAGTTAATGTTGTTAGTTATAATATAACGAGGACAAAAAATTCAATCAATTTCAGTAAAAAAATTACGATTGGGAATGGTGAAAAAGCCCACAACAAAACGTTGGTCAATAAGAATCATTACAACACAAATGGTTTGACTAGTACGAATGTGGTTTTTCCACATATACATGCGGGTAGATGTTCTATCACCACCATCAATGTGCCTTGAGATTGATGCAAACATTCAAAATCCAAACCATCCCATCTTCTAATAATTGAATACCGCTTGCACGAATCCTGATGCATTTTTCAGGGTTAAGAAAGTGCATGTACCCACATGCAAGGTTGTCAGGATCACGATCCCAGGTAGGATTATTTTTTTGTTGGACATGATCAGATGGTAGGATCACAGTTCTATGATATTTTTTAAATGAATATAATAAATCCGCATATTACAAAGTATTAATTCAAAAGGGTTATTCATAAAATTTTATGTAGGAAAACATAGTAACACTATTAGTAAGCACAAATATGATCCATATCTACCTAAATACACGAGTACTGCTTGTAATTGTTTTTTAATTTCTTTTAAGGTACAGATGTACAGTGGCTCTCACTCTTTTATTCTGAATAAGATTCCATCCACTCTTTTTACATCTATTCGCTGCTGTCTTATCCCCCATCCAGAAGCTACTCTGCTCATCTCTTCTACCGATGAGGCCCAAGGGAGCACCTCTGCACTCGTCTTCTTCTCCCATCAAAGCATCCAGCGACAGATCTGCATAGAGGGTGTGAAGGACTACAGTGAAGTCGTACTTTCCCTAATCTCTGCACTTTTTCTCTTCTTGATCGATCTCAATCCTGATGGACTTTTTTCTCTTCTTGATTGATCTCAATCCTGATGAAAGATGGTGTGACAGAGCTTGCCAGTGGAGCCTATAAATCATGATTGAAGGCTCCAGCGAGCTGCGCTAAGGTCACAAGAGGGCCACAGAATTTGGATCGGACAGAATCGCAATTGTGTTGCAATTCTACCGATCTTACGAGATGTGTCGCGATCCCACAATGATACTACAAGATTTCAATCCGTGTCATCCAGCTGCCGTAGCATCGTAGAATTGCAAGATCCTACGCTCAATGTCGCGATCCTGATAACTTTGCCCGCATGTACATGTGGTTTTGCACTTTTGGACTATTAGGTAACTAAACCTTAATACCAAATTAACTATTTGACTGATTACACTGTCAACATTCCAGTGCCACTCTTCAGTAATGTTTTCAAAAAAAATAAACTAACAAATATATTTATAATTTAGACCACTATTTGAATGAATGCATTGTATTTGAATTCAAATATTGCACCCATTTCATATAAATTGCAGGCAACTCAACAAATAAAAATAGTAAAAAGAACTCACCCCCATGCCAACTGATAAACCAGGTCCAAGAGGGGCAGTCGGCATGTTGTTAGAGTAGTAATATGGTCCATCAGATGCTGGAGGATGTGGTGGTCTCAGAGGAGCTGAGGGAGTGAAACTCTTAGCATTAGGGTTCAGCTTGAATTCCTGATTCAGAAATACCAATTGTCAGTGCCCTTGGCACAAATGGCCAAATAATTAAAAAAATATATATGTTTGTGCCATTCAAGCACAAAACATAACCGAATATAATACACAACTTCCTCACAGCCTGACCTTAGAATTCGGGTTCAAACTTGATTTTTCTGAGCTAAGAGATCCCATCGAAGAGCTTGGTGACAAGCCTGGAACACTCGCAGCTGAGGTTATAGCAACACGCTCGGATGTTGATGATGTAGAACTACCAGGTCTTTGAGAGGAATTAACAGCTGCAGAAGGAAGTTTGCCCAATACAGTATATTCTGGTGTCGAACTATCGGAGTACTTGTTTCCTTGACCAGAAGATGAGGGCTCATATGCATGCGAACTTGAAGGTGGCCCTTCCAAATCTGTCAAAAGATTACCACATAATGTACTGTTAAAGAAATTTCATGCAATTCAGAATGGTGCATGTGTAGGAAGCTCCAATTAATAAGGCCACTAGATTCCACTGTAAAAATAAATAAATGACAGTAAAGGTCCTAATTTAACATAAACATCAGAAAGCATCTATACATAAAACAAGATTTTGCAGTTATAATATAGAGGGGACATTGTCAACACCAAATCATCCCAAACAGCTTCAAGAGATTAGTGCTTTAAGCATTTTACAGGTGCACATGGGTTGATTAAGATATACACGATTATTATTTGATGGATGAAGGTAATAATAATAATAATAAAATAATAATAATAATAATAATAATAATTCCATTGACTTGAAACACAACTACACGAGTATAATCTACTTGGCACAGAATAGTGAAGAAATTATTCCATTGAATTGAAGTGTTGCTCGCTATATCCACAACTGGATCACATTTTCTCTTCGTTTACAATGCGGTCGCGGACATAGTAGAGAATTTTTCGTTGCCACATACATATAAGTAAGGTTGTGGACCAACTATCCAGCATTTGTTGCTCACTATATCCACAACTGGATCACATTTAACTTTTGATATAATGACTCTGTAACAGCTAGAATTTACCATTTGTCAATACAACTTATAGAATTACCCATCATGGTATTTGCTTCACACATTCAACTATCTCATATAGTCACGAACTACCACAAGAAACCCAAAAAGTCAAGAACAATCACCAGAAAACTATAGAGCTAAAAGCTAAGACATGAAATTCAAATGACCACTGCATTGTAAACAGAGCAAAGAATACACTTAAAGAAACTTCCAGTTGATGCATAAATTTACTGCCTACCTTCAGAAATCAATGGTCTACCGCCTTCAGATAACTGTTAAGGAAAAAAATGAATTCAGGTATGAAAGAAAGTAAAATAATAATTACATTAACACCAAAGGAAGCTTACAGTATTCTCAGGTTGCAAATTCCTGTTGTCCTTGTCACCACTGTTATCTTTGCTCTGCTTGCCATCCAACCTAAGGTTTCATAATAATGTGTCAAACATTGTCCTACGAAATCATTGATATTGCCATTAAAATTCTCTACTCTAAAAGGTTCATGCTAGGGCAGTCAACATGGTCATGCTAAAACAGCAAGATAGCATAGCAACCAGAATATAGCAGTTCCCATGGGGAAAACTGAATGTAAATAATTAACCAGTTAACACTGAGGTGGAATTGTAACAAACCATTCGTAAGCACCAAAGTTACTGGATTCGCGGCAAATCGGTTTAATTTATGTTACAGCATATAAAAGAAAGCTTATGATAGAATGTAGTAAATGTAGCAGATAAAATGAATTTGCATTGGGACTGTGTTGCACGTTGCAACATATAGAAGATATAAATCTTTTGACACAATCTAACTGCTCTGCTCATAAATCGAATAGACAAAACTTAACAACCATGCAGAGAAAGATTTTTCTACCTGTTAGCATCAACGGACAAGAGCTTATTTGGCTGGTAATCAGATGTTAGCTGGCTAACATTATTGGTTGGAGCAGTGGCAGACAAATGGGTACCACCAAATACATGGGAAGATGATACTTCACCCTGAATATCAAGAATACAAACAGTGATATTTAACAGTTAATGTCATTTTTAATAATAGTGCGTACATTCGTGCACTAGAATAACTATTGCTTTCACATTTGACGCCATTTGTTCAAAAAATGTGTAGAAGGGTGCATCAGACAATAACTGTTTAAACACTAGGTTCTTCAAAACAGCCTACTTACAGTTGGGATATCTCACAGCATGAAAACATCTCACAAACTCCAACTGAAAAATAATAGTCACTCAAACCCAACAGTAACTAGATAGATGCAACAATGTAATCCATGAGAAAAGGCAAAGGATTCACCAACTTCTGCCAGCTAAAACAATGGGGGTTAAGTTTGTTTTTAGAATGCGCAACTATTTCTGAGATAGATCACATGAAGATAATATTAGTTGATTCATTATGGAAAACCACTATAATATTTTTTTCAGAGGAAATTGCATAATAGCTGCTTGACCTTATACTGGTGTTTCACTTGAACTTGAACTTGCGAATTAAACATTTAGGTCCCTAAACTTGTATAATTGAGTCAATAGAGGAGAAAACCACATTTAGTTAGTAACTTGAGATGACATGACACCTTAGTTCAATCTAAATCGCTGTTTGACCATGTAAAAATCAATGGAAAATTGTTGCCTTGGATTTAAGGAAATATTCCTGTCTTTGGATTATTTCTACTATCTTCCCATTGATCTTACTTGCAAGCACATTGTCAAACTTTAACTCAAACTTGGTTCGAAGTGCCATGTCAATGCTAAATGCTAATTCAGCTCGAAGTGCCATGTCATTGCTAAATGCTAGTTAAGCCAGTCATGGACTTTACTCAATTATATAATTAAGCACCTAAATGTGCAGTTTTCAGGTTCAAGGAGTGGGGCACACTAGTGGAAGTTTAGGGACCCAGGGTACACTTTACTCTCTTTTAAATTTTTTACTAACATATTAGTATAAAAATTAATGGTTAAAGCTGCATATTGCAGATCACGTCAAATAGAGGGAATACAGAACATGTGAAGTCGTTTCATTTCCATACCATTGTTGCTGAACATGCCAATGAATCCTTGGTATCAATGTTGCCTGCCCTGGTAACCGAATCAGAAGGATGAGTACTGCTTGAGTCATTCGTAAATGACTTAAATTTGCTGTTATCGGTATCTCTACGCACTGCTGAATATTTTATCTCTTCATCATGATCCAAGTCTTCATCCAAATATAAACCTCTTTCCTGTGAAAGTAATCACAATATTTCAAACATTTTATTGGAATGACTATCTACATTTTTGTATTTTATATCTCTACGCAGTTACTAACACTTTCTTTACCATCCACTAATCATCCCGCAAGTGGGACTGGGAGAAATTGCAAAAGTGGAGAAAAGTTGGAAACCATTTTTGGCCAGAAAATGTTTGTAGTTATTACTGTAGCCATCCCCATATTTTCTTAAAAACGGCGGGAAAACCCATGTGAGCATAGGCTTACCTCAGCAAGATGAATATCTTCTGTATCTTCTCCCTCTATTTCTCTGGCTATCCTTGAAGCACGCTTTTCAAGCTCTCTCATATGAGGACCTCTCTCAAGCTTTGTGGTATAAAGTTCTTCATTGAAAGTACTCTTGACCCCAAACAAAGCTGCATTTGTTTCAAACTGGTCCCAGCTCCTAGCAACATATTAACTATTGATCATCATGATAACACACACAATAGAAGCATAGGACCAAATATGTAAGGCACTGCCATGCTTTACAATAAGCACCCTTTCCATGAAAGAATTCTAAAAATCTAACAAAAATCATGCTGATACCAGCAGAAAACAATTCCTGCATAAACCTTTTCTTTTGCTTAGATCAAAGTTCCTAGCAAGTTATTAATGATGTGAGCACATGTTCTAGCACAGTTTCCAACCAAAACAGAAAACTGATGCAAGAACAAAGATTAGAATATTAACTCGAACGAAAAATGCATACTCATTGACAAAGCAATATATTGCCATAGGCCATAGCATGTAAATCCTTTTTCATAGCTTGGCACTGTTTTTGAAAGAGAAAAAAAAAAGAATAGATTGGCATTCATGTGGTGCTCTCTATTGTTATAAAACCAATTATACACTGTATCAGCATGAAATGATTTAACAGAATCCGATAAGGGAGATATCCCTGCTATGATTAGTAGCAGTCAATTTAAGAGATGAATCTAGGTCACTCAAGTATAATTGTCAATTAGTCATCATGCACGCGAAATATAACAACCAAGAAGATAGATTGTTACAGTTAAATATAAAGCTAAATCTTAACTCAGTTTTTCAGTACCTATTCCCCTTCCTGCCATATTTTTCCAATTCGATGCACTCTGAATATCCTTCATCTGATGCCCAGCGCTCAAGCTCCCTCTCTTCAGGATAGTGAGAATGAGAAATAGCAGAATCTATCATTAAGTCTTTCCTTTTATCATGGATAGGACCTTTTGGCAGCTCATCACCCCCAAGTAATACATCCTAATAATTGATAACAGTGATAGGCATTATATAAAGAATGCAGAAATTGGGACAATAATTCATGACAACCAGTAAGTTCATTTCAAAAGCAGGGCAGACAGAAAACTAAAGATGGGGAACAAAACCTTGGCAACAACTTGGACAAGCTCCCCTGCTGGTATTATCATAGTCTCAGGCTTTCTCATAGCATCAATAGAATTGCTTTGTCCACCAACAGAACCATCCTTTATCAGCTGTGCCATTTTCAAGACAATTCCTACAAGAAAAGCTTGATTCTTAAGTATACAGAGATTGTGACAAGGAATACAGTTTGGGAAAAATTGTCTTCCTATAAACAACAGAGAAGTAAGGAAATGCTAAAGAGATTTAAAAAGATAAAAAATAATGCCAGTTAAGAGAAACAAGGGAGAGAGGTACCAAAGACTTTGTCGGTGTTTGTTGCATGGAAGATTCCAGAGATAACAGACCCATTTTTGACATGCACATCCACATGATGTCCGATAAGTTGTGTCATAGCATAGACTAGTCGATCCCGTGATGGGCTTGCATGCCCTAGTTTACCTCCATTTTCTAAACCCAAACAGAACGTTATCAACACTAGCTCTTGAACATTATGACATGTAAAAATGGGATAAGATATTCACCAGCATTGGTAAAACCTCCAGATGAAGATTTCATCAGGTGCGTTTTACTTTCATGCCTTCCACTACCCTCCCTATCAAGGTTTCGATGGGGGAATCCATTGGTGGAATTCCTAGGAGGTACAGACTGCTGTTGACGATTCATAATCCCTGCATGAACAACATCAAAAACTCAGTTTTACTTTTATATAAGCATCATAAGAAAATTAGAATTAAATGTTGAATGAAATATAAGTAGCAAACTTCTGTAGAGCCCAAACACAAATTGCATTAGTTGCTTATTATAAATTGACTACATTTACTTATGAAGTTGACCACCGTACCTTAACTTGTAGAAATTATAAACATGATTATCTAATAACATTTGCATCTGGAGATCAGTAAGCGATCCCTATAAGCTTCTGCTACCAAAAGCATCTAGATCGAAAGTTCACATCTCAACCAAATCGATACACTAGAAGCAGATAAGCAAGGGCAAAGGGCGCTTAAATGAATAATGAAATTTCTAGTAACTCATTTGGCAAGGCCTGACTATCCTGACCATGAACACTGAGCATAAAGCTAAATGATATCATGATGGGGCCTGCGATGAACAAAATTGAAAATGGTCGCAAATCCTACTTGCTACATTATAGGCATAAATATTAATGTCCAGTCGTCTTCTCATCATTGAGTTGATCTGACTGATCAAGTCATGACGTTAATTGTTATATGAATTTCTGTCAGCTTCTATTAGTTTTCGACAAAATTCTGCTGTGACATGGAACATGCAGAGAAGCTAACAAATCAACAAGTAAATCGGTAGCAGTCCATTCCTTTCATATGCTCCAAATGGTATAGCCCGTACCTTCTCTGTTTAATTCAAACTGGGTTTCATCTGGGATTTGTTTAAGACCAAGGCCACACGAATCCTAACAGTACGATACAGGACTCGCAGTATATTTTTTGTCCTCTTGTGCCCCTTGGAACAAGTTTTGTAGATCAAGCAGATGCTGGGCATACAAATAGATGCAGTAAGCATCGGAAATTTGTCAATGGTATACAAGCAAGCTTTCCAGCTAGGAAACATCAATAACTATAGCTCCGCAATTCCACTACTTGGACTAACCAGATGCGACATCACATCCAACTTTACCGTGATTGGTGTTGCTTCTCCTTCTACCATGCTACTTGAGCACTAACTGGAGCTGGATCGAAAAAACACATGCACACAGCCAAAAACAATGAACAAAGCCACATTACAATTGTTTTCCCCTAATGACATGGCTACTACCAAAGCATCGCATACAAACAAAATCAGCTTACAGCAACAAACACAAACAAAATCGGACCGGAGCAACGGCCTTCTCCCCGCATTCCAAGAACCCCAACGGATCGCATCGTCGAGCCCGCGCCCCCGGTCCCGCAGATCTACGCCGACTCGCTTAGGTCTACGAGCTGAAGCTCGAACGCACGTACCACCCTTGGCGATCGAACCGAACGAGCAGAGAGGATGGCGGGAGAGAGCGGCCTCCCGCGCGGTAGCTACCTGCCGTGGCGAAACCCTAGGGCTTCGGGGGGCCGCCGGGGACGGAGGAGGCGGAGACTCCTGCAGCTCGCGGCCGGGGGAAGCGAGGAGGCGGGGTGGGGACTCGCGGGCGGCGGAACCCTATCTGCGGACGGCAGGAGGGCGCGGGGCGGCAAGGGTAGTCTCGGGGCCGGTGGGTTGGCTCGCCGTGGAGGAGAGGGGAGGGCCAGAGACGGAATGACTCTCGATGGTCCTTTGCGCGAGGCGACGGTGGGGTCTTGAGCGGCCGTCTACGCGTGGCGTGGTCTCGCGCCGCCCTTGGCTTTAACTTGCACTCCTCCCACTTCTACTTCTAGCGACCCTACCCTGACCTACCCTGCCTGCTGCTGCTGTCGCCGGCGCTGGCCACGTGCCAGACTGCCCGTACACACAAGATTAGATTAATTGATAATTTACCCTCCCTTATACTTGTTGATCATTTGCCATATAATCTCTACTATATAAAGTGAGAGTTTCTTCCCACGTCACATTAATTGCTCTGCTTAATTGCCCTACTTAATTGCCCTACGCAAGAAACGAAGAGTTGCTTTAATTAGCGACTTTTAAAAGCAGCGTTAAAGATAGATGTTTGATCTTATGAAATAGTATTTTTTATTTTTTAATCTTTATTTTTCGTTATCAATTTTGTTTTTCGTAGCAACGCACGGGCATATAACTTGTATCTCGTTAATATGTGAGATCTTGTGTCACATGTCAGTAACACACGTAAGGTAAATGATCAATTTCATCGTAAAAAAGAGGACAAATTATCAAACCTCCCGAGATTCACGCTTCTGTTTTTTTCCTGACCTCTTCTTACTTTTTTTGAAATGTTTTCTTCGAAAAAAAAAACAATCGATTATCTTTAAGATTAGTCTGGAGCTTTTGTTCCATGGAGTATAGTCTAGCTTCACTTAAAGATTTCGTGGACCTATTATGTATCTATTATACATTGGGGAATTGAGGGTTTTGGAAGGCAAGTTAAGCTGATATATGACGCATGCTCTATCGTAAAACTACCATCGAGAGCTACTATGCATTGGATAGGCTCTGAGAGCAACATACTCTACCAAGTTGACGGGAAAAAGTCAAGTCATTTTGCTTTGTTTTGCTGTAGTACTTACGCTGAAGATTCCAACACGTTTTGATCCACCACATTTGTGCACGTGTTGGGCTAGTTGGGCCGTCCTAGGTAGGGGTGGAATCGAGCCGAGCTGGCGAGCTCGTCAGTTTGTGAGCCGAGTCGGGCTCGGTTCGTTGTCTTGGCCGAGCTGAAAACCGAGCTCGATTCGAGCTCGGTCGAGCCTCGAACCGGCTCGGCTCGGCTTGTAAGACAGCCTGACGCTTGGGCCTGACTATTTGTTGATATGTTGATCTGTAACATCTATTTCTATTTGGCTATTTGTTGATCTGTAGCATACTAGCATGTAGTCATGACTATATATCTTCTGTTATTTGTTTTCTTTTAGTAATATCATTTAATATGTAGTCTTTTAGTAATAGCAATACTAACATGAGATGTATTATTTGTATGACTGTCGAGCCTAACGAGCCGCTCACGAGCTAGCTCGAGCTCGGCTCGTTGGCCAAGCGAGCCACGCATTAGGCTCGGGCTCGGCTCGCTGTTGCATCAAACCGAGCCGAGCCGCACCGAGCCAAGCCTCGAGCTTAAATTCCACCCTATTCCTAGGCCCAAAAAAAGCCGATAGGATGATGACTAAAAAAAATTTGGCAAGAGCTAACAATCGGACACCGCAAATTTTCCATACATCCGACCACTGCTCCCTTCATCCCATTATATAAGGTGTAACTCCTACCAACGCAGAGACCAAGGAAACAGTTGCCTCACACGGAGCTCAAGAGGCTTAATGCATGCATACACATGAGAGATGAGAGATAAGCCAGAACAGGAGCCGATGAGGCGCCGCGTCCTGTAGTCTGGAACTTAGAAAAAAAGCAATTGTGCCTTATATTTTAGGATGGAAGGAGTATTGCAATAATTACTTTTTAAAAAAACCGCTATAGCAATAATTACTTGAAAATGGTAGTGTAGTTCATTGAAAATGTTGCACCACAGAAAGAAGAAAAAAAAGGTTCGTAGCCAAAACAAAATGTGCAACATTTTAAACAAGCGCCGGATGCCTAGTTGCATGAAACATTTTCAATTGAGATCGTGCGAATGAATACACTCTTTCAGGCAAAAGAGCATTTCCGTCTGAATGTTTTAACCCTTGAAAAGAATGGAGAACTGACAAAGAGTGGAAAATGGAGATACACCATCGTCTCAATAGTTCAACACTACTTGTACACGAAGGCCAGGTGTTGCCACTGGAAATTCCGTCTGAATGTTTACGCCCCTTGTAAAGAATGGAGATGGGCAAGCATCCAACAGAAACAAACGTGCGTTAGAATGCAAACTAGATGCCATTTCCATCAGTGTCCAATTGTCCATACAGAACAGTGTACCTGTATAGAGTGCATTATGGAAAATGGTACCAAAAAAAATTGGATATCAAACACTGCAGTGAGCTCAATCATCATCGATCGACAAAAAGGAACGCTTGAATCCATTCAACAACAGTGGCTCTGTTCATCTAGCAACAACCATCTAAAGATTTTCTTCAAGGGAAAGGCAAGCATGACCTTTTGGGTCGCAACTAAGCGGCGACTGGCGTTTCTATTTTGGGGGTATCTTGTACTGTCTTCTGCAATTCCTTTATGTACTTCCACCCACGTTTGTTAACTCCGCTGATTCTTATTGGAGCATCTGACGCTTGCGCACCTGAAAGAGAGGCAGATGACAGAACTAAGAAGAGAAATAATGGGAATATAACCCAGATATAAGATAATTTAATTTTATGTTATGCCAACTATGTATGTTTTCCATAATTTAGTTTAAAAGCCAGAGTATACGTTTTGACTCAGTAAGTGTTAGCTATGGCAGATTTCAACATTTTGCTTCCTAAACGTTTTTGACTGTCAATCAAATGTAACCAGGTTGTGACGTGACAAACAGCAACGTGTTAAACTTGATTAAAAAAAGCAATCAAAACCACCTGATTTCTATCATGGTCTCAGAACCCAGATACTTGAAAATAAATAGGTGCGGGCAAACAAAGGCAGCATACAACTGAAAGTTTTGGAGTACAGAACAGAAAGCAGACAAAACTGCTATTCCCCCAAGTCACAAATACAACTTTGGGCACTTATTTCTGTTGTCATATATTTATAAAACCTACAAAAATTATAATATTTGAAGAAAGTACTTTTTGAGACAAATCTAGACATATCATTTCCATGTGTCAATTCTAAATATTCAAAAAGATATTGATAGCCAAAGTGTATAATGTTTGACTGCACGTCACCCAAAAACAACTTCATTTTGTGAATGGAGGGAGTATTTGGAGACACAAATCATCTGTTCATCTAGTGTATTCTGAAGGCTATGCTTATAATTTTTCATGTTATTGAAAAAGATAAACAACACATAACAGTTTCATATTATTTGCGATTGAAAACAAAAACATCAAATAATGGAGATTCAAAAACTGTAGATGAGTTCATAAAAGGTTAACACATTACATGTCATAAGCAGGAAATAGAATTTGAGTTCAGTTACGTGAAATCAATGGCGATTCAAGAGTATGTAGTTCATATACTTGTATATGATTATCAATGCCTCAAGAGGTCATAAAGTCGAACATAGATACATCACCGAATTCAAGTACATCAGATGAGAGAGAAAAAAACAATTGGTTGGCCTACCCCATCATGTCAGTTTGTTGTTGATGTTGAAGATAGCATTAATTGTTATTTGAACAACCATTAAAGCTTGAACAACTGTTATGTGCGATACATTTTGTACTGACCAGTATCTTCTTACACTTGCTGCCCTGTGTTTCTTTCCTCTACTTTTTGTTGATTAAGACCTTACAAATTTACAATGCCCGCAGAAAATTTATCATATGCTCCATATGCTACTGAGCATTCCTTATGGTTTTGCAATTGCATACGCCTAGCTATGAAATTTGAATTTGAGGCATTCCTGTTGTGAAGCTCATGTTTTTCTTTTCTCGAGGTTCATAACCTTCAGAAACTCTTCCTTGAAGTCCTAGAAGAACCCAGGCCAAGCTCAGCTAGAAATTTGCAAGTAAGTTTAGTATTATCCAACGACACAGTTCAAGGGACACTGAATTATACACACTAACCATTAGGGGAAGAACACAAAGGAATGAAAAGAAAGTCCAAGTACAACTAACACTGACGGATTCCTAGAAAAGCTAAAGATCAGTAGTTCTTTTGCACAATTGATTTTTTTTTTAAAAAAAAGAATGGGTCCGGTGTTTTTGTTACGTATCAAACCTCAAAACCTGCAAAGTGAAGGTCCTTCTTCCATATTTGCAATGAGCTATGCGTAAAAAATTAATTGTTACTTTACCAAAGACAATTCTGTTGTGAAGTTCATTAGCCAAGACTCAAAAGTTATCCCAAATCAGAATCATAATGCAAAATCAAATTATTTTGAGGATGAGAAGCTGCAAACAGAAATCAGAGACTAGTGTGTTCAAGTGCACAGATTGATGCCTAGCAATAGTAGTAGTCTTCCACGGCACATTCATGTTGTACCAAACTACACACGCCCTATCAGATGTCATACACACTACAAATGCACTAAAAAGCATCAATGGCCATTATAATAACATCTTCAAGCCAGGTAATGCCAAATTAGGAAGAAAGTAGAAGATATTGAACACCAACCGGCCTTGTACCGAATCCCCCATGCCTTGCCGTGCCGACCGTCCTGCATTACAGGAATCACAACAGATCAACAAAAATGAGAAGAGAAAGATTTAATCAAAATGAGAGAGAGAGAGAGAGAGAGAGAGAGAGAGACCTTGTAGAGGTTGATCTTGGTGATCTGGTAGGATACGTCGCGCCAGGTGGTCTTAGCGACTTTGTAGCCGACGCCCCACCCCGGCAGGAACTGCACCACGTCGAACAGGTTCTTCTTCTTCCTCCTCTTTGCCTCCTTCGCCACCTCCGCCGCCTCCCCCCCTGCGGACGCCGCCGCCGCCTCGTTGGTGCTCAGTGCTCTCCGCGCTGTCGGCGGCGCGAGCCCGAGGGACCGCCGAAGCAGGCCCACCGCCCTCTGCGCCATGGCCATAGGGAACCGACGTGGGTGGGTGCGATCTCGAGAGGTCGCAGCTAGAGGAGGAGGAGGGGGAGGCGAGCTCCAGCGAGGGGACGGGAGAGGCAGCGGCGGGACTAGGGTTTTGCGGAGGAGGGTGGGCTTGATAGAGCTGGGCCGTTCACTGCACTATCGTTCGGCCGGACGGTAGCAAAGCTATGAATTTTTCTTGAGAAGTGCTTCTATGCTTTTCCTTCTAGTACAAGTGGCATAAATCTTGAAACAAGTGAAGGGGTAAGTAATCACCATCTATCATTCATTCATGCTTTAATAGTTGTGCAACTTTTAAAAAGAAGAGCATAGAAGCACTTCTCATTTTTCTTTATTTAATATTTATTTTAAATTTTCTTTTCAAAAATAATCAACCGAAAATAAAAATAGCAAAAATGGGTGCCCGTCGCCTAAGTATGGGGCGATCTACTCGGGCGATAGGGACCTGAATGTAAAAAGTTTTTTTCGGTGTTTTGGACTTTATCTTCAAATGAATAAAAAATAGTTCAAACGATATCAAAAAAAAATTGAAAATTTTTTTGGATGATCCTGATACATCACTAATGTCCCCATAAAAAATTTCAGATAATTATCATGCCTGAGGAATTGTTAAAAAATCAGAGACGGTCGCGAATACGAAGAGACTGTTATATTTTCTAAAAATTCCTCAGGCTTGATAATTATCTGAAATTTTTATGAGAATATTAGTGATGTGTCAGGATCATTCAAAAAACATTTCAAAATTTTTCAACATCGTTTGAACCATTTTTTATTCATTTGAAGATAGAGTCCAAAAACGCTGAAAAAACTTTTTGCATTTTGGTCCCTGTCGCCCGAGTATGGGGCGATCGCCTCATACTCGGGCGACGGGCACCCATTTTTGATATTATTATTTTCGGTTGATTATTTTTGAAAAAAAAATTAAAATAAATATTAAATATAAAAAAAATCGCAAAGCTATTCCTCTTTTGACTCTTAGAGCATCTCGGGACCTTAAATATGGTCCTAATTTGAATTATAGGGTTTTTGGGGAAAAGATTAACGCCAGCAAGGACCCTAAATTGTTAAAATTTAGCAAATTGTTTTAGGGCCCCTAGGAGAGTAGCTATATTTAGCAACTCTGTGATTGAGCCCTATCTTCATTGGGTTTTAGGGCCTAATTGCTGGAATGAATATTTCATTGGAACCCTAAATCTAATTAGTTGGAGTCCTAAATTAAAGTTTAAGGTTCATTTTTATGACTCTCTCTTGGAGATACTCTTAGGTATGTACAATAAGGTCACCTTAGTCCGCTCTTATTTTGTACATATTAGCTTTGGTATATATGAAAGAGAGAGAAAATAGAGCGGGCTCTTATTTAGTAGCCTGTTTTGCACGGGAGCAATAGATCATTTATGTGCAAGAGAGAAGAATAGTTATTGCACAGCATCTAGAGACAACTTTTAGAACAGCTATTGTACAAGCTAGTTTTTAGCTTACTATTAACCTGTATTGGGCTTTACTATTGTACTTGCTCTATATGAAGCTAAGAGTCAGCTGATATGGTCTTATTGTACATGCCCTTATGCTCAGCTCTGGTGTAGTTTACAAATTTTGATCCTTGATGAATCCGCTTTTAACATAGCCAAATTTTACGAATTGAAATTTGTAAACTTCATCGAGTCACAGAAAAAAAAAATATCTTCTTTTACTAAGAATGCAGTATTTGTTTTGAACTCAAGTGATTTTTGCAGTGGTAGGGAGCAATTATAACGGACCGATGAGAATGCAGAAGCTTCAAATTTTGAGGAAAAAGGGTGTTCCTTTTATAATTACTACTCCGGAGCTTAATATACGAAGTATATGGTCCTCTGTTGGGGATGGAACCTAAATTTTAGATTGCAAAACTTGAAATTTTAGGAACAATCTAAAAGTTTATGTTAGTTTTCTTTAAACATACGGAACTTGCCGAGTTGATCAAGGTAATCTTGTTTGGTACGACTGTTTTCAAAATATTTAGTGTTGTTTGGCTATCTTTTTTTTTTTCTTATTCTTTTCTTTTTTGTAAACCACGTTACAACAAAGCACGTTGTTGCATTCCAAATAACACAAGATAAAGAAACAGTTTAGGAAAGAAAAAAAATATATCACCTGGGAGAATATGAAACGATCAGCCACTGGATAAACATAATTTGTTAAACTTAAATCTAATTTGCCTGTTATAATTTACGAAAAAGGTCTTAGATTTTTCACTCTCTTCTCCATAACAACATTGGAAAATAAGCTTGGCACAGCCGCCAACCGTAAAATAGCGTCTCCGGTTGAGAGAAACGTAATATAGACCGATTACAAGGTATCGCTTTCCATGTGACACAACGGTAAAGATGCGTATACGCGGCATCACGTGTCATTATGTGACATAAAAGAAGCCTACAAGTGTCAATTGAATACTGCATGGTGGAAGACAAAGTGATAGAGTTTGCAAGTCATAGAAAAATGTGACACTTGGATCTTACATAAGCAAGTTCATAATGAAAAAGATCACAAATCAATGTAGACCACACACCTGGAAGGCTGGAATGATTTATTAAAATTCTTTACTTTTGATGTACTTCTTCTGATTGCCTGCTCTCCTCTTGATAACCAGACGAACTGTAATGCAGATCCAAATGGTTTATTCTTCCGAGCTAGTGCGGTAGTATGTATCCATCATCTCCGCATACAACAACAGGTCCAGGTCGGCCATTTGGGTTATGCTTCAAGCTGTGACCAAACAAAAAGGTAGCTCATAGCAGGGTTCAATTTTTCATTGAATTTCGTTCGAATTTCGCGAAATTCGAACTTACCGCTACGGTTCGAAATTGGATTTACCGATTTACCGTTACTGTTCACACGGTTTTCGAACGGTTTTTACCGATTTTCGAATTTCGGTTTTTGAATGGTTTTGAAGCTAACGAAAAGTGGAACCCTGCTATGAGCCTCATAGTTAGATAAACTAATGAAGATGTAAGAAACAATGACCATTATCGAATAAAAAAGTAAACAAAAGTTGTAGCCATCTGAGTCTAACATCGGCTCTGCTAAACGATTCAAGAGTATATAAGGTGCACCGTTGGGCTTATGATCCACAGAATACCAAAGCCTGTATCACTCTTGATGCACCCAGCAACAATTTTTATTGGAGATTATTTTATCGGTGCAGATATGGTCGGGTATATAAACACTAAGTAAATGAACAAACTCAGGTATAACTCCTATTGCGGTAAATAGCTCATATACCCTTTTCTGAAAGTCTATTAACTTAATAATCGTCAGTCATCACAAGCTGTAGAAACGGATAACTAATGTTGACTGCTGTTGCAACTTGCAAAAGTTCAGACATGGATAACTAATCTTCCCCCATCTGTCACCACACCAGACGTAGAAAACAAAACAAGCCATCATACCAGTTTATCGATTCAATGAATTCTTTCTGTTTACGGAATTGGCAAAGTGACCTCAAAGCGCATTCAAACACTCTTGATATTCGCAGTTTGCATCTTGTTATGTTTTGCGCAAAATGATCTTCCCACTGGTATCAATACTTGCTAATGGTACTTCGCGACCCATTTTTATCATTGTAGTCCTTTCATCGTAACCAATCACCATCTTAGAATCTTAGATGGTAAGCAAATGGTGTATTAATTTGAAGATTAGAAGAGATGGAATGGCACAAAACAGGACCTTACAACAACAGTGACACAAACAATGCGATGTGCCATGTCACCCTAAGACTAATTGACCTCAGCATTTTCAGATAAGCCCAGACTGTCCGGTGACCCCTGATCATGACACAGCATCGGGCTATCAGTCAAAAGCTCACCGACAGCCTGAAAAAGGACTGCAAGCGAACAAAAATCAGCAGATAAGATGATTGACAGCACATGAACCAACGATACGCGTCCCAGGAACCCGCTGGCTACTGACAAAGTTGCAATACGAAGATGCAGCTGCAGTTCTGTATCATAACCAGCACAAAAGGTTTGAGCTGGAGATAATAGACACGAACAAAGAAAAGCAATCTGACTTGCGCAAAATTACAGCACCAAATGTGCACCAGCCTTCAGGATCAGATGGCAAAGCTCTGCAGAAACAATTAAACTGCAAATTTCAGATGAACGGCACATAACTCCTTCACTAGAAAAGGCACCATCCGCACTACTTACTCTGAAACTGTAATCTTATGTACCAAACCAAGAGTAGCTATATATGCAGCTCAATATATGCACCCAATGAGCACCAACCCCCCCTTATTCTCATAATTACATATTCATCGCCAGCGCTAACAGGAGTAGTGTGTGTTGCGCACGGTCCTCCTTAGCTTGTCGAGGATGCCGGCAGCCTTCCTCCGCGCCCTTGAAGTGCCATTCTGTGCAAGCCAGGCCAGCGAGCCATTCAAGTTCTCGTCCTCCACGACCTCCCTCAGCTTTGTGCGATCGTACATACAGACTGAAAAGAGAACAGCTACCGCATTCTCTTTGTTACGCTTGCATTGATCCTCCCTTATGATGCGGAGCATGCAAGGCACACCACCAGTCTCACCGATCTCCTCCACTGTCTCATGGTCGCTTGATAGCAGAGCGAGGATGGCTAGGGATTCATCGATGAGTGACTCGTCGCTGATGGCCTTCAGCATCACATCAATAACCCCACCTTTTGTGGCTCTTGATTTATTCTCGTGCAACATGCAAAGATTGAAAATAGCTGATGCCGCATCTTTCTTTGCTACCATGCTGCCGTGTTCAAGAAGATCAACCAAAGGCCTCATTGCACCTGACTCACCAATCTTCGCCTTATTGTTGTCAAGAGCTGACAAACTGAAGATGGCAGCTGCAGCATTGCTGCGGGCCTCCATAGTCCCCGACTGTAAGGCCTTTATGAGGAGTGGGATTGCCTTTGGGTCATCTCCAATGATCTTCTTATTGCTCTCATGAATCGAAAGATTCAGAATTGTAGTTACTGTATCCTCTAGAACTTCTGAATTATTTTCCAATTCTGGGTTGGAAACAAGGGAAATCATTTGTGAGATGGAATCTGGCTTCTCTCCAATGACTGCTCGGAATGAGCTGTTGTGCTTAGTCAGAAGCCGAAGATCCTTAATAGCTTGCCTCTGCTCGGATATGTTTGACGAGGATGAGATCCTGTCAAATACTTCACTGAATGCCTGTCGCTCGTTATTTGTAACTAAATCTTCCTCTTGGTTCTCAAGTGGTGGCAGAGAGATCCCATTCTCTGTGCACCACTGTGAGATCATGCTTCTGACAAGGTGGTTTGGGGTGAGAATTGTATTTGAGAGGACTTGCTGAGTCTGTGGGCATGTCCGGTTTCCAGCACTTAACCATTCTTGCACGACGTGGCGATCATATGTCTGCAGGGAAAGTAGAATAGTAGAATAGTTATCTCAAGCTTGCATATTGAAACATAAGGAAAATGCTCTCGCACATAACTGATAACATGACTATTCAACTGGAACTTATATGTCGCTGCAGCATTGAAGACAGTGACCACTGATCAAACATATTTGTGAGTTACATAACTTTTCCGTAAGCATACGTCGTGATCCCTATGTAGCATATTGATTGATTCATCATTGTCCATAAGCGACTGATTCATCATTACCCATAAGCAATTATTTTGTTCCAATTCATGCCAAACAAAAGGCTATGAATGCATCAATGCACAATGTCAAAGTCAGGGACCGCGGGAAGTAGGAGTTAATATAAAGAGAATTTTGTTAAAGCCTATCAATCATCGATGCACAGTGCCAAATCTGGGACCGCGGGAAAATGAGGTTGGTATAACGAGAACTTTGTTCAAGAGTCTAAATTGACCTATTTTCCTGAACTATGGAATATAAATTTGAGTAAGGCACACCAACAAGGTAGGACTGGGCCAGGACTGCAATGCTAGAATGGAATACAGCACATCTCTGAAAGGGACACATAATTCCAGTGCTAAAAACCCATTATCCAAGCGTACAGTCAAACTCTTTGAACTGCAACTTCAACATAGTGCAGCTGCACAAATCTCTCATAAAGTAGTAGCAATTATCCATTACATAACATTTTACAGCTGCAAATTTCTTTGTGAATTTAACATAGTACTTACAAGTCAAAAGATAAGCAATCAATGCAGGTAGATTCACTCCCTTGCAGAATTTAACAGCTGAAACTCGTGAAGATGTTACTTCACTTATGAAGCAATTAAAACAAGCACTAAGAACAACTAGGAAATAAATCAAACTTGCCGTACATGAAAACTACAGCAAACAAGTACTAGTACCATGGCATCAATACCTGACCAAAAATAGCTGATTCGATCATTCAATTAACGCGTCACTTACATCACACCGACAGAACGACGAAAACCAAATCCAAAACCATAAAAGCTGAACCTTTTATGGTTTGCCGGTGCGAAGAACGGCAAAGAAACAGCAAGCAAGCGTGGCAATGGCAATGACTCAATTCACATGGTCCTAGCATGGTGTGTCAGGCCAATATGCATCTGGAGTTAATTTTCACGATTTGCATAATAAATACTCCTAATTTCGAATCCAGGCAATAAAAACCGGGTCTCATCCTGTGGCACGTTACTTCCGAAATGGAACAGAAACAAACATGACTTCGTGCACACGGCTGTGTAGCAAAGAGGATGAAACACCATGTGGATTCGTTTCTATGTACTTACAAAGAGAAAGTACAACCAATATGGCACAAAAACAATAACTGAGCACAAATTTCATAGGTAACTAAAGAGAGAGGTGGGTAATGGCCCGATCAGGAAAGCAATGTGGGCGCAAAGAGGGATGCGGTTGGTTTACATTTTTTCCCGCGGTCAATATACCTTGTGCTGCTTTTCTTAGATAAGATGAGAGGAAGAAATAAAATGTAGAAAGTATATAGTAGTGATTTACTACTCACATAAAAATAGGCTAATTTACCACCCCCTGTGTGAAGAATGTTCATCAAAAATAGGCTAATTTACCACCCCTTGTGTGAAGAATGTTCATCAATTAAAAACAAGGCAAGGCAAAAACATCAAGAACACATGTGGTTCCAAAACCAACAGGAGCACCCAAAGAGGAAGTTCTAATCTTCGCCGCGATATGAACAATCAAAAGGACAAAAGAAAACAAATCCCTCCGTACCAAATTCGATAGCCCAGAAGAAAATGAAAGAGATTTGTGAAAAGAACTATATGTAAAACACAAGCACATCACGGAAGAGCGGCGAATCACGAGCAGAAAGTTGATGCAGGAAAACTATAAATCATGTCCAAACCACGAGAGGGACAGACGATATCATCCGAAGCTCGTACACCACAGAATTAACTACTCGTGTTTGACGATTCGGGTATTCTAGAAGAGCCGAGAATTCAAGAGGACAGGACAAAGGGGAACAAGCTAGAGGGAAGCAACAGAGATTCCTGAAGAACAGATGGTACAAGAAGCACACCAAAATGGGCACCAGAAGAGCAAGCAGCAGCAGGCTAATTTTATCAATTCGATCGGTAAAAGATAATTCGATAAAATCACAGTTACCACTAAACGCGCACGATTAATTCCTCTACGAAACTCCGACGAAGTGGCCAATTCAAGAACGGCGATTGACCGAATTGACCCCCCAAAACCAAAGCAGGAACCGATTTTGGCCGCCAATGGGCGGCCGGTCAATTAATCCAACCCCACAGGGATGGAAACCGCACGAAGGCAGATTACCTGGCCGGACGCGAGGACGACGGGATCCCTCATAATCTCCGACGAGATCGGGCACAGGAACTGCTCCGGCACCGCCGCCTCCGGGGACGCCCTCTTGCCCTTGGCGCCCGCGCCGCCGGCACTATCCTTCCGCCGGCCCAGCTCGGCGTCCCGCAGCGCAGCGAGCGCCGACGCCGCCTCGTCGAAGGCGTCCCCGTCGGCGCCGCCTGCCGTCACGGCCGCCACCAGCCGCCGCAGCCGGCGCCGCAGCGCCGCCGCCTCCTCCGCCGTCGCCACCGGCGTCGGCTTCGCCATGCCGCGGTCACTAGGGCTCGGGCTGTCCGTGGCCGGGCCAGCGCCGGGCTCCGGCGGGCATGGGGGAGGGGAGAAGTGGTGGTGAAGAGAGGCTGGAGGGGTTAGACCTGCTAGTGGCCGGTGAAAGGCCCGTTTTTTATAGGGACGCTGCTCCGGCACGCTTAATCCCGTGATTTCCAGCCGCGGATTACTGCGGTTTCAGGCTGCCAGTGCCGGTGCTTCGCTTGGATAAAAATAATACTCCATCATTTAATATATTAAGTTATTATCAATGATTTATAGTTTGTGTCATTTAACAAAAACTAGCTTATACGCCCGTTACATTTAAAAACAAAATCGATAATCTAAAAATAAAGATTAAAAATAAAAAATTATTTTACAAGATCAAACATCTGCCTTTAACGCTGCTTTCGCGAAAGTTCTGGCTAATTAAAGCAACGTTTCGTTTCTTGAGTAGGGCAATTAAGCAGGGCAATTAAGTAGAGCAATTAAACAGGGCAATTAATGACGTGTAGAATGGACCACTGCCACCAAGTGGTGCTTTAGAATAGTAGAGATAATATTATCGATGAATAAAAGTAATATTACCCAATACATTAAGTAGTATATATATATATATATATATATATATATATATATATATATATATATATATGCACGCTAATCGATTTTTCCTCTCATTTTTCTTTTTCTTTTTGTGCATAGTGATTACCTTGGAGGTGCAGTAGAGCATCGAGTCCAAGCTACCATCAATTTGTAGCTTGGAAAATTATATATTATGGCATATTTGGAGCTATTGATTTCACAGAAAATAGTTTGTTTTTTGTGTTTCAAACGGGGCATTGATCTTTCAGATTTCCTACCAAATTCATGTCCAAAACAGGCCATGTGTCAGAAACAAAACGGAAACTACGGTGTTTGAATCATTGTGTTGTAATCTAGAGTTTATTTAGTTAGCCTACGAAGGTTTAGAGATCTTTGCATGAGATGTTGTAACGGATTTTCCGCGTTTATCCTACAAATGGAGAACTCGACTTGTAACCAGTAACTATAGCTCCGTACGGGAGAGGAACATGTATCACGCATTCGGTGTGCCTTATTGTCACTCATGCATGGTCACAAGTCGGGTCATAGGCACGGAAAGAAAACACAAGTAATCTTAGTTGAACGACAGGGAAACATCGTGTAAGACCGGGGGACACGTGTGTTGGACAAAATTCAGTCAAACAAAAACCTAACATTTACTTTGTTTTCAAACGTAAGTTGCTTTATATTCTTAGGCCGTATGGCAACTTGGAACCGGCGTTTTTTACTAGATTCCGAAAAAAACCCAACCAAACCAGCTAAAACTCAGAACGATCCTTCTTGGATCGTTTTTTCTTTTTCCACACCGTAACTGAATCGGTCTCAACCCAATTCCACTTGATTCGCAGAATCCAATCTGAAACGTTTCAAGAATCTGTAACCCGTTTTCGTTTCTACTAGAATCTGGAACCGTAGCAAACAGAACCTTACTCTTATGCTATCCGCGCGATGCCAGCCCCTCCATGTCACTTCATTTGCGGAAAAGTCCCCTAAAAGTTCCAAAATCATATACAAGTCCTTTCATCGGTTTTTTTACAAAAAGAACCCTTAGTTCCGCGAATTCGCGAACGGATCCACCACCTTTTTTCAACAAAAAAAAAGATTATGCGATTAAGCAAATTCGGTGACATCTCCTAGCTAGCCTATTTTTTAAAACCCCACAAGAAAACTGAAATTATGATAAGGTCATCTCACCATTTTTTTGCAAAAAGAACCACCAAACTAAATTTTGCAACATTTTTTTTGCAAAAAGGACCCTACGATTAAGAAAATTCAATTATGGCTCCTACCCAGCACATATTTTAAACCCCTCGAGAAAACGTTGAGATCTACTACCATTTTTTCTTTCGCAAAAAGAACCCTGACCAAATTTCGCACAGAGAGACGTAGCACGAGATCCTACCTAGTACTTTTAATAATCTGACAACCCCCAATTTTGCCCATTTAACTTTTACCGAATTATCCTAATAAATGTCACGTAAAATATATTTTTGAGAGTAATGGGGTGTTTGGTAGAACTCCAGCTCAACCAGATTTGTGAATCTGGTGGTATTCCTAGCTCCACAAAATCTATGGAGCTAGAGATGTGGGTATATTAATAAGAGTGTTTAGATGGACCATCTTGTTTTCACTTTATGTTAACCTACAAATTTCAGATATGAAATGGAACTATGATCTGAAACTCTGCCAAACAAGGCCTACGGTTACATAAAACTTGAAGGTGACTGACTCTAAAAAGGGGGGTCAAGTGATTTAAATTTTATGTGTGTCCAGTTGGGATAATGTTGACGTATCTACTGTATCATTGGTTCAAACTTTCAAAGTGGGTATTCTTCTCTCCAAATAAAGGAGAGAAAAAAAAAGACGCGTGTTGAGTTGTTCACAGGCGGGCGGGCGGGCAGGCAGCACCAAGCGGCAAGCCACGGACGGCATGTCGTGCTGCTTCGTGGGGACGCTTGGATTTGTTTTTACCAATGGGCAATGGGCAATGGGCAATGGGCAATGGGCAATGGCTGGCGGCGAAAGATCATATCTAATTCAGCAGCTGCTCCAGATCGCGGCAGACTCCGAACATGGATCGATTACCAAGGAAGGAGAGGAAGCATGCTGCTCTAATTTCTTACGTCTTCCATCCGATTGGCGTTTGTTCTTACGAGAGTGTCTTGGTCAAATCTCTCTCAAAAGACGTTCTTTCCTTACGATGTGTGGCACCTCCTCCTTCCCCGGCCACATTATTATTATTATTACTAGTTACATGCCCGTGCATTGCTACGAAAAACAAAATTGATAACGAAAAATAAAAATTAAAAAATAAAAAAAATTATTTCACAAAATCAAACATCTATCTTTAACGCTTCGTTTCTTGCGAAAGCTGGCTAATTAAAGCAACGCTTCGTTTTTTGCGTAGGGCAATTAAGCAGGGCAATTAATGACGTGGGTAGAACTCACCACTGCCACCAACTGTTGCTTTATAATAGTAGAGATTATCCATTCGTGTGGAGCGGATCCTATATATGATTAAGGAATTTGGTTCTTAGCATAAGCATATGTGAAATTAGCTTGGCGAATGCTCGACTCTTGCGTTTGGTTCATGGGATGGGAGGTTCTGTACTATTTGGTTATATTATTTTGGGTGAATGAGATGGTTCAGCATTTAGAGGGAATATTACTTAAATTTGTACCACTTGATACAGGATGGGATAGTTCCATTCAAACAACCAAACGTGTGGATGACTTTTTTCTTGAACCATCTTATACATGCACCACTACTTGGTACAGACAATCAAACGCACCCTAATTAATGGATAATAGCCATACATACAGTAACATGTGTCCACTGAGTGGATGCATCCATTAGTACCATGCATAACCTGAACACTCAAACATGAGCTATACTACTAGTTACATGCCCGTGCGTTGCTACGAAAAACAAAATTGAAAACGAAAAAAAAAATTTATTTCACAAAATCAAACATCTATCTTTAACGCTTCGTTTCTTGCGAAAACTGGCTAATTAAAGCAACGTTTCGTTTCTTGCGTAGGGCAATTAAGCGACAATTAATGACGTGGGAAGACGAACCACTGCCACCAAGTGCTGCTTTAGAATAATAGAGATGTATATAGGTCCGTATACATACCTCTAAATTCTCTAGGAAATCAGACAAATATTCACCCTTAATCTTATGATATTACGACAGTTTTCAGTTATGGCCACAATATTTCTGGTCTTCGAACTGAAAGTTCAGAAATACACCGTATAAGAGAGAACACGTTGGATTTTGCCACTCACATCGTATTTCGGTTTTTTTTTTTCGCCCTAAAATCACACTCATGGAAACCGTGTGATTTTAGGATCATTTCGTAAGCGATTTTGGAGCAAAAGAAGAGAAAATTGCAGGAATACGGTGTGAGTGGCCAAAGTCAGTAATTTCTCTCATAGGTGTGGCAAATTATCGAATCCAATCTTAAAAATAGCAAATCCTCCTATGCATACCTTAGGGGTGGCAAATTCTCAATTTTTTCCCCAGCCCCTTTGATAAATTTCGACAATAGTATGGTTTCAAGTATGTCATATCTCTAAGACTGGTATTATTACCATTAAATGCATACATGTATTAGCACGAATGCTAAATCATCAATACAATTCTGGTTAATTGTCACTGTTTCGATGAATCACTTGGTGGAACCATGTCTGGCTCATGGCGGTCGTATTCCTTTTTTAATTTAGCCATACAGCACGAGTCCAATCCCGAAGCAAAGCAAAAAAATTTCTTTGTTTATGAAATTGAGTCAAGAAAGCAGGTTAAACCGTAGCTACAGAGATGTGGCTGGAACTCCATGGTCCAAAGATCCAAAAGCAGCTACAGAGAAATTGCAAGGCGACACAGACACTACAGGCTCGCAGTAGTAGGTGTAGGGCACATTGGACGATCCAAACTCCTCGCTGATTCGAGCGATTGAATGGTGATGGATTGATATCGAGTTCGTCATGCGCCTAGCGGCAACAAAACCATTGCAAAAGTCAGGCCCTTTTTTCCTGCGCCGTGCCGACCTACAGTCGTTCCTGCCATTCAAGCCGCTCGATCATCGTGTCGAACACAAATGATTCGGCACAGTTGCCACCATGTTCCTTGCAGCTTGCCAAAATACCATTGGTTCCTGAAATATTAAGGGTTCTTTCCGTAGAGCTCCGACGATTTTATCTGGAGGAGTTGGAGTTCTACCGAACGCCCTCAGCTCTCTCGTACGAGAACCAGGATCACTCATGAGCGATTCTTCGAGCTGCACTATAAGCAAGGAACGGCCTCGAGCCTGCTTCCTATGTTGCCTCCCCGCCTCGAGCGCCACCGATCTACCCCGTCTTGAGCGTCGTCGAGCTGTCCCCGCCTCAAGCCCGCCGAGGCGTCCCCGCCTGCGCCACCGAGCCCGCAACGAGCGCCGCCGAGGTATGACTTCTCTCTCTTCTGTCTCTCCTAAATCCCCTCTCTTTTGCCTCTCCCAAAGGCCGAAGCCACTCTTTCAATAATCTGGAGTCAACTAGCTAGCCGAATACTTCTATAAACTACTCTTGATTTCTTATAAAATCAAAATCAGGAGAAGTCAAAAGAGGAATTAGGAGAAATAGGAGCTAGAGCACTACCAAACAAACCCTAAATATCGTTATGAGCTAACATGAGCTAACAGAATGACGAAACGGCGCAATCGCCCTTGAAGGTTGGAACACAAAAACTCTTAAACACTAATATTCTTAAACAAAAATTCTTAAATACGAATAGACATCTTAATTACTGCTCAAACATGAGTTGTCTGGACAACCGACTGAAATTGCTTTCCTTCTATGCGCATGCATGCATTAATCCCCTTAAGCTCCGCGCGATACAATTGCTTCCTTGGTCTCCGTGTTGGTAAGAGTTACACCTTATATGATGGGATAGAAGGAGTAGAAAAGATAATATTTTTAAAGTTTTCTTCAAATAATTTTTTTGTTTTCTTCCGACATTTTAAACGAATTTTTCATAGTAAATTATTTTTAAAAAGTTTTTTCGACAAAAATGATTCCTAGAAAAAAATAAAAGTGTTTTAAAATTATTAAAACTAACATTATTTTTTTAAAATTTTTGAAAATAATTGTTATATTTTCTTAAGACTTTTTAAAGTAAACTTCTATAATAAATTATTTCTAAAAATATTCACCCCAAAAAATGAAAAAATTTCCCAAAAAAATATATAAATTATTAAAACCAATAGCTTTTTTTTTTTACTTTCTTAGTTTTTTATGAAAATTTTCTCTCTATTAAAATTTAGAAATTGCTTTACCGCGTGAAAATTTTCATCTAGTATACTTATAGTTCTTGTATATGTACGGAACTCCCGCCATTCAGTCGCCATGCGGCCGCTTAGGCACTGTAATTTCTACAGTTTTTTTATTTTTCATAAAAATATTTCCTTTTTGAAAAAAAATATATAGAATTTTATATATTTTTAAGATTTTTTAAACTTTTGGAGTTTTTTGTTTTTTTCTTTGGAGTTATTTTCAAAAAATATTTCATTTCTCTCTTAAAATGTCCGCTTACAATTAATTCTTTTGGTCCGTAGCAACCTACGGGCCATTGCGCATCTACGTAATCCAGGCGCAACCGGTCGATGGATCAGCGATTGATGGACTGATGGACGCATGGCAGCCACAAATATATGTAGCATATGAGGCTTCGTACGTTGGGACGTACGTACGCATCTGCCGGTCAATTCATACGTCGTCCCTACAGTGGGCGCTGAAGCAATTCTGGGAGCAGCACCAGATGCATGCAGTGCAGTGCAGTGCATCGATGATGCATGGCCATGGCAGCTCCTGGCCGCCATGCATGCGTGCTGCACAGTGACCTGATGCATGCAGGCCTGCACCATGCCGGCGACCGTCCGAGTACGTACGTCTAGGGACGAGACATGACAGCAATGCATCGATGGCTTAATTAGTACGGTTTTAATTACCTCCCTAAGCTCCTTTCGTATGGGTTTGAGCCTAACGTACGTCTTTCCATTTCGACAGCCTAACGTACGTATGTCCTGGCTGAATCTAGCTAGTCGTGGATGTCGTAATTAATCCTGACTGGATCTTCACCATGATGTGCATGAGACAGCGTGTCCATCCGTTATTATCCCCTGTTTCGACTAGTACTGATTAATAGGCTTTTATTTTGTTAAACGAATTAAGTTCATGCATGTCAGTTTGATCCAGCATGCAGCAGCGAACAACCTGCGACGTCCTACCACACCTCATCCAGATCATTGATGCCCCCCATTAACAAGCTAGCTAGTAGATGGCGAACCAAGTATAAACGTAATTAATCCATCCGCTCGAGAATACACGTCATTCTAGCTTTTAAATTTTATTTTTATATATATATGTGATTAATCTAATAAAGATATACCCCTTTCTTTAGCTATTTTTATAGATATAATAAAGATATACAGTGGGATCGAAGTGTAACAAACTATGCCAACCAATCTAGATCAGCTAGGATAAATCATAATGCAAGCAGAGCAGTTATCTAATCCGGGCACCTGCTTAATTAGCAGCCAGTACCATTTCGACACGTGCCTGGTCAATCAAATAGGAAGAAACGAAGACTTTTTTATTTATTTTTTTGAGAGAGAAAGGAATAAATGAAGACCTATCACTACGACCACCAAGAAAGCCCAACTAATCATAAAGCATGTCGGCCGAAGCGGCTGCTGCTCTCGTCCTTGCTAGTATAAAATTAGTATAGAATTCAGATATGTTAGTTTCGTGAAAAGTTAGTAGTATAAAATTCAGATATGAAACTTTGGTATTGATCAGGCTCGGAATTCTGAATTCCAAATCTTTATCCTTGGTTATTTATTATTAATTAGCTAGCAATAATCTCCCGTTTGGTGTATGTATATATATAGCTAGGTCTGTTTGGTTAGCAGTAATACGTTGCTAGCTAGTAGTTAGTGCGTCACCTCAGTTCCAGCGTTGATCCCATGCATGCATGTCATGTATGATCGCCAGTTATCCGAAAGATCTAGACGGCTAATTAGTCCGTTTCTGCATAGTGACACGCCACTAATTAACCACCCTGCTTGATGCATGGTTTGGAGCAAGTACGCACGCGAATCTAATAAATCCTCTTCAATTTGTCGTCGTTGCTACATGTTATAAATTAAACACACGGTAAAGATATATGTAGGATAAAAAAAAAGCGAGAGATAGAGTTTTAATGTGGAAAATCCTTTTGGTAGTCTTACTTGCAAATTGTCTTGCTTTATTCTATGGATTATGTGAACATATTTATAACAAAATTAACATAAATGACTCCATATATAAGTAAAGCTCTAAATTAAGTGGAGTAGAAACGAAACGGAAACAAATTTGGATCGCACTTTAACACTACATATATATCAATGGAGGTTTCTTCTACTTTTATGCTATCAAAATTTTAGTTTTGTTAGTACTATATATTCCCATGCATTTATTTAGATAATAATGATTCTTATCTGTCCATGTATGTCGATCGTGTGGACACAGATATATATACAGTGGTATACAAGCAGTAAGATTTATAAGAATCTAAATTAATCCATCTTCTCATTAATGCATCTATATATCCATGCATGGTGGATATAGACAAATACATTTGCACTCTTCCTACCCTGAATGATAAATTAATGTCGATCGATTTCATCAGGGTCATATATATACGAACGGTGATCGATGACTTGTGAAGTCGAGAACGATCTGATGTTATTTTCGCACGAAAGTGGTCAAGTGCCTTGCTTAACAAACAAGCTAGCTAGAGAGCTCGAATTAACACAACACTTTTGAGTTTTGACTAGAGAAAATTAAGCATGCATGCACATGCATGTTATGTATACCTACCTGGAGTAGCTCGCTCTGGATGGTCAATCGAAGCTAGCCAGTTCAGGCAAGGTTCGTTGTACCATACATGCATGCAAATATGCAATGCACCCATTAATTAATCATTTAATTACCGAAACCTAGCCGATCGATCGATCATTTGCAAGTCTCGTTAACGACGAACGCTAGCTAGCTCCTAAAAGGTCGGTCTCTGCCAATCTGGACGTACGGACGTCGTATTGATGACCCGTACGTCTATAATCCGAATGACGTGTGACAAGCAATGGCATGATCGATCGATCGATCACGCCCATCGCTAATCGATTAATCTGAAACCTACTTGTTGTAACCACTACACAATCTCCATTCGGTTGGACGTCCTCGACACTTTCACAAGGGCCAGAAGTAACCATTAATATCCTGGAGGAGAATCGGGAGAATTAAGGAGGAGGGGAAGAAGAAGAAGAGGACCAGGGGAAGAAGAAGGGGGATAAAAGGAGGGGGAAGAAGAATTAATGGGGAGAGGAGGAGGGGGAAATGAAGCGTCGTGATTTTGTAAGTAATTTTTTTTGTTTTTTTGAATTAAAATTTAAAATTATGATTTAGTGAATAGATTAATTACATTGTAAGTAATTAACTATGTAGAGTAACAATTGTTATTTAGGCTATGTTTGGCACAGCACCCACTCTAGTTTTTTAGCTTCAGATATCAGATTCTTAGCTTTAAATCATGTTGGAATATTTATTGCTCACAGCAGGTGGAGCTGGAAATATGTTAATCATACAAGGTAAAGTGGGTGCTGACGAGGCATAGATAGCATCACACGATTCATTCACATCCAGGTAACTAGTACTAGTACGTACTCCTTCCTACAGGGGTTACTTGGGAGCCAATTGGAATCCAAACCGACGGCCTAATCCTACCGGCCACCCTTGCAACTAGTACTTAATACCCTGTTGAATCATGTGTGTTGATTGGTGCCGTGCCCGTGCGTAAGCATTGCAAGTGAAGCCGCCATATCTCCAAGCCAGTGATAGATCAGGTCTCTCGCTCGCTTCTCACCTGAAAATTATGAAAATACTTTGTTGTCGAACAGGTCCTAACCGTAATATATATATATATACCTATGCATACCTCGAAAACACCACTCTCGTACGGCGTGAAGGAGAGAAGAGCGGAGAAAGGGTGGAAACCCAAACATGTGCTTTAGAAGTGGGCCTGAATGGGGAAGATGGCCGACGTGATCTAATGGGCCGAGCCACCCACCCAGGCCCGTTCGATCACACGATGGCCTATCACGCCCCACGCATCACAGCCGTTGGATCCGGCTCAGCTCCACAAAACCCTAGCTCGATGCGGCACTTATAAGCGAGTGGGGAAGGGGGCGAGGCTGAGCAAGCGGCGGCGCAGCCACACAGCAGCGGCAGCAGGAGGAGGGGGGAATCCGCAGCGGCCGCCATGGGTAAGCCCCCTCGTACCACGGCCGCAGCTAGCTTTACTGCTTCTCCTCCTTGTCGCTGTCGGCTCCTAATGGTTAGATGCGTTCCTCGCAGGTATCTCGCGTGACTCGATGCACAAGCGCCGCGCCACCGGCGGCAAGCAAAAGGCATGGCGCAAGAAGCGAAAGTGAGTGCTCCAGATCCCCTTAGATTCGCCTGATGGATGCTTCGTTTCATTCTAGGTTATTATTACTTTAGCATGTTCGATCTTGCTATCGTTTGTATAGATTTGAACGGTACGTGGTTGATTCATCACCCGGCTGGGACTAGATCGCATTGCATAGTTGCTTCCACTCTAGCTTGTGAATGGTTCTTTTGTGATTTTGCTGTTTAAATGGTATCGCGGGAATTATATAATGAACGTGAACTTATGTATATCTTTTGGTAGGTTTTGTTGTTTCAAATGACCATTCAAATTTATGCTAAAATTCTACAGAAGTGATTTATTTAGGGTTGCGACCTGATTTGCATTCGGTTTAGATGCGTTAGTCGTAGTACTCTTCCTGTATTTGAGTGTAGTTCTTGTCCTTTTGGTGCTTTTGTAGTTATGTTTTATTGTGCGCAACGTTTGTTTAAAAAATTTAAATCTGGATCTGACGGCAATCCTCAATGGTTCTGGTATCTCGTTGATTGATACCCTCGCCTGTGGGTCTGACGTCAATCCTCAACTCTACTCTATTCATTCTACTCGAAATTGAAGTTTGTTTTTTTAAAAAATAAAATACTCTAATCACTATACTAATTACTGTCTAATACTCTTATTTATTTATTTAATTAATCTTCTAGGGTGTTTCAGCGGTTAGGCGGGAGGGTGTCGCCTACTACCTGGGCTAGGGGTGCAATCAGATCGGATAGATGCCGACAGATTGACCGGATCTATTCGGATCGAATTCGGATAGTTGTCAGATTTGGCATCGGTTCCAGATAGTTGGTTTCGGACTGATCATCGGATTCGTGAGATCACTATTTGTCGGATCGGGATATTTCGATTATATTCTTTGATAATTCCAAATAACTCTCTTCGGATATTTAGATTCGGAATTTCGGATATTTACAGCCCATATTCTAGCAGCTTCAATTGGGCCCAACCAAATAGCCCAAGTTAGCCCCTCCCTCCTACCGCCGTCCTATCCGCCGTCCTGTTGGCCAGTGCCGTCCGCAAACAAAGCTTGACATACAAGAATATGCTTCCATTTGCCTACATGAATGCCTTGTATTCTTTTGTGAAACATAAAGGAATATTTGATGCTTTTGTAACTTTATTGGATTATCTAATAAAATGACTTGTTAAATTGCGACAATCCTATTGCATATTGAACTCGTTGATTAATCATTGCTATATGTGTTCTATATGCAGTATCTGTTTTCACGCGATATCCGGCAAAAAAATATTCGTTACCGTATCAATCCCAATTCGTATTCGTGATTGATATTATTCGTGCCGTATTTGTATCCAACACTATTTGTATCCGACTATGAGTGTGACAAAAAATATGGTTTAGGACACGGAAAGAACGATATCCGGCCTAATCCGAGCCAATTACAGGCCTAATCCGAGCCAATTACACCCCTACCTAGGCAGCTGCCTTGGGGAACAATGTATAGATGCTTTTGTTCTGTAGATATCAATGTCAACTTTTGGTAGTCTTAACGACTTCTCATTTGTCATGAAGGTATGAGCTTGGTCGCCAGCCTGCCAACACCAAGCTCTCAAGCAACAAGACAGTGAGGAGGGTGCGTGTCCGTGGAGGTAATTTGAAGTGGAGGGCCCTCCGTTTGGATACTGGCAACTATTCATGGGGAAGTGAGGCTGTGACCCGCAAAACCCGTATTCTTGATGTGGTCTACAACGCATCGAACAATGAGCTTGTGAGGACTCAGACCCTTGTGAAGAGTGCCATTGTGCAAGTCGATGCTGCCCCCTTCAAGCAGTGGTACCTCACTCACTATGGAGTGGATATTGGTAGGAAGAAGAAGGCCCCTGCTGCCAAGAAGGATGCTTCAGAGGTATTTTTTCTTTCTGATGTATATTTTATTGTGCTTGGTATCATTAAAATATGTTTGCTATACCTTAAGTTGGATGTACATTAGCTGCTTCATCATTTTAGCTGAACAGAATGCTTTCTCTTGTTTATCATGTTGTCTAATTTCAGGGTTTGTTTATTCATATTAAAGAACTGTGATGTCCCTGAGTAGCCACTACCTCATTTAGCATGTGATAAGAGTTTATAATTGGGATGACTATTTTGTTGGCTGTAGGCTAGTATGTTTTTTTTGTATGCCCAGGCTGCTGGTTCGCTGAGGCACACGGTATTGAACTAAGGATGTATCTGTGCTTTGTATTTGCGTTATGTTTCTTTACCCTAGTATATTCTGTGAGCAATTACTTGAATTAGGTAAAATGTTGGTCATTTATCTGATTGTTTTAGGTTATGATCTATGCTAAAATGTTGGTCATTTATCTGATTGTTTTAGGTTATGATCTATGCTAAATGTTGGTCATTTTGCATTTGACTTTTGCTAAAAGTAAAAATTCATGTGTTAGCTTTTTCCATGTTGAAATGTCTTGCTGTATATGCATGTTCTTATGTGTTACCTTTCGTGGGGTACACATGGAAGCACTTTTTTGTAACTTTTATATGTCGCTAAATTGCGGAAACAACTCTCCACATTTATGGAACAAAATGGTTCTGTTTTTATTTCTTCCTGTTTCTCACTTTGTCTGTGTGGAAGTAGGTTCTCTATATGCTCTGACATAACATTTGACCTTTACTGTTAAATTTACAGGGGCAAGATGGTGAAGCTGCCGCAGAGGAAACCAAGAAAAGCAACCATGTCCTGAGGAAGCTTGAGAAGCGGCAACAGGGACGCACACTTGATCCACATATTGAAGAACAATTTGGCGGTGGGAGGTTGTTGGCCTGTATCTCTTCCCGCCCTGGGCAGTGTGGACGAGCAGATGGGTAAGAATATTGGACATCTCATATTCTATTTCTTATCAGTTGAACACTTCCTAATCAGAGCATCATAATAAAGATGAAATGTTGGCCTTGCTGTGTTTTTAGTTGCATGTCAACATGGAGTATTTTGGTTTCAATTCATTGTTCACCAAAAAAAAATTCTTGGAGGTCGGCTCCTGCTGTACTTGTTGTTGGCTTGTTGGATTTCTTATTTCTTGTTTGAACATGATTTTTATGGTAGTTTTAAATTCTTTTATTTGGTATGCTGAAAGATGGGTCAGCTATACTACACTGCTATGATGTTTAATTTATGGTTCCTTGTTACAGCTATATCCTTGAGGGGAAGGAGCTGGAGTTCTATATGAAGAAGCTCCAGAGGAAGAAGGGCAAGGGTGCCGCAGCATAGAGCAAGTCTTTCTTAGTTGCTGGTTCTACAATGAAAGAACTACCCTTTTTGTAACGCTGGATATTGGTAGCCGTCTTGAAAGCTTCTATGTTATGTTTGCAGACATGGTCGGTTGTTTTTTTTCTTCTCAGAATGAAACAACTCTAGCTTGATGACACCTGAGAGTGGTTTATGTAATCTGGAAATTGTTAGGTTCTATATGTACTTTTGCCGACTCGTTCATAATCTTGATGTTATCAGCGTTACATGACCGTGATTCCGCCTAGTTATTATCACGGTGGACCTTTGTTAATGTTTCCTGTGATAAATTATTACTTTGGCATGCTGAGCCGCTAGAAATGAAGTTGATGCCGGTACCAGGCGGCTTAGAGGCTCAGCAACCAAGGGGTCACGAGGACAAATCCTGCAAAATTCACAAGCAAATCCACCAACATATATGGTTGGTGAGACCATAGTTATTAATATCAGTATGTAATATATACCATTTTGATATCTAAACCGATATAAAGTCTGATATATACCATTTCGATAGTTAAACTTATGAGTCTCAAGACGTGACCGCTAATCATAAGACACAGGTAATACAACAGTTGAACTAGCCATCTGTCGTCGGTAACTTGGCATGAAGCCTCTCACTTTACCGTGCTTACCGAGTTGTACGTGAAAACCAACAAGACGTGGCTCATACACATCGAAATAAGTTAATACGCCACACATTACAAATAAAGTGCACGCTTTATTGTCGTCTTTCTCATGTTTGTTCCAAAAGAAGGTAAAACAATCCGAAGTACGTAAACAAACTTGTGGCAGCATTGAAGACGATTTTCAGCACAATGGGTCATCTTGAACAGCCCAAAGTGCATAACTAGCTCTATCTTATTTGAAGATATCCACGATTTCTTATTCTTATTGAGCCCATATTTTGAAGGGGGGCACTCCTTTTAGTGGCTCATGTTGCAATTGGAAGCCGTCTGAACTCTGAACCACACCGAATAATTGGTTCACTTAATTTTGTATCATCCATGATAAATCCAGAGCTTAAGGCCTAGTTGAGCCCAAGTGCCTTTAAAAAACAATGCAAGTTCTCTACTTACGAGCACCGTCGTGACTAAAAAGAGATCCATGTTTCTCGGGTAACACATCAGCGGTAAACAGCATGACAGAATCAGCGAGTGAAGAAGAAAATTCACAATGATTCTTGTATTATAGGAAGGGGTGTATTTTTGACAGCGGGACAGCACAAACTGACCCGGTAATACAAGGCAAAACAACCCAGGACCAATCATGAAGGTGCTCATAAGTAGACTAGCTAATAATAATGATAGCAATACAGACTAACTCTACAATCTTTTGGTAGTGTACATAGGTTAACCTCCACGGAGGTGACGATCTGATGTGCACAGCAGAACAGGCTGCAACAAAGAAGCGCCTGGAGCGGCCACATGCTAGATATGCTACAAGTCTCTCCTTATTTACAGAGCCGGTGATGTAAGCTCGTCAGTGGTCGTATGGGAACTCATTGTCATCTTCTTTCACCTTGAACGGCTCCGGGTGGCGACCGGAGCAATACAGATTCCACATCTTGTAGTAAGCCCTTTCAAGATTGCATACCTGAAATAATATGTGCGTATGATCAGGATCCAAGACTGTCATCAAGACAAGTCATGTTTCTGGGACAATGGTTTGGGAAGAACTTACCCATCGAGCTGTATCAAATAATGGACAAGTCATACGGACTTCCTTGAGCTTATTAGTCAGTGCTTGAAGCTCTGCCGGGTTTTGTGCTAGGGCTACTGCCCTCTCTTCATACTCTTTCATACTAGTAGAACCAAAAGGAAAAGAGGTTAGTTAGTCTTCACACAGTCTCCTGACAATTGTCAATAGGCTTTCAATTTATACTTGCCTGCTAACAATCATCTCTTCCTCGAGCCCCGTGGCTAGGCAGAGAGAACCAGCTACTCTTGTTGCCATTTTCTCCAGTGGAAGGGTGATCATTGGCAAGCCAGCCCACAGTATGTCGGTGCCAGTTGTGTGTGCATTGCAGAGGGGCCTATAATCCAGAAAATTCACATAAGGACACAGAACATGTATTAATATTAAGTGTTGCGCTTATGAATTGAAAGAGAAGAAAATTGGCCATAGAACTGCATACGTGTCCAGAAAAAGGTCTGCCAATGCACTGCGTCTTATATGCTCATTCTTCATGGCAACGTCCGTGAATATGATCTGGTCAGGTCTGACTCCTCTTGCAGCAGCATCTGTATAAAGTAGTTTTGTGGCGTTGTAAATATCAAAACACACATTCGGTTCATTTATGCTTCTCCTTTTCAGGTGGAATTAACAGTAGATTAAAAAAGGAGCCTCTTAAGTCTACTTACGTGCTCTTACTCTAGTTTCGCCGGCTGCTGGGAATCTTAAGAGCCATAATGCACTGTTTGGAACACGTTTGAGAATATTGCACCTTGAGAATAAGTAAAGCGGTAAAGATTAGTCACATACCCAATAAGGCAAATTCGGTTAAAAACTAGTTTTATCCAACAGAGTTCCAATGTGAGTCATAAGTAGAAAGAATAACAGGAACATGTAGATAGTGGAGATTCACCATGTATCAAAAATTTCCGGATCCATCTTGTAAAGCTGATTAAAGCATGCAAAGATGAACTTATCCTCAGGTAGCCCATAATCTGATCTTTTATGTGGGCATACAGGATTAAGACAATCAAGATTTTTCTGGCACAGTGATCAGAGTTAGAAAATCCAGAAACCATACAAATGAAAAGGGGAAGAGAACATAACACAGCATGAATACGAACCTGCTTGTAGTCGTTGACAAAATAACAATGAGGCAGATGGACGAGCTTTTCAGAATATATGCGTGCATAGCAAGACGGAGAAACAAACTGCAGGATCATTTATAGGAAACCAAATTAATTTAAAAACACCTAAAGCCAATGGATTTATTAGGCCTAGAATCTCCAATGTAATCATACCTCATCTGTAACCAAGTAGTCTATGTATGCAGCACCCGTTGTGCCCGGGAATCCCATGTACGAAACCTGGATAGGTGCTGGTTGTAACGCAAAAATTTCATTCCTGGCACCCTGTTTAAATCATAAGTACAGATTTAGGTGGCAAATAGCAATCCTAAAAGACACCTGTTAGGAATTGAAGGTTGGATCACACAAACAAACCGAACTGATTGCGTACCCCATTTCAAAATTACTACAAAAAGATGCTTACATTTCCTGTCCCAATCATAACAATGACTTCATAGCAAAGCCTTTCTAGTTGCTTCTACGCAATGCCAATTACACCAAAGGAGTTTCAAGTAATTTGTGACCACAACCCTCAAAAACAAAATGAAGTGAATGCATTTGCACAAAAGAACCAAGACATCCACTACAGAACAGGAATAGAAAGCAGCAGTCATTGAAGAACATGAACAAGGCAAACAAAACAATCAAAGAACATGCAAAGGGAACAACTATATTCACAGAAAGCAGGAGCATTATGTATTACCTTCGTGTAGCCATTAAGATTTATTAATATCTGTATTTTGTCTTGATTTATAATTCTAGCAATCATATCAGAGGTCATGGCAGACACATCCATGAAATGCTCAACCTCAGATTGAATACGTTGCCTCCATTCAGTACCATCATTTTGACTCAGTGCATAGCAAAAGACCTGTTGTGTCCAGTGATGAGTCCCACATAGAGAACCTTGCAACATAACCGATATGCTTGAGAGAGAAAAAGAGTGAACGGAAATGAAACAACCTCAATATTGTCGCGATCATGCATTCCAAATACTGAACCCATGAGATGGGAGAGGGGATGATTCCCAAAGTCACTGCTCACATATCTGTAATATTAACAAGGGAATTCCAATTATTCTGCTGTTGCAAGAGGTCTCCAAATGCAAGATATGAAAATGTTTCAATACATACCCCACCCTAAGTCGGCAGTGTTTACCCTCTGCTTTTACAGGAACAGGGGGTGGATGCACAAAAGGTGGCAATCCAAAACGAGAAGCAATCAAGGAGCAATGACCAGCATATTTACGGCTGCAAGGAAAAGAAAGGGGGAATTAACAAAAAGGAGATCATCTTTATTAATGATGTAAAAGAACAGCATAGTACAGGATATGCACCTTATTTCCAAGGCAAGCATGGGATCGATGGGATAAGCAATGGCATGGAAAGGTTGCACACTTGGAAGAACTGACATCTATGGGAAACAGTTGAAATAAATAAGTTTGGGGACAATGTTTACTTTTACATCATTTTTTAAAAACAGAACTTGACTTTTTTAAGTATTACCTTTATCTGCCTTCTGATAATTTCTTCAACATCACGAAACACGGCATCTCTGTTTTCCCAATCACAGACACACTGCAGCAAACCCAACAAAAAATATATTGGATTCAAGGTGACAACGCTCAGAAAACTGAGATAAAATTCCAAATAAAAAGTTTATCTACTTGCAAGGTTTGCAGATCATTCCAAGGCTAAGGCACTAAACCTATATCACGGATTTTCAATGTGCCTAAGAGTTAACTTCCCACAAGAACCAAGAAACTAGCAGTGAACTCTTTCTTTGCATCAATGTACTTAACCGCCATAACTCCTAAGCATTAAGGGACACAAGTTTGTACTAATTTGCACAGCAGACCTGTGACCTAAAATAAGGCCTGTTAAGTCAAATACTAGCCGTATACAAGGACTGGGTGCCCTCCCCATTCCAGTTATTGCAAAACAATCAAATTAGTAGATCTAGTGAGTAAAAGGGCCGAATCTGCAGAAAAATGGGTCACTTACCTGTTTCAAGGCCGCCTAATCAGTTGGTGTTAAACAAAGTATAAATATGCTGACCAATCTACATCTACATGACCACTCTTTTGATAATTGTTTATCCTTTTTTCTTTTGCATCACTAGCCATTGCTGGCAAATGACAATTGCTTAATTTTCTAGCCAATTTGCATGAAAAGGATGTATTACATCTTTGTTTTCCTGTTGTATGAATGTGCCCATATAATTCTAAAATGATAAAAACCGTCCAAAAGGCTAACTTCTATATACTTGCTACAAGGAGGGGTGACTGAATGAGAATCGCTAACAATACTCAGATAAATAAGTTTAACAATACTCAGATAAATAAGTTCTAACATTCTTCCCTTTATGCAGGTTTACAGCCTTAGTTTTAATTTTTTTTTCATAAAAGCATGCATGGGGAACAGGAAAATTTTTATATATGATGATTGTACCAAGACAAATTGCAGGTGGTTACCTGCAAAGTATGCAGAAGGTTGCAGGTCGCTTCTGGAAAATCAGGACGCAGACGGAGAGCCTGCTTATAGCTAACTATAGCTGTTTCTACATGCCCACTGCAGAAAAATTACAATTACAACTTTAATACTATTAGCAAACAAAAATAGATGCCAGAAATTAAAAGCAGTACAGTTAAAACTTCGTTGGGGTTGAACTTGTAGTGTACCTGTCTTTATAAGCCGAGGCTAAGTTAGCATGGGCTTCCGCCATGGTTGGCCTGATTGATGCAGCCTGAATGTAATCCTGAATTGCTTCATTAACTCTACCAATCTCCTTAAATGTATTCCCTCTATTAACTAGTGCATCAGCTGCCATAGGATCTATACGAAGTACTCCAGTATAACATGTGATAGCATCAGCATAGTTTCCCTGATGCATACACAACAAGAACATAAATAAGGATAAAAGGGCAGACATGAGTGTGAATGTTGCTGTTCAAGAAACCATTCAATGTGAACAGAAGCAAGTGGAACTCTGTTGTCCACTAAAACACTAGGAGAAATTGCACATCATGATGGGAAGAAAACAGCAAGTTGGTACCTGTTGCTTGTATATCACAGCCAAATTGTTAAGCGGAGAAGATAATCCAGATGTCACAGATATAGCTGCTTTGTAAAATGAAGCAGCAACACTTATCAAGTTCCTGCAGTGTATTTCAGTCTTGGTTAGCTTACTCGAATTCTTTTGCAGTAAAAGAAAAGGCTTTCCCTTAACATTTATGTGATATAGAACATGTATAAGAATCTCACCACTCCATGTATATGTTTCCTAGGTTAGTAAGAGCCTGTGGATGGTTTGCTTGCAGTGCAAGGCACGACTGCATAAAGAAAAGTGGATCACAAGCTGCCTACATGTAAAACAAGTAAAACAAAAGGCAAGAAAACATACTCTGTAGCAGTTAATTGATTCTTCCACTCTTCCAGCATCTTTAAGCGCATTGCCCTACAAACATAAAAGCTTGTTATCCAACTATTTATTTTCTACACATGACTGTTAACATAATGTGGTGCAGTGACTTACCATGTTATTGTATGCTTCAACGAATTGTGGGTCGCAGACTATAGCTTGATTGTAACAACGAATTGCCATATCAAGCTGGCCTTGCTCATAGTAAATAGTAGCAAGATTACCTGCATGAAAATGTTCCCCCTTCCTTTGTATTACGAGGTATACTAAGGCTCTACTTTGAAGGTAAAGAAAGGACCATTCTCTTGTAAGCTTGTTCGTATCTCACCCATGATGAATATCTAAATAAATGGACTCAAAAGGATAATATTTAATTAGTATTTATATGTTTTTTAGCAGAACTTATTTCCTTTAGGAAAACAATCTAACACACAGAAAGAAGAAACCAAGGTTTGGTACAATACTAAAATGAGAATCAAGAGTCTCACCGTACGCCATTGCATAGTCAGGACGTGCCTGCAATGCACGCTGATAACACATAATGGCATCTTCAGACATTCCCATAGCCTGGAGAAGCAAAAAATAAGATCCACTTTTGCTCCAAGATTCCCAAGCTGTTGCTAGCTTCTCAGGCAAGATGCTTATATCACAACACATAAAAGTTACCTTATAAACATTCCCTTGATTAAGATATGCATCAGCAAAAGATGGCTTAAGTTTAACAGCTTCCTGCAAGTTCAAAAGTAAAGGCAGTGTAAGGACCATCAAACACCTATCATTTGCCATCATCTTGACAGGTGGAAAGTTTAAAACAAAGAGGGCTTCATTTTACCATATATGAAAAGATATACTCCATCCATCAACAAATATAAGCCATTTTTTTCTTTTCACAATCTCCAATGCAAGACTTTGACTGTGGTTTTTTTTTATATCAAAATATACTGGTAAAAAATGATATTAAAGTATATATGATGAAAGTATTTTCTATGAAGAAATTAATGATCTTAGTTCTGTGTGGTCAGTACATATACTTCTATAGGTCAAAGATTCAAAAGTTTGACCACAAGGGTCCCACGGGAGTATGTTTTATGTAAATAAGAGAATATTAGGGGCACTATATGCACCATTGTTTATAAAGGTTATAAGCAAATAAAAATGCACTAAGTTTGCCATCATTTCCTCCTTGTTCAGTTGTTATCACCAGAATAACACTGGCATCTGCAACCTTCTAGAAGAGACTGAATTCAAGTTTGAATTCAAGAATAATCAAGTAACTGAATTCAAGTTTGAATTCAAGAATAATCAAGTATCTGCTGTTAGGGTCTATCCCTTTATACTTCATCATTAGGAGATACATGGTATGGAAGATAGTGCCAGGCACAAAGGACATATCCATGAAACGAAAAAAATAACATAAAAGAGAGGGAGATCTCTATACTTAAACTGAGGGTTCTATCATTTGGCAGATGACACCAAAATATTGACATATTTGAAGCAACAAAATAACAAATTAGATGAGGATATTTGACAAAACATATTTCATAAGATTCCACCATTCTTATCACATAAAAACCATCATGCCAGTACGAATGGTCGAATGCCTTGAGCAACTTTCGTATCGTGTGTGCTCTATACCAGATTATTATGTAAATAAAATTACAAGGAATTTTTACACGCACCACGGACACCACAAAACAATCTAATTTAGGATCAAAGAAACTTCAACAAATCTGTTAATCAAGCTTAAATGCTGCAAACTAGTGTTGAGATTCCAATATAGACAGTTGTAGCATTTACCTTATAGTACAGTAAAGCTTTATCAAGATCTCCTGCTTCCATGAACAGGCCAGCAAGGTTTGACCATGCGATTGCAAAGTGAGGATCTATACGTAGAGCTTCGATGTAGCAACTGTATGCCTGAAAGTGCAATTAATATTTCAAATCATAGCAATATCAGCATGTGCTGGAGGACAAATTCCTACTAGGAGATAAGTTCTCAATCAAACAAATTACAAGCTCAAGTGCAATAGTAATATTCAGTGTGACCCTCATGGGTCATGACAGTATAAAACATGATCATAAAAGGACAATTAAAACGTAATTGGCCAATCAACAAGAAAATGTAGAACATATGTAGCAGATAAGAGCATACAGTAACAAAAAAATTATGCACAAAAAATATTCACCACAGCCCTCATGACAGTATAAAACATGATCTTAAAAGGACAATTAAAATGTAAATGGCCAATCAACAACAATAAAATGTAGAACAGACGTAGCAGATAAGAGGATACAAGCCTAAAATTAAAGGTTGCTTACATCTTGAATGAAACCTTGGGCCTTCATCAGATTTCCAAGATTACTGTGCGCATCAACCTAAATCAGGACACATTGCCATCAGTTCAAAGAAGGGGGAAAAACAGATCTACCAACAACTTCAGATATACATACCAATCGAGGGTTGAGTGCAAGTGCTTGTCTACAGCATTGAGCTGCCTCATTCAATCTCCCCTTCCGTGTATATGCACTAGCAAGATTTGACCAAGCATCACAAAAGTTCGGCCGCAGCTAAAAGATTCATCCACAATCGAGGGCAAATTTGTCAGAACTTTAAAATGTGCTTGCAAAAATCAGAGTCTACTAAACTGGACAAGGGCAATAAGCACTTGTAGAAGATTATCAAGACAAATCCCATAGGGCAAAAAAACATGCTTGTAAAGATTACATATGTCCAATAGAGCAGAGATGTATACCCAAGGCTAGACTAGGCAGTCCTAGATACCACATAAGAATATGTAAACTGCCTTAGCAAATGGAAACATTTACAAAAAAAAGAAGAAGAAATCCCCAATTCTAAAATTGTATTAGCAGATAAATAGAGTTCAAAGAAGTTGATCAAACCAAAACTGATACAGATTATTTCGACCACATGAGTTCTAAGGTTGTAATGAAGATGCTAGAACCATATTATCAGAAATTGTCAAAACTATCATCTTTCCACCATGTATGACATCTTAAATACCATGCCCTGCAATTTCATAGTCCTATACCAAGCAATGGAGGAGCCCAAAAGCAATTCATACAATTCACTTGACCCAAACCCGAAGGAAATTTCGGAAACAAATGAAATAAAAAACAGATAAGTAACAAAAAGAAAATAACATCAGAAGCAAACCTGAATGGCAGTGAGATAGTAACGAATTGCGAGATCAACATCGCCTTTTTCCTGCATGGAAATAGAGAACACATCGATCATGCAATTTGACAGCACGATTTTCAAAATAAATTACTCATTTGGCAACACATCGTTGTCACCCAATTTTTGTCACTAAACTACCTTCCAAGCATTTGCCATGTTGCCGTAGCACTCTGCAAAGTGTGCATCAATAGCAAGAGCCTCTTCATTCTTTGCAATACACATATCATAATTACGAATCTGCAAAAAAATCCCAAACTTGTCAGAAAATCTAGGGTGAAAAAAAAAGGAAAAACACATGCTTTAGATTGCATCACGTCAAAAGTCACCTGATAGTAGATAGCTCCAAGAAGAAGCAGGTTATCAGTTCGCCGTGGATTCTTCTCATAAACAATGTTCCCGTGCTCTAATGCCTCTCCGTACTTTCCTGACTTGTAGTTCTGATGGGCAAGTGCCAAGTGTCGCTCTTCATCAACAGCTAACATGATAAAAATCTTAATTAGATCTAAAGATGTAACATTGATAAAAATAAACCAATAGAAATTACAATTCATGTGCAGGTTTAATTGGATAGTTGTGTTTTATCTCAAGAAGACGATATATTTCATGTAATCATATTTCCCTCCCACCAAGTCAAAAATCAACACATCAATCTATTTATACAGTAAAGATTTATATGTGAATAACATAGGAAGATTACAAACACATACAAAAAGTTAGTTCCTCCACCACAAGGTGGCACATCATGCTTGTGGGCCAAGAGGCAATTTCAAGGATTAGGACACGATTTATGGAAAACAAATTCGTAAGGTGAGTCCCTAAACCAGCAAACAGTCTTCACACTTGTGTAAATCTTAAGATTCAACCTAAACGTGAAGATCTTTACCAATATAAACCAGTAGAGCACAAATTTTGCGCAAATATGAATCACCGTACACACAGTTTATAATATTACAGAACCAAACGCTCAATTAATTTTAGCAAACAACATATGTTCATATCATAATGCACATTAAACGCTTCGGTTGAAGTAGTCATCGCATGTTCTTAACGTGCCATGTTTATGCGTGTCACTACGCCCAAAACTTCTCAGGGGCCTATAGTGATCAAACTATTTGGATTTTGTAAAATGCCAAACATACTTACTTCATCTTATAACTGGAATATACAATTTTAGCACCAATACAAACCAGCTGCTAGCGCTGTGCTAATTTACCCATAGTTACCAAAAGAGACGACACTTCTTGGCCTAATGCTAATGTTATGCTCCATGACAATACCACTCAAAAATCTAAACTAACTGCTAACTGCCACAAGATTGTGTGTGGTTCCCATGTGATGATTTTTGCTAATTTAAAATAGAACAACAGTAACTGATTGTTCGCAGATCACCATTTGGTTATCAATTTTATCCATCTCCTCGCCAGAACCTGGAGATGAATATGCCGTCTCCATTCACAAATCTGAATGGCCAAACAGCCTTAATAGCTTAATAATCCACACAATGTTATCAAATTCTGATGACGGTTTCTCTCCTATGATTTAGGCAAGCAACCAATACAGATTTATTCACCACCATATTATCAACTCAACTGCTCACCCTCTCTGGAACCGAAAGATATCACATCACTTTCCCTAATAGTTATGCTTCTTACGCAAAGCAACCATCAAGATTACAGGTTGCTACAGATTGACTGAAACACAAGAGGTGTACCATTTCTAATCTAGAATAAACCACCAGAAACTAAGATATCTCATAATATCTTTCTAGAAGCTTTTTTGTCCACTCATATCAGTCCAAATGGTCACCAGATTGCCTCCAAGTTGCAAATTTTTAATCCAAAATCAACCCAAAAATAATATATTATTGAACTAATTAAAAGGCGAGGACAACACCATCGAATCTCCGCAAACACCAACCAATATATTTTTTTTCCGCACAAAAAACATATTTCGCCAAATCTAACGCCAAATATGTCGCTATTTGCAGCCCACCCACAGGGGAAAAAGGAAGGGGAAACAAGACAGATCTTACAAGACAAACTCAAATTCCTCAAGCCCCGAAGCCACGATATTTCTATTTCCGACAAGCGAACAAGGCCAAACAAAGTAAGAAAAAAAAAGATTCTAAAATCGCTCACCTCCAAGCTGCCTGGGCTTGGGCTCGGGCTGGGCCCTGGCGTCGATCGACGACGGCGGCAGCAGGAACGAGGCCGGCGACGAGGCCACGGACTCCTCGAGCTCGGAGCGACCGAACCCTAACCAGTCCCCGCCTCCGAGCACCACTGGCGCCGGCGGCTGCGGCGCATGGTGGCGCGCTTCGCCGCTCTGAAGCGAGAGCATCTCCACCAGGGCGGGGAAGCCTCCCTAGAAAGCGCTGCCGACCAGATCGCCGGGAGGGTCGATCCGATCCCCAGCGCTGAAGTAGGGGGTGGGGAAGAGGGCGACGGGAGTTGTAGTGTTGGAGTCGGGAATTGCTGTTGCCGTGTTGGAGTCGGAAATTGTAAACTGCTTCGGCCTTCGGGAGAGATGTATATACAGTTAACCACTAATTTTAATTATAATATATTTATAGAATCTATTAAAATTATAATATTATAAAAGTATTTTTTTGAGATAAATTCATCTATATGATTTTATATGCCTGATTTAAATATTTAAAAAGATAAACCAAAGCTTAAAAAAATTAAGGTATATATATGTAAAATGATAACTATGTATGACTAGAGGGAGTATAATATATAGTTTCGAAGATTTATGTGATCACACAAAGTGGCAGTAGAAAAGGAATTAATTTTCCTTTTCATAGTCTTAGGGTGCATTTAGTTACTTGTACCAAGTGGTGCATGTATGAGATGATTTAAGAAAAAAGTCATTAATGTGTTTGGTAGTTTCAATGGAATCATCTCATTCAGGACTAAGTGATACTCCTACTTTGAGGAATATTCCTTATAGATGTTGAACCATTTCATTCATCCAAAATAATGGAACCAAATGGTACAGAACCATCCCATCATATTCAACCTCATCCCATCAACCAAACGCACTCTTAGCACGTGAGTTTCTATTTTAGCTTCTTTTTTTCCTCTTTCTGTTTTCTGGGTTTACTTTTCTTCTTATCGTTAGGGTACAAGTGCACAGAGACAAACGGTCTATTTGGATTAGGTTTTAAATTTTGTTTTCCGTATATATTTTGGAGATGGTCAAAATTCAAAATCTCGGCGAGATATTAGAATTTCAAATCTAGGGGAAATCCAAAAACCAAATTTCAAATCCGGTCATTTTTCAACCGAGATTTTCGATACTTCGGTCAAATTGAATTAACCAAAAATGGTTAAAAACACGTCAAAAATTTTGAAATTTTTTGTGGATGGTCTTAACCCTAAATCCAATCAAATCCGGGCTACAAAAATGAAAATCCGGTAAAAAAAAAAAAACTAAGATTTCGGCCGAAATCACCATGATCTCACTGAGATTTTGAAGGTAATGTAGCATTTTAAATTTTTTAAATTTTTATATATACTGAGATTTAGAATCTCAAGGTCCGAAATCCGAAATCTCGACCGAGATTTTTAAAATCTTGCTGGAATTTGAATCCATGATTTGGATGTTACAGCATCTATTCAAAAACTTAGTTAAATATACACTATTTATGAAATACTGCAGTTTTCATATACCACATTTTAACAAAAGCCACGAAGTGTTTGGGAGTTGTATTATTTAATATAGCATTTTGTTGAAAAAAAAGGATAGTTGTAAAACCGAGCAGTCATTATTAGGTCTAGGAACATATTTACTAGCATTCGTCCGAACTCGCTATCCTATGATAATCGCCCAAATCAGCTTTTTCACAAATATTCTTCTATGCTTGTACGTGAACTTTTTTCACAAATAGTGTTAATGCTTTCGAATATACATACGAACGCTCTCCATGAAAGATCAGAAGCCTTGTTCAATAATTTTAGATTAAGCCAATCAATCCATCCCACGGAGAGGTTCAATAATACAACCATATATGTGACCACTAGATATGTAGGCGCAACGTCACGCAGCGCAAGTGCACGACATCGTGCAAGAGTAATTTTACGGAAAACAATGAAATTTAAATGTATTAATAGTACTGTTAGAATTTTTAAAAACCGTACAAGTTTGATCATGATCTAAAATTTAAAAACGTATTAGAGAATCAGTCTACGTTACAAGTAGTGACAATTTAAAAACAAATGGGATAAACTGATAATTGAGTACCACACTTGACAAAAACTAACTAAACAAACATATTTAGGTTGGGATGAAGAAAAGAAAACGGTGCAGTGCTCACATGAGCGGTAACAGAAACTTAAAAAAGTAAGTCATTATTTTTTGGATTACCTTTCAGTTTGCTAATTTGCCTTGCATGTTCTAATATGTGATGTTTCATAGGAGTTGCCTGGTCGTGGCAAGTTTCAGTCGGCTGGACTGCAAAATGAGCCATTGTGGTGAGACAATTAGTACTTATGGCTTAAAATCAACTAAAATCAACTATACATATACATTCAATGGAATCATTATCTATGTTCGTCTACATTTGTGGGGGATGTGAATCTAATCGAAAAGTGCAAAAACTGGTTCAAGCATTCCAGTGAGACAATTAGTAGGAAGTTTGATAATGTTTTGCGGTGTGTAGTTAGGATGTCGGTTGACCTTCTGAAGTCGAAGGACCTAAACTTCTATACAGACCATAGCAAAATTAGAAATGATCGTCGCATGTGACCACATTTCAAGGATTGTATCGGGGCTATTGATGGAACTCATATTCTAGTTGTTGTTCCCAAAGAACAAGTTATATATATTGGTAGATCACGGTCTACAACTCAACATGTGGTGGCAGTGTGTGATCATGATACAATATTCACATATGCATCTATTGCCCAGTTAGGATCAACGCATGACACAAGTGTCTTATATCATGCATTGGAAGCTAATAGAGATACATTTCCACATCCTCCTCAAGGTAGGTTGTACTTGTTTATTTTCTTTGTACTTTCTATACATTGAGTACTCAAATGATATCTGCATTGCATGTTTCAGGTAAATATTATCTTGTGGATGCCGGTTATTCTAACCGTCCAGGGTACTTAGCGCCATAGAAGGGCTAAAGATACCATGTACCATAGTTTCGAAGAGGTTCTGCACCAAGTGGTGAGAAAGAGAAATTCAATCTATCACACCCAAGTTTACGCAATATCATTGAGAGATACTTTGGTGGTATGGAAGGTGAAATGGAGAATTATTCTCAAGATGCCAAGCTATCCAATGTCAAAGCAAAAAATGATTGTTGTCACAACTATGGTACTGCACAACTTCATACGTGACCATGATGTGCTAGACAGATATTTTCGAAGGTTTGACCAGGATCCAAACTGCGTGCCTACGATACCATCAAGATATGCAAGATATGTCATTTCTCAAGATGCATAGGATGTGTCAACATCAGATATGAGTGATACATCCGTGGACATATTTCATGATGAGCTTGCACATGCAATTGCATGATGATGGAGATATTACTTGTGACATTTTCTTGTCTTTTGTTAGAGCTCATATACCATCCTCACTATATCCTCCATGCGTTATTGCAAGTTTTCGATGTTATTGCCAAATTTAAAAATATATAGTTTCAGTCAATCAAGCTTGTTAAATTGCTTGCATTTTTTTTGTCTTCTCAGCATTGAACTCTTCTAGTTTAATGCGAAGTTTGCACTACCATGGATAAATTTATAGATTTATAGCACAAGTATGTAGCTCATGGAGCTAACCTCCTAGTCCTAGCCAAACGCTTTTGTCAGACGGATTCAGCTCCTTTGGAGCCCTACCAAACAAGCCTTTAGTAGCTCAATTAAATCAATAAAGTTGCTTTAAATGCATTAGTAGCACTGATAGAATTTTAAAAATTGTACAAGATTGATCATGATCTAAAATTTTTATGGTAGCCTAAGCATGCTTTCAGGACCCTTTTCAAAAAAAAAATCAAAAATTTACAAATTCAGTAACTCAATTAAATAAATGAAGTTGTAAATGCATCAGTAGCATTGTTAGAATTTTTAAAAATCGGGCAAGTTTGATTATGATCTAAAATTTGTATGGTAGGTTAGGCATGATTTGAGGACCCTTCTCAAAAAGTTTCAAAAATTTACAATACAATTTAATAGCTCAATTAAATAAGTGAATTTGATGCAAAAAAAATTAGAAAAAATTGCCTCTAAAGGGAATTGAACTCATGACCTCACGCATGCGTTGCAAGTACTCTACCATCTGAGCTAGTGCACCTTGCTATGATGTCACATGTACAAAATATATGAGGCTATGCGCGATCGTGGGCAGCATGTGCAACCCGTGTCGCACGCTAGCGTGAGTGAAGACACGGTGGCGTGGCTAGTGTGAGATGCTAGCACTCTATAGTCTGTAATATAGGGACTATTGCACGACAACCTTTGGTTGAAGTGCACGAGCCTGTGAGCAACAATGGCTAGTGCCTATAGCCCGGGCATACACTTGCTACAGCCGTCGATAAGGTCCCATCTGCTGCCACAGCAAGACAGTAAGACAAGAATGGGAAGGCCTAGACCTAATGTAGTCCTTGCTTGGTTGTGCCATTCCCTAGATCCTGTTGTGCCATGCTACCGTAGATGCTTGTTGTGTCGCTGCCCTAGTGTTGCTGCTTGTCGGTGTTTCGAGCACCGGCCAATGAATTTGTATAGGTAAGAGGGGGGTGCACGCTCCCTCTCCTCGACGGCTTACTCGGGTGAGCACAAGATGTATACTGGTTCGGGCTGAACGTCCCTACTCCAGTTCGTGTGGGTTTGATTGTATTGATTCCTCGGTTGTCCGTCGTCTTACATGCTCGCTCCCTCCCCCTTTATATAGGCGAGGAGGGAGGTTACATTGTTGCTTAAAAAAGAGAAAAAGATCAGGTTTTAGCCGCCCGCAAGTGGCGGCCGATGGGATCGGCCGCCGCCTCCTTGCCCTCGGGCCGGTCGGCGTAGTTGCCGCGCCGTAGTAAATGCGAGAGTTGGGGACTTGTGCCGCTGCGTCATCATTACGGCCAAGATTTAATGCGCTCGACACGCAATAAATGTCGCCGCTTCTTCAGGATTTCGCCGACTTGGTCATGGCTACGGCTTTTCCTCGGCGGTAGTGGCTTTGGGCCGGCCGGCTGGTTCGGCCACGCGCCCTTCGGGCTGGGGTACCCATGGCCTGGTACTCGCCAAGAGCCCCCGAGCCCCGTGCGGTCGGAGAGGTGCCCGGGGTCTTGTTTCCGTCCGGTGATGCCGTGGTTCGCTTGGCCTGATCGAGTCTCCGACCGGGTAAGGCGAGCGCACCGGCAGGTGTAGCCCCGAGCCGGGCCGGAGAGCGGTCGGGGTTTTCACGGTTTGGTCGGGAAGAGTCTTCGACCGGGCGCTGAAGCGCATCTGGGTGTAGTTTTGAGCCCCGAGCCGGCCTGGAGAGCGTGCCTGGGGTTTCGCCTTGCTTGGTCGTTGCTTTGCGGTATCGGGAGGTCCGATCGCAGATATATCTGTGCCGGCGCGCCGTTCTTTGTGTCAAGGGTGGTCGCCGGGAAGCAGATGGTAAGCTGGTGGCATCGGGCGCCGGCGGTGGTCGCCGACCGCATCACGGGCGCGCAATGGTCGGTCGTCGGCGCCATGGTCGTGCCGCCGGGCGCTACCGGTCAATGCCCTGGCGAACACATGGCGCCCGGTCGTCGCGCCGCCAGCGCTTGTGACGCTCGGCGAGCACGTGGCGCCGTCGAGCCGCCGATGTAGCCGGTGGTCGCCGGCGCCATGGTCGCGCCGCCGGGCGCTCGGCCGTGGTCGCCTGGCGAACACATGGCGCCCGGTCGTGCCTTCGGGCGCAGATGGTCGATCGCTCGGCGAGCACGTGGCGCTGGTCCGCCGGCGCGTTAGCTGGCCGGTCGCCTGGCGGACACGTGGCGCCGGTCGTGCCTTTTCGGGCGCGAGCTGGTCGATCGCTCGGCGAGCACGTGGCGCCCGTGTTAGGCGCGCGAAGCCGGTCGCTCGGCGGATACGTGGCGCCGGTCGAGCCGCCGGGCGCGCATGGCTGGTCGTCGGGCGCCATGGTCGCGGCCGCCGGGCGCTGGTGGCCGGTCGCCGGCGAACACATGGCGCCGGTCGTGCCTTTGGCGCGATGGCCGATCGCTCGGGCGAGCACGTGGCGCCCGTGTTGGCGCGCAGCCACCGGTCGCTCTGGCGGACACGTGGCGCCCGGTCGAGCCGCCGGGCGCAGCGATGGTCGATCGCTCGGCGAGCACGTGGCGCCCGTGTTGAGTCCCATTTTTACGCCCGTCCGGGTGGGGACCAGGAGGGGTGAGAAACGCGCGCTTGCCTTCGTTGGCTCGAGCGCCGCCTCGTGGGGCTACAAGCGAGTGATCCGGTGGAACTCGAGGCCCCTCGCGAGGGGTCCCCTAGCGACAATCCCGCCACGGGCGTCCGACCCCACTGGGGCGATCCATAAAGAATCTTTCCTTACTCGATCCGTATCGGACCTTGGATCGCTCACGATCCAAGGTGCACTGGCCGCCACCCGTCGGCAGGTTCTCATGGAGAGCGTGAGGTGTGATCCCTGACGTGAGTTAAGGCGATTGGGTCGTCCGCCGACCCAACTAGGGGCCCTGGGCTCGCCTTGTCCTCACCTCTTGCCCATTTTTCTTGTGGTGGATATCATCGCCGTCTCTTGCCTTAGGGACCACAGGGTCGGGCATAGGTCGGTGTGTGTATCACAAAAGTTAGAGAGTTGGGAAATCGAGAGAACGCTCAACCGTGGGAGGCTGTTTCACGACCGATCGTGGGTCGACCCGCTTGGGCACTTCCTTTCTTCGTCAAGCACTACTAGAATCGTAGTCGCCGGGCGAGGCCGTAGTACTTTTTGGTCGAAAGTTTGGCCGTCTTGGGAGGACCCGACGATTGGTTGTGTCAACCCGACCCGCGGGACCCTTGTAGCCTCGAGTGGGGCGGGGCGGTTTGTTTGTTACCGCCGCGCCACTTGAAGGAGTAATAACGAGTGTGTAAGAAGAAGGTATTCACTTATCTTTCTTTATGATCGGCGAGGTTTTTGTTCAACGCGGGAATTGGCGGTGCCGGTTCCCTCGCGTCGCTTGCTTTGGCGCCGGCTTACGCCATCGGCCGAAAAGGTGCGGTCGTCATGAATCTGGCGGGTATCCTAGCGTCGCTTCGTTTGGCCGGATCGCTATAAATAGGCGGAGGGTGGGCGCTGGGACTTCATTCAAAGAACGCGTTGAGGCAATTTGTCGACTTGCTTTTATGGTCGCCTCGCTCTCTCATTCCCGTTCAAGGATGAGAACCCACCGATCGATGAGATCGATCGGGATTCCTTCAACGAGAGGCAGAGGATGAGGAGGAGTTGGGGCGACGAGCTGGCCGTCTTATAGTGGCGGCCGTCGGACAGCAGGGGTTGGCCCAGGAGGCTCTGGAGGCGGGAGGCGGAGGAGGAGGAGCGAGCTGGCGCGACAAGCCGCGATCGTCGGCCGAGGGAACCGCCGCCGCGAGCGCTGAGCAATTGGGGAGCGGGCGCCGTCCTCCCTCGCGCTCCTTCTCCTTCCGGAGCCTGGAGTCGGCCGCGACATCTAGGCTCTTGGCCGACGACCGTCGCCGTCGCCCGATCGTCTTGCCGTACTCTTCTCCGACCGGTCCCCTGTCGGACTTCAAGCTCCAGGGGACCATAGAGGTCACACAGGGGCGCAGGGCCGCTTCTTGAAGGTGCGTCCGGCGGATCGGGGCTCTCTGCTGCGGGTTTCGACGGCTATTTTTCTTTGTCAAGGCGTCAAGAAAAATTGAGCGGAAGCCGGTTGTGCTTTGAGAGGGACGACAAGTCAGGAGATCAAGCTGTCGTGAGGAAGACCCTTAAACGAGAAAAAGCTTTCTTGGTTTTAGACTTTCTTGTTTCTAAAGAATGTAAATGCCGTTGAATTGGAAGAAAACAAAGGTGTTCGGGTTTTACATGTATTTTTCGCTATTTTTCGGTTTGTTGCCGGTAAGACATGCCGGGGTCATGGTTCTTGGGTCTGCGGGGACCAACCGACCAGTGATCGACATCTTCGGCGTTTTCAGAAAAAGTAGAAAAAACGAGGTTTTGGCGCTGAGCGTTAGTTCCCCGCAATCAGTATACCATCCTGTTTCGCTCTCTTTTTCCTTAGCGAGATACCACTTATGGCAGTAGCGGCCAGGGCGAGGCCGTGGTACTCGGGTCGGAAAAAAAAGTAGACCGAACGATCGGGTGAATGACAGCGGATGAACGGGATGTCGACCCGAGTGGAAAAAATGCTACGCGTATGCCCGGTAACATAGGTGAACATGGTTATGAACGAGGTAGTAAAAAGGGCTAAGGGTAGAATCGCCTTAGCTTTTCGATGTTCCAGGCGTTTGACAAGATATTGCCGTCGGGATCCTTGAGCCGGTAAGTGCCAGTCGAAGGACCTCTACTACAATGAAGGGGCCCTCCCAAGGAGGAGAGCTTGTGCTTGCCTTTGTTGGGTGGACTGGCGCAGAACTGTGTCGCTGTGTTGAACGCCGCCCTCTAACCTTGCGGTCGTGGTAGCGTCGCAGTTGTCTGCCGGTATTTGGGTGAGCGAACGACGGCGACATCTCGCGCTTCATCGAGCCGGTCGGCAGCGTCTTCTTTGGGACTCGAGCCCCGGTCTCCGAAGGCCTGAACCTTTGGGGCGCCGTAGTCCAAGTCGGTCGGTAAGATGGCTTCGCTCGAATGCCAGGAAAAGCGGCGTGAACCCGGTCGGCCGACCGGTCGGGTGGTCCGTAAGCTCCAAAGCACGGAGGTACCTCGCCGCCCAACGCCCCGCGTACCTCTTGATCGATCGAAGATTCGCGGCTTGAGCCCTTGGAGGATCATGCCGTTCGCGCGTTCGACTTGGCCGTTGTTCGTGGGTGGGCGGCGGCCGCCCAATCCACGGATCTTTGAAGGCCGCCGCGAGCTCGAGAAACTCCTTTCCGTGAACTGCGCGTTAGTTGTCGGTGATGATGGAGTTCGGGACTCCAAACCGGTAGACGATATTGCGGATGAAGTCCGCTGCTGCTACTGAAGTGATTGTTGTGATCGGCTTGGCTTCTATCCACTTGGTGAACTTGTCTATCGCAACCAACGGTGGGTGAAGCCCGGGCGCTTTCTTGAAGGGCCCGACCAGATCGAGTCCCCAAACGGCGAAGGGCCAGGTGATAGGGATCGTTTGGAGTGCTTGGCGCCGGAGGTGAGTTTGCCGAGCGAAGAATTGGCACCCTTCGCACGTCCGGATGATCCGTTCGAGTCGGCTACGGCGATTGGCAAGAGAAACCTTGTCGGAAGGCTTTCCCGACTGTGCTCCGTGACTCAGCGTGGTGTCCGCAAACCCCGCTGTGGATGTCGCGAGTAGCTCTCTTCCTTGGTCTTTGGGACACATACGGAGGATTCGGAGGGGCTCCTTCTGTAGAGGTCGTTGCCGTCGGTCTGAAGGATTTTGCCCGACGAGCGGCGGCGGGCCTCGGTCGGGTCGTCGGGGAGGGAACCGTCGGTACCACCGATCGATGAAGGGATTCCTCCAATCGGTCGGGTCATCGGGGCGTTGCAACCCGGCTCGACCGGCTCGGCCTTTGTCGGGTCGCTTGGCCGATCGTCCGGCGATCGGTTCGGATGGATGCTTGGTGTAGGTCGAGGACGAAAATTCGGCGGGCCGGCCCTCTGCCGAGGCGAGACTAGCCAGTGATCGGCCTCTCCGTTGTTCCGTCTGTAGCTATGATGGAGCTCAAATCCTTTGAACTTCTGCTCCGGGCCATGCGTACCTCTCGATGAGGGTCGCCATCCGATCGTCGCGAGGTGCAGCCTTCATGACTTGATCGACGACCAGTTTTGAGTCGCCATGCACGCATAACCGCAGAGCTCGAGGTCGGCGGCGATGCGGAGACCAAGAACGAGGGCCTCATACTCGCGACGCGTTGTTGGTTGCGTCGAAAAGTAGCCGGATGACGCATCAAGCTTGTTCCCGAGTGGTGAAAGAATGACGACCCGGCCCGGCTCCGCTTTTGGTGAAGGACCCGTCGAAGTACATCGCCCATGCTCGGGGTCTTCGAGCGGAGGTGGGGCACTGGCTTCGTCCACTTTCGGCGACGAAGTCGGCTAGAACTTGAGATTTTATGGCGGTCAGGGACATAGGATACGTCATGCCCATTGAGCTCGAGTGCCCACTTGGCAATTCTTCGAGGCGTCGCGGTTATGGATGACCTCGCCGAGTGGTAGGGAGGTTACCACGAAACGTGGTCTTTGGTTGAAGTAATGTACCAGCTTTCTTTTCGTGATCGAGCTGCGTAGAGCATCTTACGAATCTGCGGTACCGTGCCTTGGACTCGGAGAGTACTTCGCTAATGAAGTAGACCGGCCTGGATCTTAAGGACCCGCCCTTCTTACGCTCGCTCGCGACAAGTGCCGTCTTGGCGACCTGGGTCGTGGCGGCAATGTAAAGTAGCAGAGGCTCTTCTGGCGCCGGGCGACCAAAGATCGAGGGGTGGTCGTGAAAACCTTTAAGCGCCGTCGGCGTCTGAGCCTCCTTCGCCGGTGAAGTGGTCGGATTTCCTCGGGAGTTTGTATAGAGGCAAGCCGCGTTCGCCGAGGCGACGTGAAGCGACTCAGGGCCGCTAGGCATCCGTCGACCTTTGGGCCCTTTGAGGTTCTTGATCGGCCCCATCCTTAAGATCGCGGAGATCTTGTCTCGGTACCGGCCGATGCCGCGCTCGGAGATGATGAACCCGAGTAGCTTCCCCTGGGGGACCCCGACAACGCAGTTCTCGGGGTTGAGCTTGATGCGGCACCGTCGAAGGTTCGCGAAAGTCTCTTCCAGAGCGGCGATGATGTCGCTGGTCTTCTGGTCTTGACAACGATGTCGCCGACGTATGCCTCGACATTGCGGCCGATCTGGTCGGAAAGGCGGTCTGCATACATCTACGGTATGTAGCCCCGCTTTTCAGGCCAAACGGCATTGTCACGAGCGTAACGAACCGTGACGGAGTGATGAAGGAAGTCGCGAGTGGGTCGTCTTCTTTCATCGCGATCCGGTGGTACCCTGAGTAGGCATCCGTAAAGGACAGGATTCGCACCTGCGGTGGAGTCTACCATTTGGTCGATGCGGGGCAGAGGGAATGGATCTTTCGGACATGCCTTGTTTAGGCTTGTGTAGTCGACACACATTCTCCATTTCCCAGTCTTCTTTTTTACAAGCACAGGGTTTGCTAACCACTCGGGGTGGCGAACTTCTTTGATGAACCCTGCGGCCAAGAGCTTGGCTATTTCCTCTCCTATGGCCACGCGCTTTCCTTCGTCGAAGCGGCAGACGCGGGCGATCGGGTCTAGACCCAGTGCCGGATGTTCAGGAGTGCTCGGCGACTTCCCTCGGGATCCGGCATGTCGGAGGGCTTCCATGCGAAGGCGTCGGTTGGCGCGGAGGAAGTCGACGAGCGCTTTCCTATTTGGCAGGAAGCGTGGTCCCGATCCGAGCGGTTTTGGTCGGGTCCTCTGGGTCGACCTCGATCGTCTTTGTGTCCTCGGCGGACTTGAAGGAGCCCGGTCCGGACTTGCTAGAGTCGGGAGCGGACTCGGAGTCTTTCGGAGGTTTGGCGAGCTCGGTGGATGCGACGACCGCCGAGGCCAACTCGCGAATCGTTTTTCGCAGCCGTAGGGCGAGCTGGAAAGACGCAGATTCTGATGATCACCCCATGCGGCCGGGCATCTTCGCCAGGTAGGTGTAGTTGGGGATCGCCATGAACTTCGCGTAGCATGGTCTCCCTAGGATGGCGTGGTAGGGCCGGAAAATCCACGACCTCGAAGGTGAGGGTCTCGGTGCGGAAGTTAACCGGGCTCCCGAACGTGACGGCAGTCGACCGCCCGGCGGGTGGGCCTGGCGGCCAGGAACGACGCCGTGAAAGGGTGCTCGCTTGGTCGAAGGCTCGGCGGGGATCCCCATGGCGTCGAGGGTCTCAACGTAAAGGATGTTGAGATCGCCGCCGATCCATGAGCACCTTAGTCAGCGCTTTGTTCCCACGATGGGGTCAATGACGGCGGTACCTCCTGGTTGCGGGGCGTGGTCGGGGTGGTCGGCCGGTCAAAGGTGATCGGGGACTCACCACCGAAGGTATTTAGGTACTACTGGGCTTGCCGCGAACACCTCTCGGCAGCGAAGCTTGAGCCGCCTCGGTCGGCGTAGCTTGCCGGTCGCCGAAGATCATGAGGCAACCGGCTTGCCTCGGGAAGCCGACGTCTGCCTCTCGATCTCGGTGGTCGGCGCCGAGTCTTGCCTCTTTCCTTTGCCCCGTGGCGTCGTGGGGTTCCGGAAGAAAACGCTCAGACTTCGCGATCCGATACTTGTGCCTGACGGGTATCCGTGGTTCGGACACGCACTCTCCATCGCCTTCTCGAAGTGGTCGGGGTTGCCGCCTTGCGGCTTTCCCGATCGGTCGGTAGTCGCAACCAGGCGGTCCTCGCGGACTGCTTGCCGTGGCGCTTTCGCTTGTCGGGCGGTCGGAGGAGGCCGGGCTCGGTGCGATCCCTCGCCCGACTTCCCTTTGTCGAAGATGACATCTACGGCCTCCTCGCCCGAGGCGTGGTTGGTGGCAATGTCCAGGAGTTCCTTGGTGGTCCCGGGCCGCGACACCCCGCTTTATGGACCAGGGTCTTGGAAGTGGTGCCGTAGATGAATGCCCCACGACATCGGCGTCGCGGATGTCGTGGAGCTCGTTGCATTGTTGGGAAAACGCGTCGGATGTAGTCCGGAGGTTCTCCTGGCCGCCGCTGCGACCTTTCAGTCCCGTGAATTCCCTGGTCGCTTGTAGGTGCCCTGGAAGTTGCCAACGAAGTGGTGCTTGAGGTCGGCCCGATCCGGATGATGTTGGCGCGGATATTCGAGCCATGCCCGGCCGAGTCCGCCAAGTAGATGGGGAGGTATTGGATGACAAAAGGTCGTCCGTCGCTCCCCGCCTCGGCATGCGAGCCGTAATCTTCGACCATACATCGGGGTTTGTAGCCCTGCGTGCCAGCTATGTTGGCCGGCGCCGGAATCTGGCGAGGAACCGCGCTGCGAATCCTGGCAGAATGCCCGTGGCCGGGGCCATCGGGGCTCGAGGCGATCACGCAGCGGAGCTATCGGCGACGTCTGGCCGGTCGGGTCGTTCCTCGTTCTTCGCGTTTGGAGGGTGGTGCGGCGCCGCGTCGCCCCCAAACGTTGGTGCACCGGTGCGCGATGCCTGGGGTTGTCGGAAGGTGACGCGCCCTTGTTTGTTTCGCTCCGACGGCCTCGGATGGCGTCGGCGGCGGGCCATCCGAAGAGGCGTCCGAACGCTGCGATCCGTGGCCATACGCGTGCTGCGCGGCCGCTCGCTCCACCAGGCCCCGGAGGTTCTGGTGGGTAGCCTTGGCCGCGGGATCGTCTGGCTCGGGAATGCCGCGAGCGGCATTGCTTCTTCTTGGCGATGTTTTGGCCAGCGTGGGGAAAAAACGCTTAAGCGGCCGTCCCCCTCGCCCGCTGGTGGTGGACTGGCGTCTTGTGGCCTTGCGCGCCGCCGGCCTTGAGTGGAAGCGTGAGCGAGCCTTGCTCGGTCGGCTGGAGCTTGTCGAGCTCGGCCTTTTGAGCCTCGGCTCGTCGTCGCCTGAAGGTCGGCGCGGCGAGCACGGTGATCCTCCTCGGTGTGTTGGCGGAGAGTCTTTGGCGTGGCCGGGTAGCAGCGCCGCCGCTGTGTCGGGTCGCGATAGCGTGGTGCATTCTTATCTCTTCCTCCGCTAGAGCCGTGGTCGGAGGAGTTGTCCGAGTGGTGGTCGTCGGGGACATGGCCGACCATTGCCACGCAGCGAGGTCGCGGCGGGTGCGACCGCCATCGCTCGATGCCTCCGTAGCGTCGCTTGGGGTGATGGGGCCTCTGGCGTGCTTGGCGTCGGGGTCCGTGCGGGGACCTCGAGCCGAGGTCTGAAGGCGCCGTGAGGGCGTCAGGGTCCTCGGTGGACACTTGGCGCCGGAGTATGGCGGGACGATCACTATCTCGTCCCGCCGTGGTGGTGACGGTCGAGGGAGCCGAAGCGGATCGACGCTATCGGCATGGCGATGTCGGAGAAAGAAAGGGAACCGTCGAGAAGCTAAAGCGGGAAAAATGGCGACAACGTCGTGCACGAGCCCCTACCTGGCGCGCTAACCGCCGGTGTTTGAGCACCGCCAATGAATTTGTATAGGTAAGAGGGTGCACGCTCCTCTCCTCGACGGCTTACTCGGGTGAGCACAAGATGTATCTTGGTTCGGCCGAACGTCCCTACTCCAGTTCGTGTGGGTTTGATTGTATTGATTCCTCGGTTGTCCGTCGTCTTACATGCTCGCTCCTCCCCTTTATATAGGCGAGGAGGAGGTTACATTGTTGCTTAAAAAGAGAAAAAGATCGTGCTCTTAGCCGCCCGCAAGTGGCGGTGATGGGATCGGCCACGGCCTCCCTTGCCCTCTGGTGGTCGGCGTAGTTGCCGCGCCGCTCGTAGTAAATGCGAGAGTTGGGGACTTGTGCCGCTGCGTCATCATTACGGCCCGACATTTAATGCGCTCGACACGCAATAAATGTCGCCGCTTCTTCAGGGATTTCGCCGACTTGGTCATGGCTACGGCTTTTCCTCGGCAGCCGTGGCTTTGGGCCCCGACCGGCCTGGTTCGGCCCACGCGCCCTTTCGGGCCGCTGGGGGTACCCATGGCCTGGGTACTCGTCACTGCTGTTGCCACCGCCAATGGCTACCGCAACAGAGGACTGGAGTAGATGATAGAGGAGAAGAAGTAGCGAAGGAAAGAAAGGAGAGAGAGAGAAGCAACTGTTTTTGACAGCTTCAGTATATTTTTCAGACGCATGTATAAATTGTAGATTTGATACTTCTCCAATTGGTGTTGTAGTGGAGTGATGTTATGGTCACTTTGTTGGTTGATGTGGTGGTTGAAGAGGACCAGAATGGAATAGGGAGAGATTCATACTCGTTTAATAGTGTTATTGTTTTCGGGGCAAGTTTTGGGTACTTGAGATTAGTTTTATAGTTTATCCATGTTATAAAAAATGTAGATTATTGTTTAAAGTATAATCAAAGCACAAGAACTTAAATTGGAAAGTTATGACTTGTAGAAACTTCCTGTCCAGAGATTGGTTGATGCTAATAGCAGTTGTGGTAATATATTGTTTAGGACTACATAATGACTGAATTAAATTATATTCATAACTAGATAAAGTTAGATAGTTTCTCCTAGATTCTATAGATGATATAGTTTGATGTAGTTGGAGTTGTATAAAAATGTTTACAAAATTGTGAAGTGTACTGTCTAGTAAAACAATATATTGGTCTTTGGGGTTGAAAACGAGGGGATAAATGAATTAATCGGAAAATGTGCAGTTTTTAGAACATATAAACTGTCTGGCGAAGGAGAAAGTCAAGTCTATAGATTATAGATATAAGTAGAAATGATATTGTTATATTTAATATATGTACGATTATATCGTGACCAATGGATATGCTCACTCACCAAATACACTGTAATACCATCATGTTCAGCTAAAGTGAAAGGTGGGGCATGAGGAGGACCACTTGTTGTACGAAAGTTTTATGAATTGTCGTACGAAAGAAATTGTGGCTCCTTGGAAGAATTTCTCACAATTGTGATTTCGTGATAGTGTTGACATAGTAGTATAGTTGATTCTACTAGCTGTGATTGTGCGCTTCAACTTCAGCCTGTTGTGTATGGAAAAAAAAAGAAGTATGCGATCGAGCCTCGGCTCGACTGAGCAGCACTCGCCCAGCCCGCCCGTGTGGAGGCCGGTGTGTGTGGGGTGCGTATGTATGTATGTTTGTAGCCCGTCTGTTGTTTCTCTTCTTCTTTATAGTAATGCCAGAGCTCCTGCCCAATTTTCAAAAAAAGAAAAGAAAAAGAAAGTATGCATCATTAGTGTTGGTAGGTTTGTGATGGTAGGTTGTTCCATAGTGTAATGAATTAATGATCATGATTTATATTTACCGAATTAATGGTGGACGATCATTGCAGTATATAGATTTTAAGATGGTGCCGTAGCTTCATTTATACTCTCTTCTGTCGTAAATAGTTATCGTTTTAAGCATAAGTACAGTTTAACTTTAAAACTTTGGCTGTTAATATTTTTTTAAATATTTAAATTGGATACATAAAAATTATATGGGTAGAGTTGTCTCAAAAAGTACTTTCATAATATGATAATTTTATTGTATTTTTATAAACATATTATAATATAAATTAGTAGTCAAATCTGTGTTTTTAAGACCGTGTTGACGTCCAAAAATGATAATTATTTGCGACGGGAGGTCGAATATCACTTTATTTCTACAATGTTGAAATGTTTGCACGCCTTTTTAGGCATGGCGTCGAAGGGATTTTAGCGAAGAGATCACTGTAGTAGCCTCTTTGCTTTTTTACGAAAGTAGCTCTCATAAAAAATAATTTGCAAAAGTAGCAAGATTCCTTGATACCCAAGCATGGAACCGACCTCCAACGCTCGGGTGGCGCGGCAGGGCAAGGTCCAACGCTCCCTAAGCGCGGTGGTGCGGGCGGGTGGGCGCGATGCAGGAGGGCGTTTGTGCGGCGCGGGCGGCCAGGCAGCATAGGTCTTGGCCCAGCGTCTGGCGAGTGAGTGAATGCGGTGGCGATGGCGGCGTGCGTATGCAGAATTTGCCGAGAGCGGCGTGTGGGCACGTGGTAGCCAGTGCGGGCCACGTGCCGCTCGCTCGGTCAGCTCCGCACGTGCCGCTCGCTCACGCTCACTTAGCCGCCTCCGCACGTGTGCGCACACAAGCTATCCGGCCGCTGCCCAGCTCACTCGCTCGTGTCGTGAGTGCACCCATGCGAGCACTCTCATGCCACTCGAGTGCTGGACCTCACCCGTCGCACCACCCGAGCGTTGGAGGTTCTTTCAGGGTACCTAGGTATAATTGTAGTGGATGGGAAGCTACTTTTATAAATTATTTTATTGGGAGCGCGTATTTTTTAAAAAGAAAAAGCAAAAGGCTACTACATTAATCTCTTCGATTTTGGTTAGGGGGTTGAGCACTTTGTTTCCGCCCTGCCCTCTCTCTTGGGCTCTTTTCCACGCGGAGAAAAAGATAGAAAGCGACAGAGATCCGTTAAAGACTGCTCGTGGGACTCTCCTGGATTTGCTGTGGCTGGGCGATGCCGTCGTCGCCGACGTGTCACTAAAATGGTGGATGAATCGATGAACTCACGTGTATCCACAAAGACAGGCGAGGCAGGAGATGATTGGGGACCGACACCTGTCTCAGGGTCAAATCCACCGCCTCCACGTTAGTATTATTCTAGAACCAAGTTGTATCCCCTTCCCCATACGCGCGCGCGCACATGAATACGTACGTTACTTTAGCATGTCTACGGAGAGTACATATAAATCAATCCATCCAACAAAAATTCTTCTAAAGCATATTAAAGGTACAATCCACTCGGATTCAGTCGGATATTACATTTTTTATCTTAAATTAATTTTTTTTATTAGATTTAGAATCGAATACGGATAGTATCGAATACGCAATATGTTATCATCTTGCAATTTTGGTGAATGGAACTTGCAATGCCGAGGAAATGGCCTGTCGTTTTTGCGTGCAGGTTCCTAAAGCTGGCGTCCCACAAAGTGACTAGGCTCAATCCCGGCCCAAGCCTTATTCCTCCCGCAGCGGCAACTTGGCCTAGAGCCTAGTAGAAGCCCAGGATAAATTCGAATATCCGAATGTAGCTTTTCGGAAATATTCGAGAATATTTTCGGAAAATCCCAACCCGATGGATAGTATTCTCCCGAATTCGATACCGAATCCAAATCAAACTATCCAAAACCGAATTACTCAACAAGCCCAATCCGATCCGAATGTATCCGGTCAGTCGATAAATATCCGATCCGATTGCACCCCTGCGAATCCCATTAGCATGCAGCCAGCCGCCAGTCTTGAGGCCACGCTGGCCGAAGTAATGTGGTGACCCGCATAATTAATCCAAGATAATGACTGTAGTTTTGCCATTAATCTTGAGTTAATTACACTGATATGTGCATATTTAATTAACAAATCATCGAGTAAGTCCGATGTTTTATTAATTAATACGTCATTTCAGAGTGTTGTAGCAGAAGACTAATTAAAAACTTCAAATAAAATTTATTACATTCCAAATACGCAGTACCATCTTACAGTTCTTCACCTGTCTTATTACATAATTTACACAAAAATTTTAATACTACATTTATTATACAATTACCATAGAGAACGAGGGCCTCTGCTGTAGGTGCCACTACTCCACCCATCATCCTTCGCCTCCTCATTATCTTGGTCATGCGGGTGATCATCCATCCACTACTCATTAAAGCCTCCATAACAATCAGAATCTAAACAAAGAGAGAATTATAGAAGAGTGGGTACAATAGGTATTCGGCAATCATTAATATCAAAAATATATTCATAAATTTTATCATTCGGAACACTCACCAGTTCCATTCCTCAATCCATACCTTAAATCCATTTATTCAAAATAGGTTTTATTTGGAAAATCTTGAGTTTCAATTTTTATTTGTAAGATCTCTACTAACACTCGTATATGCGGCAGATTTAACTTCCGTAGCCTCCAGTCCAGGAGACATGCATGAATTCATGGTTTTATACCCTACGCAGGTTTTGTATCACTTTACCCATAGCGAACTCAACCACAGTTGAGAACACAGAATGTTTATCACTACTTTGGTATTTAAATCTCCAACCCTGGCTGCTTCTAGTTGTACTCTATACTGATTCGATGGCACTGAGATCTGGTTTAGCCAGTTGTACCTCATCACAAAATCAGACGCCCTGGGCCCCTGGCCTCTGCCGACGCCAATAACCACTTTCCCGTCCAACATCGCCGCACCAATGAGTGAACTCGTCTTATCAAATTCCTCATCCTCCTATAGTTGGAATCTTTATGTTGTTCCATGCTGAAATCATGAGTTCTTCTTTAGAATAAGAGAAGGTGGAGACCTCCCGATTACAATGATTAGAAACCATACTAGTTCATAGCAACAAACAAAAAAAAACATTAAAAGTAGCTCCCTGCCATCAATTTTTTTGCCAAAGAAGGATTGCAATACTATTAGGGAAAAGAAAACAAATCATGTCTATAGAAGAGCTATTACAATGGTTAGCCATCTAAATTGCCAAAACATTGCTGCAAGCCTGCAATACCAACTGCCAATAATGTTTGTGTCTTTTCTCCTGAATTGTCATTAATCCTCCAAAATTTGCAGAGCTAGATTTATAATGTCGACCCCTCGGACCGAAAGTAGTATCCAAGGCTTAGCCCTAGCACTATCATCCTCACAAGCCTCACCTTCACAGTCACAGGCTTCACAGAGGGAGTTTGTACCTGAGTCTGTTAATGACTCTGAAATACCAGGGGAGGGAAATGAGGAAGAGATAGAAATTTCAAATGATGAAGAGGAGGATGTCAGTATTGGCTCCAAGATAAAGTTAACTTCAGTAGTTTGGAAGGAGTTTAAGAGAGTGAAAGTCACGGGTCGAATCAGATGAAATGTAATCATTGTTTTAAGTAGCTTGGGGGGAGAAACCAAAAATGGAAGGAAGCATCTTCACGACCATTTGAAGGTGTGTCCGTATCGTAAGAGCAAAATGGCATCATAGAACAAGACATTTGCTCAACCTTCTTTGAGGTTTAGTTCAAAAGAGAAAGGGAAACTGTCCATGGAGAACTACACATTTGATCAAGAAATTGCTAGAAAGGAACTTACTGTGATGATGGTGTTGCATGAGTACCCCTTATCCATGGTTGAACCTACTATGTAACCCATTTCTAACTTTCACACTTTCTTTAGGTTCATTTATGTACATACTGCAGAAGTTATTGCAGAAGAAATTTCTGAATCCTTGGTTGCTTGGAATCTTGATGAGAAGCTATCCACCTTGACTCTTAACAACTGCTTCACAAATGACAAGGTAATTGATTTACTTGTGGAGAAGATAGGGTCAGTCAAGCTTACGTTGAAAGGTACGATGCTTCACATGTGTTGTTATGCACACATTCTCAACTTGATTGTGAAGGATAGTTTAGATGTGATGAATAAGGCAATTGAAAACATTCGTGATAGTGTAGCTTTATGGACTGCTATGCCAAAAAGAGTAGAGAAGTTTGAGGAAATTGCTAAATTTGTGAAAGTTAAAATGACAAAAAAGATAGCTTTGACTGCAAAACTAGATGGAACTCTACTTTCACTATGCTTAGTATTATATTTGAGGTACCAAAATTAAATAACAAAAAGCGTTGAGAAACCAAAATTAGATTTTCTTGCAGGCTGTGTAATCGCTCATCGCTCTAGGAGGTAGGAGCCGAGCCGAGGAGGGTGTACAGCGGGTCCCACAGAGGTGTAGCTTGAAAAGAATTCAAATCCTCCAGTTCGACTCCACCCTCTCCCTCTCTCGCCAACCCAACCCCAACGTCTCTCTCTCTCTCTCGCTCTCACGGCGTCTTCCTGAGCAGCCATGAGGTCTCTCTTCTCGAAGCCTCCGCGCCCGCCGGCCTCCCCGCCGGCCTTCGCTGCCGGCGCAGATGCCCCCGCCCGGACCCCGTCCTCCCACCACCGCCACCGCCACCGCCGCTTCCCCAAGGAGAACCTCGACCCCTCCTCCCCCGCCCCGTTCGACCACTCCCCCTATCGCTCCCCCTCCTCCGCCGCCAAGCCCCTCGCCGCCAGCAACCGCAGCCTCCCTCCCCGACCCCCTCTCAAGCGGAAGCTCGACGTCTCCGCTGCCGCGCCCGAGAGCTCCCACGTCGCCGCTGCCGGGGTCTCCGACTCCGGCGTCCAGGTACGTCAATGCTTAGGGTTTTGGTGAAACCCTAGCTGGATCTGGCCTGACGTGTGCGGCTTTGTGGCAGGTGGTGGTGAGGGTGCGGCCGCCGAGTAGGGCGGAGGAGGAGGAGGAGGAGGAGGAGGGGGCGGGGGAGGTGTGCGTGCGGAAGACGGCCCCCAGCTCCGTCGAGATACAGGGGCAGGGGTTCACCTTCGATTCGGTCGCCGACGAGGTTTCCACGCAGGTGAGGTTGCTGCAGTTGGCACAAGAGTTTGGGATTTTCCTTGCGGGTTCTAATTTTACTTCCATGGGTGGATATGCAGGTTGGGAGCTTGCTAATCTGCTGTTATTTCTCGTTAGATTTTAAACATTTACAGCTGTTGGTTTACTGTATTTATGCCAATTTGATTTCTTATGGCAGTTTACTGAGTCTTGGGGTATTTTATGGTTTGATATTCTGTATAATTTAGAGGTGGTATTACTGGATTTGTGCGTTTAACATGAGGTCTTTCAGCTGGTCCTTGTCAAAGTATTTTAGATCAGGAGGATTTCGGTGGATTTGTTACTCATTTCTCAGTGAAAAATTGTGGGATACACAGTGTTTGTGTTTTCTTGGATGTTTTGTACAGTAAAGATGTATATTTACTTGGGTTTAATTGGCGTGGATTATTTGTGTAGGAGGATGTCTTCCAGCTTGTAGGTATGCCACTGGTGGAAAATTGTTTAGCTGGCTTCAACAGTTCAATTTTCGCTTATGGACAGGTAATTCAAGATTCAGTTTCGTTTAATTTCTTGTTGCAGTGTGGTTCCTGTAAAATAAATTTACCAAGATACTCTCGTTCTTTTACTTTGTAATCCTGAAAAGACTGGTAGTGGGAAGACTTATACGATGTGGGGGCCTCTGTCCGCCCTTTGTGATGATTCGGCCAGCCAAGAGAGGGGGCTGACTCCTCGTGTTTTTGAACTACTGTTTTCGCGCATTAAAGAAGTATGTCATTTGTGCTTTCAAGCTGGTTTTGCTGTTAGAAAGTTTTGTTTCCTTATTGTAAGTCAAAACTCAATATACGCTATCCATTTGCAGGAGCAAGCAAAACACTCGGATAAACAACTCATGTACCATTGCTGCTGCTCTTTTCTTGAGGCAAGTATCATTTCTGCTTTCTGCACATATAATTACTACAGTTATAGTTCTTGCTTGTGTTGGAAATCCTGAGTTAATGTATTTAAACTATGCAGATCTACAATGAACAAATCACAGATTTGTTGGATCCAATGCAAAGAAATCTTCAGGTGAAAGGAAACTGCAGAATTTAATTCAAAAGCATTAGTCTTTTGCTGATATGACTTATGCATTTCCAGATTAGGGAAGATGTTGGTACCGCTTCTGTTTATGTTGAATCATTGACAAAGGAGTTTGTATCCTCGATAAAGGATGTTACTCAGTTGCTAGCAAAGGTACGCCTGTTGGTCTTTCTATCTAAAACATTCCCACCGACATATAGTTGATGTTTCATGTAATTATGTTGATAAATACTTGTAACAATTTCTAACAAGAGTAGATTTCATAGCTTTTTGTCATCTCCAAAGATACTTGGTTGGGTAGTTGCATCATCTTAGGAAAACTGAAACTAAAGCTAAATTTTAATTTCTTTAAGATTGACACTTCCCAATGGCCTGAAAATTTGAGATATTCCACCTCTCTTTCATGGCAAAATTTAATTTATTATTGATGGTGTAGGGATTGGCTAACAGGAGAACCGAGGCTACTACTGCAAATGCAGATAGCTCACGCTCGCACTGTGTTTTTACATGTTTCATCAAATCAGAGTCCAAGGTATTATCTGGATTTGCACTTGTGCTGTTCTTATAAATGAAATGAAGTACCATGTATATATAGGAGCAGCTGCTTGTAAGGACATATTCAGTGTTAGAGGAAGTAAGCTTATATTTGTTTGATGCTATATTCAGTTTAGATACCTGCTATAACTTCTGGTTTGCCTTAATAGTCCTTCCAACTTTGTTACTATTGTTGGCAGAATTTGGAGGATGGGTCAAACTTCTCAAGAACAAGTAGGATAAACTTGGTAGATCTTGCTGGATCAGAACGGCAAAAACTAACAAATGCAGCTGGTGATCGTTTAAAAGAAGCGGGGAACATAAATCGGTCACTCTCACAACTGGGGTATGACCCACTTAACAAATGAATAATGCTTTGAAAGCTTATTTAAACTATTGACCCTTCCTATAGCAGTTAAATGATTTGTGTTGGGCTTTGCGCTGACTTTTTTCCAATCATACTTTCAATCAATTTCATCATCTTATTTTACTAAATTGTATAGCTACTATGAGTTGAAACTGTAATGTCTAATGTGGAAAATGATTTGGTTGCATTATTCTAGGTTTGTTGCATGGGCTGGATATGAGTATCTTATCTAAGCAAACATATCTAGTGCAGATCAATAGCTAGGTACAATCATGCAAATACATTGATTTAGATACCAAATCAACATAAAAAAAGAGAACCTAAGGATATAGTGGATTCATATCTGAAAAATGTTACATGAAACAAATAGAGAACATTGCTATATGAATAGTAAATTTTGTCCTTTTCTTGTAAAGTTATCATTTCGGAAATTTCTTTTTTTTTTTTTTATATCTCCCGATATATATTGCATTTGGACATGAAATTTTGTATGAAGGCAGACTAAATTGAGAAGAACATGTTTTTTTTTTTTGGAATTTTCATGCTGATTTGACATGGTCTAGATATGCATCCCTTAAGTAGTTCTTTATGTCTCACATGATATATGTTTGCAAAATCTCCTAATTATATTCACATTATGTTGTTTGGAGCTAAAATATGCTAATAAACGAACTGTTCCCGAATTTGTTTGAATGAAATTCACTATTTATTTTAGTAATATTATTTTGGTTACTGCAGAAACCTGATTAATATACTGGCGGCAGTATCACAATCTGGGAAACAGAGGCACCACATTCCTTATCGGGATTCAAAATTGACCTTTCTATTGCAAGAATCACTTGGTGGCAATGCTAAGCTTGTGATGATTTGTGCTGTATCACCATCACAAAGGTACTATTTGAGAGTAATACAAGCTGTTTTCTTCTGTCATTCTTGTTTCTCCACACACTAATTCTTTGTTGTTTCTTCTGCAGCTGTAAGAGTGAAACACTAAGCACTCTAAGATTCGCTCACCGTGCTAAATCTATAAAAAATAATGCTGTTATCAACGAACAAAGAGAGGATGATGTCAATGTTCTCCGTGAACAAATCAGGCAGTTAAAGGTATTATTACATTTTGTTTTACAATCGTGGATCTCCGCTAATTTCTTTACCCTAATTGCAGGAGGAGCTTCACAGTGTGAGATCAAATGGGGGCTTGCCAGGAAACAATGGCAGTTCTTCCACTGGATGGAATGCTCAAAACAGCTTGCTTTTGAAAATGAGCTTGAGTCGCCCTGCAGCAATCCCTACCAGCAAAGATGATAGTGATGACGAGGAGATGGAGATTGATGATAATGATGTTGAGAAGCCTTATAATTCAGAAAACAAGTCTACACCGTATCATGGTGATGTTGAAGAAAATAGATGCAAGTTAGACTTGGCAGCAAGCATACAGAAGGGCCTTCAAGTTATTGAAAGCCATCGGAATAGTGGTGTTTGGAGGAGAGCATCATTAGGCTTTAGCATGAGACCTGCGGATGCTCATCCTACAGTTCCAGTTTGCAAAGTTGATGTGGCCATTCAAACTGATCCTGAAGAATTTGGGCCAAGACACAACACTTTGGCTCTAAATCTAATTCCTAGCAATCAGATTGAAGTCTCCACAAATGAAAGCAAAGATGTCACCAATTGCACGGATCTACAATTAGTAATGGTTGATGGAGCAATACCCTCTGAAGATCTAAAGCAACATTATGCTTTGAAAGTAAGTCTCAGACAAGTACAAAAATTACTATGCAAATGTGCACACAATTTAACTGCAGTTGTAGCAGCGACAACTTATGCATAGGTTTTCTATGCCTACAGGCTGTGGAGAAGGTTCTTGCAGGAGCTATCAGGCGAGAGATGTTACGTGATGAACAGTGTGCAAAGCAAGCTGCTGAAATTCGACAGCTAAATCGATTGGTGGGTGTTTTACTTTACCCCTCATCTCAGACGCCAGAAATTATATTCTTCCATCTAAAGTGTTGTCTGTTTGCAGGTAAAACAATATAAGCATGAACGAGAATGCAATGCCGTAATTGCACAAACACGGGAAGAAAAAATTGCAAGGCTTGAAAGTCTGATGGATGGAATTTTACCAAGTGAGGAACTTATGCATGGAGAGTATCTCTCTCTTAAAGATGAACATAAGGTCTTTAAATTTTCCATTTATTTTCATAAAAAATATGTACATGTTTTTTTAATAAAAAATCAATAATCCACATCCTTAACATTTTCCCCTTGAATCCATAAATACAGATTCTCCATCAGAAATATGAGAATCATCCTGAAGTTTTGAGTGCTAAAATCGAGCTTGGAAGAATCCACGAGGAGTTGGAGAGTTACAGAAACTTCAAGGATGAGAAGGAAGTTTTACTAGAGGAAATCCAACATCTCAAAAATCAGTTGCATTATATGCTTTCATCATCACTGTCACTGTGTAGGCCTCCAGTTGACTTGTCACATGCAATTAATACATCCGCTCATCTTAGTATTTCTGCTGCGAAAAATGGTGATGATGATGGGCACGACATTGTTGAGACTGCTGAGAGTAGATGGACTGCTCTTACAGAAGAGCTTAGAGTTGAGCTTGAGAAAAGTAGATCTCTCTCCAAAAGTTTGCAGCTTGAAGTGGAGTCAGAGAAGAAATGCTCAGATGAGTTGAAGGAGGCATTGGACACGGCAATGCGGGGGCATGCTAGAATTTTAGAACAGTATTGTGAATTACAGGAAAAACATGCTTCCTTGCTTTCAATGCATCGCGCAATCAATGATGGGATTGAAGATGTGAAAAAGGAAGCAGCAAAAGCTGGTGTTCGAGGGGCAGAATCTAGGTTCATTAATACCCTTGCTAGAGAAGTATCAATTTTAAGAGCTGGCCGAGAAAACGAGCATCGGTTTTGGATGGATGAAAATAAAGGCCTTCAGCAACAGTTAAGGGATACTGCTGAAGCTGTGCAGGCTGCCGGTGAGCTTCTTGTACGGTTAAATGATGCCGAGGAAGCTGCATCACTTGCCCAGGTACCATCTTCTGCTTTTTCACATACCTAATTGCATTCAAAATAGCGTGCAGTAGGATGCCTTATTCCTGGAATTTGGTATATGTAGTTGGTTGCAAGCATCATCATAATATGTTCATAGCTATATTTTGTTTAACGCTAATATTGTCCAAAATTCCTTGAGGAGGTGCCACTGACATCTCTTGTTTGATACTCTGTTGCTTGGATACTGCCAAGCCAATCTGATCTTGGTTGTGTTGATAGTTTTTGTTGATTGATGAACATACCTGGTTCATCTCAACTCTGATTCAATTGATCCAATGAATTAGGAGCTGTAATGCATATGCTGACTTCTTTTTTCAGTTTCTCAAGTTAAAAAATGCAATTCTCAGTACGAGTCTCCCTTTCAAATTGATGCTTAAATATGTTTATAAATTTGATATAGTTCTTTTTTTGAAAAACAATCTGATGCAGTTCATATATGCTCACAATCACACACACAAGTGTGTTGCTTGCCTATCTTCCCACGAAAAAAAATATACTGATCCCAAGTCATGTTTCTTTCTCTTTCTTTTTCTTCTTCTTCTTCTCATTACTTCATTAGGAAGTAACATGATACAGAAGTTTTTGTTCGTTGTGGTGTGCACACATTTTGTTGTCTGCATAGTGTCACTTGACTTTTAAATTAACTTTGTGCAGTAGCATCTATAATTTCAGTTAACCAAGAATGTAGCTCAATGCTTGTAGAGTTTCCATACTTTGAAAGCTGATAGAACAATCTCTATCCATTTTGCAGAAGCGTGCCTTGTTGGCAGAGGAGACGACGGAGAAGGCTTATCAAGAGATTGACAACTTGAAAAAGAATTATGACCAAGAAATTATTGTGCTAAATCAGCGCCTCGCTGAATCCAAACCGCCCAACAATGCTCCACAGCCAGCTGAACCTAGTGATCTGGGCACTGCTAGGTATGACACAGGTGGGAGTCTGAGTCTAGGCGACCAGCAATGGCGAGAGGAGTTGAAGGCCTTCCAGCGAAGTGGGTCGGTTGAGGTGTCCAAAAGCAGTGACCTCAACTCATGGTTCTACGGGTACGACAAATGCAACATTTGATGAGGCTGTGAGATGCTTCTGCTACATTTTTCTTTTAATTCTTTCACCTGGAAAGGTATTATTATGTTATGTTGTACACCATGCATGCCATTGCGGAAAGAATTTTCCAATGGTTGGCTTATGATAACGCAGCATCTCTCGCTGCCCTTGTGAGCTGCAGCTAGGTTGTATGTTGTATTGTAAATTTAAACCCATGGTGTATGCTTGGATCGAGCATGTGTAAGTTGTTACTCCTGAGTCCTGATGTGGCCATGCAATTCTGGAATTCGGAACAGCATGAGAGGGCCTTCCCAAGTCATCGCTTTTGCCCTTGGCACTGTTGACTGTTCCCCTGCTAGGCGGTCTACGTCCTCTTCCTTCGGGCTGGCTCCCTCGCGCACCACCAACCCGTCCTCCTCTCCTCCGTCCAACCCAAGCTAGATTAGCACTCCGGTGAGGTCGCCTGCGCTGCCGCCGCCACTGAGCTCCGGCAACTTTCATAGTGACTCCTAGCTTGTAGCCTCCGCCACCACCATATCCACCGCTCCGAGAGAGAGTACCGCGTGACGCCGCCGTCCCTCGCTACATCGGCGTCATCTCGGTGAGGTCGTGAAGTGCCTCGGGTAATTAGAGGGAGTAACCACTAGTGTTAGCACTAGTTAATCAAGCTGCTAAGTAATATTAACAACTAAATAATCTGCTAATTAGAATAACCGAATTGCAAAAGAATTTAAAAATGCGAATAGAGCGAATAGAGTTAGAATGAGGTTGCCGTCAGACCCGCAGGCGAAGGTATTGATCACCGAGATACCAGACCCGTAGGGGTTGAATCGGTACCTCTCGCTAGATCGGTTCATCACTCGGCAGCCGTAACTTACCTGTTCGGATTGCGGGTATCCGTAGCAGCGATTTACCCAGCAGGCAACCATTGAACCAGTGCTTTATCCTCTAGGCAACCAGAGACAGCATTTTACCCCTTAGACAACCAGGAAACCTTGCTTTGTCCAAAGAACAACCAGGAGCATCGCATTGTCCAGTGAACTACCAAGGGAGCCATTGCTTTGCCCAACATACATTCCACTGCCTTTGACTCTTCCAAGCAGCCAGTGCGCAGCCAACTCAAGGCCAGCTCCCAGCCAACTCTACGTGCATTCCCAGCCAAGCACTACTCCCGAGGAAGCCAGGGTGTGAGTATGGCTACAGGCCGGTCTCTCACTCCCTCCTCTCCTTCTTAAGTAAGCAAGCAAGCAGCCATCACTCCCTCCGTTCCAACCAACAGAGCACACACGCACAACACACTTGTCCAGAGAGAGAGAGCGCAAGAGAGCAAGGAGCAAGAAGGAGCCAAAGCCGAAGGTCCCCCAAGATCCGGTGGAACCAGGAGAAGCTCCAGAAGCCGGAGGAGGAGACAAGCCACAAGAACCGAACCAGGAGATCCCCGAGACCACTGAACCGAACAAGGAGCCAGAAGCAAGGAGGTCCCCCAAGACGAACTGAACCACGAAGAATCCCCAAGATCAGCAAGAACCGAACGACACCACCACCTTCTCCTTCCTTCAGCCGAACCCCACCAATCTTCAGGTGCACCACCATTAGTAGTAGCAAGCTACTTCTTAGTGCACTGATTAGATTGATGAACTCGTGGCCTCAGTAGTGTTCTAGGGTTGCTAGACTTAATCTGCCATCCCGCTAGAACCTCTCCATCATTGACCCAAGAACTTGCAAACAAAACCGAAGGCAACGAGTAGAACGAATAGAACACCAAAACCAGTAGTATTTGTTCTTACAGTTAACTCTAGATGCGAAATCTGAGTAGAAAACGAAAATCAAATAGAGTAGCAGTGTTCTGTTCTTATCTTGCAAACTGGAAATGCCAAATCGAAAGTCAAAGAACCAGCAAAAGTAGTAAGCAAATAGATCAAGTAATAATCTGTTCTTATCTGCTGTAGAGGAGAGATTGGAAGGGGGATGACAGTAGAGCAGTAGAGAGGAGAGAGCAGTAGAGAGAGTGACAGTAGAGCAGTAGAGAGAGTGGTTGTAGGGCAGTAGAGAGGAGATAGCAGTAGAGGGGAGAGGAGCAGAGAGTAGAGGCGACGGCGGCGCATGCGCCCGGCCGGGCCAAGCGAAGAGAGGCAGTCGGCCAGGGAGCAACCGAGAGGAGGAGTGCAGTAGAGGAGAGAGGGGGAAACCGCAGGAGATCGAGTTGGGGAGCTCGGTCCCAGGGAGGAGGCGATGAGACCCAGGCAGGAGAAGATAAGAACAGAGAAGAGGAACAGAGAGAAAAGAGAGAAGAAAAGAGAGAAGGAAAGAAAATAAAAAGAGAGGAGAAAAGGAAAGAAGAGAAAAGAAAAGAAGAGAAAAGAAAAGAGAAGAAAAAAATTAGGAAAATGCATAATCTAATTCTTTCGTGCATCTGCGTAGGCTAAAATGCTCGTATCTGAATTGTAGGAAAAATGCTATTTCAATTTCTAAAAGCCCGAGTTAATAACTAAAATCTGTAATTGGTTAAATCTGGTATAATTGAATTGTTGTAATCCTTGATTGCTGAAGTATTAATATTATGGGTAAATTAATGGGTTAGATTAGAAAGGGAGTTTGGGCAGAGTTATAGAATTAATGCCTTGGTAATCTGTCAGGACTCGACCAGAATCAGTCAGACCATCATCTCCCATATTCGTGCGAGGACGTACTGATCAGTACTACTCCAGGCAAGCATCCTTTGGGAAATCCTTCCTTAAAATGCTTTTAATGAATTTCCATATCATTACAATACCATCCATGCATTACAAGACTTATTTCTAAATTGGAATTATAAACTTTGAAATGGAGGATGAAAATGGTTGTGGAACTTGGTGTGGAGAAGAAAAGAAAGTTGGGAATGATTTAGGTTATTATGGAAAAATGTGTTGGCCGGGACAGCTGATGGAGCAGCTGGCCTGTGCTTATTTTAATTACTGTGTTGAGTTAATATGGTGGGTAGAGGATGCCGATGAGAAGGTGACATAGGCCGGGGGGTCCTCTACATAAGTATCATATAAGATTAACCAACTAATACTTGAAAAATGAGCCGTATCTCAGTATCAACCATAGTGTGTGCAAACAGCCAGAAAAGGTTGTCCTATGAGAGTATTGTGATCTTTGCAATGGAGGTTATGTAGTTACTAGGGCACCAAATCCGGGTTCTGGGAAGACAGGAGAGACCGTGCAGATGGGCTAAGTGGCGACTTAGTACCCATAATGGCGCTATATTTGAAGCCAGGAAAGTACTGCCACATATGTTGGGGGTACAACTGTTAGCTGCGAGTGTAGTGGGATGGCCTTGAGAGGATCCCCCACTCGAGTAACAGGGTGAAGATCACAATTACTGGATTAGTGATAAACGTTCTGGAGCCTCTCTTTGGAGGTCTCTATGGGTAAAGTGGTACAAACCTGCGCAGGGTCTAAAATCATAAATTCATGCCTGTCTCCTGGATTGGAGGCTACGGAAGCTAAGTCTGTCTCATAACAAGTGTTAGTAGTTCTTTTAATTAAAATTGCAACTCTTAAAGAAAACCAAAAAACCTATTTCTAATTAAAAATCAGATTTCGGGAGGAGGTAAGTTGGATTTGGGAAAGAAAGGAAAAACTCATATATTGCATTCTATTATTCCTTGCTGAGTACTCTGTACTCACTCTTGCTTATATATCCCCTTGATTAGAAGGTGAACTATATGGATCGGCCACCGAGGCCTGGAGCGAGGGTGATCCGCAGGACCAGGACTTACCGGCGGACGACGACTACCCGAGTGTCTACGACTACTACCAGGAGTAGTAGAGTCACTAGGAGGCCGTCGTCTGATAGATGGCGGTTCGCAGGGTATTTTGGGAGTTGTAATATAATTTTGGTGGTGTATGGACCTCTATGTAAATTATGAACTCATAGCCCGGTGTGGCTTCTGGATTGTAATATATTATGTTCATCCAGTCTCTAATTATTGTTCTGCTGCAACATTCTGAACACAGCGTAGTAGTCGACAAAACAACGGTACTCCCGCTATTTTGTTGGCCACTATGCTGAGACTCCGCGTAATTAGCTTAGGGTGATGACACATTGGTTGTTAATTACCCTTTGTTAATCATGCGGGTCGCCACAGGTCGATTGGCACTTTCGCCGCCAGCAGCTAGGCTCTTACGGTTTTTCTGCAATGTAGCATTTTCAAGAGCGTTTCCGCAATGTGGTTAGCGTCACTGCAGGAAAAACGAGTAACATCAACCGCAAAAACCGTCCACCCTAGAGACAAAACCGTCCACCATACGTAGGGTCGACAGCTGGCCGTCCACCTTAAGCCGCCGAAAATAAGTGGTCAACCATCATATTAAATTCGACGGGCGAATTGTCCACCCTATTAGGGTCGACAGCCAAATAAAGGCCGTCCACCATAAGTGAACCCAGCGGACACGAAACACTAAGGTCGACGGATAAAGGTAGCTGTCCACTCTAGCTTAGGGTGGATGGCCTTTTCCATGTGGCCGTCCACTCTAATCTGTGTCAGGCCGCCCCTCATAGGCTTAGGGTGGACGGCAAGGTGGAAAGTGCCGTGAGCTGCGGCCTCGCATGGGAAATGTTCATATTTGGCTAGTGTAATCTAGCAAATTATAGCAACAGATGAAAATTTCGTTATGATCACAACTGGAAATTAATCTGCGTGTATCTTTTCTAGCAAATTATAGCAAGAGATGAAAATTATATATATATGAAGCCTCTTTTCTACTCCTAGGAGTAATTACTCCCTATGCTGTATCTCACAACATAGGGAGTATCTCGCGCAACAGAGGGTATGTACGTGTAATATACAAGTATATAAGACCATCTAGGTGGTATTTACATTTTTTTAGAGGTGATATGTACACTTTTTAGACATACTTCTTTTTATGTGCGTATATGAAGGTATTTGCAAAATAGGCTAAAAACTAGGTACTCCCTTGCAATTTTTTCATGTGGATCTCATTGGAATATCTTATAATTAGTATATGAGTGTATCCAAAATGATAAAAGAGTATTTCAAGTTCGTTTGGGTAGTATTTCATAGATGGGAGTAATTACTCCTGGGAGTAAAAAGTATTTTTCATATATATATATATATATACCGTGCGTTGCTACGAAAAACAAAATTGATAACGAAAAATAAAGATTAAAAAATAAAAAAAATTATTTCACAAAATCAAACATCTATTTTTAACGCTTCGTTTCTTGCGAAAGCTGGCTAATTAAAGCAACGCTTCGTTTCTTGCGTAGGGCAATTAAGCAGGGCAATTAAGCGGCAATTAATGACGTGGGAAGAACGGACCACTGCCACCAAGTGCTGCTTTAGAATAGTAGAGATATTGTTTGTACTGTGTACACAGCGCAGAGATGTACCTGTCCAACTTGCTTTACAGGAAACTGCCGGGGAGGTAGTGTACGTATATGTATATGAATGTTACAAGCCAGTCGTTGATTCTTTATGGGTAAATTACATGGTCAGGACCATGGATGCAAATTTCGGACCGAAATCCGAGATTTCGGCCGAGATTTCGGATTTCTGACCCCTCCGAGATTCAAAATCCCGATTGGGTAAAAAAAATTGAAAAAATTCAAAATCTCGGATTTCTCGGCGAGATCTCGGCGATTTCAGCCGAAATCTCGGTGATTTTGGCCGAAATTTCGTGTTTTTTGCCGGATTTTAATTTTTGTGCATTGGAGTTGATTGAATTTAGGGTCAAGATCATCCACAAAAAAAATTAAAATTTTTTTACATGTTTTTGATTATTTTTTGGTCGTTTCAATTTGTCGGTTAGGATTGTCCGAATTTTTTAATTTTTTTCAAGATTAATCATCATCTAAAAATTTTATGGGAATATTATGGATGTGTTAGGACCATTCACAAAAATTTTCAAAAATTTCTAAAATGGTTTGAACTTTTTTAATACATAGAAAATTTTCTAGTGTGCCAAACTTGCTTCAAGAAATTCATTAATTTTTGTTACTAGCATCTGGACAGTAGAGTTTACTTTCCAACCAAGCGTGCAATGAAATTAATTGAAATGGTCCAACGTCAAGCTATTAATGAACTGGGTACGTGATCACAGGGCACGAACCACAATGGTCCAACTTAACGAGTATTATATGTCCAACTTATGAACTTATTTCATTCATTTGTGGCAACTGCATCACATGCAAGTCCATCAAGCACCTAATGTCTTCACGATTCATTTAATCTGGGAGGCAAGTAATAAACGATATTGCATTGATCTTTCTCCTCCTTAGACTTGGTTTCATGCTACGCTGTTATTTTTTTTATCTCCGTACATATATGTATGTAATATATTTCCTAATGACATTATTGCAGTCTCATACTTACTATTACGTACATATACCTTCTATTCATATGGAAACGATATTCCATGAAAAATGAGATTTCGTGAATAGGTATTATGTGTACATTTTAAAATAAGATTTACAACTTAAGTTTTGTACATGCTTTATGTTCCACAGGCATTTGACAGCGAGAAGGTTCCTACTGAAGCATAATTTTGAAATTTGATTGTTGAATTGTTGAGGGTTGACTTTTTTAATACATAGGAACATATATAAAACTTCTCAACTGACTTGAAGTTTATTTATTACATTTGAAAAATCAAAAACTAATTTTACATACGGTTTTTATCACGACTTTACCACTGTTAGATTTTTTAAAAATTCCTCATGCTTGATCATCATTTCAAATTTTTATGGAAACATTAGTGATGTGTGAGGACCATCCAAAAAAAATTTCAAATTTTTTTGACGTGTTTTGAACCATTTTTCGGCCGGTTCAATTTGGCCGAGATCTCGGATTTCCCGGTTGAAAAAAAACCGGATTTGAAATTTGGTTTTTGCAATTCGTCCAGATTTTGTCCGAAATTTCTGAATCTCATCGAGATTTGACTCAAAACGAGATTTGAAACCTTGGTCAGGACTGGAGATTCGGTCATGGTTTTATCAACATACATTTTGGTCTCGCTAACGCGCGGTTAACAACTGAGTTCTTGTCATTGAGTGCATGTATAACGAGATCATCTTAACTAATTTTTTTTAACATATATATATATATATATATATATATATATATATTAGTTTTGGTCTATGGAGAAGAGTGAGAAAAGAGAAGATAACTGCTTTTTAAATAAAAGTCAGCTCCACATGGGAGCATAGGTAGACTATTTAAGTATAAGAGAGATGAGATAGTTATTGCATAACATTTAGAGACAACTTTTTGAGACAGTTATTGTATAAACTGACTTTCTGCTTACTCTGGATGATATGAATGAAAGTTAGAGTAAATAGTGAGCTTTACCATTATACTTACTCTAACGCGCGGTCAGCACCAGGGTTCCAAATTTTGTTTTAGATTCACGTCTCGCTAGCTTCCAAAATCTAAAATTTCGGTGAAATCTCGTTATTTTGGACGAAATCCGAAAGAAATTCAAAAGGCAAAATTCAAATATGGAATTTTTTGGACCGAAATTTCATCTGAAATTATCGAAATCTCGATAAATTTCAGCTGATCAAAAAATGGTGCAACTACATTAGAAACTCTTAAAAATTAGTACGACATTCCCTCTATACCCCTAATAAATATGCATTTTTTACTTTATATTCTCTACATGTTTACATTGAGTATATTATATTGTATAGTGTTTGCTGTAGAACTTTTTTTTAATTTTACCATAATTATAAAACTTGGGAGCCTAGAATCCGAGATTTTACAAAATTTCACTGGGATTTCGATGTTGGTCGGTACCATCTTTTGATGTAGCTAGTACTCCATATGTCAAGCTGCTATTAATTCACACCGATCAGAAGGACACATCACCATCTTTTGATGTTGCTGGTACTCCACATGTCAAGCTGCTATTTTAATTCCACCGATCAGAAGGACACAGCAATCATTATTGCTCGCTTCGTTTGGACCGCGCAAGTTGAAGCACCATTTTTTTGTGTGCACCATATACAATCTGCTATTAAACCACACCGACCAGGACACAGCATCACTATTGCTTGCTCCGTCTGTACCGGGTAGTTGAAGTAGAATTTATGTATCTAGTCTTGTAGCTATTGTTTTTTTTTAATATATAGCATTCGCGTAAGACTATTTGTAAATATAGATCTTTTTTCTACCACAAAAGATAGAGAGACGACAAGTGTCATTTTAGGTGGTAGGAGAGCACTGGAAAAATCTTGGGTGCACGGAGAGCGCTGGAGGTGTACTAGCTCGGCAACTCACTACATGGTTTTTTTATTTGTTTTTATTTGCTTCACTAGTGTGCTAATCAATCAACAACGATTTTTTTTTAATAATACAATTTTTATTCAAAATTGCAAAACTAAACATGGGGGAAAAAATTATAGAAATATACACCTGTTGCTTGTTGGCTGGGTGATATACTTGTGTCGCCCAACCAACGGGCGACAAAAGGTTGTTGGGGTCTCTGTCGCTCGATGAAAGGACGACAGTATAAAAACCGCCAAATGAACGAGCGACAGAGTGTCTGCGGGCTGATGTCCCCCGATCAACGCCCCGATCAACGGGCGATAGAGAGCGATTTATATCGCCGCGCGTCGCTGGGCGACAGAGAACCAGTGACGATTGTAAATGGAAACAGAGAGAAAAGGAGAGAGAAGAAGAGAGAAAGAAAAGGAGGAGGGAGGAGAGAAAAAGAGACGGACTGCGCGACGAGTTTCAGATAATTGCTCGTTGTTTAATTTTTGTAGCTGTAAATGTAGTTAGATGTAGGTAGATCTAGCGAATTTAGTTAGATGTATGTAGGTTTAGCGAATTTAATTAGATGTAGGTAATTGCTCTTAGGAATGTAGTTGGATATATGTAGCGAATGTAGTTAAAAGTAGGTAGAGTAGAAATTATTCGTGGGGAATGTAGTTAGAGTAGAAATTATTCGTTGTTTAATTTTTTAGCAATAAATTATGATTAAGTAGAAATAATTTTAGATATAGGTTTATGTGCGTAGATCTAGCGAATGTAGATGTTTTATACCGATACAAGTATATATATATTCATTTCTTAGGAATGTAGTTGGGTAGATCTAGCTAATGTAGTTAGATGTAGGTAGAGTAGAAATTAATTGTAGAGAATGTAGTTAGAGTAGAAATTATTTTGTTGTTTAATTTTTTTAGCAGTAAATTATGATTGATAGAGATAATTTTTGATCTAGGTTTATGTGCGTAGATATAGCGAATGTAGATGTTTTATACTGATGCAAGTACGTCCATATATATATTCATTTCTCAGGAATGTAGTTGGGTAGATCTAGCGAATGTAGTTAGATGTAGGTAGATATATATTCTTAGGAGTTCTATATTTTTGTAGCATATAGACGTACCGGGCCAACCGAGAGTGGTACACTTCCCGTACCCGCTACGATTGGTACGCGTTGACCCGGATCCTCCCAGACACGTCCCCAGGGTGAGAGACGTATCCCGCCCATACGGACTCGGCTCTGCACACTGCGGTACATGGTGTCCTGTATACGATTTCATGCACAATCATTTCGTAGCTATGTTAACTAATTCGTTATGTCTTTTTCAGACTGATATGCTAGTTCGGGTCTACAAGGACTCTGGGAGGTTAATTCCGCGATTGATCGGCGGCTTAGAGGTGACCAGAGAGGTCACCTCCTTGCTCGTCACGTTTCGGGACAGTTCGGGGCGTGCCCTTAAGTTGGCGAGATGCCGTGAGACTCCCGATGTGGGTCATGGTGTCCCGGTTGGGAGAGGCAGGAGATCTGCAGATCCATGTTCACACAGTGTGTAGGCTTTCACGCTGGAGGTGAGTATTGCAATGCACTTTTCATATTTTGCAATCACTTTTTGAATGCTCTCAATAATTCTTCACTTGCTACAAGTACATAGTCACAATGGTTGCTGCCTACACCTGATGACTACGACGGGCAGGGTGATGATCAGGAGGACTACGAGGAGGACGACGTGGGTAGGTTCCTCGTCGATCCACAACCAGATCAGCCTGGGTCGTTTCACAGTGGCAGGGGGCACCACCACCGACGCAGCCTGAGTCATCACAGTGGCAGGGACCTTCACCATCGACGCAGCCTGACCAGTCGGTGTACGCCACACCTCCAGCGAGACCACAGAGGGCCCACCGCGCGCTGACGCAGCTGATATACTCTCAGAGATAGGTTCGGAGGAGGCCTGCACAGCCGCGAGGAGCCGTCCCGAAAGAGTCCGGCACTAGTTTTTCTTTTTGATTGTTGCTAGTTTCTTTTGTTTTTTATTGTTGCTAGTTTCAATGTTATGTACCTAGTTTCTTTTGTTTTTTTATTGTTGCTAGTTTCGATCTTATGTACCTAGTTAAACCTTCAAAATATGTTGTACGCACTTTTGTATTTTGATTGTTGGTACTTTTAATCTTATGGACTTAGTTAATCATTCCACAACACACCGCACACCACAAAGCGACAAAACACTACCCATCTCAAACCTACAGACATGACTTTGCCGACCTTAGAGCGAAGTGACAACACCCTGTCACCCACTGCTTTCTCAGAGTGAAATGACAACGCGTTGCAGCTTTCATGATGGGTGACATGTCGGGTAGCTTTTCAACAGGGTGACAGGTGCTGCAGCTTTTCACAGAGGGTGACAGGTGCTGCAGCTTTGATGATGGGTGACACGTCGTGCAGCTTTTGATAAAGCGTCACAGGTCATGCAGCTTTTTTAAAGGGGTAACAGGCCATGCAACTTTCAAAAAGCGTGACAGTCCATGCAACTTTCATGATGGGTTACAGGCTATGCAACTTTTATAAAAAGACAAGTCTTGTAGTTATGTGGAGAAGCCCCTCACTAACACTATAAAAACCGACCGAGGGAGGGATAGACATCAACTACCGCCATACCAGCAATAACTACCAGCCTAATATACACAAATTAGAGCACGATGTCGTTCTACCGTCGCCTCTTCAAGAAGCAGAACTTATCCCCCCCAAATACCTGGATGCCAGTTGCGTTGACGCCCTAGTTCTGCCAGATTTTCCCCGGCCGAACTGCGACAGCAACCTTCCGGTGAAGATAGAGCAATCTACGCATGGAGATACGGCCGCCCGGGCTCACTACTGCTGTGCCCGCCCCTACCAAGTAGTCCTACTAGTGTCCATACAATACAGGGTAACATTAGCATTTCATGCATCGTTTTTTGTTTTTTAGCACACGGACCTGTGTTGCTTCTTCCAATGGATCGACGGGTTAAAACGGCGTGACTACGAATTTGTCTACAACTGCCACGATGCCTACCCCACTTCGCCAGAGAACTTCACCCGGTGGGAGAGGCCGTCGGGATATGTCCCCTATATAGATCGACCGGAGTTAAGGGTGGGTGGGCAAGGGACCAACCAATCGGTGAGTTTCATACGCATGCTCATGTTTCACTCACAAAGTAGTAATTATAAACTAGTTCATCGCATATAGGACTTTGAAAAGAAACTTGCGAAATTGCTCAAGTCAAAGGAGAAACCTCCTCCTCAAGGGCTACCCGAAAGCCCTGAATTGTACGAACATGGCCTGCAGCCAGTGGTTGATATCTGTCACGAGGATCTAGCGGATCGAAGATTTTACCGGTGCCCTTTGGCCGAGGATGAATGGCGAGCCTACTTCAACTGGGTGGATCCAGAGACGTACCACCCACATCTCAAACTTCCTGTCTGGGATAACTGGGGGAGCAACCCTTGTCGTGGTGCTACTATCGCCCAGAAAAGTCAGACCTTGAGTACGCCTACGGTATTTTTCAACGACCACAGTGGGCATACTGCATTGACTGCAGGGCACGCTTCCGGTTGTACAACGACACGCGCCAACACACACCTCGTGCACCATATAGTGGAACGCGAGCTGAAACAGAGCAAGCGTCTCGGCAAGTCTCCTGAAGTGCAAGAGGATTCCTCCTCTTGAAGAGAAAGGGATAAGGGGAAGCAACCGACCGAGGTCCGCACTACGCAACAAATTCTTGACGGATTACAAAGACCATCCGGGAACCCGGTTGGTATTAACATAGGGGACGCGGGTAATCGGAAGGGAAGAGATCCACATAAAAAAGGTAAAAAAATTATGTTTTATACCCCCGAGACGTTCGGCATAGGCTACCCATTCGGCAACAACTGGGTGCACTGCGCACCTTTGGAGTTCTTCATAAGAGAGATTGAGCGGTATCCGAGAACAAATGGCGAAAGATTCACGGGTGATGTAATATGTAGAAAATGCGGCGTATCATTCTCACTCTACGAACATAGGCGGAACGATCACTTGTTCCACCATGACAATCAGTGTTATCGTCAGTTCTTCTAGCAATGTCGTCACTGTTGTAATGCCCTTCTAATATAATCTGTTGCTTATTTAATCATCTGAACTTTCGTTGTATCTGCCCTACTAAGGTTGAGCTTGCTTACTAAGGTTACTAGCTGCATTTACATGCTTTTCACAATGATCGTAATGACTTAAACACTTTGACTAATGTTTTCCTGGGCTAAACTATTCATATCATGAGTTGTTGTCGACTAGGATAATTGCACTAGTAGAATTTAGATGCAAAGTAAGGTGTAAATAAAATATTTTTTTCAGAATATGGTAGTCCATATATCAAAGAGCAAATCTTCTCTATTATTGCAAAAAATTACATTTAAATATGATATTTTACGGGCTGCCGAAAAGGCTTAAGCGTTATCGTTTGTTGTCGACAATAATAGTTAGGGTTATTCCACTAGTAGAATTTTGATGTAAAGAAAAGGTGTAAATAAAATATTTTTTCAGAACATGGTAGTCCATATACGAAAGATCAAATATGGTCCCTTCTTCCTAAAAATTACATTTAAACTTGATATTTTACGGGCCGCCGAAAATGCTTAATCGTTTCATGCAAGAGAGGCTTCTTATAGTTATTTGGTTTATTCAACTGAGTTCATTCCTAAGTATTTTTAGAAAAATGGGACATCTAAGACCCTACGAATAAGTGATATTTATTTCATGATTTTTTTGAGCCATGGTTTGTATAGTTTCTTCATATTACATAAAAGGGTCTTTAAGTAAACTTGATTTAAACAATTTCAATGTGCATGAAACATGCTAGTTTTTATTAGATAATCTGGATTCTTATAGCTTATAAAATTTATAAATTTATTTCGTTCGATTTGGAGCTTCCTAGAAAAAGATATGAAAATATTTGAATTCAATGAATTGAAATAGAAAATAAAAAATATTTTTTTATAAAAAAATTGTCCCCAAGTCTCTGTCACCCGTTGATCGGGCGGCTCTCCACCTGTCGCCTGTTCATCGGGCGATTTTTCTTCTATCGCCCAGCTATCGGGCAATTTTCCTTATGTCGCCCGACTATCGGGCGATTTACCTTCTGTCGTTGACCGTCGGGCGACAAAAGCTCGGCCAGCGACCTGTCGCCCGTTGAACAGGCTATATAATTGTGTCGCCCAACCAACGGGCGACAGGTGTATATTTTTGTAATTTTTTTCCCACGATGTTTATTTTTGCAATTTTGAATAAAAATTGTATTATTTAAAAAATTGAAATTTATTTGGTTAATGATAAGTAGCAAAATTGGCTACGTTTAGTCGAAAGGTTTAGAATTTTTTTTGGTTAAGTGATGAGTACAAAAAAAGTAGAATTTTAATCGACAGTTTACTATTTTTTTTTATTCGTTGATGTATTGTAAAATTGTGGAGTTTGAATCGATAGTTTTTGAATTTTTTTTGTTCACTAATGTACAAAAAACAGTCGTGGAGGAATTTGTTCAGGAGCTTTTATGTTAAAGAAATGGCTTTCAGTTTTACCTTTCCATTGTGGATGTTTTAAAACTAACAAGCGATGAAGAAGTATGCAACACATAATCGAATTCGTTATAGGCATATGTAATGTAGTGATGTTCGAACAGAAGTGAAGTAATATGGCATTGCATTTGGTAATATAGGTGGAGATTACAGAGCACATGTAGTTCAGTTCAGACTAATCGTGAACATGGTAACATGTTCGATACAAGTGCCCCTTCGCAAAACTGAACTACGGTGTCGAGGTTTTGCCTGCATTTTGGCCATAGCTCAGGAAAGATCTGTGTGATCTCTTGGATTAGATTTCTAGGCGTTTAGTTGTCTCGTGTTCTAATGGGAAGATCAGGGTTGGGAGGATCGTAGATCACCGAAACCAAATAAAAATTCCTAATCTTTCGACTAAATGTAGCCAATTTTGCTACTCATCATGAACTAAATAAATTCCACATCTGTTGATTAATTGGTACACTAGTGAAACAAATAAAAATAAATAAATAAATCCATTAGGTGAGTTGGGAGGTTAGTATACCTTCAGCACTCCCGGAGCATGTAAGATTCCTTGGGTGCTTCCCGACCATCTAAGGTTTCTCGGGTGCTCTCCTACCATCCAAGGTGATCTTCGGTGCTCACCGTCCATCTAAGGTGATACTTGTCGCTCCCTGCCCTTCTGCAATGGAGAAGAGAGCTATATTTGTAAATAGTTTCACAAATGCTATATTTTAAAAAACGACAGCTAAAGAACTAGATACATGAACAGTCTGTTGAAGTATAAGAGCTGAAATGGCGTCTTTTGATGCAGCTATCATCTGCTATTAATTCACGCTGACCAGAGAGACACAGCATCGCTATTGCTCACCCAGTGAAAATTTATTAGGTGTATTTTTCTAATAATTTTATTCACATATATAAAATGTTTTATATTTCAATATAAAATTAATGTGGTTTTTTCTCTTATCCCTAATAAATATCTTTTTTATTTTATACTTTTAATATGCATGCATTAAATACAGCACTTGGTCATAATAATAATAAGAATAATCTAGTCATTTTAATATTTTTTTGTTTATATACTAAGAATAAATACTGCGGTCGAGCGTTTCGCTCGGTTGGATTGCTCGGTTGGAATGCGAGCAGCCCATCCGGGTTCGAGTCCTGGACTCGCCCGGGCGTGCATGAGGCGGGTGCAGCGCGTGTGCGTGCGTGGGTGTGTGTGCGTGCGTGGGTGTGTGCGCGTTTATAGCCCGACTGTTGTTCTTTGTCTCCTACAGTGATTGCTAGAGCTCTGGCTAAAATTCGAAAAAAAAAGAATAAATACGCATTATGAACTTCGACTGAAGGAGTACTTAGTAGCAGAGTAGTAAGCATGTGCATCACGATCTGCAGCAATCCCAAAAGAAATAGGGCCCATATTTTCTATCAACTCTTGACTAATTATTTCTTAATATTTATACTCCCTCTATCATAAATAGTTATCATTTTTTATATCGACACGGTCTTTAAAATACTACTTTGATCACTAATTTTTATTATAATATATTTATAAAACCTAAAATAAATTATAATATTACGAAAATACTTTTCAAAATAAATCTATACATATAATTTTTATGTATCTAATTTAAATTTTTTAAAAGATATTGACAGTTAATGTTTTGAAAGTTTAAGTGACCATGTATTAAAAGAGAACTGATCACATTTTTAGCTCCTCCGTCCCCGTCACCATAAAAAATGCAAATCTAGCCTTTTTACCATCAAAATTGCAAATATGACCCTCTCCACCGTGCTCCCGCACTCCCCTACTGTGAAATCTGACTTGCCACGTCTTGGGAGTGCAGGAGTAGGTGAGTGCGGCGCGGTGCATGGGAGCAACGGGCGAGAGCGGGCAGCGGGCTCGGTCGCGTTGGGGAACCGCATACAAATTCTATTTATATTTTTTATTTCATTTTTATTCCGAATTTAAGCTATTTATAGATTTTACTTTCAAGTTCGTATGGAAAATTAAATTGATAAATATTGTTTATTCTAAAATTTAGTTTAGGTTCGAATTTCATATACAAACCTAATTACTAATTTTGAATTAGGTTTTGTTCAAATTTCATTTTTATTTTGATGTTCGTATCAAAATCAAATTGCTAATTTTATTTTATTTTTTACATTGAATTTTAGTTTTTTGTTGTACTTGGCATTGACTCATTCTTTTAATCATATGGAAGTCAAATTGCTATTTTTATTTTTTATTCTGTATTTCAGTTATTTAGGTTGGAATTTTTATACAAATCGAACTACTAATTTTCATATTATATTTTCCCCTGAATTTAAGTTTTATTTTGATTTTCTTATGGAAATTAGATTTCTAATTATCTTTTTAATTCTTGTTCCGATTCTGTTGTTTTTTTACTGTGCTTTACGTGAACTCTTTCTTTTAGTCATTTGGAAATCAAAATTTCTATTTTATTTTATTTTATTGCGAATTTTAGCCGTTGTTGTGTTGTAAATAACATGAAGTCATTCTCGACAAGTAGAAAGAACAGAAATTGCTAGCAATTTAGAAAGATATTAACAGTCAGAATTTAAAAACAAGTCAGTAATGGTCACATATATCTACTTTAAATATCTATTTTAAATAATCAGTTTTATATATCTAATTTAAATATCTAAAAAGTATGACACTTCAAATTCTAAGTGTATCTATATTCAAAATACTAATTACTGTCTATGACTAAAAGGAATTAATACCGCTGTACTAACCGTAAACTAATAAGTGTGCATCTTATTTATTTATTCTCTTCTTCGTAAAACTAACAAGTTGAAGAGGCTGGCTGAAGCTACACTTAGAGCATCTCCAATGGTGTAGTCAACTACTAGCTATAAGAAGTGTACATATATCATCTATAGATAGCTAATAGACAACCTCTTCAATGGACTAGCTATAGCATTGTCTACAAAATTAAACATAGGCCCATATGTAAGAAGTGACTAGTTACATGCCCGTGCGTTGTTACGAAAAACAAAATTGATAACGAAAAATAAAGATTAAAAAATAATAAAAAATTATTTCACAAGATCAAACATCTATCTTTAACGCTTCGTTTCTTGCGAAAGCTGGCTAATTAAAGCAACGCTTCGTTTCTTGCGTAGGGCAATTAAGCAGCAATTAATGATGTGAGAAGAATGGACCACTGCCACCAAGTGCTGCTTTAGAATAGTAGAGATAAGTGCCTTGGAATCAGCTATAGCCTAGCTATAAGTTAGTAGTAAGCCAAAATCTCTCTCTTCCTTTTCTCTCATCCACCTATGCAAAATGCTAAGTTGGCACCTTATAGCTAGCTAAAGTGGCACCATTGGAGATGTCCTAAAAGCAAGTGCGCATCTGTGGTGTAGGGCAGGATGTTGAATAATCTATGGCACATGAGTTTAGCATGAGCATCTTGTTATCTCACTATTACAAAGTAGGTGGCATCTTATTATAGCGGTTTTTCTTTAAGAATCGTCACAAATAAAATAAAATTATCTGCGACGGTCTTAAGCTTCAAAATATTGCCTGCCTGTTAACCTTTTGTTTGTTCGTTTGTCAGTGTTTATGGCACTGTACACTTACCACATGTTGAAGTGGGTGTTTTTGCAACTAGCTTCAAGTGGATGTCAAGGAGTGGCATAAACAAGTGTTTGTCAGTGTTTATGGCACTGTACAACTAGCTACGATACGAGGCAGCTGGCTAAGTTCGTTGGGTTCAGAAAAAATCGAGTCTTTTCCTTCTCTACTCCGGCAAGAAAACCACCGTGTGTGCGTGCGTGTGTGTCCATCGTGAATCTATCGGGAGACTCTGGGCTAACATAGGAACTCGATCAGACCATGCCGGCGACGGAGGCTCACGCGGTGTTCTTCCCGTTCCCGGTGCAGGGCCACGTCGCGGCGGCGCTGCACCTGGCCAAGCTCATCCACGCCATAGGCGGCGTCCGCGTCACCTTCGTCCACTCCCACCGCAACCGCCGCCGCCTCCTCCGATCGCGGGGCGCCGCCGCTCTCGATGGCTCCCCGGGCTTCCGCTTCGCCGCAGTGCCCGACGGCCTGCCGTCTCCGTCCGACGGCGACGACGGCTACGCTCCGCAGGACATGCTTCCCCTGCTCTCCTCACTCGAGACCTCCGTGCCGCACTTGAAAGACCTCCTCGACGACGCCGCCGCCTCCGGGGCACCGGCGACTTGCGTCGTCTCGGACATCGACCACATCTTGCTCGCCACGAGGGAGATGGGCCTCCCGGTTGTGGCATTCTGGACTACGAGCGCCTGCGGGCTCATGGCGTCCCTGCAATGCCGGCAGCTCATCGACAAGGGATTAGTTCCCCTCAAAGGTATGACATTGAACAGCAACTCAAGATCACGCATGCCTGTACGTGGATGTGGGTAGGGAAATTAATCAACAGTTTGTTAAAACTGTATGCAGATGTAGATCAGCTGAGCAATGGATACCTCGACAACACAGTGATCGACTGGGTGCCGGGGATGCCCAAGGACATGCGCCTACGCGATTTCGTTAGCTTCATCCGCACGACGGACCCCGACGACGCCGTGCTCGCCATCGTCCAGCGCTCCATGGAGTGCCTCCGGACCACCGCGTCCGCCGTCGTCCTCAACACGTTCGACGAGCTGGAGGGCGAGGTCGTCGACGCCATGTCGGCCACCCTGCCGCCCATCTACACGGTCGGCCCGCTCCCGCTGCTCGCCGCCGCGCATGCCGCCGGCGGCCCGCTCGACGCGCTGGCCACCAACCTCTCGAAGGAGGACAACGGCTGCCTCGAGTGGCTGCGGGGCAAGCGGCCTCGCTCCGTGGTGTACGTGAGCTTCGGGAGCATAGTTCTCTTGACGAGCCAGCAGCTGGTGGAGTTCGCGTGGGGAGTGGCCAACAGCGGCTACGACTTCCTGTGGGTGATCAGGGACGAACAAGTGAAGGGCACCGGCACCCCTGGCTCCGTCGCCGTGTTGCCGCCGGAGTTGGTGAGGGATACAAAGGGAAGGTGCTACGTGACGAGCTGGTGCCCCCAGGAGGCGGTGCTCCGGCACGAGGCGGTAGGCGCGTTCCTGACGCACTGTGGGTGGAACTCGGTGCTCGAGAGCATCTCCATCGGGGTGCCCATGCTGTGCTGGCCGTCCGGCGCTGATCAGCAGACGAACTGCCGGTACGCGCGCACCGAGTGGCGCATCGGCGTTGAGGTCGGCGGCAAGGTCAATAGGGAGGAGGTGGCGGGGTTGGTGAGGGAGGTGATGGGAGGGGAGGAGCTGAGGCGGCGGGCCGTGGAGTGGAAGGAGAGGGCAGCCATGGCGGCACTGCCAGGTGGGCCCTCCTGGGTCAACCTGCAGAGGCTGGTCGATGAGGTGTTTTCTCCTAATAAAACTTGCGAGTCTGCAGCACACTACACTAGCTAGTGTGCATGCATCCCTACCGTACCAACCGTGTGTTAAGATAATGATCTCTGTAATCCACTGTATCATGTAAGGTGGTTGTCGTATCTTTATGTTGGTGATATTGTGTTATGCTGTAATCAAAACAACCTGTATCTATGGTTCAAACCCCAACATCGTTATATAAATAAAGTCCAATCAATCCCCACGAGGGATGTTGCGGCTAACCCTTAAGCTTGAACACCTCAAGCTCCTCGATGGCAAGCTTCACTCCATCATTTTATTCCATATACGATGCAAAGACCGAGAGTTAATAAAAACTTTCATTATCTAAAAAAATTTAGTCCAGTTTTAGCCAGGCCAACATCCCAGTGCATGCCTACTTAACATTAACAAATTGATCATGCACCCGAGTCCAACACATTACACATATATTGACTATCTCCAGCAGTTTCCCTTCAGCCTCCAAATCCCTTCAGCCTCCAAATCCCTTCACGAACAGATCCCAAGTGCTCCAGCGGTTTCCCTTCGCGAATCCCTTCGGACGGGATTTGGAGAGAGAATTCTGTCTCCAATCCCTTCGCAATTCGCTTGAGGAGATGTGTTGGAGATGATAGGAAATAAAGAGAATGAATATAAAAAAAAATATAGAAAAGAATGGAATAGAAGGAAATTACTGGAGATAGTCAAAGCAAGACGCAGAGTCAGCAGCTTTGTCCCAGGCAGATTTTCCAGATGTGATCATTAATTTCGTGCAGGTTTGTGGCATGCAGCCCGTCAGTGATCGATTGGTGGGGTCACCTCGATCTTTTTCTCGCCACTGTGGCCTGTTCTCCAGGAGCACACGTCCCTAGTAATAAAATTTAATTCCCTGACAATCCAACTCTTTTTTCTAAAAAAAAATTACTTACCTGCCATGCATGCGAGTCATGCCACTAAGCTTGGGTAAATAATAAGGGTTTTGATAAGTTTCATCCGGATGTTTTCTTTAGTAACTATCATCCAAATTTTGAGTCATTGGATTTGCTTTCAGATCAATGCACACCCCCTGAATTAGAGGTGGGTTGATCCTATGGATGTGTGTTTTAATCGTACGGTCCAAAGTTTAGATGATTTTTAGGACAAAAACATCCGGATGATGCCTATACAATTCCAAATAAAAAATACCCTCCTGATCTCTCCTTTGACAAGCCGGGTCCGGTGGTGGGGTGGGGACCTGTACCTCCAACCTTTTCCCGTGCAGGAGGGCTCGCCGGAGTTGGTGCTGCTGCTACGCTTCACACGGTGGCCGGCGGCCAGATTCTTGCGGGCAGAATAGTAAGGACACAATATGCACGTACGTTGCCTTTGACAAATCGCCGGCTCCTTAGCCAAAGTCAGTATGTCAGACCAGTAGCGTAGTCAGGATTTTAGAGAAAGTTGGTCCAATTTAAAAAAAAATAGGTAATAAGACAATATATAAACATAAAATGTATCAAAAGCTAAATATATACGAAGATACTAATAAAATTTTGAATATTACCATTAGCATGGAGGATATGAAGAATACTTGGTGGGCCGGGCTGGCATTTTTTTTCCTTTTGTTTTATACGCTGTACAGCTCTCAAGAAATAGGAGGATACGAAGAATACTCGGTAGGCCGGGTTGGCATTGGTTGGGCCATGGCCCAACCGTGCCACCCAACCGTGCCAACCCTTGGCTACGCCTCTGTGTCAGACTTGCGTCTCGCGACATAGCAACGTTACACTGGCGCCGGCCGCCACCATGGTTGAAGCCCAGAAGCTATACCAACTCTTCAAATTTTTTCTTCCTGCCCCCTTTTCCCCATGATCAGGGGCGTAGCTAGCCTAGGCCTAAGCCCCGGGCTAGACCAGCTGATCTTAGATTAAATATCTGTTTTCAATAATTTTTTAATAATTTTTTGTAGAATTTTAGTAGGCTTTGATGCTGAGGCTGCACAGGCTGACGTCTTTCTGTCAGGACCTGGATCCGCCCCTGCCCATGATTGTTACAAGAAATTAATTGCTTGGTGTTGAATTGGTGCGGAAAGAAGCTGGCAGGCGGCAGCTTGCCAGTGGCGGCAAACTAAAATGGGGGGATTTGGACATGCTGGAATTGCTGTTTAGTTCTGACGGGAAGAACTCCTCTGTCTGTTGCAATGGCCAATTCGAAGTCAAGGTCAAACTCAAGGTTTTAAATCGCCATTTTTTTGGCAATGTCTCCAAAGAGATATAACAGCTATCGCGGAAGCTATTATTCGTTGTTTTTTCAGTATTAAAAGTTAAATATGATATAAGCCACCTTCAAACAAAACATTAAATTATGTTACTTTAGAAGGTATTAATATTTTTTATAATAAAAAGGAATTAGTCTATTTTACACCCCTTAACTTTTTAAAAAGTCTATTTAACACATTCAACTACAAAACCGGGTATTTAATCCTCTAAACTTATAAAATCGGGTCATTTTACATCTAAGACGGTTTTGGATGATGGCTTTAATAATTTCGATCCCACTCAAGGTGGATTTCGCCATATTTGCAGCTATACCATAGTCTTGATAATGAGGATCCAATTTAAGGGTATTGGCACCTATATCACCGACCTCTTTCTCACTCATTTTTCTCTATATATGTTATCTTTCTTCTTGTCATCGTCATCCTTTCTCTCATTTAGATCTATATCAGTAAAAATTGATGACATGACTTCCAACATAGTGACAATCAACCTAAGTTAAATTCCTGTCAGCGAAACCACTCTTTAAAATCATATAGGTGTAAATTGACCTGGTTTTATAAGTTTGGGGATGCTAAATACTCGGTTTTATAGTTGAGGGTGTTAAATGGATTTTTTAGAAAGTTAAGGGGTGTAAAATGAACTTATTCCTAATACGAATATGAGTTAACTCTGAAAACAAACAAACATGCTAATACATGTCAAAGACCATAACTGATAATTATATTATAATGTTGTTAACAACAAGTACTTAATCATTAAGAAATATAAATACTAGATTATTGAAAAAGGGTAAGATGAAGTATTTTACTAGGTTTCTCGTAGTTCGAGCTTATAAAAGATGCATTTGAGCCAGTGTTCCCCTAGGCAAGCGGCTAGGCGCTTGGCTCCAGCCGTCTGCCCTGATTCTAAGCTAATCGGACGTCAAGAAGCTTGGCGCTACGTGGGGGGAGAGCCAAGGCGGTCCAAGGCGACCAGACGGAGCAAGGCGCGGTAGTTTCTCGACAGCAAAGTTGGTGTCTAGGCATAATGCTCTTCGCTGCCAAATCCAGCCTCCGCTCTCCGCTGTTCTAGATCGATTCAACCTCCCGCTGGTCACTACCTCTTTTACCGGGCCGATTCAACCTTCTGTCGGTCCAGCCTCTGCTGCTCTGACGCCGTTGCTCCACCCTCCACCGCCGCTGCTCCGACCTCTGTTGCTGCTCTGTCAAGTACCTTGCTATTGTTGTGTGTGTGCTCTGCTTGCTGCTAATGTGCGTGCGCTCTACTGTGTGGTGCTGCTACTTGATACTGTTGCTTGCTGCGTAGTAGTGGTTCTGTTGTTTTAAGAGCATCTCCAGCAGAGCCCCTAAACCAGCCCCTAAACTTTAAAATAGGGAGTGTAGTAAAAAAACAGATCCAGCAGGGCCCCAACTCAAGCCCCTAAAATTAGAGGCCCCCTAAATTTGCCTCCTCAGCCCCAATTCCCAAGGAGCCCCAACTCAAGCCCCTAAAATTAGAAGGCCCCCTAAATTTGCCTCTTCAGCCCCAATTCCCAGGGACACGAGTACATCCCCTATTATTGAAGACAAAAATACATGAGAGGCTTCAAGATGATCTTATTGAGCATTTGTGGGCAATTCACAGCGCTTCGTAGTTTAATTCATTGTTCGGAGTTTCTATTTATCATGTTTTGAAAATTTTAAATTTAAATTTAAAATATCATGTTTTTAAATTGTAAATGTTAATATGCTTATGTTTTATGTATTACAAATATTTTTGATTGAATTTTAGTGGTGTCAAATGAAGATTATACATAGTGGATATGTCAAAATAGGAGAAAAAGTAAAATAGAAATGAGATTTAGAAATTTATTCTTTGGACTTGTGCTATGAAAACAGGACCCCAAAAAATAGGGGGAGTCCCTAAATCCAAAATAGGGACCCTGTTTTAGGCAACCTATGCGCTAGGCTGCTGCCCGCCTAACGCCTATAATAACACCGATTTCAGCCTTCTAGTATTATTGAATTTCAAAATGAACACAATGTTTTGATATGTAGGTATCTGTGTAGGATAGTGGAGTTATCGCTAGTTAAAGTTACATTACATATCGTAGCTATTGCTAGCTATATCATTTGAAGCTAAAATAGCGGAACATTGACCTGTAACCAAGGTTTAAAATCTCGTTTTGAGTCAAATCCCGGAGGTTCCCGAAATCCAAAATTTCGGCGAGATTCACAAATTTCGGACAAAATCCGGACGTATTACAAAAACCAAATTTTAAATCCTGTTTTTTTTTTCAACCGGGAAATCCGAGATCTCGGCCGAGATCACCGAGATCTCGGCCGAGATCACCGAGATCTCGGTCAAATTGAACCTGCCGAAAAATGGTCCAAAATACGTCAAAAAATTTTGAAATTTTTTTGGATGGTCCTGACACATCACTAATATTTCCATAACAATTTGAGATGATGATCAATCATGAGAAATTTTTACAAAATGTAAGAGTGGTAAAGTCATCGTAAAAACCGTATGTAAAATCAGTTTTTTCAAATGTAACAAATGAACTTCAAATCATTTAAAAAGTTTTATATATGTTCCTATCATGATATTCTGCAACGGTATACGTATGATCTTGAGCTAACAATCATCTAGAGGTAACACGAATTAATAACTAATGTGACATACATACAAGAAGTAATAACCTACAAGTATGAAACCTTTATGTCACGAGCAGTTCGTACCTTGAATTATGCATGCATGTCATATGAAATACCTACTATCACCAAACCAAAAACTAATCACTTAACACTTAATAGCATACTAATCACTTAACCTCATTCCTTCACTGGTGTCTACACTCCAAGGATTCAAATCTCGTTTTGGGTAAAATCTCGAAGGTCACCGAAATCCGAAATCTCGGCAAGATTCGGAAATTTCGGACAAAATCCGGAAGAAATAAGACGAGATCTCGGTATTGGACGGCGAGATGCAAAGATAACTCACCGCAGATGGCCGGAATTTGCCCATAGTCGACCGAGCTAGCTATGAGGAGTGAGAATACTATGTTGTTTCTGTCTTAACTGTGAGGAATCGGGTTTGGTTTTAAGTTTCTACTCCCCACATTGGGACAAATATACAAATACTAACTATCTATACCATAGGATAGGAAATATGATTGTGTGAGTTGGTCAGTGCGGCTGATTTAAGCATTTGGTGGTAGAAGAGGTTAATTGGTTCGAATCCCCTTCGGCCATAATTTTTTCCTTTTTCCTTTTCATTTTTTTCCACGTGATAGTTATTCGTGTTAGTCAATGAAATGCTCCAGAAAAAAGTTTTCTATGGAAATGATTTAGTGCTTGGCACCTTAATTTTATGTGTGTTCAACCTTTTCTTTGTAAATGAAAAATAGTTCAAACCACTTTAGAAAATTTTGAAATTTTTTGTGAATGGTCATAACACATCCATAATATTTACATAAAATTTTCAGATGATGATCAATCTTGAGAAATTTTAAAAAATTCGGACAGTGCAAACCGACTAATTGAACCGACCATAAAATGGTCAAAAACACATCAAAAATTTTAGAATTTTTTTTTGTGGATGATCTTGACCCTAAATACAATCAAATACAGTGCACAATAATCAAAATCCAATAAAAAAAAACTGAAATCTCGTCGAGAAATTCGAAATTTGAATATTTTTTTTGATTTTTTTGAATTTTCTGGGATTTTGAATCTCGGAGGGGTCCGAAATCCGAAATCTCGGCCAGGATTTCGGATTTCGGTCCGAAATTTCAACCCTTGCCTGTAACTTCATGTTTGAGGTCCAAAAAAGCTATAACACAATTATAGCTAGTTATTTAGAACAGTGGTCAAACTTGGTTGATCATGTACTTGAGCCCCATTAGCTTTATCTATTTGCATTTCCTATATGAAACCTTGGTCATCTGATCCTATTGGCAGGTAGTTTTCAGTAAAACCTCCTTGTGTTTCATCTCTCAATCAGGGGCAGAATATGACATGTGCTACTCTCTTGGACAAGATAGCAAAAGAAGTGATAAACACAACTAATACAACAGCTTATCAAATACTATATTTACGATGAGCAACAGTTGCCCCATGGCACAAGCATAAAGACCCTACGCAACCCGGACATGTATAGGTCGACTCGTCAACAGTTAATGCAGTCTATTTCAGCAACTCCGCTCTGCATGTAGTAAGCCGCGCAAACCGCAATCACTAGCATCACTGGGATCAATAGCCTCAGCACAAGCCACAGCGTGGACTCCTTACTACCATCGGTCGTGAAAAGCCTTCTAAGCCGCATCTTGCTTGTGCCCTGACTTCTGCAGCCCTGGAAGCAGCAACAACGGTGAACCAACTGTAAAACGACGGTCCAGGTAGTATAGGTACAAGGTGGCAGAACGGCGGCGGAGGAGGGAACTTACCTCCGATTCAGTCAGTTCCGGCTTGCTCAGCTTGGAAATCATGTTGCCGTAGAATTTTGCGTCCCTTCTGTTGTATTCCTTGACCTTCTCCTTTAGCCTCCTGTACTCCTTCTGCACATCCCTGGGAAATACAAGAAATATTAATTCACCCCGGTGTTCACCAGTACACTAGGCGCTAGTCGGGTGGTAGACTAACGCCTAGCGCCTAATCGTCGATTACACGGGATGGGCGGCCGCCTAGATGGGATAAATCTGATGAGGCGGGAGCCTAGCGCCTAGGTGAGCTAGACGGCCGCCTCGGGGAACAGTGCTTTACCCAAATACCAAGAATAAATTTTTCGTAGAAACTTCAAAAGCTTGGTTGTGTCAATATGATGAAATAAATGGTCTCTATGTCGTTTCTATATGATACATGCCGTATAACAGAATTAGCTAGGAAAGGATTTCTTCAAGCTAACTTCAGTATTACATACGGTTGGTATTTGGTATTACATCAAGACTTTGATCAAATTCCATGGCACTAAGGATTACCTGTTGTCTGGATCTATTTCTAGTGCTTTCTTGATATCCAGTTCTGCCAAATCAAGATCAACAAGATGGATGTGTGCCTGTGCCCTTCTGTACAAGGCCTTCACATTTGTGCTGTCGAGTTCCAGGACCTGAACACCATTATTCATAGTCAGCCCAGGTCATTTCTCTTATTAGAACTATGTAGCTGACAAGATGTTTCACTTTTACCTCGGTACACAGTTCCTTCGCTTCCTTGTAGTCTTTAAGTTTCAGTTTGCATGCAGCATTGTTGAGCTTGCAGCTCACCTTGAGTACTATGGATAGCTGCTTCTCTTTTTCACTGAAGGAGCTGTCGTACTCGATGAAGTTCAAAGCCTGATATAGAGCACAACATACGTAAGTGTTTGCATCAACTTAATGCAAAGCAGGTGCATAAGGTTATTTTAAGCAAGAGGCTTAAAATTGTGACCTTTCCATATCTCTTAGAAGCCCTGGCATAGTTGCCCATCTTAAACCACACATTCCCTTCATCTTTCTTCTTAGCAGCCGCCTCAATCTTCTCATCATTGTCCTTCAAGTCCCATGATTCTTTCTCCTGCACGAAATGGCACAGGGGATTTAGATTTTCATCAACGATCAATAATCGTTACGACATACACTCTGACATCAAGGCTCAGTTACCTTATCGAAGGACACAAGCTCCAGTTCATAATAAACAGTTGAGTTAGGAGGAACCACAGCCAGATCTTGCTTTGTTTCATCAGATGCAAACGCATGCTCAGGGGGAATAGTCACCAAGGCTACTTCTCCTTTCTTCATGCTAAGTACTGCCTTATCAAGCCCTTCAATGACCTGCTCCTCGTCAGTCTTGAACTCGAATGGCTCCTCACCATCATGACCTTTCTTGACAAACATGGTACCATCCTCCAACTTCGCGATAAGCTTCACTGCAGAATAAGAACATTGTCATGCATCTAAAAAAACATCTGAGATCATCATGTTAAAAAAAAGACAACTCATCATATGTAACCGCATACCTCTGACAGTTGCACAGTCGTTAGGACGCTCATAGCCTTCACCCTCCTGGAGGATCTTCTTCAGGATCTTCTTATCATTACCCATCTCAGTGACTGTCTTCCAGGACACCAATTGAAGATCAATGTGCAATGTAGCATTAGAGGGAACTGCAGCTTCATCTCCAGAGGTTGGCCTGCCTTGCTCACCAAAGCCATCTATTCACCACACAACACATATTAAAGACGATTTTAGTGCCAAATTGCACCAAAGAGTTCTTAACTACATTACTGCAAACTCACATTGTGGATTGACAGTGAGGAGGACCTTCTCGTTCTTCTTCATAGTCTTGACAGCCTTGGATATGGCAGGGCAGAAATGCCCTGAAAAGAGAATATTCCCGCATTAGAAACTGACTTCTCAAAGCTAGAATGATAATGGAAATGTTCAAAAATGGCAAACACTATACCATCTTTCACAGTGAACTCAAATCCATCAGATTTTGATACAACAGTCCCATCCTCAAGCCTCACCTCATACTTAACTGCACAAAGCAATTGAATAGATCTTTGACAAATTTTGTTACTGAAAAGGCATTATGGCACAACCGCGGAGAACATGGTGCAATACCAAAAACTTCATCACTGTCTTTGGGGTTCTCCCACTTCTCGCCTTCGGTTAGTATCTTCTTGAAGATGCCTCCATCCTTGCAGATGTCCTTGACACTTGCCCATGAGAGAAGCTCAACATCAAACTGCAGTGTGGCATTTGGAGGGATGACTGGAGGGGAGCCATCCTCACCATATGCAAGCTCTGATGGAATGGTGAAAATAGCATTCTCGCCTTTCTTCATGGTCTTGATGCCCAAATCCCATCCCTTTATAACTTGCCCTGTAAGTAGAGAGTAAATGCATTGTTTCATTCAGAAAAACAACGACTGCTCAAAGAAATTCTACCGTGATATGTATTCTGAAGATAAGTATGCTTTTTGTTTGGTGTTTCAAACGACGTTTAAATTACATTATGTTGAATTACACCAGAAAAACAGGATGAATTTAAAAATGGCAGAGATCATCTCATGTTTCATTTCAGTATCACTGTAGTGATCATCTAATGTCTGACATCGCAGGGACACCCATGTGGCTTAGTGGTGATGTTGGGGTGATTGAGATCATGGGTTCAGGTCCCTATTCTCCTTCTCTAAATCAAACATAGGTGGTTCCTTCGACCTAATCCTTTTTTTAATGTCTAACCTATCATTCATGTAACTTAGTTACAGAACATGTATTTGGAAATTGGAAATACAATATTTTTTGCGCTTCATTTGGCCTTTTACGATCTATTTCTACAAATAGACTCATCTAAAAACTATTTTCAGGAACGGCCCTTTTTTCAGAGCTAGAATGAACGGCGCTGAATTTTAACGTTTCAGTGCTAACCCTCGTGGCACTGAGCCTAGTAGCCATGTCAGCCCACGGTCCAACATGGAAGACGACCATTGCCAACTCCTGGCATGTTAGCAGTGCACGTGGGAGTCCTATGTGAAATTTGTCCCATGTGAAACTTTCATCTCATTCGAAGAACAAATGCTCGTTTGAATAGGATGATAGAGCCGAACAACATAGGCAGAAGAGCATATGCTGACTTCCATGATTTTTCTTCCAACGGCGAATTTCTATGGCATGTTAGTAGTGCAAGTGGAAGTCCTATGTGAAAGTATTACCTCAATCGGAAAACAAATGCTCGCTTGAATAGGTTGATAGAGACAAACATCGTAGGTAAAAGAGAAGTTTCTAACTTCCATGATTTTTCCAATGCAGCACAAAGTCTTCCAGCAGCGAATTTCTTTGGCATGTTAGCAGTGCAAGTGGGAGCCCTATGTGAAACTTTCACCTCATTCGAAGAACAAAGGCTTGCTTGAATAGGCTGATAGAGCCAAGCGACGTAGGCAGAAGAGTGTGCGCTGACTTCCATGATTTTTCTTGCGCAGTACGAAATGAATTCCAGCATCGAATTTTTGTGACATGGTATCAATGGAAGAAGGAATCCAATGTGAAATTTTCACTTCATCCGGAGGAAAAGTGCTCGCTGGAATAGGTTGATAAGCTGGACGGCATAGGCAAAGAGGGTGAGTCAACTTCTATGATTTCTCCTGTACTGCACGGAATGAATTCCAACGGCAAATTTTTGTGGCATGTTAGAGGTGCAAGTGGAAGTTGATGCGGCGCTTGAGTATTTGGTGTGTGAGAGGGACGTGATGTGTCATGCGTGGAGGCAGGCCGAGGCCGAGCAATGGTGCACATGGACCTGCTGGTGCGATGAGGTGTGCTGCTGTTGGAATGCATGAGGTATCTGCATTAGAGATAAAGAGAAGGACTGTTGCTATTTGATCAATCACGAAGTGGAAGTTATTTGCTGCCGTCAATGTACCGTGAAAGATCGGGCCAAAGTCGCGTACAAATTAGGGTCCTCTAACTTGTGCCGTATCAGGAGTTCTATGTAAATTTTTCAGCTCATTCAGAGAATAAATGATCGGTTGAATATCTTGATAGAGCCACACGGTGTAAGCAAAGGTGAATATGTTGTCTTCTGTGATTTTTCCTATGAGTCACATAATGAATGCCAACGTTGAATTTATATGGCATGTTAGCAGTACAAGTGGAATCATTATTATAGTTGTGTTTAGAACATACTTTTGAAGTACTTTTTTCTTTGAGACTTTTTTCTCTAATGGTTGTGTCATGTCTTATAATAGTTATTTTGTCACTATCATTCGTGTCCTCAGTAGTTCGGTTTGGCAATATTGAATATTACTTTGAAGCAAGATATATCGACAAAAATGCACGTGCACGCTTACTAGTAATATAAAATAGATATGCGAGGCTTCTTAACTCCAAAAATGGTAGCATTACCATTGATATGATCATTCTCCAGCATATTGTACTTATTTGATCTCACAACGCGACACATAATACTTTGAAAGTGCAAAGCATGTACCAGCTACTAGTGTCATTAATAGATGGCTTGCCAATGCTATTTCTTAGTCGCAAACACAACGCCAAAAACAATGGGCATGGAGACAGTGCAGCTCAGTGCCAAGGTACTCGGAGCTGCCAGTGCTGAGTTGGCAATAGCCGCATCGCACATTGCAGTGTGGGCTAACGTGGCCACTAGGTTCAGCACCACAAAGGGTCTTTTCTAAAAATAGTTTTCAGATGTGTATATTTGTGGAAATAGAATAAAAAAGGCCAACTGAAGTCAAAAAAAAAAAAAAAACAGAAATACTCTGGTGATGGTTAAATTTTGATCCATCCTCTATGAAACCGCTATTTGAAGATTTATTGTAGTAACAAACTAACAATGTAAGCACGATCTGCTACTAACCTAAACTACCCTATGTTTATACCGTTATACATTGAACTATTGAAATATGGGTGAAATAGAAATACATAGCCGTTCAAAAACATTCGATTTCAAATCCAATGGTCCTGGTAGATCAACAGTCAACAGTAAGATCAAGTGCTGAAAGGGGAAACTGACTTATTTAGTAAGATTAAGAAACCAGCGTGTCAAATCTGGATCAATTCCTGCTCGAGCAGAGGATATACACACACAACTGCAGATGACCCGACCCTAATTACTCTCCCACTCAGCATTGTAAGGCAAGAATGCCAGATTTTTGCCAGTCTGCCTGTTAGCTGTAATCTATAGTAATAAAGTACCAAATTTCCACTTTTCAAAGAAGAAAAAGGCACCAAATTTCCCGACCATAAGCACTAACCAGGTATCAGGTAATCAAATCTCATGAATTACTACTAGAAGTTGAAACACGGGTTTTAATTTGGTCCTAGTTCAGAAGAACGGGAGATTGGTAGAGTCTGTTCTGTTGTTACCTTGCCCTAGGGTGAAGCTGAATGGGGTGCCGCGATCCCGGCTGGAGTCGAACTTGGTGCCATCCAGCAGCGTCCCCGTGTAGTGCACTGCACCACCCACCCAATCCATCGTGAACAGCCATTTCAGCCGAATTCAATCCGACCCACCGTTGTTCTCGGCACCAAAAAGTGAAAACCCATAAATCAAGGCGAGCCGCACGCACCTTCGACCTCGGCGCCGGCGTCGGGGCGCTCCCACCCCTCGCCCTCCTTCACCAGCCTCTTCCGCAGCCCCTCCTTCCCGATCTCCTTCTCCTCCCCCACCTTCACCGCCGCGGAGTAGTTCCCATCGTCGCCCTCCTCCTCCCCGTCGACCGCACCAGCTTGGGTGTAGAGGTCACTCATGGCCTTGTAGTCCTCATCACCGAAGCCCCCCATCGCGCCCTCGCCGCCGGCCATCGGCAAGTCGAAGTCGTCGTCCATTCTTTCCCCCCCTTTTTCTGGCTGTCCCTGCTTGTTGGGAAATGGAAGCTTCTGGAAGGTGTGTTTGGGTGGGTCGCGATGCGTGTGCCTCTTGCGATTTCCGAGACGGACGCACTTTTATATACTGTCGCGAGCAAAAGCATGTGCTCGGCCTCGGTTGTTCCAGAGACTTCGAGAAGCGGATCCTAGGATTCAAACTCCAATGGGCCAGGTTTCACTTCCAAATGGATTTTCGAAAATCAGAAAAATTAAGCCAAAAATCGTTAAAAATCATACTGTTTCAAATATCATTTTTTTAAAAGAAATAAAAATCGACGATTTTTGTGAAAAATTGATGGACTAATTGAACTTTTTTTACGGACATTTTTTTGAGCGATTTTTGTCTTTCATCGATTTTCTTATAAAATCAAGTGATTTTCGACCGGTTTATATCACATAATTGTTTTTTTGAATTTAACCGGTTTACGGAGCGGTTTTAAAAACCAAACCGTGTTGATCCGGACCAAATCGCAAAAATCAAACGAATTTCATCCATTTTTTAAACCCTGCCAATGGCTCCTCTGTCTTACCATCCCATCTCATCATGTCAGTACTTCAAGCGTATTCTCTGACACAACTTAGAATTGATGCACCGCACGGGCAGAGTTGCTACCACGGATAAGAGGCCACGAATATTTCTCATGCAATACGGGTGTACTGGAGCAGAGATAGGCTGTCTATGAATTTTTTTTGCTAGCTGCAGAGGTCAAGTTCCATCTCTCTCTTGGTGCTACAGTTACCACTTACCAACCCTTGAGCTTGAGTCTCGACAGTGATTCATAAATTATGAGCTCTTTTACGGTAAACTAAATTCAATATAGACCGTTTACTGTTTACGATCCAATGGATCTGATTAGCTAGTATGTATTTATATTTCCTATGATAGTAGAGTAGTAGTATCGATGGCCATATATAATTTCTACTATCCGTCATATACTACAAGTATAATAGGTTGTAAAATTTCTAAAAATTATACCACGTCAACGGGAAGAATTCTGAACACCTAAATTTCGTTCATCAGGTGGAGGGAGTGCTTCCTATACAAGAGGAAGAAAGAGGCGATGCTGCGTGCTGAAACTCCATATATACTGCTAGTTCCTACATCGCAAATTAATTAATTAATTAGCAAGTAGCTGAGTCGCCACGCCGCCCCTAAAGAGATCGTTTTTATTCCGCAAAAGGCTCGATAGAAGTAACAACAATTAATACGACGGATATATATATGTTTTACAGTATAATCACTAACGAAAGAACGAATGGATCTCAAGTAATACTACTAAACAAAGAAATCTTTAGATACTTTAGCAGCGAGCCTAGATACATATTATAACCTGAAAGCAGGGCTGATGTGAGATAGATGGATGCATGGCTAATTCGATGATCCAAATGTACACCGTATGCATTCACTAGGGTACAAGACAAAAGCAAGCCACCTGCAGAGAACATATATCAACCAAGGCAAACAGATTCGACAGGTCTCTGCCACCTTAGCTTCACCAGCAAATCACCCATCAGCTTAAAATACTTGTCATATGGCTATAGCTCTGAACAATGAGAGTTGAACGGGTTTTTTTTCCTTTGATTTGAACCAACCAAATGATGGATGGTTAAGCTTACATTGTTTATACGAATGATCAAAGAACATGTATATATGACCATTGTACCGGACAGATCATCGATCCTTCACTTTGACTGTTGTACAACTGCTGATTCCACTCAGACAAGTACAATTAGAACAGCTGGACTATGCACTATTTTGTTCCTTTGCTGTATTGGATTTCGGGAATAAAGAATGTGCGACTGGATGAGAAGAACAGCTCGGCTGGTACCAAAGATGGAAGCTAAATTAACGGGTCATATCGCCTCACAACATCAGCATCACAAGTCCGCAAGCTACTGGCATCCATTACAGCTGACAAGTCGGTTAGAAATGATTCAGCAAATTATTGGGTCAGCACTCCATTTTGGGTCTACCCATCCTTTGGTTAGATCCTTTTATGTATGTTCTCTCTCTCTCTCTCTCTCTCTCTCTCTTCAATGGCCTATTCTTCCTTTCTTGCTGTTGCAGGCCTTTTTCCTCTTGTAACCTTGCTGGCAGGAAAATGCAACCTTGCATAAAGCGGTCTTGGTGCCCTCAATGTCCTATCAAAGCCCCTCACGCAAACAAATCCTGCAGGTGTTTTGAAGAGACAAGGCACTCTGCATAAGCTAATTCTAGCTCATAAAGGAAGTTTCTAGTTGCTAAACAATAAACTTGCAAAAATCCTGTAGTATTTTGCATGAAGGCCAGCTAATTTGGCAGAAAAGATATGGCAAAACTCTATGAAATGCATGAATGCAATTGTGCAATACACTGTTTCTTGTACTATGCTTGATCAACTTAAATTACCGACTTGTGGACAAAGTTCTGAGTGTAACCACTATTATGGAACCTTTAACCATGTTTTCTCAAGATAACCAAGTCAAAAGAACCCCAAATACCTTATTCATTTTTGCAACTTGGTTTGTCGTGTACTGCATATTAGGAATTAAATAATTTAAGAGGAAACACAAACTTAGGAGAACATTTTCAGTATTTGTATAAAGAAAATGAAACCTGTACTAAAAAAAACAACGGAAAAATGATAAATCATTGATTTATTTGGGAATGTACTGAAATTACTCTAAACTGAAAATTCTAAATAAAAGATAGTCACTGGTTGGATCAAGATACTATTTCATAATTCAAATCACATGATAACAGGAGAAAATTCTGCAATATATGAGTCAAGTGGTGAGTTTAGTATGTTAATGCAAAGTCCATTTGTGGTCCCTCAACTCTTTCATCGTCTAATTTTGCCCCTGATGTCCAGCACCGTTGAGAACGCATCCCCCCACTACCAAAACCAGAGCAAATCACGTCCCAAGTTTGGTCTTGTTGGGTCACTGTTGGTGAATCCAAAGTGTTGCCATGTAATACAGTATAGGGTCTCAGGTTGCATTAAAGATAAAGAAAGAATGGTCCTAACTAGTTTTTTTAGTTATATTAATCATACCATTGTCACTATTATGAGGGGTAAATACTAAAGACACGTTTTTTAAGCTTTTATTCTCATGATAATATTCATGAAATGTTTATTGGAAGTGTGAATATTCTACCAGGTTAGTCAGACTAAAAAATAGAGCAGGTTAGGAAAAACAAAACCTACAGATCAAGTACGTGATACAATTTGGGAAAACACATGCATCCAAAGAATAAGTTTATTTGGGAAAACAAAAGATTGCTGTGATGTGTAAGCCACAATGTATCTTTCCATTGCAACAATTCTGATAATATAGAGGGGTGACAAGTAGCGATATGGACTTTTCGTACTTTTCATTGTCTCCAAGGTGCAGCTTTGAATAATAGTGTTATCACAACATATTTGTCAAAATTAGAAAAGTATAATATTATGAATATTTTTTGTATCAATGTATTCATTCATTTTCTATATGACCAATCTAAACATCCAAAAAAGTATCATTGACCAGAAATTAAAAAGTTTGACAGCATTCTTTACATAAGACAAGAATTTGTGGAATTTTTTAAAATAAATTTACAAAAATAATATGCCGATCCAAAAAATAACAAAAATACCCATCTGCCGATGTTTGAAATAATGACAGAGGATCAGTCGATATTTCAAATATCAACATACTCTTTGTCAATATTTGAAATATCGACATATGGTCCGTCGATTTTTGAAATATCAACAAAGAGTATCGACGGTAAAGCACTTTGTCGATATTTGAAAAATAGACAAAAGGGAAAAAAATTAAATAAAATTTTTTGAAAAAAAATTACAGAAATAATATGCTGAAATGAATAATAATAGAAATACCCACCTGTCGACAACGGTCAGCTCTCTATCAACATTTGAAATGTCGATAGAGAGCATATATACGGCCTGAAATAGAAGTATAAATAATACACGAAAAATAAAAAAGATTGCAAAAAAATACGCTGAAATAAAAAATGACATAAGTAGAAGGGTGGTTTTTTTAAAAAAATACAGCAAAAGGCAACAATTACAAAATTACCCATTTGAAAACAGAAATAACATGATTGGATTATTAATCTTCAATATGAATGGAATAAACGATAGATACCATTTCATAATAAACGTGGAGTACTTGGCGCATACAGTTTGGTTTGGTGCCCATATGCTAATTTGGATGGTACAAATGGTGTCATGGACAAACTACGAACATGGGCAAAGTACGATAGAAGGGCGCCTTTTGGAATTGTAAAAGGGCGGGAAGGACTACGCATTATAGGCGGATGATGTTAAGGCTCGAATGGGTAACCGTATAGCACCCACATGGAGTGTTGATCGTCAAGACGGCGTGGATGGGGCTGCTAGTCACGGTAGTGGCAAGCACAACTGTAGCTCGCATTGCCGCAGTAGCAGTAAGTGTAGTGGTCGATGTCGAGATGGACAACCTTCTCATTGTTCCTCTCCCCGAGCCTTTGACAGCGCAGATCATCGTTCTGGGTCTGGAGTTCAACGTTCTACCTATCCCTTTTCATCAAGGCAAACCTCGGTAACTGTCAGTTTGTATGGGAAACGGTTCGTCAACCCATTCAGTGAATTTGCAATCCTCGGTCTGCAAGTAAAAGTACGTGTCATATAGCGAGACATGCGTGGAATAGTATTTAAGAGTTGTAACGGTCACCATGAATAGAGAGCATCGGTAGAAACGACGTCCTGGTCTGCCATTGTACTCGTCGCAAACCTGGCAATTGCGTCGAGGTCGTGCTTGCATGTCGGACACTTCAAGGAGCGGAGTGGACGACCGTGGTGGATTGGATTTTTCGGGCTGTAGTACTCCCTTATTTGAATGGGAAAATATGGGCTAGGGGATTGGGGTCATGGGAACCGTAGATTTGATAGGCCTCGAGTAAAGGGTCGCAGCCTCGAAACCATTGAGGGTCGGCGGCTCGAGGTGCGGTATGACCCTGTCTTTCTCGGCTACCCCTTCCACGGCTTGATGTGCCTCCTCTATCTGCCATTGCAATGGAATGGAGGTTGGGCTAGTGAAGAAGTGTTGCCTGGGTGGTCGGTGGTTTTATAGGCAGTGTGTAGTCAATGCAGCGCTGATAGAGTAGGGGGGTAGTGTGTCCTCCCGTTTGTTTGACAAAGCTGACTGCAACGTATTGTCGCTTCCGTCTGAGAAAGCGGTGGGCAAAGTTTTGTCAAATCGGACTGACAAAGAAATAGCCACAGTGTTGTCACTTTGCTCTGAGAAAGCGGGGGCAGCGTGTTGTCAAATAGGGTTGACATGTTTGCCTCTATAGAATGCACTCATGAGCAACTTTTCGCCGGTTCGTCCCACGACCGACTCTCTACACAATACCTCGAAACGAAGCTCCCTCGTGCCCATATTCAATGCTATATGCATCTCCCCCTTCTTGCCTTTCTCCTCCATGTACGTAGAAATCACCTCGAAGTATTTAACAGCAGGATCATTCATGCGGACGAACGCGCTAGCATGACGATCCACAAAGTACTTCGTGATGCCACGAAGAAAACCCTCCACTATAGCTACAAGGGGAAAGGGTCTCAGATCCCGCATGACCCAATTTTAAACCTCAGACAAGTTTGTCTTCATGACCCCATACCTGGCACCGACAATGTAATAAAGCAAAGCCCCTCCCAAGGCTCAAGCTCTATCCATTCCGAGAAGCATTTCATGACCCTTCCATTCCTCTGAACGAAGTGCATATGGTCCATGGGTAACTCTTCAAGAGCTGCTAGGGGCTCCCTTATGCAAGGCATTGCCTTGTTCGCCATCTCTGTTGTATGCCTTGATGTCAGCTCGTCCAACTTCCTACGTAGAAGTTAGCACCCATGTACCGCTTAGACCACCTACTTCACAAATCAAGCCATGGATGTCTCATCTGCACCTTGCTGCAACTGCACGATCGCCTTAAACAGCTCGGGATGCCGATCATGTATGACACTACAGGCCGTTGATGCACGACACCGGCTTTCACATTCCTTAGAAACCGGAGCCACTATCAATGTTGTCACCCTCCACAAATGCGAGCGCTACAGGAAAAACCTGATTGTTGCCATCTATTCCTATGGCAGTCAATATCTAGCATTTGTACTTTCCAATCAGAAATGTCCTGTCCATGCATAGCAAAGAATGCCCGCTTCAATACCATCCTCCTAGTACCTACTTCCCAGGGAAGCGCTACGAATGCTGCTCACAAATATCGACATAAATCCCAACATTCCTTTCCTTGATCACTTCAAGCATACCTGCCAAGTTCTAATAGGAGTCTTCGAACGTACCAAACCTTGCTTCCAATGCCTTTTGTTTCGCTCCCCATGCCTTATCATAGCTTATAGAGTACTGAAACCCCTGCTCTATTGCAAGTATGATGGCATGTGGCTCTAAATCCAGGTTGCCCACAATCTCTATGTACATTGCATTCGCAACAAAGTCTAAAAATATGTTTTTGTACAATTACATAGACTCCATCAGCATGTATGTATGTGGAACGACTATAGAACACTTCCAAATGGTGTCCTACTTAGGCTGGTAGGCATGGACATGCCATGAAAAACCCTCCATCTGGCATGTCACATCGTACACCCGCTAATCTGACTTCACAACCTTAAAAGGTTCTTCACAAGGACACTGCCCATGCTGTCACTGCTCCCTACACCTCACTTGTTCTTGTAAATTGCACCTTGCCTCACCTCATTTTGATTGTACTCCCATTCGACGTCTTTCACCTCGTTGACCTCCTGACCCGACCTCACATTCCGTCTCACTAAGCATTCTGCACTTCGGATGCTCTCCCCAGTTTCCTCCGGTTCATCACCAATAGCTTCCTCCTGCGTCACATGGCCGGCATGGACTTTCTCAAATGGCTGCACCACCAACACTAATGACAATCCTTTCTCATTCATCATTCTTACATACGAGCTCCACGACTTCGGCCATTTCAATTCCACTAATTCCCAGTACGCGCAATCCCATCTCCAACACCCTACCCCATGCATCTTCAGATCATGCAAATCACGTTCCAACGATAAGAGGTGGTACAACCATATGGTAATTGTGCCCCATGAACGCTCCACTGCACATGGCGGGCCAGCCATCACACTTGGAAAATGATCTAGTTCCACCCCTTGTACACCCATATGCGAAACCCCTTCTCCGTAGTGTATTTTAAATTGTACTCGTTCACAAGGTTCAAAATTTCGTTTTTGAATCAAATCTTGTCACCCACCGAAATCCGAAATTTCACCGAGATCTCGTTATTTCAGAAGAAATACAAAAACCAAATTTTGAATCCGGTTTTTTTCCCATCGAGATTTTCGAGATCACGGTGGAAAATAAGCAAAATTTCGGTCCTAAACACCGAGATCTCGATCCACTTCAAACGAGCTAAAAAGTGTGCAAAACTCATTAAATTTTTTTAAAATTTTGTGTATGCTTCTGACACATCATTAATGTTTCCATGAAATTTGAACACGATGATCAAGCTTGAGGAATTTTCAAAAATTCATAAAGTGCAAAACTTTGTAAAATAGTATCCTGCAGCTAGAAAAAATGGGGAAATTTTGAAAAAAAAATCATGAAAGAATTTGTGACATTCCTTATCTATTTGAATTCAAATTACTAAGTATTTGCACATAAAATTACTAAGTACTTGCAAATTCTAATGCTTGTTCTGTCGTCTAAGAGTGAGCTATTTGTGCAAATTTGAGTAGGACGGCTACATCCGCTAAATTGAGTGAAGTGCAGGTCAAAAGGCATTGGATTCCGGTTCTAGTTCCTTTTCACTGTAAAAATAAAAGGCGGAGACAATGAAGTACTTACTCCACACGTACCAATTAAGGTTCCAAATTTCATTTTCGGCTCACATCTCGTCACCCTCTGAAATTCAAAATTTCGTCGATATCTCGGAATCTAAAATTCTTACAATGCAAAATACTATGAAATGGTATCCCGCGGCTAAAAAAAATGGGAAATTTTTTTTAAAAATCATGAAAGAATTTATGCAACATTCCCTATTTGTTTGAATGCAAATTAGTAACTTTTTGCACATAAAATACCCTACAATTGCATTGTACTGAAACTTGTCAATGAATGCCTACACATAAAATACCAAGCACCTCCAATGCTTCATGATGCTTCATACCATGTTGTATTCTACCGTGATAGGGATCGAACTCAACACTAGTTTCTTGACCAAAGGAAGGGCTTTTACATGCCCTAAACTAAACAGTAAACACAACAGCGAAAACTTTTGCTTAAACGTGGTAAATTTCGCGAGTCGGCAGTACGTATAAGAGCAGGTTGTATCTCTAAATCAAACAAGTTGAACATACCATGACAATGGGGCTTATTGGAGCAAGTTGAACATGCTAGGCCGTGTAGAAATCAAGGATAGTGACATACCATGACATATAAATGGAATATTGACCACTACATAGTATCAACAAATCCTTTAAAGGAAACCAACATGTGCATCTCCTTTTCTCCTAGATTATATATGTGTTTTCCTTATATTTCCATTGCCCTCATGAAAGAATCCCATCTCCTAGGTTCTCACAAAAATGAACAAGGGGCATGAATGAAAAATGCATCAAGAGGATTCTCATCTCTACAACACATATTTCCATGCCTCAACTTCACTCACTACTTATACCAGTAACCATTGCTAAATCATCAAATAGCTTTGCATGTCCCACACATCAAATAGCAATTTTTCCCATTCTTTTTTAATATTATGCAGAAGGACAGTGTAGGCAACGCAAATAATAAAAAATTCGGTTAAATCTGGCAATGATGGCTTTTCGACGATGGTGTGGCCCTTCTTAAACGCAATTGTCGCCTTTGTCTACTTCTAGCGAAGGAGACCCACGACCTGGCATGTCTCCATGGTGACCGCCTTGAGGCACACTAAACCCTTTTCCCGATCATCACCTCGCAAACCGTTTGTCACCTTGGTGACCTGTGAGAGATTCCTGCACAATGGCAAGGCGCGTCTACAGCACCACAGTATCCTTTATGGCAACAAGAGCCCCACTAGGGCGGCCTAGAGGATAACACACTCCATGATGGCGAGCGTGACTGTGTTGGCGGAGGCTTTGTTGAGGCGCATGGTGAGCGCGCCCACTTTCCCTTGCTTCTCAATAGACTCCATGAGCATGGAGTTGTGGGCCTTCAACCTCATTGCCTCGTCCTCTTGCTTCGGCAACAAGTCCCACATCTCGTTCCCTGGCTCTATTGCAATTTATGGGCCTTGGGAAACTTACTCGCTTGCCTCACTTGGGTCGCACAAGGACTGGGGCAAAATAGGTTGTGCGCAGGGGGCAAGATGGTCATTTCACATTGGGAAATAACTAGGATGAATAGATGATGGATAGAATATTGGGAAGTCACAAATAATGAAGGAACCAATGTATGGAGTGGCATGAAATCGAAAACGAAGTGATTGATGACAAAACATAAAAGGCCAATGTATAGAGTGAAAAATATAGATTATCCCATGTATAAAGTACATGGGACACAAGAATCCAAATCAAAGACAATATGAGACTAAACTAGACTGGTACAATTATATGTAGAAAAATTTCCTTTTGCCACGGGTTTGAGCTCTTTTCTCTTCTACCATCGGAAAATCACATCTTTCTCATTTGCAACTATTATGTCAATGCGTTGTTTCCTTTGTCATTAATGTCGGTTGCATGACGTCCACCACCGTTAAGAGCATACACAAACCGATTTTCCTTCTTCCTCAACTCCCCTCTTCTTCCCAAGTCTACATCTTCCTCAACTCCTATAGGATGTATCAACTGCCAATGTGGGCTTTTCCCCTACTACTCATGAAATCACTTGTTGCCATCACCCTCAAGTTCCATCGACATGAACATCCGCTACCCACCGATGTTGTCCTCCCTTATAGCTCTAGTGTCACCGTTGACCACGAGCTCTACCACCGTTACCAATGAGTTCATTGACATCAACTCTCTTGAGCATTCTCACCATCGTTGTTCCCGCCGTCACCATCACTAGGAAACATCACTATTACTCGCTAGGAACCACCACCGCAGTATCCAGACCTTGATCATGCGAATCGCCATCATCAACAAGGGCCTCCGCTAAAAATTTGAGAGGCAAGTACCTTGTCGCCGACTAGGACATCCACAACGTCCATATCTATACCGCTACACACACAAGAGAGCACAACCTCGCCACCGCTCATCAATGCTACACGCAAACTTGTCGGCGAGTACGACCATTGCTTGCAAACCCACAAGCACGAACTCAACTATAGTGAGGTTGGTGTTTGGAGAGAATTTGGGGGGCATGGGGATTAGAGATGGAGTGACATGTGGGCCAATTGTTACACAAAATAGTGATAGCGCCTGTAGGACCTATTGTCGGTCCAATAAGGGTATTTTTTTGTTGCAAAATCTGCCAAGGTAATGATGATCAATGGTTGTTGACCCAACAGAAGTAGCAAAAGGGAAAAGCACATTAACAAAAGTTGGCAAAAAGAAGTGCAACACTTCAATGGTAGAAGGGAGAACATAGCTCCTCAAACCATGCCAAAAAAGATTTTTTTAAAAAAAATTATATATCCGTAACACTTACTCTTATCTTATTCCAGATATAAGTCAACACATGCCAGTCAATATATAAATGTATAAATAGTACACATAATGGCCACATGAAATAGTCATACCAGAATCCCTGCCAGTTGATTATCAATACCTATTAATATATAAAAAAGCGTCTAGATTGGGCCGCATGGAATTGGTATTATTAGGTTTATTACCAAATACTTTTGTAATATATAAATTTTTCAATTTTAATAGTGTATTATGAAATAAATAAGTGCTCAAAGTACCACCTAGGAGTCCATGTCAATGTACATAACTAATTGTATTTGGAACCCAAGGGTAGGGGGGACAAGAGTGTATCACTCAAGCAGTTTTAAAAATGAAGTTTTTAATTAAACAACTTATTTTAGGGGGGAAATTAAGTTTTTAATTAATCCTCGCGGTTAAATCCATCCTTTCCAAACTCCAAATTTACATTTTCTAATTCAAATATTTTTCAAGAAAGAGAACTAATGAGAAAAATTAACCCAAGAAAATAAAAAAGAACAGATAAGATAGTTTCCGCTTTAAGTGTCACTACAGATTGCTTATAAGTATTTTGAGAAAAAGTTTTGGCATTCAGTATTCTGTGTGCAGGGAGCCACTATATGCAAGCACCAATATCATAAACACTTATGAGGTTACTGACCTAATTAGCCAAAAAAAAGAAATTTGACCGAGAATCTACAAGTATCATACATAGGACCTATGTAAAGGGCCTTAAAGGCAGTGGCAGAATCCACTATTCTCTACGATTTTTTTTCTGATTAGTAAACAGGTGTCAATTCTTACTATCGAGATTTCACATAAATTTCTATAGATAATAGGCCTTTCAGCAAAAAAGTTGTGGGATAATTTGATCCTACAAAGCTCTACATGCATCTACTTCTGATTACTGTTAACCCACAAGTTTATGCCTTGGCTGGGATAATTTTTGTGGTTCTTGGCTTATTCTAGGAAATTTATCAAAAGCTTCTTTTTCTCGTCTCTTCTTGTTAATTAGTTAGTTTCGTTTGTGTCTTAAATGATGACAGTGTAAGGCCTTTGGCCTACTTTCTGGGATCTTGTGGACCCTTTTATACATTACTCTGTTCATTAATATATATTATACCAGTATAGGGCTCTTCCTACTGTCCCATAAAAAATGTTTATGCCTCTTCAACCAGATCTCGGCATATCATAAACCCACTTTTACACAAGTCTAAGCCCTTATCTACCAACTTTTAAATGAACCCATCTTAGATGGTTTCTTTGGCTAGGTACAAAGTAAGAATTTCCATTGTGTGGGTTCCCTAACTATATAACTAATTATAGAACACAAGTTAATCAAAAGAAAGATAGATACAACACGTTTGTTATTGAAAAGAATTTGCATCAAACCCTTAATGATGCATGGGTTTGTTCAAAATTTGAATATAAGTTTATATTTTAACAAGGGTTATGTAGCACTACTGTTGGGTTTCTAGAATAAGTGGAGCCCATCAAAACAAGCATATTGTTGGCATTATCCTACCTAAGTTTTAACAGTGCTAATACCAGGATTATTGTAAGTGATTAGCAGAAGTGTAAAACTAAATACTAGATTTCTTCATTGCAGCCATGTCATAAACATAAGCAGATAAATAGGTACCTCTCCAAAAGCATTGTTGTATCTCTTCAGTCGTTAAACCTGTATAAAAAAAATATGTGATACTTAGTGCTTGGTTAAAAAAAGAAAGTTTGTCCTACACAGTTTGCCATTTAAAGCACAATCTAGTCCTGGATCTTATGTACAAGTATTGTACTGAACATGTAGCCCTGCGTGGCTTTTGAATATAATATATTTTCCATTCAATCTCAAATTATTGTTCTGTCGCAACACTCTGAACACGGTATAGTAACTGATAAAGTGTCGGGTGCGCTTGATATTTTGTTAGCTACTATGCCGAGATTCATGCAATTAACTCGGTGTAATGACAGTACTACTGTTATTACCCTGGGCTAATTTCAATCTCAAATTATTGTTCTGTTGCAACACTCTAAACACGGTATAGTAACTGATAAAGTGTCGGGTGCGCTTGATATTTTGTTAGCTACTATGCCGAGATTCATGCAATTAACTCGGTGTAATGACAGTACTACTGTTATTACCCTGGGCTAATTATGCGAGTCACCACACTGCATAAGGCAATATTTATACCCTTAACACCCCCCACCCCCCAAAAACAAATGCAAGGCGTATGCAATATCATAAAATAGGAAAAATCCTAATTCCTAGTATTGTAATCATCGTAGCATCCAACTCTTGAAAAAACGAGCCGATGAAGGAAAGCCGACGAAGAAGAGCCGACGGTGGAGCCGAGTCGACGAAAAAAACCGAAACTGAGTCGACGAAGGAGGCGAGCTGCCAAAAGAAAAGCCGACGAAATGAGCCAAGCCGAGTCGATGAAATGAGCCAAGAGTCGATAAAAAGAGCCAAGCCAACGAAAGAGCCAAGATGTTAAGGACTTGGATGGACACAATGAAAGACTCAAAACAAATACTAGTAGCAGCAAACCAAGCATTTTTTTTTGGATCCAACCAAAGAGCTGGAGCCGATCTGGAGCCGGAAACTAGAGTTAAGTCAGAGCCGAAAAATGGATTAAAGCCGACAAAGCAGCTGACAAAAGAGGCCGATGAGCGTAAGCCGATTGAGAGCTAAGCCGGCGAAGGAGTCGACGAATGTAAGCCAACCAAGAGTCGAGCCAACGAAAATATCCGAGCCAACCGATATAAAGAGCAGGAGCTGACTGAGTAAGGGGGTGTTTGGCAGAGCTCCAGCTCCACCAGATTCATGAATCTGGTGGAGCTGGGTATTCCTAGCTCCACCAAATCTGTGAAACTAGAGTTGTAGGTGTATTAAGAGTGTTTAGATGGGTCATCTTGTTTACATTTTAGCATAAAAATATAAACTTAATTCACTTTATTTTAACTTACAAATTTCAGATCTGAGGTGGAGCTGGGATTTGGAGCTCTGCCACACAGGGCCTAAGCTGAGCTGAAAACGAAGAAGCCGACTAGACGAAGCGAGCCAAGGCACTGAAAATGAGCTGACCGAGCCGAAGAGCCGAACAGAAGCTTCGTGAAGCCGGAGCCAAAGTAACGGAAACCGAAGCCAAGCCGAAGCTAGAGTCCAAAATAAGATTAAAACCCAGTTGTGGGATCCGAATTAATTCGACCAGATCAGAGGCGGTATGAGCGAATGCGGTCGAAGAGGAGGCCGGCCGTAGCGGGCCAGAGGCGGCTGCAGCGAGCCAGAGGCGTCATGTCACGGGCAAGCGAGCGAGGCACCGACGTGGCAGCGGTCTGTGCCGGATGCAGTCGCGGCCCACCTTCCTCAGGACTCCAGGCGGCCAGATCCGAAGGCGGCAAAGGCCGGTCGGAGCGAAGGGCCGGCCAGAGCGGGGCCAACAAGGATGAGCGGCGGCGTCATGGGGCTAGTGCGAACGACGGGTGTGTGGCCACTGGAGGAAGTAATGACAACCAAGAAAGCGTCGCGGGTAGCCGGGGATGGCGTCGCCAAGGAGAGCGACAACACGCGCTGAAGACCGGCGGCCAAGGAGGACCAGCTGGAGGCGGCCAAGGCCATCGCTGGCTGAGGAGGCGGCTAGAGCAGAGGTTGCCGATCCCGGCCAGAGGAAGACAAGCGGCAGCCACAGGAAACCGAGGTGGCCACCCCCGGGAGTGGAGATAGATCCTCCCGGGGACAGTAGCAGCAGAAGTACGCACATGGCGGCTAGGATGGAGCAAGTGCAACGCCGGTAAACCCTAACCTTGCTCTGATACCATGTTATGAATAGCACTTGTATTCATCATGAGGCCAATGGGCTGAATATATACATGCACAAGCAGGTATAAAAGGAAAGCCTGTATAAGGAAAGCCTATATAAGAAGAAACTATATAAGGCAATATCTATACTGTTAACACGTTCTCTATTTTGAAAAGGAAAATTAGCAAAAGTTACTAGTTTGGTATGTTTCTACCCTGGTTGAAAAGCTCTTCACTAAGCTAGAGTGTACTATTAATAAATTTAACAACAATTTGATAGGCTGGCAGTCCTAGGCAGTAAACCCTATTTGGCTAACTAACTTTGTTATACTATCAAGAGATTGTAGCCAATAAATGGTTTAACCATGAACATGTAACTAGGTTATTGTTGTATTTTATTCTCCTTTTTTTTAAATTGTCCTGGTTACACTCCATATGGTGTAATGTTATGAAATTTGATATCCGGTAGTAGGAACAAATTTTATGCAATTTGTAAAGAATCCAAACTCATGGTTATCATCTGTAGGAACAATACCTCTAAATATTGTAGGAACTGAGGTTCCAAAGTAAACTGTTCGTCTTGGGAGATTCCATATCCAACTTCGTGGAACATCAATTGGATTTTGGCTCGAGTAGTGGTCAGCAAATACCTACATCACAACATTTTTACCACATAAATATGATGGACCAAAAATATTTTCTTTTTATTAGTGGCAATGGTAAGAATTTACGAAAATTAATGTTCACCTCATTAACTTGAAAATATGTCCCATTAAGTGGGAAGCTTCCTCTCATAGCAGTCCGGCATGGTATCTGCATGAATTTGACCGAACAATGAAATTTTTTGGTTTATGAATCTATATAATTTAACTCGTAAATATTTATAGAACTCATAGGAAACTTGCCAGAATTGTTCCTCTGACTTTCTGAGCCTGCATTTCTCGTATACTGTTGCAACTGAAGCATTTTGAACTTTCACATAGTTTACCGGTTTCCTCAGAGTTGCAGAATGTCTTTGGTGCATCAGTTGATTGTGCTGTTTCGCCTGTTCAATTTTTCAACATCAGTAACCTGTACAAGAATAAAGTATCAAGCACATGATCTTGCCTGGAGTCCATATAGAAAGAAGATATGAACAGGGATCGTCTGGCTGTCTTCGGTCGAACTGCACAGATATAAGCAAACCCTAAATTTATTACATAATTGATTAATATAGATATGGTGTGTCATTGGTATCTGCTAGAAACTTACTCCTTCCAGAAGAGGGTGTGAGTCCGGCAGCTCATAGCTGCAAACAGATGAAACTAAACAAGTCAAAAGATAATCAGCAGGTAATATATACATGTAGATATATGTCTACTTCCTCAGGGATACAGATATTACAAGGAAACACTGAAGGGAGCTTTAGTTATTCTCAATGGCATTAATTTTGTCAAGGACGATATCATACACTTGGTGTTCCGTCCTCAGGCGACTGACATTCTTGAGCTTGGGAGTTGGAATAGAAGCAGCTTCAGGAGTTATCGCAACCAGGGCCTTTGACATGTCAGCATCTACAATCTCAATATTATTTGCTTGCATATAACTCATCAAGTTTTGTGTAAACTTCTCAATATTAAGATTGATGGTAGGGATTTCATCAGGGTCTTCACTAAAAAGATCCTCTATTGCGCCCTCTTTTGTCTCTGCACTTTGCGGTTCAGGTTCTGGGCTTAATGGTTCCTCGATGATTGGCTGATGGTTACCAGAAACATGGCCACGATGGTTTGCACTCCATTCAAGTTGACCCACAGGCCTTGAATCTATGTATGTTTGATGGCAGCTCGCTGCAGCATTTGAAGCTTCTGATGCAACCAAACTCTGCTCCTCGGGTCCAGGAAGAGCAAGCCTTGCACTGCATTAACACATTGTTATCATAAGATTAAGTTAGCATCCCACGAAATTTAAAAATTCACCAAAAAAAACACTGCTTTGACTTCTCCAATTAGTAGAATTGGTAAGTTCACAGCAGGGAAAATGCAAAAGTATGATATTCTAATTCAAATTAGTCCATTTACTTTGATCAAAGCTCAAATTGGGGTGAATTGGAACTTGCATGCAACAGTGAAATTAGTTTTTATGCTTAGGAGATAATCAGGACATATATAGTTGGCTAAGATTGCCCATATTCCTGTTCATAGTCTAGAATGGTGGTGTGATAACTATAAATTATGAATACCTTGCAATAGATAAATTAATAGTATCCTGCCTATATATCATCTAAGGTATCCGACAATATAATGCAGACCAAAAATAGTTGAAGTAACCACTATATCATGCATTTTAAGAAATTACCTTGCAAATGCACTAGCGAAGTGCTTGCACTCAGCTCTCATTGGACATGCATTGCAATTAGGCTTACTTTTTGTGCAAAAAACCTAAAAGATGAAGAAAGCAAAACAGTCCATTAGTTCACAATAAATTGGGCTCTTGTTGGATCATTAGATCTTCTGTTTCATGCTTGTCACCTTTCCAAAAGTTATCATTTGGTAGTGAAGCTCATACCTGCGTATTGGGAGATGTCACTAAATGTTGCCAGCCAAGAGTATTTGTTTTCTGAAGTATGGATTGAATAACTTACAATGTCAGTTGATCAAGCTTGCATAGTCGAGGCCAAAGATATTTCTGTATGTGCTCCAGCATGGGATACCTTCAATGGTAGAAGATCAGACTTATATGTCAGATACATGCCTTGATATACACTCTATGACCAAGCCAACTCAAGGGAATAAAAATACATACAGTTCCAGTAGGTGCAGTTGAAGGGACTCTGGCAGGGGTTGAAGAGGCACCCAGCCAAGCCTCACACATATCCGACCAACATTTGTGTCCACCTAAGGAATTAACATACAGAGCATTTGAACAAAAGTTTACTTGAAATATCTTTTGGAAGGTAAGGAACAAAGAACATACAGGAAAAGCCATATGATGTAGCGTCAGAAGACGAACGCATTCAACACTTTTGAGTCCAAGCCCTCTAATGCTTAGAAGGTAGTCCCTAAAAGAGTAAAGAAAAGGTGCTTACAGGTTAAAAGAACAGCAATAATCTCTCCTATTCAAATAAAAATTTAGCTGTTGCTACTTTGCTAGTATCATAAAAGCTGATGAGGATGTACTTTTAGCTATTGATTTCCTAGTTCACACTGTTCCAACAATGGCATGGCAAGATAGAGATTGCAGGGCAGAAAAAAAAATGAAAAAATTTACATAAAGAATAAAAAAATTACTTGTAGGATGTTTGCAATAGAATAACTTGTTGAACTCTTCGACTTGTTTGAAACTTGAAACGAAAAATAAGTGCATCAAAATCAATACAAAGTGGCTTATAAGTTCAGCAAGTCGATAGTTCTGACAGTTTGCTCACAGTGTATTCCACTAGACTTACTTGGCTTTGTCTGGTTGAACATCTCTCAGCCATTCAAGATCAATGCTTCCATGGTCTCTCACCAATCGGTTTAGAAATTCCTGCACAGAAAATGACCAAAAGATTAAAATGGGCCAATTCGATATTGGAACTCATACATGTACCAAAGTTGAAATGTGGGCATGTCTGAATGACTAGAGTTCCTTAATCATGTCATTTTGTTCAAAGAACTTCTTGCTACCGGACTTACTTTTATCCGTTCAGCTAGCATGTTATTCATTCCTCGTTCTCTAATAGCTTCAGATAATTCCTTCACATCTGCTTGCCTTACTGCTTCCCAATCAACAGAGTCCTTTGCATTATGACTTCTTTGGTTATCCCCATCATTGCAAAACACTTCTTTTCGTAAATTATCCCAATCATAAGCTTTCTTTTTAGGCCGACCTCGTACCTTCTTTGCTTTTGATTCATCTGTAGGAACTTCCGATGGACTCTTTTGAATATCTTTGGATTTCCCTATTAGATCTGACACAACTCCTTGTGAGACCTCTGAATGAGCATTTTGGGATTTGTCACCTCCCATTTGCTTTGTTCTGATTGTGTATACCTCTTGCAAATTTGAACTCCCATGCTGTTCCACAAATGGAGCTTCAGTTTCGTTCCTTGAGAAACTGTTTTCACAAAAGGTGTGCTCCCTAGAAAATGGCACTTCCTTTGAACTGATTAATGGTTGATAGCTTTGTTTAATTATTGGTGAAAAATCAGCTTCTAGTGAAGGCTCAGAAGGGAAACGAGACCTCTCCTGAACTATTGACCCATCTATACTATATAAAAGGTTGCTTGAACAATCAGCCATTTGGGTTTTATTTTTGTTGGCTGTGATAGAAGATGGAAGCTGATAAAAACTAGCCTCAGATTGTGTAACATTGGAATGATTATCTCTATCAAGCCCTGTGCAGAATGATTTGTCCAAATGGCTGGCATATGGGACATCTGTGAAATCAAACTGGCCATTCTGAGCATAGGAGACAGAAGTATGTACAGGCTGGTATGTTCTGTTTAGATTGAGCAGCACACCCTCATTCCCACCTGGGACAGGAAGAAGATTAACTCCATGATATTCTGAAGATCCAAACTTTACATTGTGCATGTTTTTTTTATCTTGTATTTGTGGAAGCCCTGTATCCACAGTTGAACTCGCCATCCCATTTGACATATTTCTCATGATGTAGTCCTCTTCTGTAAAATATGGCAATGAACTGGATTCCACATGATCAGTTCTGTGAAACAGATAATCTGGAGAATTTTGAGAAGAAACAGTGGAATTTTGTGAAGAAATAACATTCTCCAATGACCCATCTTCAGCTTCTACCACATTTGCAATGCCATTTGCTGGGACAACAGATCCTGGTGGCCCATTTTCATGCAATCCAGTCAGGGACTTCCTATATGAAACAGAACATTCTCCTGCTGCACCGTTGACTCCATCTCCAGAAGAACTAACAATCAATTCGTTACTATTACTTCCTTCATTATCTTCTGTACTGATTAATGGTCTTATGTCACTTATCTCTTCAACAGAGAACTTCCCTTGCAGCTTGAAGGTATCACCAAATAATCCAGAACAACTATCTTTCTGTTCGGAAGGTGTATGAGACATCTCAGCTGCAGGTTTTTCAGGGGCTTCTGACTTGACTGGAAATTTTGCTGCAACTGCCATGAAAGCAGAACTGAAAATTTTAAAAAAAAAAAAATTAGACTATTACAGAAACAATACCATGCTAATTGCAAACAGTATTATTATTCCAAATAGGCTAGAAGTTTGATTTTACCTAGAAAGATGGTCCGAAACATTCTGAGTAAGAAATACACCCACAACTGAGTCCACAACTGATCCTTTCCAAGGAGAGAAACGTCTATCCCCTGTAAAGAGATTGGAGTATACCAAAAATTAAAGTTTTGTTGTGCAAACTAGACACATGCCACCATAACCTCACACAGACTACACATAGGCAATGTAAGCATGAATATGCAGTAAATATGGAAGATCCATTATTGTCCACTCACGTAATAACAATCACTATGGTGGTCCATCTTACATTGCAAAACACTGTTCAAATGCAATCACCTGCATGTTTTTTATTCTTCAAAGTCTCAAGATGCAACTTTGACATTACCACAATATAAAAGGTATTATGAGACTACTTTTTATGAAAAATCTACTTACATTATTTTCATTGGACCAATCTAAATGTTTACAAAATATTACAGGTCATGATAAAACATGGTTGATCGCATGCTTGCCGTGGTGGCATGAATTTGCGACCACATGGAGTACTAAACCCAGAAAAGAACCTGGTAGAAATGTAATATTGAAATGGTATCCATACCCTGAACTAGATGCATGCGAGCAATAAATGAATCGATACGTCCACGGAACACTCTTCTTTCTTCATCAAGCCACTTCTCTTTATTCTTGTCCATCCCTTCAGTGCCACCACTCATATCTGGTCCCATTAGTAGGTTCCACACCAGAGTGGTTACTGGATCAATGTTCACTTTGGCCCGAGAGCGTCTTTTTTTTACATTTCCCTCAAGTGGAACCAAAGCACCAAATTCGCCTTTATAAGAAACAAGAGTTTTATTTGGTACAGCTGCCACAACCTCATCTGATTTGTCTAAATTTAAGAGCTTGAACTTTTGAATTATGGCATCTAAAGGATCAACTGAGACTGCTATAACTTCAGAAATGCTTCCTGCATGAATCTGCTTAGAACCTATGCTGCTATACTTATCATGGTTAGAGGTTTCCAAAATGCTTGATGTTCTCTCTTCGTTTCTTTCTGACTCCAATGTTGCTGCATTAGGAGCCATTCCTGCAGAAGGTTCAGAGCCACAAGAAATACACTCACTATTTAATAGATCAGTGCATCTACCTTTTGATGATATACATTTTGCACAACCAACGTTTTCTTTCCTTGTACCTCTGCCTTTTGGCTTCCCATTGGATTCTGCTTCTTTCCTTGGACGGCCCCTAACTTTTGGCTTCTTGGTGAGGTTTGCTGCTTTGGTTTCTCTAGAAGCCTCAAGATGATAGTGCTCAGTTCTTGTTGATTGGCTTATTGGTTGGGAGTGGGACCCAACAGCTTCAGCACTTGTGTTTCTGATCTGCTCATCATGAGTAGCAAAGCAGTAGTTGTTCACAGTATCATCATATGTCCAAGAGTTATGTGTTTCAGGCACTAAATCTGGCCCCTTAACCTTGTGGTTTTCTAAATAGTGAAGGTGATGAATACCATAACTCGGAATATAGTTTTCTATCGATGGGTTTGTTGTACAACTAGGCAATTTTGTGTGCTCTACAATTAAGTATTTGGACTGTTCGTCAGGTAAAGCAATACAATCCTTCCCAGTAGAGTAATGCTGAGTAGGTCTGATTTCAAAAGACTGAAGTTGATGGCTTCCAATCCTCTGGATATTGTTTTCTCCCGGTGTGTTCATCGTACTTTCAGGCGATTTCGTGTGATGTGAGGTGAAGTATCTTAACTGTTTGTCAGGTGAAGCAATAAAATCTTTGTTGTTGGTGTTATGTATAGTACGTTTGTTATGTTGCTGAACCATGTTTGGTCTCTCAACCATGTTAATTTCTGACATCCCAAAGCCAATCATTTGTTGGGAAGATCGTGATTTCTCGAGGGCCATCAACCTTTGCACATCAGATAAGGTACAAATTCCAGAGTTTGTTGCTGATACTTCATTTGTATTCCAATTAGTGGGCAAATATGCTGACGAGGAAGAAAACTTGCCGACAGCTCCATTCAGCCAATTCTTATGATTCTCTGATCTCATCTTTTTGCATGTTTCAGGGAAATAAGATGTTCGGGAACTGGTGGAATGGGGATCATTACAGAATGGCCTTGCATTATTTGAGTGCTCAACGTTCATGCCTAAAGAAATCTGAGGACCATTGATAGCATTATGTTCTCTTTTTTCACGCATTGCAGGAACATGTGAGAAGTCACAAGAATCATAAAGACCAAAGGGAACTCCAATATGGTTGTTCTGATTGGTAGCAAAATTCAAGTAATCATTCTTCACAGAAAACCGATTCAAATTTCTGTTCATTGCGTCCCTTTCACTATGCATGGAAGGTGCAATTGGACTTTCTGGTACTCGGTAACCTTGGATCATTTGGTTGATTATCACAGGTTCTCTTGTACAAGCTTCAGGATTGAAATTTCCCTTTATTGAAACCATTTCAGTATGCTGCGGATGTGCAACTGGGTTTTCTGGCATCATATAACCATGAAGCATCAGGTCAGATCTAGGTGCTTTTTCTGTAGAAGATTGAGATGGACCTAAGTATAGACCAAAATCAGCTGAGTTGTTCTGCATTTGATTTACTGAGCTGCTGAGATGAAAGACACTTTTACCTGGCATGCCAGCTTGGAAATCCATTGACTGATTTATTTGCACTGTTTCACTTGGACCAGACTGAAAGAATTGGCCAGAGGTGTCCACGAGATTAGTACACTTGCTTGGCATCTGATTGATAGAATTGTTGAGGTCAAAAATTACTTCATTTGACATGCTATCTGTCCGTAGTTCTAGCACATTAGCCATCGGAACAGCTGAAGCAGAAATTGAGCTGCCGGTGCCACCCCAATGGCATGCCATCTGAACATGAGTTGTTTCAACTGCAGATATCGATGACCGAGGATCCACAGGACCAGTAGGTACCTCTGTCACCTGAGATTGCAGTACCAGCTCTGGATTTTCTTGTTGTTCTTCCCCATTAAAGTTCAAACTTCTTCTGGCTGGACTTGGCTCAGCTTTATTGTGTGTATTAGCATCTTCTGATGGAGATTGTTTCATAGGTGTATTTAGTCCCTTCCTCCGGACATACGTTCTCTTACCAGTTGACTGATTCCCCTTTTCCTTGGGAGGCTTTGGAGTTGTAGACTTCTGTGTCTTCGCTGACTGTCCTTCTTTAATGACCTTTGGCCTATGCTTTTTCCTCTTAGGTTTTTGAACTAGTTTTCTATTGAAGCCAATACCTTCAGCTGGTCCAGCATCATTGCTAACAGCTTGCGAATTAGCTGATACCTTTTCAGATGGTACAGGTGTGACATTTCTAGTCCCCAGCTCAATGGAAGAATTCATCTGAGATGGCATAGAAGAAGATGAGAAACATAGATTGATGTCATGAGATTCACACAGCCATTGCCCTAGCCCTTCCTGCATATTTCCTTCACCTACACTGCCTATTGTCTTCTCCAGAAGTGCAGGATCAGATGAAGCACAGTCCTAACTGGCCTCCCAGTTGTCTTGATCTGTGAAAAAAAATCATGAAGACACCATACAGAAGGTTATGTTATATCCCAAAGAGCAAGGTTAAATACAATATAATGAAAACAGTACGAGTCGGTTGCATGCAACTCCTTATGAAACTTCTCAAAATATTAAACAAGCGAAAAAGATTAAATATATTTAATTATCTATCCTTGTAATTTTAAGCCTATAACCAAGCAACCTTTTCACAAACTTCTCCAAACAATGAGTAGTCCTGAAAAAATATATTCACTTTGTTGTACAACTGTAACTGACCAGCGTTGCTCTGATCAGAAAGACAACTTTTCCGTTTAATGAGGAGGTACCATCGCCAATTCCATGAAAACTTGTTATGTATAAAACATGGAAGGCAGCTTGCTTGCTAAACAAAGCTTTTATGTTGCATAGGGTATCTAGTACAACAATGTTGTCCATACAAATATATAAAATGAGAGTTTCAAATATCGACTTCCTACATCCATCTCCCCACTTCTTGTTGGAATTTGCGATGGTTGCAGAGACTCTCGATCATCCTCAACAACAATTTACATAGGCAGAGATGGCAAACACCATAACTCAACCAAATGCAAGTAGTCAAAAAGTCTCCCTCCTCCCGTCCTCACCAGAGTCGAAAGGAAAGGGATAGGGAAACGAAGCACAGAACATCTTGTGTTGTTGTGTACCAAACTTGTTTCAACATTATAGGCATTTATTCCATCACCTACATGGGCAGCTTTAATTGATTTTTACTGATACAGATGACTTTTAATTGATTCTATTTATTTGACTTTACAGCAAGCACAGTGCCTATAATACAGCCTGTTTTATTATGTAATCATAATAGATGACGCGTGAATTAGACAAAATGCACACGCCTATTTGCAAATTTATTTGTTAAAATGCCCAACTTTATTATATTTTACTAAATGTGCATCTTAGAATTTAGAAAACACAGCCATTTTAGCATAATTAATAGAGAACACTATGGCCCTATAGTATCCACAGCACGCCTCAGGTGTGCCAATCTCGTACATGAACATTTTGAGTTCAAAATTAAGCTTTTATAGTTTTATGAAAGCCATAATTATTGAAACTAGACCGACAATTTAACGGGTAAAGAAACTAGTTAATTGATCCAATTGGTGGATCATTGACTGATCCAGTGGCTCTCTAAAAATAATTAATTTAATATTTAAAATGATTTAAGTTTTCACCCAAATAATGGTTTTCTCTACATATAAATCCATATTGTTGTTGTTGTTGTTGTTGATCTTGTTCAGATAATCATACATATTTTTTTTATTTCCATTCACCAACAAGTACACCCAAAAGCTTAAACTATTAAGGAAAGATGGACCAATCTACTCGTACTATAACAATCCCTAGGGAAGGTGTCTACCACTCGAGTAACAGGGTTGGAGTTCTAATATTGAACTAGTGATAAACATTCCGAAGCCTCTCTTGTGGGGGTCACTATGGGTAAAGTGGTACAAACTTGCGCAGGGTCAAATCATAAATCCATGCTTGTCTCCTGAATTGGAGGCTACGGAAGCTAAGTCTGCCTCATATATGAGTGCTAGTAGCATCTTTAGATAATTAAAATCAACACACAACTTTCTTAATAAAACTCTATTTTATGAAAAATGGGTTTGGAGAGAAAGTGGACTTGGATGGACATGAGAGGAATGATATGTGGAAAATTCACCTATTGCATTTTGCTATTAATGCTTGCTAAGTACTTTTGTAGTCACTCTTGCTAACTCTCACTATCCTAGATAATCATTTTGGTGGTCAAGTGCCAAGTGGGGTTATGGTTCCCAGTAGACTTGCCTACGAGGCATGGGTTGAGGAGCAACCGCAATATCAGGGTTATGAGGAAGGAGACTACCAGGAGAACTAGCTTAATGGATAGATTGTACTTCAGCTTTTGTTGGCTGTTGGATAGTTAGAACTTCTGTATTATATTTTTGTTGTACCTGGATCCTAGGTATAATTATTGTACTGGACTTATAGCCGCGTGGCATGAAATGTAATAAAGTTCCATTTCAGTGTCTAATTATTATTCTGATGTAACAATTTGAATACGGTGTACTAACTAATAGAATATCAAGTGCGCTCGATGTTTTAATTAGATAGTATACCAAGATTCGTGTGATTATCTCAGAGTAACGACGGTGGTTAATGTCATTACCCTGGGCTAATTATACGGGCCACCACACGAGAAGAACGGGGAGACGAGTTGGGAGGCGACGGGAGGCGAGAGGAACGGGGAGACGACTAGGAGGCGAGGTGGGAATGTGGGATGCTCCGCGCCGAAGGACTCACAGCGAGTGGGATGGCCTCGTCCGGCCGATTTCTTCGGATGTGTTTGTCCAGCATCTCCAAAGCATATTCGTTTTTTTGGGATGCCTTCATCCACCCAATCCCTCCAACCAAACGGCTGGATGAGTTCAAAAACAAGGATCGCCCTATCCCATCCAGGGTTTGCCCTTGAACCAAACACATCCTAAGTTTACTCCATGTACGGTTGTGGCCATTGGCGGAGCTAGGATTTTGCCAAGCCTCGGGCCGAAAACTAAGCGGCAATAACTAACACCAAATACTACCCACACCAAGGTACAACAAAAACACTACACAAATGCACAATTAAAAATAAATTTGAACTCCATGCTTAACAATACAACAAAATAGATAAAACATGTCAAAAACAACATAACGTAGCGGAGTAGTACAAAAATTAATACCTAACCGATGAAGGTTCGGTGCATCCGAGTCAAATCATATCATCATCAACAATAGTACAAGAAACTAAACCTGCAAAATTAAAATTGTATATGTAAATTAGGGACACAAAATTACAAAGTTAATTATTGATGCAAATTGTAACATCATATTTTGAAAACGATGTAAAATCTTGTAATCTTCAATGCATTCAAACCAAATTGAGTCCAATCAATTAAACCCAATTCGGAATACAACCACAATGTGACAAACATAGGAATAACTAAAATCCTGCCAATAAACTATTGGTTAAAAAATGAGGAGTGTACACTAAGCTAAACAAAGTAGAGCAATATAGCATTCGAATTCTTGACTAGGAATGTTGGACCTTTTATAATCCAATTAAACTAAGAAAAACAATGATCAGCTCTTTTGCTTGTTTGCGGCATTGCCATACCACGGAGAAAGTTCTTCCTTGAGCACACTCGGCATATTTTGAACAGTAGAAGTTGCAGATCAGGTGGCGCCGGGCGGGAGCCGGAACTGGGGACGGCGCCGAGCGGGGGCGGCGGCGGCGGCGGGGACTGGTGTCCTGGGGGCGGCGCCGAGCGGACGGCCGGGACGGGCGCCGCCGCGCCGGGCGGGGGCGGGGACTGGGTCACTGGGGGACGGCGCCGAGCGGCCGGGCGGGGACGGGGACGGCGCTGAGCGGGGATTGGGATTGGGACGGCGCCGAGCGGGGATTGGGACGGCGCTGAGCCGGGGCGGGGGTAGGAGCCGAGCGGTGATTGGGACGGCGCCGAGCGGTGACGGGGACGGCGCCGAGCTAGGTTTTGGCTGGCCTGGCCGAGGAGGCTTTGTGAAGCCGGATGTACGGCTGGGCCAGTGGGCCGCCGGATTGATCGCGGCCCAGTTAAAAATGAATGGCTTTTGTACTAGTCTCTACTATATAAAGTGAGAGTTTTCCGCGTCGCGTTAATCGCATAACAATTGCACTACGTAAGAACGAAGAGTTGCTTTAATTAGCCAGCTTTGCAAAGAAGCGTTAAAGATAGATGTTTGATCTTATGAAATAGTATTTTTTTATTTTTTTAATCTTTATTTTTCGTTATCAATTTTGTTTTTCGTAGCAACGCACGGGCATATAACTAGTATTATTTAGATGAAAGCTCAGCTCCCCCTCCCTGCTTCGGGCTTGCGGCTGCAACTGCCACACGTATTTCACTCGTGCGTGCGCGCGTGCGCTATCCATCTTTTCACTCCCGCCTATATTTCTCGCGCTGTGATACGATGATGATGGCTCAGTGCTTAACTACCATGTGGAAATCATTTTTATCGTAAAAGTTATACTTATAAGTTTTCAAAAGTTTTTTTAAAAAAATTGCCGTATTTAGGAGATATGAACTTCTATTAACTGAAAGATCCGTCTCAGTCGCACTTGAAACGCGCGAAATAGACGAGCAGCGAGATAAACAGTAGAAAATTCACTTTCTAGGATTGATTTGTATTTTTCCTATCTTTCAAATGCGATTGACTTTAGCCTTAAAATTTTACAGTGTTGTAGAAGCTCACCTCTTCTATGTATGGTATTTTTTGAGAATTTTTTAAAACGTATCTATAGAATTTCCATGAAATTCACACAATAAATATTGTTTCCGTTTGATACGTCGCCTTCCAAGATTGCTGCTATAGTTATTCCGTTTGATATGAACTTTATGGCAACTTTGGTAATATTAGCAGGAGCTTTGCAACTATTCTAGTATTACACTAAAATGCCAGTATTTTATATTTATGAATAGTTACCTAAATAAGGCCACGCCTCTTTGCTGGCAATTAATTAAAACTTGTAAAATTCTCTCCTACACACCTTTCCATTTCTCGTCCAAACACTAACATGCAAAGAATGAGTTCAAATTGAAGCTATATTTGGCATGATTTTGGCTGGCAGATTGGTGCTATCCATCAATATCGTATCGGAGGACAGCAATCCAAATATTTAATACATATTGCAATTATTTAGAGATTAATTGCTGCATTACCTATGCTTTATGCATGTATCCTAATTTTATGATAGCCTTCCTAATTTAATTAGCAAACGTGGGTTAATCGTGTGTATTAACAAGTTACGTTTAAATCTCTTGCCTAGCTTGTCAACCAGTACTATCACAACCTAAGGTACGCCTACGTAGGCATGCCCCGCTAACAAATATCCTCCAATAGAAAAAAGAAAGATCCGCCGTAGAAAAAAAATCAAAGTACAGATTGTCCGTACTAGAGACAATATCTCGAAAATAATTTACTGAAATTACAAAATAATTAAGATAAATTACAATCTAACTCAACAACTCTTTATGCCTTGGAAGCGAGATATCATATCATCATAGATTATTCTTCGACGGGAAGGATTAGCACCAATTTTTTTTTAAAAAAAAAAACTTGTGGACAAGGCTATAATTGAAGTTCTTCTTTATTTCAACAAGCATAACGGAAAAACTCCTCTAAACCTTTCGTCTCTATGAATATCATCGTATCAAATCAACAGACTTTTTTTTCTTTTGTATGAGTCTAAAACCATATTTCCCAATTCACACAAACAATACTTGTGAGAGATGATCAACTAATTAATTTTCGTTTCGCCTTTCCGTTTTGGGAACTAATGTGACCGACCTAATTCTTCATTGTGGACGATGCCTGATGTAACATTGCTCTGTTGGTTGTTCGCCGACTCCTGATCGCACCGCCTTAGCCTGCTTCGCATCCATGCCGTCGAAGACTATGCGATGTATGCCGTCTCATGAGAATATGAGGAAGTCAGGGACGAGATATAGGATTAGGGTTTAACAATTATAATGGGCTTTGGGCCTGTTTGAGGGCGGATAGAATTAAATGGGATATTGGGCTTTTGGATGAATTAAGGATGGAGAGGGATTTAGATAGATAGGTAGGTAGGCCAAGTTATATTTATTTCAACCCACTCGTCCCATGTATTTTGCAAAAAAAAAAAAGAAATGAGTGTACATATGGACACCCATGACCCATGCTAGACGGAGATCTTCTACCGTTTTCACCAGTGGCGGACACAATGGCTGCGCAAGTGGGCTAGCAACCCCCCTCCCAACCTCCCTAGCACCATGGTTTGTTTTTGGTCAAAACACAACGGAGCATCGAAGCGCAAGAATCAGGGGGCCACGTATGCGACTCGAGGTGGGAGGTTGAAGAAGAAGAAGAAGAGTTGACCCATTAGCCCTGGTGCGTCTTCCAGTCCACACTAGTAGAATCAGACTAGGTTACTAGACTTAGTGAACCAAGTACCCAACCCAATCCTCCAATCCCCACTCCACAAATCCCAAATCCACATATCTGAGAGAGGCAGAGGTGACTCACCATGATGCTTGGGTGAGGCGAGGGCCGAGGCAGCGCTCGATGTGACACTTGGGCGAGGAGCGGGGGCAACGCTCGAGTGGCGCTTGGTGCTAGAGAGTCCCCTTGGGTGGCTTGCCGCTCAGAGGAGAGGGCAAGCTCGGTTGCCCGATGACTTGGCAAGGGGTGGTTCACGACGATCCAGAAGTTGCAGGTCATCTCCGGAATCCTGTCAGGCGGCTTCTCCTTGGGTGGCGACAAATGGGCAAGGGGAGTCGAGCTGGCCGATGGAGGAGGGGGTGCTGGAGGAGGTGGCACCGGAGGAGGGAGCAAAGGAGTGAGGTCACTGGATTTGGGGCCAGAGGCCAGAGGAGGGGGCCGATTGGGCATGAACCTGTGAGGAGCTAAAGATAAGGTAAGTTTTTGGGTTTTTTTGTATTTTCTTTATTGGTTGATTAGTAAATATTTAAAATAATAAAATGATATCATATAATTTAAATTATTGTAGATTCATAAAAGATGGACAAACAAACTTTGCATAGCTATTTATTGAACAATCCTTGTGCAAGTAATCCTCGAACCAATGAGAGTACAAGTCAACCAAAGAAGCTTTGGATCGATTTTAATCCAGATAATATCATCGCCGATCTAGCATATCATGTACCAATTGAAGGTTATCCTAATGAAATTAGAGATCAAGTGAGGAGGGCATATTTGTTGAAGGGTCCAACTTGACCATTGAGCTATGTTTTTCTAAAGTAAACAATGGATTGTTTGAGATCTTTTCAATAATCATGGTTCAAGGAATTTGATTGATTGGAATATAGCATGTCAAAGGATGCCGCCTTTTGCTTCTATTGCTTTCTTTTCAAGAGATGAGTTTGTCCATAAATATTTTGGCAATAATGCATTCACAAAAGATGAGTTTGTTAATTGGAGGAAGGCTAAGAGAAATTTGAATGATCATGTTGGTGCATGTAATAGTACTCACAACTTTTGTAGGCAAGCATGCGAGAATTTCAATAATCAAAGATTAAGTGTGTTATGTAAATTATACTCTCACGGTAAGATGGACAAAATTGCATAGAAAATTCATCTAATTGCTCCTCTAGATTGCACAAGATTTCTCCTAATGCAATGTGAAGCTTTTCATGGACATGATGAATCTGTTGCTTCCATTAACAAGGGCAATTTTAGTGAGTTGGTCGAGTGGTATAAAGATAAGAAGGGACAAGTGAAGAAGGCATATGATGTAGCTTATAGGCATTGTAACATGACTAATTCAAAAGGACCTGGCAAAAGCATGTGCAGAAAAAGTTACTTAGGTGATTATGGTTGAGATTGGAGATAGAAAATTTCTCATGCTTATTGATGAATCCAGAGATATATTAATAAAGGAGCAAATGGCTGTGATTGTGAGGTTAGTAGTTGGTTTTATATTTTTAATAATACCATTTTATGCATTGTGTTATTGTCCTAACTTGTATATTTTGTCACATGAAGGTTTGTTAACAACCAAGCGAATGTTATTGAAAGATTGAGATGGCGATCAGAGGGGTGTGAATGATCCCAATTCCAAAATTTTCACCTCTTGGACAAGATTTATGTGTTCTCCAACAATGGACCCAAAGAACCAAGTTAAATAATCAAACCAAGCAAAGGAACCCTCAAGAATTAAGGGTAATCATGGATCATCTTAAAACAGCAGCACATCCCCCCTAATAAAATTGTCATGAATAAAAATTTGTAGTTCATATGGTCATGGGGATTGAGAGTCCACCAAAAAAAGAATCAATTCAAAATCACCTAGAAAAAGAGAGATAAATAAGATAAGCTCTGCTACTTTTGAAAAGCAAAAGAGAATTTCCAACACAAAAGTAACTAGGTCAAGAGGTGATCTCTCTAAATCTGTTGCTCATTTGAATTTCAAAATTTTATGTGATGAGAGAAAGTAGTAACGAAGTTACCCACCAAAAATTCGATCTAGATCAATCCTAGAAAAAATCTGATGAAAATCACAAGCTCTACCACACAAAAAATTCAGACAAAACATTTGTGGCTAGGTAAAAACCTCATAGCTCCAAAACTGTAACTCATATGAACTTCCCGCTATGGGGCATAATGGGTATGAAAGTCACGCAACTTTTTCAAAAAGAATTACCCCAATATCAGATAATATGAATTTTCTATGAAATAAACAAGGGTTGCTGCACAGAGAAAACAGACTGTAAAAGAGGCTGTGTAGAAACCTCAAACACGATTTACAAAAGAAATCTTCATGAAAGAGCCAAAAAATCGGTTTCTCGCAAATATGAAGTCAAGTTTGCCTAGAAGATTGGGATTTGAACTAAGAGAAGATTCATCTAATCAATCACTCATCTTCGGCAAGAAGAAGCACAAGCAAGTAGGAGGGGATGCAAATCCAACTTGCATAAATGTAAATTGCAAGAAAGTAAATGCGAAATTTAAATTGCATAAAGTAAAGACATAATGTAAATGCGGAATTTAAATTCACAAGAATGTAAATAAAACCTTTGTATTTTTCTGGTTGTAAGGTTTACAAAGCCTCTCTTTATGTGGGCAAAGCTCAAGAGAGCAACTCAAACCTTCAAGAGGGAATGCTACCCCTACCCCTCTATTTATAGTGTTCATGGGTCATCCTCCACCCTTGGATGAGTTGCTTTTATCCTAAGCTACCTTCCAAGGATCAGGATTTGATCCCACACACTTACCCATTGGGCTAACCCAAAACCCAATAACATAACGGGTTTTGCACATTTCTCAAAGCAAACTAGATTTAACCACTACTCTATCTTCTAGACCAGTGATCGAACGACTCTCCTTGATCCGAGCAATGTTAAGCTAGCATCTCCACTGTTCCCTTGCCTCCATGACTTGCTCCGGCTTCATCCCCGGGCATCTTCTGGTGATCCCCGACCATCCGGACCTTACCTAGTCCCGGCCATTCTTCGCCTCACCATGACCACAATTTGAAGCCCTACAATCATCAAAGACAAGAAAACCTATCACATAGCATTGTTCAACAATAATATGCAATAATCATCACAAAAACTTATATAGTTCATATAGTCGGTACTACTATCTCCACAAGGTCGGTAGTGCCGCTTTAAGCTGACACAACTCAAATTGCTTCTTTTTGAATTACAATTCAAATCAAACTCAAATATGAGCACACTTTGCTCAAATAAAGTCAAATAATCATCACAAATATGGATGGACCTCCACATGGTCCTTCAGTTATGGAAAGGTTTATTAAACTTATCCATGTTGAAGAGTGTACTTCTGCTGCACTGAAGGGTGCATTGCTTGATGTGCTTGCAGGATATAATTTACCTCTTTGTAGACTTCATGGGCAGTGATATGATGGAGCTTCAAATATGATATGAGAATTTATTGGCTTACAAAGACAGATTCGAGATGAAAATCCATAGGATTTCTATGTCCATTGCTTTGCTCATTAGTTGCAACTAGTGGTTGTCATTGTCTCAAATAGTATAAAATATATTGATGATTTCTTCAATTATGTTCCCTTGATAGTGAACACTATTAGTTCATCTTGCAAGAGGAGAGATGCTTTGATTGAAAAGCACCAGGAAGTCTTATTGGAGAAGGTGGAGAATGGTTTGGTTTTTAACTGAAATGGGGTTGCATCAGGAAACTAGCATAGCTAGACCTAGAGATACAAGATGGGACTCGCATCGCAAAACCTTGCTCCATCTGTATCATATATGGGAGGCAACGGAGGAGGTGCTAGAAATTGTAATTGATGATAGTCATCAACCGTCTAATTCTGGTGGAGCGTATGGATTGATAGGGAAAAAATGGAAAGTTTTGAATTTGTATTCATCTTTCATGTGATGTTGAACTTGTTGGGCGTTACAAATGAGTTATCACATAAATTCCAAAGAAATGATCTGGACATTATTCATGCCATGGGTTTGATTATGGATGTGAAAGAATTTGCAGAACATGAGGAGTAATGAGTGGGAGCCATTGTTCGAACGACATAAAGCTTCTGTGAAGCAAATGGTATCACTGTTCCAGATGTGGATGAAGGCACCCCAATAAAGGGTCGAATGGCACGTCAAGGCCATACAATGACTCGTGATCATTTCTATAGAATTGATATCTTCTATGCTGCCATTGATGCCATAAGCCAGAGATAAATCATCGTTTCAATGAAGTTTCTACATAGCTATTGGTATTCATGTCTTATCTTGACCCAAGGAACTCATTCTCCAAGTTTGATGTGGACAAGCTTATTCAACTTGCTAAGATTTATGCTGATGATTTCACCATGGGTGATTGTATATTGTTAAGAACTTAGCTTCAAAACTTTATTCTCAATGTTAGGAGAAGTTTAGAATTCCATGGATGTTGTGACCTTGGAAGATTTGCCAAAAGGATGGTTGAAATCGGAAAAGACAGAACTTTTCCATTGGTCTATTGCCTAATTGAGCTAACATTAATCCTTCCTGTAGCAACAATATCTGTTGAAAGAATCGTTTTTGGCAATGAAAGTTATAAAGACAGACGTGTGCAACAAAGTCTCCTATGATTAGCTCAATGACTTGATGGTGTGCTACACCGAGCAAAACATATTTAAAAGCACTGATAATAAAACAGCCTTGGATCACTTCCAAAACATGAAATCTAGTAGAGTGGACTTGCCTTCTGGTCCTAGTCATAGCTAGCGGCTTTGCAATATGTTGCATTTTTATTTCAGTGTTTGTAATTGCTCATGATTTTCTAGTTGTCTCACTAATTTAACTACTTTTGTTATACATATTACTACTCGCATACATATATGGACATTCAAGGTGTTTATATTCATTACAAAGGTACCTTAGGTGTATTTTACCTTCTTACTTCGACACTTGTCTATTTACATTTGAATTTATATTGCGCTTTTGAATTGCATGTATTTTGGTGCGATTTTCTTATGTTAGCTTCCTCCCATCGACACCCCTCTATTTTAATCCTGCGTACGCCACTAGTTATTGCTATATACAAAAGCGATCAGCTCTTAGGTTATAGCTGTATTGTTTTAAGAAATAAGTTACTAGCTTTTTTTTGAACTTAAAGCATTTTTTCATGTCACGATTAAAATATTGTATGATCTCATAGAGACAACCTTAAAACACTATCTATTATAGAAGTTGTCTTTAGTTTTATCTTTAGATAAAAGAGAGTAATACACGGAAAAACAATCATCTCTACTATTATTGTACATGCTCTTACATGCAACTTTTGTACAAAATTGATAGTCAACAACTACAACACCACAAATGTTCCATGCTTGCTTATTTTTTTGTTAAATTAGTGTATATATTATCCCTCCATTACATCTGGGAGGTTTCAAGCCTCCTCAAGCCTCCACCTCACCCTCCTTTCAATTTTCCAAAAAAACCCATTTGTTTCTCCAAATAGCGGACATGTCCTTCCAAATTACGAAGAGGTCCTTTGCTATTTTATGTGAGGGTAAGATTTTTTTTCCGGTTCGCGTTTAGGCCCCTCATTCGTCATTTTACATAAGGGGACTCCCATTAAATACGAATCGCGAGCGAGCCATTTTCTAATTTTTCAAAATAGCGAACAGGTCCAAAATTATAACAAATAGGTCCCCGCACTTTACGTCCAGGTCCTTTCTCCGTTTTGCCCGAAAAAAATGTTTTCGTGATCCGTTTTTTCTCCGGAGCATGTTTTCGTGGTCCATTTTTCCCCCCAAAAAAATAGAAATTCGTTTTTCGTTCATCCTTTCTCCGTTTTTCCCGAAAAAATATTTTCGGGGTCCGTTTTTTCTCATTTTTCCCGAGAAAAGTGTTTTTGGTGTTCGTTTTCCCTCTTTTTTCCCGGGAAAATATTTCCGTGGTCCGTTTTCCCTCGTTTTTCCCGAAAAAATTGTTTTCGTGGTCCGTTTTCCCTCGTTTTTCCCGAAAAATGTTTTCGTGATCCGTTTTTTCTCCGAAAAAAAATGTAAATCCGTTTTTCGTTCACGCGTGCGGCGTGCGCCGTAGATTTTCTTGGAAAAATGTTTTCATGGTCCGTTTTTTCTCATTTTTCACGAAAAAATGTTTTCGTTACCCGTGAAAAATATTTTCGTCGTCCGTTTTTATTCGTTTTCCCCGGAAAAAATATTTTCGTGGCCCGTTTTTCCTCCGAAAAAAAACTTTTCCTTTTTCCCTGGAAAGAATGCTTTCGTAGTCCATTTTTCCTTGTTTTTCCCGAAATAAATGTTTTTGTTGTCCGTTTTTTCTTCGGAAAAACAACACAAATTTATTTTTCGTTCACGTGCGCGGCGTGCGCCGCGCTCACTTTCCTAGTACTTTTTATATAGAGACCAAATGTGTTCCCAAGAGACAATGGTGCAAATAAGAAGGAACAATGTGTCATGAAATGTGTTGTTTGGTCTTAGGTGATGTTTTAGTTGGGAATTGTTGTGTAATCGGGGTCGTGTTGCCAACAAATCAAGATCATATAATACACGAGATTAAAACAGAGATCACACGCCTCTATCTCTTTATTGATGTTTTCATGTGTGTGTACGATGTGCTCTATGCTCCACTTAGGGTGTGTTTGGTTGTTTGTACCAAATGGTATATGTATGAGATGGTTCAAGAAAAGAGTTATCTATGTATTTGGTTGCTTGAATGGAATCATCCCATCTTAGATGGTGATATACAAATTTGAGAAGTATTCCCTATAGATATCGAACCATTACATTCACCCAAAACAATAGAATCAAATGGTACAGGACCATCCCATCCCATTCAACCTCATCCCACGAACTAAACACACCCTTTATATAGTGGGTGATCCACTTGGCTACATCCACCCCTTATCCAGCTAAAGGATTTTCTCTTTGTTCCATTCATCATTATTTTATTTATTCGATCAGACTATCTAGAGTATCCAATTATCTTAATACGTGTGTTGAACTCTAATAAAAAACCATCCACCTTCCTGCCACGTGCTGATGCCCCCCTTATGAACAACTAGATGCATAAATTTGAGAAATATTCCCAATAGATACTGAATAATTCAATTCACCCAAAACAATGGAACCAAACGATACAGGATCATTCTATTCCATTCAATATCATCCCACCAACTAAACACACCCTTATATAGTGGGAGACGAGGAGATTTGTTTCCATGATCAAACCGTCTAGAGTATTTAATTATCTTAATATGTGTGTTGAACTCTAATAAAAAACCACCCACCTTATGAACCACTAGTTGCTCAAGCGTGAGACGCTGCACGCGGGTGATTTTAATCTCTACTATATAAAGTGAGAGTTTCTTCCCACGTCACATTAATTGCTCTGCTTAATTGCCCTACTTAATTGCCCTGCTTAATTGCCCTGTGCAAGAAACGAAGCGTTGCTTTAATTAGTCAGCTTTTGAAAGAAACGAAGCGTTAAAGATAGATGTTTGATCTTATGAAATAGTATTTTTTTATTTTTTAATCTTTATTTTTCGTTATCAATTTTGTTTTTCATAGCAACGCACGGGCATATAACTAGTGTTCTGAAAATAAGAGGTAGAACAGTGTGTGTAAATCTTCACCCATAAATACTAAGAGAGGAGAAGATAAACGAGGGTAAAAAGCCTAAGAAAATATAATACATGAAGCACATACTCAAAATAGAAAAGAAATAAAATTTTAAATTTTAACATTAATTTTGGCCTTGGATTGAATTTTTACCGCTTTACGGATTACTCAAGTTTTTTGCTATTTAGAGAAAAATTTTATATTGATCAAAATGATGTATCTTAAAATTAAATTTCAAAATTAGATAAAAATAAAATCTGTATAAAATATAATTAAATCATAAATAACTCTCATATCATCTTTAAAAAGTTTTAGGGAAATTTGAAACCATTTGTTGCCTCTGGAAAGCAAAAAACAATAAAATTTAAATGCATTAGTACCATTGTCAGAATTTCTAAAAATCTCACAAGTTTGATATTTGATAATGATCTAACATTTTTATGGTAGCTTAAGAATTCTCTCAGGACCCTTGTAAAAAAGTTTCAGAAATTTCTAACATGGTTTAATAACTCAATTAAATCAATAAAGTTGCTTTAAATGCATTAATATCATTGTCAAAATTTTTAAAAACTGCAAAAGTTTGATCATGATCTAAAATTTTATGGTAGCTTAGTAATGTTCTCAAGACCCTTCTCAAAAAGCTCAAAAATCAAATTCCTTTGATACCTCTAGAAAACCAAAAACAAAATATGTGAAATTCCTTTAAATGCATTAGTAGTATTGTTAGATTTTTTAAAAATTGCACAAATTTGATCATGATCTTAAATTTTTTATGGTAGCTTAGGCATAATCTCATAATCCTTTTCAAAAAATTTTAAAAATCAAATTCATTTGATGCCTCTGGAAAATCAAAAACAGTAAAATTTAAATGCATTGATGGTATTATCAAAAATTTAAAAAATCGCACAAATGTGATCATGATTTGGAATTTTTATGTTAGTTTAGAAATGCTCTCAGGACTCCTTTCGAAAAGTTTCAAAAAAAAAAAAATCAACATGGGAAACATAAAATAATGTTTGAACCATGTATATTGGTGGAAGAACCTAAACGTAATTTTAGATTTTACCCTTTTTTCGCGAAAAGGATGACATGGCACCCTCCTCCTTGCAGCATTTATACCGGCTTTAGATAAGTAGTGCAAGTGCAATGTACTCTTTTCTCCATCTTTTTTTTTCACTGGATTTTTGGAAGGAGTTTTTAACGAGACATATACATTACGTGATATTCGTCTAATGGTGTGTTTGGTTAGATGTACCAGGCTGAATGGGATGGGATGGTACCGGTCGGTTCTGTACCGATCGGTTCAGCCGAATTCGTCGTATCAAACGATACAACATCTTTAAGGAATATTTTAGGAATCTGTACCATCTCATCCCGTACCAAATGGTTCTGTCCAGTCAACCAAACGTATGAACGAGATTAAATCCTGTACGGAACGGTTCGATTCAACCTGATACAGCGAACCAAACGCACCATAAGGGAAGCGTTATGATATAGGTAGAATTTAAATCCTAGTATGGCAAGACTATCTATTTGCGGGCGAATTTGAATATTTCTCGAATTGGTTTGGCTATATATTGGACAATCCTCTTGTATAAAAAATCGTAATGAAGAGAGAGCTTTGCCTCCTATTTTATATACGCTTTATATTTTACTTTTATGATTTCGTAGATATGTTATTGATCGATCGTAAGTAAACGGCGTTTACAACAATTTTCTATTTTTTCACTTCTAGGAACAAGCAAAGTCTCGGAAGTCCAGCTTTGCACACTCCCAAATTCCAATTGGCACCTTCCAGCAGCTAGCCGTGAATTCCAATCCTAGACATAAAAAAAAATTTGTTAAAAAAAAAGAAAAGAGAGAAAAAGGATTCGGGAAATCAGAACAAAAAGCCCACGACGACCTAGACGACTCTTCTTCACCCTCTCTCCCACCAACCTCCCGCCGAGTACTCGCACCGCACCGCCGGCCGTCGCCGTCGCATGGAAGTCGCCCGTGGCGGCGGCGGCGGAGGTGGAGGCTCCATGGGAGGAAGCGGGGGCGGCCTGGCGCCGTTCCTGCTGAAGACGTACGAGATGGTGGACGACCCGTCGACTGACGCGGTGGTGTCGTGGGACGCGTCCGGCGCGAGCTTCGTGGTCTGGAACCCGCCGGATTTCGCCGCGCGGCTGCTGCCCACCTACTTCAAGCACAGCAACTTCTCCAGCTTCATCCGCCAGCTCAACACCTACGTACGTAACGTCGCTCGCTTGTCCCCCTCTTGAACCTTGACGACTGGTCTCCATCTGGTTCTGGTGATATCTGCTCTGGGTAGGCCCGTTCTCGCGGTTGGACTGGTGGGAATTTGAGCGTCAAAAGTGCGCAGGTGCGAGGAATTGACTGGGTTCTTGCTGATTAGGAAGGGGAATCTGGCGTCAAAATTTGATCTTCGGGGTGTTTGATTCAGTGTCGACAGTGCTAGGTGCCGAAATGTCTGCGTTGTTTTCGTGAACTGCTAGTATTGTAGATAATTTAGAATGTGGATTCCTGTTTCTTGTAGGGAATAATGGATGATTTGCCCTCATTTACTTGTGCTAGCGATCATTTCCTGTGATGTTTCAGTGACATGCGGGCCCTGGGGCGATATACCAGTGAGACATATGGGGTAAATGATCAATTGCACCGACTCAAACGGGCAAATCATCAATTCTCCTTGTAGGGCTGAGGTTTGGTTCTCAATTGATCATAGTTTCTAGGATGAGGAATTAGTGTCATGATCGATCTTGATGTTTGGGGGTGGAACTCGAATTTGCTACGACTGAGATCGTGTTTTAGGTTTATAATTTGAACAGCCCTGAATTGTTGCGAGTGAAAGTCCAGAAGAGCATTTTGGGTTCTAAACACTGTTGAGGACTAGGGATGTCGAATTTGGAGTTTGCCATGGTAATTAAATCGATAAGGTGAGGCAAGGTGACCCATCACCTTTTTACCGCCAAAGCACTTAAGGTGTGTGGCGAGGCGATGCCATACACACATACTAACCTAGTACATAGCAAATTAAATAAAAACTAAATAGGAAATAATGGAGTAGTCTAGTAATGCCACCTCCCTGATCTTCCCCTTTCTTGAATGATGCACCATGCAACCTTTGACTATTCTGCCACCTTCCTGACTGACCCACAGGACTGGCCAGTCTAGCGTCCTTCATATTTCCTCTTTCTTCTCTTCAATTACCCCTCATACTTATGTCAGGCTTCCTCAGCCTCAGCTCCTCAAGTTTCCAATCTAGCCAGCAAAAACAAAAAGTAAATAATTGTAAAGTAAATAATTGTTAAGACACTATAGTATATTGCCTTATATAGGCTTTCTTTTTGTACCCGCATGTACGTGTATATATTTTGGCCTATTGGCCTCACGATGAATACAAGTGCTCTCATAACATGGTATTAGAGCAAGGTTAGGGTTAGGGTTTCACCGGCGTTGAACTTGCGCCATCCACCACCTTCTCCTTGTTGGCTGGCCGCCGCTCTTCATGCGGCTCTTCCCACTGCCACGTTAGCTTTTTCTTCGCCCTCTAATCCGCGCCACCGGGAGCATTAGGCCGTCGTCACCGTCGGGTGCTCAAGCCGACTGCAAGGGGGCGCTGGGTCGACGATGGGCCGTCGCGCCACCAGGTTGTCAAGCTCCGCCCGCGATCGTAGACTCTACCGCCGCCAAGGCGCCACCGCCTGCCCGCTGTCGTCTGATGATCATGATGATGCTGTGGAGTCTTTTCAGACCCAGTTTGCTGCCTACAAGATGTGGATTGATGAGGATGCTCGTGCCTCCTCTATTTTGGTTGCTAGCATGGAGGTGCATCTCACTGGAGACGTTGTTGCTTTGTCTTCGGAAAAGTTGATGTGGGCGCATCTTCACGAGCTCTATGAGCCTGCTGGCTATTCGTTGTACCTTGTTGTTTTGCGACAGGAGCAGTTGCTGCAGCAGGGTGATTCTACCGTGGATTAGTTCTACGTGCAGCTATCCTCGATGTGGCGTCAACTTGATTCTCTTGGACCAGAGGTCTGTCGCACTTGCCAGTGCTGTCAGTGTCAGCACTCTCATCTGGAGTTTCTTCGCGTCTACGACTTCTTGATACGTCTTCGGGCTAAGTTTGGGCATATTCGCGTCCAACTGCTCACTCGCCATACTCGTGTGACCTTGTTGGAAGCCCTTGCAGCTATTCGCACTGAGACTCGCCTTCGTGGTGCGGGTTTGCTGGTGTCTTCTTCGGTCTTGTCTATGCGTGCATCGGTTTCCATATCTATTTTTCTTTTGTGGTCACAGCGGCTGGATTTTTTGCTAGTGCTTATGATCTTGCGCTTTTTGTTCACACTTCGTATTGTGGTTGGACTTTTCTTCTGTATGTTGATGACATGATCATCACTGGAGATGATTATCAGTATATTGCCTTTGTGAAGGCACGTCTCATTGAGCAGTTTCTCATGTCTGATCTGGGTCCCCTTCGCTACTTTCTTGGGATTGAGGTTTCTTCTGCATCTGAGGGCTTCTTCCTATCCCAAGAGAAGTATATTCATGAACTTCTTCATGGTGCTTCTCTCACTGATTAGAGCACAGCCGAGCCCCCCATGGAGCTCAATGTTCACCTTCGACCTATTGATGGTCTCGTCCTAACATTTCGTATCCAGTGCATATCTTAAGTCAGTTCATTTCTTCTCCTACTCAGCTCGACTATAGTTGTCTTCTTTATGTTCTACGATATCTTCGTGGAACTATCTCTCGCCGTCTTTTCTTTCCGCGTTCTAGCTCCTTACAGCTCTAGGCATATTCTGATGCTACCTGGGTTAGTGATAACTCTGATCGTCGGTTTCTTTCTGACTACTGTGTTTTTCTTGGTGGTTCTCTCATTGCTTAGAAGACTAAGAAGAAGACAACAATTTCTCGTTCGAGTGCTAAAGCTGAGTTGCGAACTATGTATCTTTTGACAGCATAAGTTACTTGGCTACTGTGCTTACTTAAGGATTTTGGTTTCTGTTTCTACATCGACTCCTTTTTATATGATAGTACAGGTGCTACTAGCATTGCTAGAGACCCGGTGAAGCATGAGCTCACCAAGCATATCGGTGTTGATGCTTCCTACATGCGGTCACAGGTGCAAGATTAGGTTTTGGCTCTTCAGTATGTGCTTTCAAAGCTTTAGTTGGCAGACTTCTTCACAAAGGCACTCATTAGATTTCAGCACAGCTTTTATCTCTCCAAACTAAAGCTTTGAAAGCACATACTGAAGAGATTGCTGGTCAATATCCTTTATTGCCGTGTATAAAGATTACTAGTATAGTATATTGCCTTGTATAGAGATTGCCTTTTACAGGCTTTCCTTTGGTACCCGCATGTAAGTGTATATATTCTAGCCCATTCGCCCCTCATGATAAATACAAGTGCTATTCATAACAAGAATACAACACACAACAAAAACGAAGAGGAAGGAATAAGAACTAGCAAAAACAGATAAGGAAGAAACATAGCAGAGCAAAGAGAGAAGAGAATGGCGGTGTCAATCTGTGCTACAATGGAGTGTGGACGGCAACGGGAATGGCGGTGTTGAGCTTTGTTGTTGTTGATGGAGATGAAGTTGAAGAGGGGAAGCCTAGATGGAGTGGGCGGCCTCGGGAATGGAGGTTTCAATTTATTATTAAATTTTGGTATTGGCCTAGTAATGTACACTGCCTACATAATCTTTAAGCATGAGCTACTTTGTTTGGTTCTAGTGGAGCCCTTCGAGAACTTGAGATGGAATATTTTGGTGTATAGAAATACTTTGGCTACTTGGACTTGCATTCCTGGTCTATTGGCCTGACCTGTAAAAGTTTGAAGCAAAGGGATGGTCTTTTTTTTTTTTGTTGTAAAGAATAGGCATATTTAGACTTCTAATCTTAAGGTATCATATTCATACTATTGGTCTGTTACTCTTTGCAGTGCGAGTTTGTTGAAATCCTTATCAAAGTTCCATCACTTTGGTGTTACCCAAGACGTAGTACGATTTTTGTTGCTTGTGATTAATGGTGGAATTTGACCCAAAATTTAGCTTTTCGATGTTTGATTAGGGCCCAAGGATTTGTTCCAAATTTTGTCTTTTGATTAGATCCTAAGAAGTGTAACATCTATTTAATTCCTCTAAAGTCTAAACTGATGGAGGCTCTTTCAAAAATTGTCAATGCTGCAGGGATTTCGTAAAATAGACCCAGAGCGATGGGAATTTGCTAATGAATACTTTGTCAAGGGACAGAAGCACCATCTGAAGAATATCCACAGGCGCAAGCCTATCCACAGCCACAGCCATCCACCAGGTGCACTGCCTGATAATGAGCGTGCATTATTTGAGGATGAGATTGACAGACTTACACAAGAGAAAGCCTCCCTCCGGGCTGACCTCTGGAAGTTCAATCAGCAGCAGTCAGGGGCCATGATCCAGATTGAAGATCTTGAGCGACGAGTGCTCGACATGGAGCAGCGGCAGGCCAAGATGATAACCTTCTTGCAGCAGGCTAGCAAGTACCCTCACTTTGTCAATAAGCTTGTTAAGATGGCAGAGGCATCCACAGTCTTCACAGATGCTTTCCACAAGAAGAGAAGACTACCTGGGTTAGATTACAGCGCCAAGAGCACAGAAACTACTAGCTTTTGTGATAACCATAGCAGCACTTCCAAGCAAGATCTTTTGAATCAGAACTCTGATAAGCTTAAGTTGGGACTTTGTCCCGCAAGGACACAGAGCAATCCCATTACTCTCAGCACTCAAAGCTCACATGAAGATAACGGGTGCCCTCATGTCAAGCATCCGGAGCGCGACAGAATGGGGATGGAATGCCTTCCGTTGGTGCCACAAATGATGGAACTCTCTGTTACCGGGACGTCCATCTGCCCTTCCAAGAATTCTTGCTTTACACCGGCTGTTAATGACGAAGGGCTCTTACCGTGCCATCTTAGTCTCACACTTGCATCATGCTCAATGGATGTTGACAGAAGCCAAGCCTCCAATGCAAAAGGGAGCCCTCTAGATCTTGGGAGGGACAACCCAACAGAGGCAGCCACATCCACCATGGGAAAGGACGACAGCACTGCCAGACGATTCGATGATAACCAGAAGTCATCAGGCGATGCGACGACGCCACGAGGGGATGCACAAGTTGCCACCGAGGCTCTTGCTGCTCCCCCTGCGGTGGTGAACGACAAGTTCTGGGAGCAGTTCCTAACCGAGAGACCGGGCTGCTCTGAAACGGAAGAAGCAAGCTCTGGCCTGAGGGATCCTTCCAGGGAGCAAATGGTAGACAACAGGCAGGCATACGATGACACGAGGAATGACAGCAAAGACATGGAACAGCTGAAACTTTGATTTACTTTAGCATTACCATTTTCTCAAAGCGATACAGACATACAGTGTAAGAAGTTAGAATCAGGAAGATGCGGTCCAATGACATGGATGGGTGTATGGTTGCGTACAACATCAAACGGATGTACATATTTTTTTTTCCCCAGAATATCTCGGAGATTCAAAGAGTAATGGTCAGATTATACCATTTACGGGCATTCACGAGTTGTTCTTTGTGTTGTGCAGTGTTCAGATTCGTGTGTTCTTTCCGATTGACATGCTTACTTTCTTCCTCGAAGGTAACATAATAATTACTTGACATCGCATGGTTTACACGCATCGCGTCGAGAAAAGTTTCTTGCGAAGAGAGCCGAGTGCCTGAATGTTGCTCGAACGCTCCACGAGGCTCGCATGGAAATAGGGGTTGGGTGGCTCATGTTTGGTTCAGGGCAAGAGATGATGTCCTTGTGTTCATTCTGCGAAACACTTCACACCTCTCGCTTGAAACAACCTAGATGTCACGGAATTAAATCCTACACAAAATAATAAGAACGTATAGTTAGTGAAAACTACATACTCAAAGTACAAGGGAGGAAGTACGCTCACTCACACCACATGCTCACGCAAACATTCTCAAGAAGGATATAGATGAATCTCGTAGATAGAAATGAAATAATTACATTGAAGCAAACACAACGAGAGAGAAAAGATCTAATGAAACCGACCACAAATTCTTCAAGCACAATCCAAATATTACCGGACCATATCCCAACAAAACTACTGTGGCAACGTCTAATAACGTTAGGGGGGATGTAGCATCGGCTTTCGTCGTTAGATAACCCAACGCCCAACGTCGGCGGGCCCCACGTGCCAGCCACGCCGCCTCGCCACTTGTCCCCTTCCTCCGGAGTCCCAAGTCTTTCTGTTCTTCTTTTATCTCTCCGAGCTCTTAAAAAAGAGAGACCTTTTTTAACGCTCGCAAGGGAGTAGGTATCCGGCACGAAATTAACGCTCGCAAGGGAGTAGGTATCCGGGCCCTTGTTCTTGTCGATCTCTACTGCTCGCCTCTCCCGAGCCCATTCTTCTCTTCTTTGTCCTCGAGGAGCCAAGGCGCCTGATGGAGGCGGAAGCAGCAGCAGAAGCAGATCTTGGTGAGTTGCAGAAAGCTCCATGCTTTTCCCCCAATCTGTTATCTCTAGTTCTTGGTTTAGTTCTTTCACAATGCTTGAGATTTTCGATGTGTTCTTGTTCTGTAATCCACTCTTGATCAATGAATCTGAGCGTTGGAGCAGGGGAAAAAACCGATTTTGTTACGAGAGACTCGTGTGTACGCAGTGTGCTGTGACCGTTTCTTTGTTTCTCTTGACTAGGGCCTGAATTGGGCATACCTCCGTCGACCCCCGACATTGTCCGGAAGCCCGCGCGGCCGTCCCAAGCCTGCACGGATGGCTCTTCTTGCTCTGCTCTGTTCGCCTCCGTTGCACCGGCGTCGACTGGCCTCGGGAAGGTGGAGAACGATGGTTTCTGCTACGTTCCATCCTCCACTGGGGAACAATTTCAATCCGCACCGGGGAAAGTGGGAGAAGAAGATTGTGCAGCTAGCGCGGAGAACGATGGTTTCTGCTATGTTCCATCCTCCACTGGGGAACAATTTCAATCCGCAACGGGGAAACTGGGCGAAGAAGATTGTGCAGCTAGCGCGCAGGCGTCTAATTCCTCTCCGCAAGAGAGCGGATCCTCTGACAAGATTGCGCCACAGGAAGGCATTGCTGCCAATGGTACTAGTGGCAGTGCTACTCCTACCCCTACCCCGGAGAAAGTGGAGTCTACCCCTCGGAGACCGAGGAAGAAGTCAACGAAGGGGGTGCCCCGATTCAAGGTGATGAAAGATAAGACGGTGAAGGCGAAGGCAACCCCAAAGGCGGCGACGCCGGATAAAATTCAGAAGAAGAGGAAAACGAAGGAGGATGGTGGTTTACCTGTTGGAGCTAGCAGTGGCAAGTTGGCGAGGCGGAAGTTGGATTTTGAGTCACCCGAAAGCCTTTCAGGGAGTTTCAACAGAGCCATGCTGATGGATAATTTGAGGTGCCTTGCAAGCATCCATGGTTTGTCAGATGATCCTAGTTCAGGCATGAAAAGCAAGAAAGGGAAGAAAAGGAAAATGATGATAGTAAAGCATCAGGACAGTGGTGAATTGGCTATTGTGCCTTACGAGAAGGCTCCAACTAATGCATCATCCTCAGCACTGGTTCCAGCTGGGGATTTTGTGCCGCTTGCTATCGTACACCATGGAAATCACTGCAAGAAATTGCGGACAAAAGTGTTGGGCCTCGATGAGAAGACATTACAGGTGTATGATGTTCTGAGGAAGTGGGACGAGACTGATAGTGAGAGTTTCGAAGGGGTGGATATCGGCAGCGGGCCTGAATGGGATGAAACCCGGCAGTATTTTGAACAATGCGTGGATGTATTTATTGCTACCATGGATGATTTATTGGGTAATGATCCTGGTTCCTGAAACTTTCTTATTCTCTTTTTTCTGTCTTGATATGTGCAGCACACAATAAGACATTAAGAAAATGGGATTTAACAAGTGAAATGCGCTTCCAATTTGGTTTGTCTAAATAGGCCAGGTAATCTTTCACTGCTACACATTGATCAACACACTCGACTTTTGCTGTTGAAAAGCTCCACTGACATGGCGTTATTCCACTTTCCCCCTCCTCAGTGTTTCCCTTGGAGCCAAAAGTATAAAAGAAATAAGCTCCACTGACATGTCTTTGGTAAAATTTGAAGCTTTGCGAACTCTTAAAAAAATCGGGTGAGTCAGGTCAGTCACTACCTTTGGAATTGTTGTTCAGAACTTCCTCTAAGATAGTTGATGCTTTGGAAAGCTGAATTAGTAGAAATTAAATGACGAGTTAGTTCATTTGGTAATTGGTTGCCTTGAGTAGTAGCTAACCTTTGTTAGAGGTTTTGGATACTGTGGATCTTTTATGTAATTAAGTTAATTATGTACTGTATATTAATTAATATTTATCAGCAGGGCCCTCCCCTACTGTTCCCCGTCAAAAAAAGATCAGTCACCGCTCATTGGGCCTCTTATTTGGAAAAATAAACTTATTGATGATTTGTTCTTCTAAACAAGAAAATAAATTCTTTCAGCAAGCCTCTCACTCCAAAATGTTTTTACTGAGATGCCTCTGTTCTGTTTTCCTTTCCTCCTCCTTTTAGCTTCTAAACAGTGATAAAAAGTTTAAACTGAATGCGGGTGAATTCTTTCTGAACATCCTTGCAAGCACATGTGCATACATGCACATTGGGTAGTTCAACGGAGAAACAAAAAGTAATTCACATATATAATTTGATCGTAGACTTAGTTCTTTTTTGTTTGAATAGGTGAAACATGAAATCTGGCTCATGATTTAAAAGGAGTAATAGAGCCTTGCATCCACAATAAACATATGGATAATGGATCAAATAAGTCTTACAACCCTCTCATTCTATGAAACATGTAACTTTAAATTGGATTCTGAATTCTGAACTGCTTGTTTCAGGGCCCAGAAAATTTTCTCAATGGGGAGGATCAGTAATTGATTCTGTGGTCGGTACTTTCCTTACACAAAATGTTGCTGACAATTTGTCAAGGTAAAATAAGAGAGAATCCAATCTTCACTTTAGATGCTTGTGCCAGAGCTAATATCTATTTTCTGCGCTTTCTATGCATTTTTCATAACAACCTTTTTATATAAACATACAGCAATGCTTTTATGAACTTGGCGGCAAGATTTCCTCCAACTAAGAGATGCAGTAATGCTGAAGAATGTACAAATGTGCCTCTGTTAAGAAAAGTTAATTTGAATGAAGCATCTGACGTTACTGATTCTGTCAATTTAGTTTTTACCAAACCTGTTGACTTTGAGAAAGAAATTGTCTCCGATGAGGAGGTAAAAGGGTCTTATGGCCAAGACTACAAAACAATTATAGAGAATTTCATAGCTAGTATGAAACAGGAAGACATCTCTACTTGGGACAATGACCGTATTATGAGCTTGGCGAAGAATAAGTCTGGAAATCCAGTATGTGCTGAAAATACCTTGAGAAAGTTCATAGCTACGCTGGAGCTGAAAGATACTTCTCATTGGGATAATTTACGGAAGGAAGCACATAGAAAAGGATACAACAACATAAGTGGAAATAGAATAGGTGACTCAGTAGATTGGGAAGCTGTCCTACATGCACCAACTGTTGATGTTGCAAAATGCATTGCAGTCAGGGGGCAGCATTACATTATGGCATGCCGGATACAGGTACATATGATTGCAAGATACACTGCCATTTACGTAGTTCTAAAATTCTGTCCTGACATTTTGTGTAGTTGGAACATATTTCTAAATACCTTACTCCCAAAAAGATGAAGCTGCTCTTCTTCTGTAAAATTCTACGTAATCAGCATTTCATATAATTTTTAGCCTTTCTATAAAATTCAAAGCATGTAAATTTTTGAAGTCGATTTGTTTATTTTAATACTGAATCATCAGATTCATCACTCTAACTAGTTAGTAGTCTGTTCGTTTACCAAACTATTTGTTGTTCTTAACCAAATTCATTCCTCATCTTGAAAAGACATTTCAGTCACTTCATATACTGTTTGTTTTCATGTGACCTAACTGCTCACAGTAAAAAAAAACTCCCATTTACATGTGTATTTATTAGAAGGAAAATCCCACTTTTCAACCCTTAACTATGGACTTGGTCCGACTATCAACCTGCAACTTCAAAACGGCTTACTTTTCACCCTCCAACTCTCAAAACCGGTGCAAAACACTCCCTTAGGCCGAAACCACCGTAGTTTTGGATGACATGGCGGTAGTTTTTGCTGACGGAGCCACCATATGGATCTTAGGTGCTAAATTTTGTTGACATGGATACCACTTAAATGCCATATAGTCAAAATACCCAAATCCACTTCGTCTTCTACCTCTTCCCATCTGTTCCTACATCTACTTCTCTTTCTCCTCTCCCTACATGGTCGAGAACTCAAAGGCCGAAGTGGTGGCGGGATGTGTTCTCCTCCACCGCCCCCCCGGGCCAATCTTTGGTGTATTGCTGCATCACCGATGCCTCCTGCTCTGAAGTCGCCAAGGCCGCTGGAGACCCGCGTTCAACGCCGCCACAAATCGGAGTTGGATAGAGATGGGTAGTAGCTATCTTTCCACCAACAGTTCACCATGAATGCCAAGTTTGCAGGTGCAATAATCCATGAGAAATCAAGGTGGATTCGTGGCATTCAGATTGAAATAAGTACTTGCAACAAGTCATGATGGATGTGTTGTGATGATAGTGACACAGGCTTGAGCCATTCCCTGAACTTGTCGGCAGTCTTCTTGCCTCAGATCCAACTGCAGCATGGACGGCACGGCGGTTTGCAAGTTGCGATTGAGCTGCTTCACATTGGCTAGCCTTCTTGGTGGAGTAGAAGGACTTGCCAACCACACACAAGAGCAGTGAGAGGACAGCGCAGCAGGAAGCCGCAAGCACCGTTCATGGTGATTAATTAAGCCTGGCTTGAGAGAGATGAGGAAGATGGGGTTGAGTATGATCGGTGGGCCACACTAGTTTCTATAATTTTTTATCTGAACTCCTATCACCAAGGACGCTTTGTCAGCAAAACCTTGTCCAAGTAGATGCCACATCGATGCAAACCGCCTTGCAATGAGTCGAGGGTGTCAAATGACCTGGTTTTCATAATTGAAGGTCCTATTTTAGACGGTTTTGGAGTTGAGGGTTGAATATCAGACTGAATCCATAGCTAACAGTTGTAAAATGGACATTTTCCTTACTGGAATGAGCTTTGCTTACATCATGCCTAGTGTGTTACTAGAGATGGCTGTTATAATCTAAGCCTCAAAAGAATCAAAATTATAATATTTCATACTGTTCTTTCTCAGGAAAATCATCATTAATATATTTTACTAGTTGCACAAGATATATTAGATTAATTCTTATGAACAGAAGTAATGCAGACATTTCCTTATTTCCTCTATAGAATCCACGCTAAACATTTGTGTGTGTATGTGTTTGCAAAATTTGATGTTACATTAGACACGCTAGCAAAGCTGCCTTTTATACATGTATTCAAATTTGCTTATTGACAGAAAGTTACTTCCTCTGTTCCAAAATGTGTCACTTTAGAATTTGTGTAGTCAAACTTTTTAAATATCACAGGGAAATTATATTAGTAAATTTGGTGACATATGATTGGGAATGTAATGGTCAAAAGTGTGCATTGGAGACCATGCTTTTTTCAAGACTCGCGTTGATGTTTGTATCGACATTTATGTTTGAATGGAGGTAGTAGTACCTACTCAATTTTTTATGTGGTTTAATAATAAAATGATTGAAACATCATTTTGTTAGTGAGATTGCTAGCATCCCATATTGCCTTGTATAGATCTTCTTATATGGGCTTTCCTTTTGTACCCATGTGCACGTGTATATATTCTGGCCTATTGGCCTCATGATGAATACAAGTGCTATTCATAACATGGTATCAGAGTTGATTTAGGGTTAGGGTTTTATCGGCGTTGCACTTGCGCCATCCACCACCTTCTTGTTGGCCTGCCACCGCCGCTCTTCCTGCGGCTCTTCCCGCTGCCACATCAGCTTTCTTCGCCTCATCCGCTCCTCGCCGATCTGCGCCCGACGCTCGCCGTGCCAAAGAAGGATAGGCCATCAACCTGCTCGGCCTTGCGACCACACTAGCCGCTGCTCGGCCTCCACGGCCGATCGGCGACCTATCATCGCTCGGCCGCAATGCACTTTCTGCAACGCTCCAGTCGCCTGTCGCTCACCTGCCTGGAAGGTGTGGAAACCCTCGCTCGCCGGCCGAAACCACGACTTCCGTCGCCGTCACAATGTCGCACCACCTCCGGTACTTTGTCACTCGCTTACGGTTCCTCGGTGCCGTCGCTACGCTGCGGCTCCTCTCGGCCAACCGCTCCCGGAAGGAGAGGAAACCGATCGATCGGGAGAGGAAAGCCTCTGTCGGCTTGGCTCCCTCGGTCGAATCGGATAAAAAAAGGTCGTCATCTTCTGACTCTTCCTCGGGTACTGTTTATGTCCATTGTTGCTCAGTTATTTTCGATAGTCTCAATTATCGAGACCGGGTTCTATATATGCGCCTTCACATGCGTGGTTAACGTTTTTGTGAGTTTCTCACCAGTGAGCTGCCTTGTCCGTCTCATCCTGCTCCCCCTGCTGCGCCCGTTATTCCCAAGGAGGCTGATGATGCTGCTCGACAAAATGTGTCTAATGATCAGGATGATGCTGTAGAGTCTTTTCAGACTCAATTTGCTACCTGCAAGATGTGGATTGATGAGGATGCTCGTGCCTCCGCTATTTGGTTGCTAGAATGGTGGTGCATCTCACTAGAGACATGGTTGCTTTGTCTTCGGCAAAGTTGATGTGGGCGCATCTTCGTGACCGCTATGAGCCTGCTGACAATTCTTTGTACCTTGCTGTTGTGCGACAGGAGCAATCGTTGCAACAGGGTGATCCTACCGTGGATGAATTCTACGTGCAACTGTCCTTGGTGTGGCGTCAGCTTGATTCTCCTGGAATAGATGTTTGCCACACTTGCTAGTGCTATCAATGTCAACGTTCTCATCTAGAGCTTCGTCGCGTCTACGACTTCTTGACATGTCTCCGGGCTGAGTTTGAGCAGATTTGTGCCCAACTGCTCGCTCACCACCCTCATGTGACCTTGTTCGTGGTGCGGGTTTGCTGGTGTCTCATTTGGTCTTGGTTGTGCATGCACCAGTTTCCACATCTATTGTGCCTCATGTTGCCCCTCCACCAGTGGCGCCTACTCCAGTGGTGGCCACTGGGGTTAGAGGGCTTCACTGCACCTTCTGCGACAAGATTGGACACACGGAGTAGTTCTGTTACCAAAAGAAGAAGGATATTGCTCGTTGAGGTGGCCACCCTCCCAAGGGCGCTGGAGATTCAAGCGCCTTCCCTTAGAGGACCTCTGTTGGTTCTGACTCCACTCAGGAGATTCTCACGCTGCTACGTTGCATGGCTGCCTCTGCATCGATAGGCTCTACTGGTTCTACTACTCAGTCTTTTAGTGACATGCCACCTTCCACATCTCCTTTAGGTATCTCACGGTCTCACCATGGATTCTTGACTTCGGTGCTTCTTTTCATATGGTATCTGATTCCACCAGTCTTAATTCCATTAGTCCTCTCGCTGCTTCTATCACTATTCAGATCACAGATGGTACCTCTATTTTTGTTCCAGGACAAGGCACTTTTTTGTCTTCCTCTTTTCTTGTTCCTGCTGTTTCTCATGTCCCAAACTAACAATGCAGCTTATGTACGCTGGCCAACTCACTGATCATGGCTGTCATGTTATTCTTGATTTTGATTCTTGTTGTGTTCAGGATCGCCGCACAGGGTTTCTGGTTGGTACTGGCCCTCGCCGCCGTGACTCACAGCGTCTCTAGGAGCTTGACTAGCTTCATCTTCCTCCCGCTGGCCCTGCTGGACTCCCGGCCCCCGCCCCCTCCACCGCCTTCGCCTCCGTTGCATCCTCCACTACATCGTTTGCTTTGTGGCATTACCATTTGGGACATCTTTGTGGTTTGCATCAGATCATATCTCAAGCATTTCATGCCAATTGTTGGAACAATCTGGTTTATGTCTAGCAACACCGTCTTCTTTAGTTCGTCATGGTCTTTCAGAGTCGTTGTTTGGTGATGCCTCTTTAGATTGTGCGAGATGTAAGCTTGGCAAGCAGCTCCAACTCCCCTATTCTTCCAGTGAGTCTGTGTCAGAGTCCATTTGATCTTGGTCATTCTGATGTTTGGGGTCTGGTTCTTTTTGTTTCAAAAGGTGGTCGTAGATATTATATTTTTTTTATAGATGATTTCTCTCCACACCTAGATATGTTTTATGTCTTTTCGTAGCGAGGTTTTATCTATCTATAAGACTTTTGCCACCATGATTCATACTTAGTTTGATTCTCCTATTCGTGTTCTTTGTGCTGACTCGGCAGAGGAGTATCTGTCAGGAGCACTTCGTGTTTTTCTTGCTGAACAAGACACTCTTTCTCAGTTTTCCTGTCTTGGTGCTCATGCTCAGAATGGTGTGGCTGAGCGCAAGCATCGTCATTTTCTTGAGACAACTCGTGCTCTTTTGCTCGCTTTTGCTGTTCCACCTCACTTCTGGGCTGAGCCTGTTTCCACTGCCACTTGATTAATATTCAGCCTTCTTCTGCTCTTCAGGGTGGGATTCCAATGGAGCGTCTTTGTGGCATGACTCTTGATTATTGTAGTCTTCACCTCTTTGGTTGTGTGCTATGTTCTTGCACCTCGTGAATGCACCAGGCTAACTGCTCAGTCTGTTGAGTGTGTTTTTCTGGGATATAGTGCTAAGCATAAGGGATATCATTATTGGGATCCTATTGGCTGACGGATGTGGCTATCTCGTGATGTTACTTTTGATGTGTCTCATCCCTTCTACCCTCGTCCTTCTTCTTTCACTCCAGCATCTCTTGTTGAACCGCTTTCTTTCCTTACTTTCCATAATAATTCAGTTGCCACTTTTCCCTTTGGCATTTCCTTCATCGTCGGCCTCTCCTTTGGTGTCTTCTTCATCACTGGTGCCTCCTCCAGAGGTTTCTCCTGACATTGTTCCTTTTTATCCTCTATACTACACTTGTCGTCTGCAAGTTGAGATTCCTCTGATGTGTCATCTTCTCCTGATGTGCCATATTTTCCTACTGAGCTACCTTCTTCAGTGCCTCCTCCTTGGTAAGCTCTTCACGATCGCCAGTCTGTATGGCCTCCTGTGCGTGTTGGCTTTGCTGGCGCAACTCTTGCTGAGCCGATTTCTTACCGTGATGCTGTTATTCATCAGGAATGGCAACATGCGTTGGCGGAGGAGCTTGCTGCCTTTGAGTGCTCTGGCACTTGGGATCTTGTGCCCCTTCCTCCACGTGCCCGTCCCATTACGTGTAAGTGAGTCTACAAGGTTGCTTTGATAGTTCTCTTGAGCGCTACAAGGCTTGTCTCGTGGCACGTGGTTTTCAGTAGGAGCATGGTCATAATTATGTTGAGACTTTTGCTCCTATGACTCACATGACCACTGTTTGTACTCTTCTTGCTGTGGCCTCTATTCGTGAGTGGTTCATCTCTCAGCTTGATGTCAAGAATGCCTTTCTTAATGGTGAGCTACGTGAGGAGATCTGTATGCAACCACCACCGGGGTATTCTGTTCCTGAGGGCATAGTTTGTCAACTTCGCCGCTCTCTTTATGGGCTTAGGCAAGTCCCTCGTGCCTGGTTTGAGTGTTTTTCTTCTGTAGTCGTTGCGGCTGGTTTTTCTGCTAGTGCTCATAATCCTGCGTTTTTTATTCACACTTCGCCTCGTGGTCGGACTCCTTCTATATGTTAATGACATGACCATCACTGGAGATGATTATCATATATTGCTTTTGTGAAAGCACGTCTCAGTGAGCAGTTTCTCATGTCTGATATGGGTCCCCTTCACTACTTCATTAGGATTGAGGTTTCTTGTATACCTAAGGGCTTCTTGTCCCAAACATAGTTATCACAGTGTTGCCTAGGCGCCGCCTAGTCGCCACCTAGTGTTGCGACGGCTGGAGGGGGATGCCATGACAGGTCGCCTCGACCGGAGTCAAGTGAAAAAGGGAAGGAAAGGGAACCCTAGGGCGTCGAGATACTGGTTTCATGCAAAGTACTATTGAACCCCAATCCCAATTGCACGAATCAAATCGGGGCTCGAACGCGAACCGAGTCGCATTGATCTTGCTCTGGTTCATGACAAGATGGTGAACCCAAGAAAGAGGGACATCGTGATGATCGATTGATGATTGAATGCTAACCTGATGGCATGAGCACGAGTGGGAGGAGCTTTCGAGGGTGAGCACGAGCGAGAGGAGCTTACGGGGGCGAGCACGAGCGGGAGCTTCTGGGGACGCCGCAACCTCTTCTGGGGCCGAGCACGCGCGGGAGGAGACTTCTTCCAGGGGAGCCGCGACCTCTTCTGGGGATGAGGACGAGACGGTAGCGGCGCGCTTACCGGAGGGAGGCGAGAGAGGTGGAGGCGCAAGAGACTTTTACGGTTTGGGAGGAGGCGGTGTGGGTAGGCTTTTATGATTCGATAAGGGGGAGGAGTTTGGACCTTAAAGGAGTTTGGGCCGTCATGTGGGCATTCATTCGGATCCAACGGGCCAGGTCAAGCTCTGGGATCAATGGTTTTGAGGTTACTAATGCGACCAATGGCTCAAATAGCCATGTACCACTCCCCTAATCATAATTCATGTGTCATCGTCTAATCATCGCCTAGGCGGTCGGCGTTCTGGCGCTCCGTGCTCGCCGTGCCTAGTCAGACCGTCGTGACAACTATGGTCCCAAGAGAAGTATATTCTCGTGCTTCTCTCACTGATCAGCGCACAACTGAGACCCCCATGGAGCTCAATGTTCACCTTCGACCTACTGATGGTGAACCTTTTAAGGATCCTACTCGCTATCGCTATCTTGTTGGGAGTTTTGTTTACCTTGGTATCACTCATCCTGATATTTCGTATCCAGTGCATATCTTGAGTCAGTTGTTTCTGCTCCCACTCAGTTCCACTATAGTCATTTTCTTCGTGTTCTGTGATATCTTTGTGGAACTCTCTCTCGCCGTTTTTTCTTTCCACACTCTAGCTCCTTACAGCTCCAGGCATATTCTAATGCTACTTGGGCTAGTGATCACTTTGATCGTTAGTGTCTTTTTGCCTACTGTGTTTCTCTTGGTGGTTCTCTCATTTCTTAGAAGACTAAGAAGTAGACAGCAGTTTCTCGTTCAAGTGTTGAGGCTGAGTTGCGAATTATGGCTCTTTTGACAGTAGAGGTTACTTGGCTACGGTGGTTACTTGAGGATTTTGGTGTTTCTGTTTCTATACCAACTCCTCTTTTATCTGACAGTACATGTGCAATTAGCATTGCTCGAGACCCGGTGAAGCACGAGCTCACCAAGTATATTCGTGTTGATGCTTCCTACATGCGGTCACAGTTGCAGAATCAGGTAGGCACGACTAGAGCTCAGTACAGCTTTTATTTCTCCAAACTTAGTGTTGTTGATCCACCATTTTTTTTTTTTTTGGGGGGGGGGGGGGGGGGTTGTATATTATCCTACATGGCTTTGTATAGATCTTCTTATATAGGCTTTCCTTTTGTACCTGCATGTACGTGTATATATTGAGAGGTGTTTCTGTGCTCTTCTTTTTTAAAGTTGCACAAATATTAAAGCATTAATGAAGGGTAGATGGGGATTACTTACCCCTTCGCTTGCTTCAAGATTTGTGCAACTTGTATTGGGAGGAAAAGCATAGAAGCGAGTTATATATATTATGGCCTATTGGCCTCATAATGAATACAAGTGCTATTCATAACACATTTATCATGTAACACTGGAACTCATTATTATTAACACAAGCAATGTATTTCTCCATTTCATGCAAGTACTAATTGTATTATTTTGTCTTTTAACAACAGTGAGATTGAAACATCATTTATCATTTAAACTAGGTTTTTGTATTCTTGGCACTGGCAATATTTTTTTTCTCTTCTCGTTTTTCTGCATTTGATGCAAGTGCTAAAAGTATTCTTTTTACCTTTTACAGGCTTTTCTCATGCGTGTAAAGAAAGATCATGGAAGCTTTGACCTGGATTGGCTTCGACATGTACCACGTGAAAGCGCAAAGTATGGCCATATTTTATAAAACATACACTACAGTCTTTTGCTTCACCATTATAGTGCTCTTCGTTTTGTTGTTGTTGAACTGCCAGGAAATAGCTAGATTGTGATATTTCCATATGTTTAATTTTCTTGCTTTTGTGCATGTTAAAATATTGAACAGTCTCTACACATATATCTAGAACCATCTAGCAATTTGCTCTTGGAAAATTTGAAAGTACTGCTGGAGGAATACCATGCCACTTTGTGGTAGGGAGCTGCTAGCAGGCTAGAAAAGAAAAGGAAAACCAAACTTGTCCACAGCCATATATATATCTACATGCATAGTGGAATTCCATCACACATATTTTAATTGTTCTTTTTGTTGGGCATTAGAAACTACCTACTCAGTATACATGGGCTTGGCGATAAAAGTGCTGACTGCATTCGTCTTTTGTCGTTGAAGCATAAAGCATTCCCAGTAAGTTATATTTTGTTTCTTAAGAAAAAAATATCCTGTCAAGTGAATGCATCTTAAATAAGCTTTGACGATGCTCCATGCTCCCTTCAGGTTGATGTCAACGTAGCTCGCATAGTCACAAGGCTAGGATGGGTCAAACTTCAACCCTTACCCTTTTCTGCGGAGTTTCATTCAGTTGACTTGTAAGATTGGTCTCACCTTAAGTTGTAAACATCATAGTAACAATTCTCTGCTTATATCTTCTTTCCTTTTGTTGAAGATATCCAATCATGCGCGATGTACAAAGGTATTTATGGCCCCGGTTGTGTAAAATTCATAAGGAAAAATTGTAAGTCCTATGATATTGTAAAATATATTGGCATTTTCCTGTAACTTTTAGCATATCCATCTGACAAACCTGTAAAACAAATAGGTACGAACTACACTGTCTCATGATAACTTTCGGAAAGGTATGCATATATGCAAAAGTGATCAATAAGATTTATAACAATTTAGCTATAAATATTTTGCACTGTCAGTATTGATGGTGGATTGCTTCCATTTTGCAGGCAATCTGCACAAAAGTAAATCCAAATTGCAGTGCTTGCCCCTTCAGTGCAAAATGCAAGTACTATAATAGTTCCCTTAACAGGTAAGTTTCACATACTGTAAAGATATTTACTTAAACTGGTTTCTGCAATGCACTCAGATATTGTTATTATGGTCTGTAACTCTTGCATGGTATTTAAACTTAAGTAGCAACCATTGAATTAATCAGTATTGTAACATAGGTGTCGTTGTGTAGCAACCAATTAATGTTGTTAGTATAGATTTCACATTCAACCAATTAATGTTGTTATCAGTATTGTAACATAGGTGTCGTTGTGTACCAACCAATTAATGTTGTTAGTATAGATTTCACATTCAACCAATTAATGTTGTTAGTATAGATTTCACATCTTTAAATGATCTGGGCCATCTGGCTCTGATGCAAGCCAAGGTCTTGACCGAGTATACTTCAGAAGGAAAAGGAAGGACCAAGGAGCCAAGGAGCAAGCACTGGAACCGGAAGCTGGGCCTGGGCCGGGTCCAACAATAGCTGACGACAACAGGGATCAGTAATGATCTCATACCAAACACGTATTCAGGTTATAGAGTCCGTTTAGCTTTCTAATTAGTATTGGAGTCAGTTTGGGAAACAATAAGTCGTTAGGATTCGTATGATCGAGTCTGTACAAGGATTCTATATAAAGGAAAGAAAATAAAGAAAAGGGTATGCTTGATTGCCGCAAACAATTGAGCACAGGCGGTGGCTCCGACAACAGCCAAAAATCTCGGCGACGTCGCTTGGCAGACTCATCGTCCTCTCTCGTTCGTGCAGGAAGGCGTCCGGGAACTAGAGCCTTCGAGGCTGCGTACTCCGAGCAAGCACGCATCAAGTTGGTATCAGATTCCACCGGTCCTGCTCTCATGACTTCCGCTGACGATCGTCTCGGACAGTTGGAGGCAGACATGAAAGAGATGAAAAATATGATGGGAGAGCTGATGCAGATGAAATCCATGATGGCCGGACTGATCGACAAAGGAAAAAATACGGCACCTCCCGACGGCGACGCTCAAAGACCAACAACACACTTCCATCCAACGGTATGATGCGGCATCGCCAAGATCTCGGATATTACCTATACTGCGGCGTGTCGACCGGCCGCCGGCACGGGGCGAAGCGTGGCCGTGCGGCCAAGCGACCACCGGCGATGGGTACCGCGACCACCTCGTTTTGATCTTCCAGATTATGACGGCGCACAGGATCCGCTCGGGTGGGTGCGTAAGTGCGAGCGTTTTTTTCGCATGCATCAGATCCCGGAAGACGAGTACGTTGAAGTGGCCGGCCTCCATCTTCAGGGGGAAGCTCAAGACGTCCTCGATAATTGGCAATTGGAGGAACCTTGGATTGCTTGGGAAGATTTTCGCGACACCTTTGTCCGTCGATTCACCAGACACTCCACCGCGGGACCCTTAGGCGACTTGGTAAACTGGAAACAAGGCGTGAGCAAGGTGGATGACTATGCTCGCGAGTTTCAGCGCCTGCTCGCCCGCACACCACGTCTCAGCCGAGCACAGCAGATCGAAACATTTACGGCGGGTCTCTCAGCTGCGTTAGCGGCAGACGTACGCCGGGAACGTCCGCGTGATCTCGCGGAAGCAATCTGCTTCGCCAGAGAAGCCGAGTTACGCAAAGACTTGTGGGTGGAAGAAGCGACGCAAGGCATGACAGCGACAAGCCGTGCACGACCACCGTTCCACCGCAGTGTTGCTGCCTTTAGCACTACACCTGTGTCCGCCACAACTGTCTCCGGAGGTGGGAGTCGTGGAACAAACTCCTCGCCACAGCAGACGACCACCACAGGCGTTCAACGGTCAGCCTCGGTGCTCGCACCCACGGGGTCCGTGGCCAGCTCACCTGCCATGCCGGCTCGTCGACGTCTCAGCGCGGATGAAATCGCCGATCGAAGGGCCAAGGGCCTTTGCTATAACTGTGATGAAATGTATACCCGTAACCACCGGTGCAAGCGTCTTTTTCATCTAGAGGTTGAGGATGCAGAAGACAGCCTTGAGGAGGAGGACGAAGTACCGGACACCGAGAATCCAGCGCTCTCTGTGATGGCGGTATTAGGCCCTAAACAAGGTACCACCATGCAAGTATGGCTCACGGTCGCCTGACATAAATTCTTGGGTCTCATTGACAGCGGGAGTACACATAACTTTATGAGTACATACGCGGCAAATTGGATGGATACACAGGCGACCACGGCACCGATGAACGTCAAGGTTGCGGGTGGAGGCCAACTACCGTGTCTGGGAGAGATACCGGCAGTGGAATTTTTTATTGCGGAACACAACTTCAGAGCACCCTTCTTCGTCATCCCGCTGGATAACTTTGATATAGTACTAGGCGTTCAGTGGCTCCGCACGTTGGGCAAAATCGAATGGAATTTCGATGACTTGACGATGTCTTTCCAGCACGTTGGGATACATATTCTACTGCAGGGTCTCCACAAGCAGTCGACCCAGGTGCTTCAAGCCAAAGCTCTTCACGAGATGGACGTGCATGACCTGCTTCGGACCTATCACACCGTCTTTGACGAACCCCAGGGGCTACCGCCGCCCAGAAGTTGTGATCACCATATTTGTCTGGCAGAAGGGACAAACCCCATCGTCGTTCGTCCCTATCGCTACCCATATCGGCAGAAGGATGAGATTGAAAAACAATGTGCAGCAATGCTTCAACAAGGCATTATTCGTCCAAGCCGATCGCCATTTTCCTCTCCAGTTTTGTTAGTCAAAAAGGCGGATGGCACGTGGCGCTTTTGTGTTGACTACAGGGAACTAAACACCCACACCATCAAAGATAAATTCCCAATTCCAGTGGTAGAAGAACTGTTGGATGAATTGCGAGGCGCACGTTTCTTCACTAAACTCGACCTTCGCTCGGGTTATCACCAGGTCAGGATGCACCCCGATGATGTCAGCAAAACAGCATTCAGGACACACCATGGGCATTTCGAATTTCTCGTGATGCCGTTTGGCTTGTCAAATGCCCCATCTACCTTTCAGGCGCTCATGAATGACATACTCCAGGACTTTTTGCGTAAATTTGCCCTAGTTTTCTTTGATGATATATTGATTTATAGCAGCACGAAGGAGGCCCACTTCGAACATCTACATCACGTGTTCGACCGGCTTCGCCTTCACAGCCTTTTTCTCAAGAAGTCTAAATGCACGTTTGCCCAAACAAGTGTGCATTACCTCGGCCACATCATTACTTATAACGGGGTGTCCGCCGACCCTACAAAACTTCAAGCAGTCTCCACATGGCCTCGACCGGCTTCCGTCACAGCATTACGCAGTTTTTTGGGCCTCACAGGCTACTACCGCAGATTCATCAAAGAGTATGCCGCCATCGCCGAACCTCTCACGGCATTGTTGCGCCGAAACCAGTTCGCCTGGAACGAGAACGCCGAAGCTTCATTCCTCTGTCTCAAGCAGCGGCTCTTGAAAGCACCCGTCCTGCAAATGCCCGATTTCACGGCTCCTTTTGTCGTGGAGTGCGACGCATCCGGAGTAGGCATTGGAGCGGTCTTACAACAACACGGGCATCCAATTGCTTTCTTCAGTCGTAAACTGGCAGAGCGACACACCAAGCTGGCAGCTTATGAAAGAGAGTTAATCGGGTTGTCCAAAGCCGTTCGACATTGGAGACCGTATTTATGGGGTCATCAGTTTATTGTTCGCACAGATCATGGCAGTCTCAAGTTTCTCCTGGAACAGGCCTTAGTGACCCCTCCACAACAACACTGGTTGAGCAAACTCATGGGATACGACTTTCAGGTCGAATACAAGCCGGGCAGGACGAACCAAGCGGCTGACGCCCTATCACGTGTCCCGGGGACCGACTCACGATGTGATGCTCTCACTTTCGGCCAAGACATCACCAGGGCGGACTGGCTGACTATCCTACGTCAGGATCCTGAAGTACACCGCCATGCACAAGAACTCCAGGGAAACGTGCCCACGCCAGACAACACCAGTACCACAGTCGACACGATCTCTGCTCTATGGACACTTCGCGATGGGTTGGTCTACTACCGCAATCGCCTCTTTGTGCCTACAGCATCACCCCTGATTCCTTCCATCATTGCTTCGGTACATGATCTCACTCACGAAGGTGTGTTGAAAACTCTTCACCGTTTAAAAAGGGAGTTTTTTTGGGCGAAACAACGCCAGACTGTCGAACAATTCATCCAGCAATGTATGGTTTGTCAGCGCAACAAAGTAAGTTCTCTAGCCCCGGGCGGCCTACTTCAGCCCCTACCTATTCCTCGCCATGTGTGGACGGACATATCCATGGACTTTATTACAGGACTACCAAAATCTCAAGGCAAAACCGCTCTTTTTGTCGTTGTGGACCGCCTCTCTAAATACGCACACTTCATGACCGTTCCACGACCTACAACGGCACAACTGGTCGCCAATCTTTTCTTTGACCAAGTGGTTAGATTACACGGCATCCCAGAATCCATCGTGTCTGATCGTGATCCGGTATTCCTCAGCACCTTCTGGCAAGACTTGTTCAAACGTTGTGGTACCACGCTGTTGTTTTCCTCGGCATATCACCCTCAGACTGATGGACAAACCGAAGTCGTCAATCGCACTATCGAGATGTACTTACGCTGTTTGACTGCGGATAAACCAACTACTTGGATTAAGTGGTTGCCTTGGGCCGAGTTCTGCTACAATACCTCTTTTCATTCCGCTACCCGTATGACACCGTTTGAGTTGGTTTATGGTCGCCCTCCCCCACCATTGGTACCATATCAACAAGGCGCTACTAGTGTGGATAAAGTTGATTATCAACTAGTAGACCGAGATACTCTGCTCCAGGTCGCCAAGCATAATTTAACGCAAGCTCAACACAGGATGAAACAACAATATGACAAGGGTCATCGGGAAGTTCTATTCGAAGTGGGAGCATGGGTGTGGTTGAAATTACAGAAGTATCGGCAAACAACGGTCCGTCAGAACCCTTTTCATAAACTGACACCGCGTTTTTATGGACCTTATCAGATTCAAGCACGAGTTGGCCAAGTTGCATATCGTCTTGCTCTACCGGCGGATTCACGCATTCACAATGTGTTCCACGTGTCCATGCTCAAGGAATTCAAAGGACCCCCACCCGAGTTTCCACCAACACTTCCCGAAAATACACCGAACTCTGACAAGGCCGGCCGACCCGAACCTCATCAGTTACTGGCGCAGCGATTCGTGAACGGGCACCGTCAGTTCTTGGTGCACTGGAAAGGGGAGTCCGACGATGACGCTTCTTGGATTGATGCCGTGGCCTTCCGGCAAAATCATCCTGACTTTAAGCTTGAGGACAAGCTTATTTTCCAGGAGGGGAGTATTGATGCAAGCCAAGGTCTTGACCGAGTATACTTCAGAAGGAAAAGGAAGGACCAAGGAGCCAAGGAGCAAGCACTGGAACCGGAAGCTGGGCCTGGGCCGGGTCCGACAATAGCTGACGACAACAGGGATCAGTAATGATCTCATACCAAACACGTATTCAGGTTATAGAGTCCGTTTAGCTTTCTAATTAGTATTGGAGTCAGTTTGGGAAACAATAAGTCGTTAGGATTCGTATGATCGAGTCTGTACAAGGATTCTATATAAAGGAAAGAAAATAAAGAAAAGGGTATGCTTGATTGCCGCAAACAATTGAGCACAGGCGGTGGCTCCGACAACAGCCAAAAATCTCGGCGACGCTGGCTGCTTCGGCAGACTCATCGTCCTCTCTCGTTCGTGCAGGAAGGCGTCCGGGAACTAGAGCCTTCGAGGCTGCGTACTCCGAGCAAGCACGCATCAGGCTCTATCTACTCTTTACGTATGTTCAGTTGCTATAAACTAAGTATCAAAAAGTAATAAGTAAAACCTTTTAGAAGAAGCAATCAGATAGTAAATAGTAATAAAATAAAAGTTTGTCCTGTAAGTTGGCTCATTTGCTACAGTATAATTAGGTGAGTACTCTTGATTATCATAAGAGATCTGTGGCTCTCTTTTAGGGAAGATATTTGCTTGGCAGAGTTGTTATTGCTTTGGAGTAATTTTTGAAATAAATACTGAACAATAACATTTGGTTTTTACCAGAGCATCGCTTCCTCCTGCAGAGGAGCATGAGCATGAACGTGATGAAGAGCAAACAAGCATGGTTACTTCTGGAAGACTCTTGTTGTCAAATGGTAGTCACATGTCAAGTTTTCAGCATGTGTGCCAACATCAAGTTGAAATAAGCAGGACTGCTGAAAGACAACCCATCCATAACTGTGAGCCCATTATTGAGGTGCCACCAAGTCCAGAATATGAATATGAAACACCTAATGAACAAGAAGAACCCTATCAAGACGATCCTTGTGACCTTGAAGATATTGTACCAGAAGGAGTACAGTATGATGCCGAAATAGATCTGTGTTCCAACAAGCATATGGTGCACACTGGCTCTTGGACACCAAGCTATGGAAAAGACTTGGTCTTGATCAATCCACAACATGCTTTTTGTCAACATAAAAAATTGAAAAACATAGGCCGTCTTAGGACAGAACACAACGCGTATGTAATAATACTTTCTTGGTATATTGAGATTTTCTCCTGAGAAATCTGCAGTACCTCGCTAAGTTTGCATGTTGCAGGTATGTCCTCCCAGATGATCATGTAATCTTGGAAGAGGTGTGTTGTATGACACGTCTCCTTAATTTTTTACAATTATGAAGTATGCTTTACTTTTACAATGACATTCGATTAATTTAGTGACTGATTTGCTATATCTACCAGTTTGAAGAGAGAATTCCAGAAGATCCTTGTCCTTATCTCCTGGCTGTTATTTCTTGTCCTGATGAGCACACGGTGAAAGGCACAATTCTGGTGAGCAACTACTTACTTGGAATGTACTTCACTTTTATCAAAACTGTAAAGTGATGTAAAAGATAATATTATGTTTTAAGGAATAGGGTTTTTATTAAGGGAGAATTGATCATTTGCCCTGTTTTAGTTGGTGCAATTGATCATTTGCCCCGTGATATTTCACTGACATGCGGGCCCAGGGCAATTGATCAATGGCACAAGTAAATGAGGGAAAATCATCCATTATTCCTTTTATTAAACAGAGTCAATAGTCAAAGATTAGGAATATTTGAGGTCCACAACTCTGCATCAAAACAAATTTGATAGCAGTAAACAAAAGTTACCTAAATTATAGTTAATATCCCACATATCAGCTGCTTTACTGATATTAGAGGGGGTAATCATAGTTTCTTACTTGGAATCCTTGGAATCTATAGATGACCATTTTTCCAATTCAACTTATCTCACTGTTTCATATAACTGATTAACAGACAGTCAGAAACAGTAACACCTTGGCCCAAAATTCGCTCAAAGCCCAGCCCACAGTGGGACGAGCCCATGCATGCTAGCACCACGTTTACACTTTTGTCCTCACTTCGTATAAAAGAGTTAACCCGAAGGTGCTATATTTGGACCCAATTAGCATTATTTTAACTATTATAAGAATGAGTTGGTGGTGATGGTGAGTCTGCCAGGCTGTTCTTGGGCAAGAACAGTATGGGCCCAAGGCCCAGTAGGTGAGTCGTTGTAGCCATCACGCCAGCCCTTCACGTTTTTTTGTTCAGTGATTCTTCAGTAACGGATCTCAAATAGGTGATAGCTCAAGTTTTAAATTCTCGTTTTTTTTTGTTTTTAAGAGTTTAGAACTTATGGTGTCATCATTTATTTGGGATCCGTTGCAACGCACGTGCACTTTACTAGTATACTATTACAACTCACTTTAGTTAAGCAATGTGGGACTAACCCCACCACCGCTCCGCATAGGCCTTCACACTAATGGGCTGGAGTATCACATTCACCACCCCCAAGGTTCAAAATCCCTGCGAAATCTCGGATTCTGCCCCCCTCCGAGATTCATAATCCCGGCGGAAATAAAAAAATTCAAATTGCTACAGTAATTTCGAAAATTTTGGCGAAATTTCATCAAATATGTCCGAGATTTTGTCATTTTGGGCCGGATTAATGATTTTATGTGACAGATTTGCTTGGTTCCAGGCCATGTGGCCGGAGTTGGTGTAGTATTGCATCCTGGCATTGTTTTTTTTGCATAGACGCCAGTCCAAGTCTCCAATGCAAATAATTGTTATTTGCATATGGGGCATTGAGTATCTGCCCCATATGTCCCACAATTTATACTAGACAATCAATCATTTCTATTCATGGCATGAATGATCGATGACCATGAATATATATTTCAGATTGCATTCAACAATCAATGGGGCAGTAGTATCACACCACTTATATGGTTATACGGTAGTATATGATATGTTAATAAGATTACTAAACGTAATGTAACAGCAAACGCACGTAGCTCAGTTGGTATAGGTTCCCTTGGCTTGCGCCCGCGACCTCAAGGCTAGGCATGAAACGCTCTACCATACGAGCTAGGCCCAGGACGTGATCATGCTTTTTGTCCAAATTTTTTCTAGTGTTGAGAAACCATTTTAGATGAGGTTGAAAAACACCGAAAGTTCAGTGATTTCGGCCGAAATCTCGGTGTTTTGGGCCAAAATCTTGGAAATCCGGTTAAAAAATTACCGGATTTGAATTTTGACCGATTTCGTTCGAAATTCTGAGATTTCGGATTTCAGGCACCTTCGAGAGTGAGATGCCAACTGAAAACGAAATGTCAAACCCTGACCACCCCTTAAGAGCTAATGCCCTCGGCAATACACCGTATACACGGCAAATGCCCATAACCACCCTTTGGTACACGTTCGTGTGTCCAGTGTCAGCGCAAATGCCATGCCATGTGTCCACTCTGGCCCACATGCACCATATGCCTGTGCTGTCGTCCAACACACGTCCATGCAGCGAAGGTTGATGCTCTAATGCCATATGTAACACCCTAGCCCAACATTTGCTCAAAGCCCAGCCTACCGTGGGGCAGGCTCACTCCTGCATAGCACCACGCTTACACTTTCGTCCTTGCTTCATGCAAAAAGGGTAACCCGCATATGCTATGTTTGGACCCAACAAGCATTATATACTGCTACACCTCAATTTGGACAAGCAATGTGAGACTAACCCAACTACTGCTCCTCATAGGCCTTCACATTAACAAGCCAGGGCATCACAGAAACTTCTAATTGTAGCCAGTTGTGACAAACTAGAATGAGGTTCTTCAAGTGCAAATAATTTCAAATCAAAATATAATGCTAATTCAAAATTATTGGAAATCTCTAATAACTTTTTTTTGGTTTTGTTGTCAGCCTGTAGGAAATTAGTATGAATTGATTCACAGCCCTCATTATTCTAATAATTATGTTTTCTCTCTCTAAATGTAGCATTTACGTATGTTCACTTGATAAAGATGATATTAAAATACTAGAATTTATTTTATCCTTTTTTTAAAAAAAAAAGTGTTGCTCACATGAACAAGCAGATACCCTGTCGGACAGCAACCAGAGGAAACTTTCCATTGAACGGTACCTACTTTCAGGATCATGAGGTATGTGGCCTTTGATCCTTTTTTGCTTTTTTAATTTCTGACAATGTACATTTACTAGTTAGCTACGAAACCAGACCATGGCTAAACATTAACCCATCAAATATACCCTTTATAGGTTTTCGCAGATCACTCATCTAGCCATTACCCAATAATTGTCCCTAGGGAGTGTATATGGAACCTGGAGAGATGCACTGTATATTTTGGTTCATCGATACACTCAATCACGAAAGGTATCTTATCATTGAAATGTAAACCTGAAAGTGGTGAAATAATTACTGTTGAGGTATATTAACTGGAATACTCATCAATCTCAGGTCAAACAAAACAAGACATTCAAGACTGCTACAAGAAAGGTATCAAGTGGTTGTGAATTTTCTTTGATTCTTTTCTTTTGTATGTCATTGGACTAAGAATCTATAAGTATTGAATAAACTAGATATCTTACTCTAATAAAAATTCTATCATAGACCATGATTAAACTTAAATATGCGTAAGATAACTTAAAAGGAAAACTTCAAGTTTCAACCAGCCCAAGATAAATGAGCTTTCTACTGATGATTCTGAGGTTGGAAGTTGCTTTGCAAAATCACATTTAAGCTGAGATGGCACTATTAAAAATATGCCTATGAACTAGCATTAAAAGAATGCAATTTCCCTCATTTGTGAATCATTTGCTAGCCACAAAGTTTTCTGTAGGAAAGATAGCCACAAAGTTTCAAGATGATATGTGATTCTTTTGCTGATATATATAATCTTATGTCGTAATTTTTTGCAGGATATATTTGTGTAAGAGGATTTGATCGGCATACAAGATACCCAAAGCGATTATGCGCCACATTGCATGCCACCAATGAAAAGAAAGAAAATGGCGAAAACAGTAGAAAGAAGGCTAAGACATCACCGCAGGGGAAGAATGAAGAGAAGGCATATTCAGCAAATTAGAAACTAACTGTTACTGCACATACTAGTTTACACATTGTAGTTGGAATAATGCTGAGTTAATATTCTCTCATTCTTTGTTGGCATATGCTAATCAGGAGATGTAGGTGAATGCTTACAGCGACCGCATGAGCACAAAATGGTTTGAGGCGTCAGATCTCTCCATTTGCGGCTTCCTTTCTCCCTCCCGGCTGTGTATGTCTTGCCTATTGCAAATATTTTCAAGTGCAAACCGTACGTGTATGTTCATGTTTGTACTCGATTTATCTTTCCCAGTGTAAAGTATGATCGCTCTGCAAACTATTCTCTCTCACTTTATTTTTTATTTACACACAGTTAAAACTTGTTTTTTTCGAAAATGTTCTGAGGTAGAATTGAAAACGGGGCGGATATTTCAAATAATCTAGAGTTGAATCCGGTTGGGACCAGATTCAGGAAGCCATTTCAATATCCGGCCAAATCTACAGACTGGTGCTGGTTTTTTGAAAACAAGTTTAGAAGCAGGTCGAAAACGGGATGGATATATACTGTCCGATCTGAAGCCAGATCCAATTAATCATGACCAGCCATCCCAATGAAATCCTTTTTCTCTTTGAAAAATAGCAGAAAAACTAAAAAAAAGATTCAAATGTATGCAGACTGAACTAAGATAAAATATTTTTTTGGCTTTTGAACAAATTTTAGTAGCTCAAATGAAATCCTTTTGAGTTCTAGACGATAGAAAAGGCTTAAATAATTCTGGAGGAATCTGAAAGATACAAAATAAATTGTAATACCCCACACCCATTAATGTGAAGGCCCATATGGAGCAGTGGTGGGATTAGTCACATATTACTTGCGTAAAATGAGTTGTAGCAGTATATAATGTCTGTTGGGTCAAAATATAGCACCTTCGATCGGGTTAACCCTTGTACACGTATCGAGAACGGAAGTGTAAGTGGGGGTGCTATACATGTATGGGTCTGCTCCATGGTGGCTGAGCATCGAGCGAATTTGGGACGGTGTGTTACATAAATATTTTAAATTATTGATTTTCTTTGGTTCTTGGGATGTTACATGAGATGCTTGGTACGTTTGGTTCTTTGGTTCTTGGGACGGTGTGCTATACATGTATGGTTCTTTGGTTCAAAATATGTTCCGAATAATATGAATTCACATTCTTATCTGCCTGCAGGTTTCGAATCTAAGGGAAAAATAATCCCTGTCAAAGAAAAACATGCAATTTCAGGGGTGCATAAATATAAAGAGAATATCAGATTGTAGGATATGTAGACCTTTTGGAATTTCCATTTGATTATATATAGAGAGCACAGGGTTTAGAAAGCCAGCAAAAATCGGCCCGGTTTTGTATGGATAGTTTCCATCGATTTTCGATTAAACTGGATCGAGGGGTCCGGTTTTTAGGCCCTATTTGGTACGGTTCCAGATTCTAGTAGAAACGGAAACGGTTCTATATTCTTGGTAGAAACGTTTCAGGTTTGATTATGTGAATCGGGTGGAACTGAGTTGAGACCGATTCAGCCATAGAGTGGAAAAAGAATAAACTATCCGAAGAGAATCGTTCCAAGCTTTAGTCCGTTTGGTTGGGTTTCTTCTAGAATCTAGTAGAAACGGCCCAGTTTCAAGTTACCAAACATGGCCTTAATTTGTTGCCCTGACGGTTCAAACCCCTAATATCCCTTTCAATTAAACCAACTTGTGTGCCTAATTGCTTCTAGGATATCCCAAATTTCAAAATATGCAAACAAAGATTTTGAAAAATAAAATCGAAAGGTAAAAATCAGCCGGCCTTGCCGGATCGAGAATCAGTAAACCAGACAGGTATTCGTCAGAGTTTGTCTATAAAAACAACAAAGGCTTGCAAGGACACATTGACACTAGAGCTCCTGCTTGGTACGTTTTTCTCATGCACTTGAGGTAGCCAGCGTTCCCCTTGTCGCTTGCATTAATCGCTTTCCAAAATAATTTGATTGGCGCATGTGAAGTCTACCGTATGTCGTCAATTGACACCGTAATACTCTGGCTCTCTATTATTATTATTATTTACTGTGTAAGTTTAATTGGCTGATGTCTTGAATACTAAAAATTCAACCTCCAAGATTTCCCTTTTCAAATAAAAATACCCGTTTGACTATTATGTCTTGCTATTGCTATCCATGGATACGTACATTCTAGCCGGTCAAACCACACGTATAGTTTAATTTAGACCGTGCCATCTCACTGACTTGTGCATATACGTAGGGGGTGTTTGGTAGAGCTCCAACTTCACCAAATTCTTGGAGTTGGTAGAGCTAGGTATTCCTAGCTCCACCAAATTCGTGGAGCTGGAGCTGTGGGTATATTAAGAATGTTTAGGTAAGTCATCTTGTTTATATTTTAGAATAAAATTATAAACGTAAGTTACTTTATTTCAATCTACAAGTTTCAGCTCTGAGGTGGAGCTGGGATCTGGAGCTCTGCCAAACAGGGCCGTAGATATAATCGCGGTCATCGTACCATTGAGCGGTCAGTTTTTAATTAAATACCAAGAGGTGTTTATTGAAATACTCCAAGCTAGGCACATGATATAATTTTCAAGTAGCAAAAAAATAAATACCAAATTGCACCATGAGCAACGACCCGGCCATGCGTCGACCAGAGTAAACCTTAGAAGCAACGACTTAAGCTAGCTCCCGTAGAAAAGCCCACAAGGAACAACCATCCTCCATGATCGACGCCTCTCCTTGCACTCCAAGCAACACCAAAATCTCTCTCTCTCTCTCTCTCTCTCTCTCTCTCTCTCTCTCTCTCTCTCTCTCTCTCTCTGCAAATATATAAGCTAGGTCACCAAATCTCTCTTAATACGTACGCATCTTGTTTTGTAGTAAGTGCATGCGCGCATGGTGCTTGTGCTTGTGAAGCTAGCGCTATGGTTCCTGGGCTGGTGCGTGGAGCTCGCCACCCTGGTGCTCCTCCGCGGCCTGGCCCTCCTCGTCGTCGGCGTCGTGCAGCTGGTCAGGATGCCGGGGCAGGCGGCCAACGCGGCGCTCGAGGAGACCAAGGACGCGCTCGGCGCGGCGGGCGAGTTCGTCTTCGGCATGGTCTGGGACGTGGCGGTGGCTGTCGTCTCGGCGTTCCTTGAGTTCCTCTGGAGCGTGGCGGCCGGCGCTGCGGAGCTCGCGGCGTCGGCGGTCGTGGAGCTCCTGAAGGCGGCACGGGACGGCGGCGAGGAGGCAGCCAAGGCCCTGGCGGGGGCCCTGGAGGGCGCGGCGGAGGCGGTAGCCGGGACGGTGGCGAAGCTGTGGGAGAAGTACATGGATGCTCTAGGACTCGCCTTGGAAAACCTCAAGTGATCTCTGAAAAAATATGCATGCATCATCATCAATTCATCATGCATCGGTACATGTATATACGCCTTTTGCTTTGACTTAATTTGGTAGAATTTCACAACATGCATGTTTTGGGGAAAATTACTCCGCATACTAACTATTACTTACCCCGGCCCGTTTCAAATATATCGCACCTCCGTTTAATTAGCCAGATCGAGGTTCCCAATATTGAACTTTGCTTAGCAATTTCTTAGTTTTCGGTATATATTAGTGCCATGAAAATACATGAAAATACCAATACTATACTGCTGAAAGTTTGACAAACAAGTAGACGTGATTTATTACGTCGAGAGAAAAACGAATTAGGTGAAGTGAAACCATTATGTGAGGAGAGATTACAAGCACAAGACAACATGCTGTCAAAAACATGCGACTATAGGGGTATATGTACAAGGCTAGGGATAAAAGTTCTCAAAGGAGAAGAAACCGAATCGAAGTCGCTTGCGTCAGGTTGACACCATGCATGTCTATAGCACCGATCGATCATGCCACGTCTAGCATGGGACGTTGCAATTAATGTTCAATACGAACATGGTATGAATTGGGATCAGGCTTCAATATTCTCCGCCTTGAATCGAATTCCATCCATTAGTCGTAAAACACAATAAACTCCTCCAATCAAATCAGAATGAACAACTCATGCGCCAAAAATCCATCGAACGAGAGAGAGTAACACCGACAAAGTCTGAGCAAAACTCACACTTAGTGGCAGGAAATGGCTTTGTCGATATATCAGATGGATTATCATGAGTTTATCTTGCTGACTTTAACAACACCTTGAACGATGACACCTCAAATGTAAAGATATCTCACTTCAATGTGCTTCATTCTCTTGTGGAACGTTTGATTCTTTGTTAGGCAAATATTACTCTGACCAGCACAAAAAAAAAAATGTAGTGTAACACATACTTCCACAAAGCTTAGTAAATAAAATTCTCAATCAAATGGCTTCTTTACAAGCTTCGGAAATAACCATATACTTAGTTTCTGCAGTGGGCAACGCAACGGTAGCTTGCAGACCTGCTTTCCAACTAATAGCGCATCTTCCCATAGTAAACACATAGCTAGTAAGAGATTTTTTCTCTTATCCAAGTATATAGCAAAAAACTGAATCCACATAACCAGTAAGTCAATTTCTAGTTTTCCCAAATAATAAACAAGCATCAGAAGTGCACCACAAATGTTTCACTGAGCTACTTAATTTCTAATTCTTTTTGCCAAGATTAGCCATGTATGTACTAACAACTAGCACTCAACGATTGAGATAAATCAGGGTGAGAACATACCATAAAATACATAAGTGAGCCAACCGCACTGGTATATGCAAATGTAGATATGTACTTAACTTCATCATTTGAATAACAACATGACGCAGAAAGAAGTCTGAAATGTGCAGCTAACAGAGTACTTAAGGTTTGGGTTATGCATGTTGAAATGATGAATGACTTTATTAATGTACCCTTTTTGGCTTAGGTATAATTTTCCAAACCTTCCATCTCTAGTAATTTCCATACGAAGAATCTAGTTTGCTGCACTGAGATCCTTCATTTAAATTCACTGCTTAATCGTGTTTTCAACTTTGAAATTTCTGTCTTGTCTTTTGCAACAATCAACATACCATCCAATGGCAGAACTAGAAATTTTTCATTAGGGGTGCACACTTCACACGTACAAGTCTATAGTCTTTTACAATTATTTCGTAACATCATAAATCCAACACACACACACACACACACACACACACACACACACACATATATATATATATATATATATATATATATATATATATATATATATATAATTTACTACAAGCACAATATAAATAGCTCTAAGGTCTTAAAAATTCCAAACCACCAAAATCAAAACCAATTCAATAAATAAATTTAGCCCATCAAAGAGGTGATCTTATATCACGTCTCAAATTTTTGGGGTGCTAGGGCATACCCGGCACCCCTAGTACTGCCCCTGATACCATCAACATATAGGAGTAAGTAAATAGCTGAACCATTAATGATATTAAGTAAAAACAGATATTATAATTGGATCTTTTGAAATCATGAGAGATTATAACGAGTCAAATCTCTTGTACTACTATCTGGGTGACTGTTTTAAACCATAGAGAGATTTCTTCGACTTGCAAGCAAAGTTCTCCTTCCCTAGAACGACAAAACCTTCCAACTGCTCCATATAAATGTCTTCTTCTAGCTCCCCATGTAAGAATGTAGTTTACATATCGAATAGCTCAAGCTCATAATCATGCATGGCCATAATACTGAGTAAAGTAGCAAATCTACTTGTGTTGTGATCGGACTTGTTACAACATTACCCGCTCCTCTGTTTGAGCCTTGTTTTGGCACCACCCATAGCTGGTAAGACGATCAACAGAGTTGAACACTGCACGATCGAGTGTATACGATGCGAGAACCACCTTTAGTCAAAAACCTCTTGGGCTACAATTCTGCTGTGCTGACTGCAGGGTTTGGTCAGCGGTGAATCGTTAGCAGTGAAAAGTACAAATCAAATATGACATTTCAATGATAATTTGTACCTCCACTCTCTAGTCCTTTTTGGCCAAGATTCATGAATGAACACTAATGCATGATAACAAACACCAACGGTTCCACCACCAAACAATGACTGGATTGGTAGAAGAAATTAACCCCATGGAAAGGCATGCACTCCAACCATGTGTCCGTGTAAAAGAGCGAGCACGTACTGTTCGTCCTTGGAGACTCGGTAATACCTCTCTGCAAGCTTCCTCCGACTAATAATGAAATGACCCAAAAATTCAAAATGAATTTAATTTGGTTTTGGATTTTTTTTCTTTTTGGATTTCATTTGAGTTCGGTTTGGATTTGGTTTTCGTTTTTGTTTCGGGTCGAATTTCTTGCGTTCCTGGGCCTTTCGGCCCGTTTCCCTCCCGGCATGCTCCCCCGACTGGGACCCGTCTCCTCCGGCGCCGCCCGCGCCCACACCATCCCGCCATTCCGCGCCTCCCACTGCGCCGCGCGCTGGAGTCGCACCGCACGCCCCGCGCCGCCCACATCGCCGCTTCCACGCCACGCCCCTCGCGTGCGCCGCGAGTCGTGCTGCGCTCGTAGCCGCCGCCCGCCTCTCTCCTCGCCCTCGCCTGCCCTCCTTGCCCCACTCCCCGCTCAAGCCGGTGAGGCTCCCCTCCCCCGCGCCCTTCTTCTCTTCCCCGGCCCTGGCAAGCCGCCGGCTCTGCCGCCACCGCTGCCGCTGGGAACCAGTCCTCCTGCGTGCCCGACCGGGCAGCCCCCCCCCCGATTCGCCGCATTGGGCCGTGGCCCATTGAGCCCAGCCGAAGCTGGTCCAATATTGTTGAAACAGTATTTCAATTTTCCGGATTTTTTTATTTATTGATCCAAATAATCGATTAAAACCCCAAAAAATTCCCGAAAAAATCCTAAGCACTCCAAAATCCCCCGAATACATATTCCAAACCGTTTCGACTCACTGAGTCCAAAAATGCCCTCCGATCCGAAATCCGGAGTCTTCAAAATTCCAAAATGACCATTTTACCCTTCGTTCTCTCTCTCGGCCAAGTTCCGGTTTTCGTTTCCATTTTCTTTTTGTTTTCCATTTGTTTATTGTCGTTCGTCCTTTTCGCGCTAGATTTGGTCGTTGGACAGTTCGAGGAGCACCAGCAGTACCCGGAGCATGAGCCGGACCCGACAGAAGCCAAGTATGACTACATCGATTACGGTTCAGCCTCGGCGGTGGAAGGGGTAGGGTTAGGCTATATCAAGACAGAGCAGGCGAGCAGATTACTAAAGCAACCACACATTTGCTGCTGATTGCTAAAGTACATCTGCATATAAAGGGGACCCTTAAGTGCGTTACAAACACATAATTAAGACAATGAAAACCAACTTCAGGACGGCATAGTCGCCGAACAGCAAACTAGGCACACAAAGCAATTAAGTTCGCAGCCCAAAATGCACAATCAGTTTTGCCGGCATAGCAGAAACATGATACATATAATAGCATGCTAAGCACTGCAGCAAATGTAAATCTGTTAGGCACAATCTGACTAGTGACTATAGAGGCATTTAGAGCTTCTGGAAAAATACTTTTAGCAAAAGAACGGACACGGCATAGATAATTTGGTTTTAGTACCCATATATGAACATAACACATTACTTTGGCATACACACACGCAAGATTATTACAGACAGGATGAAAATAATTTTCATGTTGTGAACATTATCTTCATCGTAACATAATGAATGACATACAACATTGACCTATAAAGAATTGTTCCCCCTCTTAGCCCTCTACTTCTATTTGCCAAACTCCTTGGATTTCCACACAAAATGTGCAACAGCACACATGTATTCCTTCTGCAGTGGTCTCTAGCTATAATTGCGAAACTTCTTTGATTTCCGTAAAAGAACGGCAAAGGCTTCCTTCTATGGTGGTGCAAAATTGCATTGACGAATGAATGAGTCGTCATAATCCACGTATTTTGTCCAAAGGTGCCTGAACTGGTTCATACCGATATCCAGCCAGGGCTTCATGTTACCATTGAAATGCACAACAGCAGCATTTCTAATCTCCTCCATGCTGATGCTTGGGTTGTACCCCAGGCCAAGAACATGCCAAGATTTTTCCAGAGGCTTTGTGGTGGAGTAGAATGTGATTAAACCAGGTGGCAGCGTTCCTAACTTCCATAATGTCCGGTTCTCGTTCTGAAAATGACACAACCAACAAGGAAGTCATATACATGAATCAGATATGTCCTATTCAATAGAACAAAAGAGAGTATTGACAGAAAGTTTCCCTAGTCACACTGAACTACGATGTCTAGAAATTACACATAGATTGACTGAAAAAGCTACACATTTCGGGGGACATAGAAATGCTAACTTCATTAATTTATCTTGTTGTCCTGCTAGGCTAAAGCCATGGACCCTAACTCTTTGGCAAGCAATACCCATATTATAACAAGATGGAAGTAACAGCTTAACAATATTCAATTAGTTCTTACTTTACAAAGTAATATTAGCCGTCATCATCGATATGAAAGAGCTATGCCGATTGTCATACCACAAAGAACAGCTTGGTGCCACATTATTCATTATTAATTACTATGGATAGAAATTCTTGAACTTCAAAAAAAAGAGATTAGAACGATCCAAGGAAACATACCTGATTCTGCCAGTAATGGTACTGCTCAGTAGATTTCTCCCTCCTCCAAGAGTTAAGATCAAAGAAGTTCATGCCGTATGCCCATCCACATGCATTAGGATTAAACTTCTCTTTGATAAGGGGGTGTGAGAAGTTCATATACTGCCAATACCGATGAAATGATCCAAAGCATGTTTCTACTGCTCCATTCACCTTCCCATCCATGTCAATCTTCCACAATCCTGTAAGATCCCTTTGTACCACAACATCATCATCCAAGAAAAGAATCCGGTGCAGCTTTGGGTACATCTCAGGCAAATAGAACCGCAAGTGATTAAGCATCGAGAGATACTTGGGATTCCTAAACTTCATATTGCTAGCATCTTTGGTGGCATTCTCAAGCTTGTTCTCAAAATAGAATTTCTGGAGGTTTGCTGACTCCAGTTGCCGGAGCACAGGAACATATGAGGAGTTAAGAAATTTGTAATCTTCAAATGCTTTGACCTCATAGTGTGCACCTTTTAAGTCCATTAGACGGATTATCACCTGTGGATACATGACATATATCTTTCAACTCACTTTTAACAGAAACTATTAATGGAACCATAGAATATAGAACTGTTTCGGTATCAAAAGTAGAACAGTTAAAGCCACACAATCTCAATGTCCCAAACAAGATCTAGACAAACTGGCAACAGTATTGCATGTTTGTGGAGTCAGTATTGTGATTATGGGTTTTTTATGGTACGAATTAGAACTGACACCAAAGTAAAACCTATTCTGAATGCTCCAATCACTGTCAACCGTTTTGATCTGCCAGGGCAAGATTTACCCAAATTTCAAAACTGTTGTTTTATTTATTTATTTTATATATTTAAATGGTACTACACCAAGATAGGACTTCATTAGGGCCTATAATGCAACCATTGCAAAACCTGGCACTATTCTTGCTTGTACAGGTCAATGCACTAAATTATTTGGGAAAATGAATAATAATTCATAACCCAAGTCAGTCTTGCGTAGTTTTGCCAAAACTGAGCAAACACATTATTTCCGGCATGTCGGATTTCCTACAAATGCACGTGATACCATCACATCCAGAGAAAGAAACCTTAGTCCACACGAAAGTGCCTCTACTCTATCATACCAAAATAATATGCTTTTGCAATTCACAAAAGTAACCAGTAATGTCAAATTTTCATCTTTGACATATGTTCACTGTTAATACACAATCATTACCCTTTTGTTGTTTCTGTAAGATGGAATTGTATACACAAAAATGACATGCATAAACAGTAATACAAGATGGAGAAACAGAATTGGGCAAACCTGCATGGCGCCAAGGTTCATTCGGTCAGTGACAACATGGAAGACGTGCTTGGAGGGGTCCTGCGAGTTGGCGACGGCGGAGCGGACGACCACGGAGGCCGCGAGCACGTTGTCTGAGAATATGGCGTAGTGGAACAGCGCGGGGTCCTCGAGCGGCGGCGGCAGCGGCACCGGGTCCGCGTACTTCTCGGGCCGCGCGATCCGCTCGGCGGTGAGGCGGACGGCGAGGCAGTGGAGTGGCTTGGGGATGGACTTGGCGGCGATGAGGGAGGCGAAGGCGCCGCGCTTCTTTGCGCGCGCGAGCAGCTCGTTCTGCGCGAAGATGGCGTCCTTGAGGCGCTGGATTTTGAGCTGTGGGTCGAAGAGCGGCTTCGCGTCGGCGATGGCGGCGCGCGCGGCGCGGATCAGGTCCTTGGCCTGGAGGTCGAGCCGGCGCACCTCGTCGCTCGGGGACGCGGGCTCGGACGTTGAGGCGGCGCCGAGGTCCCGGAGCGTGGCGGTGAGGTTGCGGTGGAGCGAGGTGAGGAGGCGGAGGTGGCGCGCGCGGTCGAGGTGGAAGCGGCGGGAGGCAGAGGCGAGCGCGGCGGCTGAGGCGGCCGCGTCCGAGGCCTGCTTCCGGATCTGCTCCGCACGGAGGCGGTCGCCGTTCACGGCCGCGGCGCCGCCGCCGGCGCCACCGGAGGCGGCCGGTGCCGCGGTGGCGAGGAGGAGGAGCGAAAGGAGGGCAACGGGAAGGGCGCCGGGTCTAGGGCTTGCGGTAGCGGCGGCCATGGCTTCAGAGCTCGCAGTCTTCGGGAGCTCGTCGCATTGTAGAGAGGGCAGCGTACTGTGGAGAGGAGGGCTTGGCGAAGAAGGAGAGGAGGGGATAGATACGGTGGATTTAATTAACCGGGAGGGGATTAGTGTTAGAGACGGTGGCAAGAGGATTGATGGTAATGGCCGTGCTTAGAGGGTGCTAATCGCGTCGCCGACAGTTGGGTGTACACCTGGCTGACATGTAGGGCGACGGTCCATGGGCCCGACGCGTCAGCTTCAGTGGTTAGCCCCTGCTCGGCGGGTGGGGGCGGGGGTTCGTGGTCGTGTACCAGATTGACGTGGACTGGCAAGCATATCATCGGCCCCACCTGTCGGTGGTGTGGCGCTGTTGAACCGAATGGCAATGTTGGTTAGTTCATAAATCACGAGGCGGTGCGAGGTGGCCGGAATTCTGGTACAAGAGCATTTCGAAGAGAGACTTTAAATATGATCCTAATTTGAATTATAGGGTTTTTGAAGAAAAGATTAACTACAGCAAGTACCTTAAATTATTAAAATTTAGCAGATTGTTTTAAGGCCCCTAGGAGAGTAGCTATATTTAGCAACTCTATGATTGAGCCCTATCTTTGTTGACTTTTAGGGCCTAATTGCTGGAGTGAATATTTCGTTGGAGCCCTAAATCTAATTAGTTAGGGCCCTAAATTAAAATTTAAGGCTCATTTTTAGGGCTTTCTCTTGGAGATGCTCTAAGCACTACCGGACAGACCGATATCACTCGATTTTTATTAAAATAATATTTTTAATGAAAAATTATAAAAATAATATATTATTTAAAAAATTAATAAAAAAACCCAAATGTAACCATTTAAAATGGCAGCAGAGACCACGATAAGAAAAAAAAGAGGGAAAGAGAAAGAAAATGGGGAAGAAAGACGAGAGGAGTGCATATTAATTTTGTTAAAAAAATCAGAAAATAAGTACGACGAAAATAGGGTAGCGCGGCCTAGGTTTTAAAAAAATACAGAAATAATATACGCGTTAACAAAATCTGAAAGAAATTCATAAGGGTGGTTTGTTCAGTAGAAAATTCGCAGAAGTGACATTTAATATCGGTAGAAACGAAATGAACGCATGGAGTACATGGCTCGTACGGAAACAAAATAGCATAGCATGATGTAGAAAATACTAACAAAAAACGTGTATAAATATATAAGGGTACATAGTATGACATCGTTGGCATAACATGATATAGAAAATATAAAAAGAGACCTGGCGCAATGATATGAACGAACCATGAACGAAAACTATAGCTAAAATATATGCGCGCCTTTTAGAATTGTAAAGAAGTCATACTAGTTGTCGTAGATCCTATTTGAAAGGCTCGAATGAGTAACCAAAACTGCTGGCAGCGTATTGTCAAATCGCACTAAAAAAGCTAATATGTCAAAGTTAAAAAACCAAAAGATCATATCCAAGTAGTACATAATGAAAGTGCATCTATGCTCCTTTGATAGTTTTGGTGATTAATGTCAACACAATTAGAGAGAGCTAATAGTTTAAGTGAGAATTTGTGCATTAAGGATTTATAATGATAAGAAAGCGATGGGACACCCCTATGAATATTTAAATTTGTGTAGATGGCATCAAGACTCTAGTTGTATTGTTTTTATTTATTTGAGTCTAAGGATGGCACTACTATTAAGGGGGATACGACGGGAAATCGTTAATAGGATAGCTTTGTGCTCAATGGATGAAAATTGCATTGCAAAATCTCATAAAACACTTGCATTTCCCTTGTCTATCTCACAGCTGGCCGAGCCAGTCAGATCGGATTATCCGGACTTTTGGTCCGGAGTATCCGGGTTGAGACCGGAGTAGCCGGGTTTTGAGTCCGGACACTCCGGGTGAAGGCTCTCGGTAAAGGTTGCGACTTCACCAATCCAGACTATCCTTGTTTATGTCCGGATACTCCGGGTTGTGCGCAGCCTCTCACAACGGTTGGATTTTGGAGCTCTATATTTAACCCCTCACTCCACTCAAAACTTAAAAGGACAGATCCATTCCAACTTGTTTCAGCTCTCAAGCCTTCACTCTCACTCACTCTGAGCTCTAGCCTTCCTCTCAATTCAAACCTAAAGATTGATTTGAATCTTTGAGAGAGAGAAAGAGATTTGAGGGCTTTGTTCTTGTATTTCCCATTCTTGAGCACAAGTTCATCCTCCAAAACGATTTCGCGACGTGATTGTTACTTTTGGAGTTTGAAGGGCTCCTAGACTGCGAGGAGTCGCCGGGAGCCTCCGTTCACTCGTTTGGTGTGCTCCGGAAGTTTGTGAAGGCGAGTCTCGCCTCCGTAAGGAAAGAGACAAGGAGTGAAACCAGCGAGTGCTTGGTGCAACACCTGGTGGATATTGGTTAAGAGGGACCAAGGCTTTGTGCTTCCACAATGGAGACGTAGGATTCCCTTTAAGAATCCGAACTTCGGGTAAAAATCTTTATCTCTGTGTTCTTGCTCTCTTTTGGTGGAGGTAGTTTGCTATTGAATCTTTAGGAGCTTCGATCTACTTGCTCCTTGTGTTTGGCCCCACTTCTCTGCTTGTTTTAGGTACCTGGTAGTGATTAGGCCCTTTGTATTCAAGTAGTTTGTTTAAAAGTTGGAGGGATTTGAAATCCCATCTCGAGCACACTAACCCGGAGTATCTGCTACTCCAGTCCGGATAGTCTGAATAGGTCGGAGTATCCGGACACAACTCGAACAGTCCAGGTTGCCTGCTCGGGAAAATTTGCTTTCACTGAAATTTTTTATTTAGCCTATTCACCCCCCCTCTAGGCTACATCTCCGGTCCTTTCACATAAGTTAACAAAGTAAAATACCATATCCAAATAGTACATAAGTTAAAAAAGAAAAACATCATATCCGATTAGTACATCAGATATGAAAGCAAAAAAACTATTTGGCGCCCCTGCGCAGTGCGACCCCTTATGTGGTCCCAGGTCTCCTACGACATTGCACATGTCCGGATGGATACGTCAAGTGGTCAGGGGGCAATCCACAAGTACTCCTAGCAGGCCATACTGGTGCATAATCTCCACGAGGCCACGGGTAGCCACCGTCACCGCCTGGAGCCTGCGAGTCGTCGCAGCCATCGCCTGTAGCACGTGGGAGGCTGCTGCCGCCACTGCTTGGAGCCCGCGAGAGGCCGCCGCCACCGCCTGGAGTTCATGAGAGGCTACTGCTATGTCGCCGCCTGAGTCGCTCGAGTGGAGACACAAATGTGATGTGAAAGAGCACGGGGTGGGGCGTTCGGGTGGGGAGGATTAGAGGAGGGGGGGGTAAGCGAGTGGCATTGTGTATAGTCACTTTGAACTCTGAGTGGTATTTTCCTTTTTGTGCGTTGGCTCCACCGTGGATCAGGGCAAAAATGTTGCTCTACACATACAGGTCATTTTCAGCTCCACTCCTCCCCTGATACATGGATTACTTTTCTGGAGCTATGGCATTTGGTTTGATTCTAGCTCTTTCGAATGAGAATCCGGGATGTAGAGCCCTACCAAATAGGCTTTAAATTTGTAATTTTTTTTTAAAAAAATTTAGAAGGATCCTGAGGGCATTACTAGGTTACCATAAAAATTTTAGATCATAATCAAACTTGTGCGATTTTTAAAAATTCTGACGATAATACTAATGTATGTAAAGCAACTTCACTTATTTATTTTGGCCAATAAATCATGTTGAAATTTTTTTGAAAGGGTTCTGAAAGCATACCTAAACTACCATAAAAATTTAAGTTCATGATTAAACTTGTGCGGTTTTTAAAAATTCTAACAATACTACTAATGCGTTTAAATTTCATAATTTTCTGTAAACTTACTCTCGCACGGCATTATTCTGGTATAAATTTCATAATTTTATGTAAAATTACTCTCGCACGGCATTATTCTGGTATATGAAAGCTGTAGTATTTCATAAATAGTGTATATTTAACTACAGTTTTTGAATAGATGCTGTAACATCTAAATCATGGATTTAAATTCCGGTGAAATTTTAGAAATCACAGCCGAAATTTCCGATTTCGGACATGAATTCTAAAATCTCGGCCGGATAATTTTTTTAAAAAAAATTCAAAATGCTACAATACCTTTCAAAATCTCAGCGAGATCTTTGGTGATTTCAACCGAAATCTAGAAATTTTTTTACTAGATTTTCATTTTTGTAGGCGAGATTTGATTGGATTTATGGTCAAGACCATCCATAAAAAATTCCAATTTTTTTAACACATTTTTGATATTTTTTGGTCAATTCAAGTTGACCGAAATCTCGGTGATTTTGGTCGAAATCTCAGAAATTCCGGTTGTAAAATGACCGAATTTGAAATTTAGTTTTTGGATTTTATTTAAAATTTTGATATCTCACCAAAATTTTGAATTTTGGTCACCTTCAAAATATATACCAAAAAACGAAAATAAAAACCTGATCCAAATAGAACCTTTGCCTCTGTGCACCCGTACCATCACAGATCGTCTCCATCATCATAAGACATCTAACTTAGTACATTATAGTTGACCCTTCTTATTGTATTTTAGTACTAACTTATATTCACTTCTTACCGGAGGAGGTAGGCCAATAGAAAGAGCATGGGACATTGTGACGTTTCAAAGTCAAGAGTCGAAAGATATCGTGTCTTCGTAAATCATGTGTAGATAGGAAACTGAGGGGTAAAACGGGAATCGAGGTGACAGTTGGACGGATGCCGGGACGATCTGGGCTTGTGTTGGCGCTGCCTGCAGTAGCCGCCGAGGCACGGACAGCGTCTCGTTTGGTTCGGAGCGGCAGCTTCTCGCGGCCACAATTAATAAAGACCACAGCGGCGGCCATGCTAACCCACGATTTCCTTTTTCAGGATGAGTTAATTCACATCTATCTCTACTATTCTAAAGCAGCAGTTGGTGGCAGTGGTGAGTTCTTCCCACGTCATTAATTGCCGCTTAATTGCCCTGCTTAATTGCCCTACGCAAGAAACGAAGCGTTGCTTTAATTAGCCACTTTAAGAAAGCAGCGTTAAAGATAGATGTTTGATCTTGTGAAATAATTTTTTTTATTTTTTAATCTTTATTTTTTGTTATTAATTTTGTTTTTCGTAGCAACGCACGGGCATGTAACTAGTAATCTACTATTTATGAGTAGTAAACATAGTTACTACTCCAGTTAATTAGCAGCCATGCACGCACGCGTGCAATCTCTCACTCTCCACGCTTCCGCTTTGAACACGTACTCCTACATAGTAGTATACTGGCTTTTGTTCAACTTTTTGCTGACGCCATCAGTAAATCTTAATTAGGACGATGCATCTTACTAGGGAACAAAAATAAAATATAGAGGAAAATTGGGATGCAAGTGGTTTAGGGGTTATACGGATTTATGCCCCAAGTTAGAATGTGTTGTTTCTCGCAATTTCCCCATGATATAAACAGGCCTCAAATATATAATGGCTAAGAACTTAATTAGGAGATGTATCGTGTGCAAGCGCAAGCATCATCGTCGAATTCGACGATGCTACGTGCTAACATATCGTATTCGGAGACAAATTCTTTGTAGTACCTACAAAGAGTTATCGTAGCTACATCTAAAATACTAGGTCGAGTCGTGCGCGAAGCCACGTCGTGCGAAAAAATTTGATTTGATTTTTTTTCTTTTAAAAAAATCGTATTTTCGGTTTCTTCAATAATGTTTTTTTTTTACAAAAATTAGCTGGCTAGGAACCGTCGGTGACTTTACGTAATCATGTGGATCTCTGTTAAAAAAACCATTGAAGAACTTATCCGTGTTTTTTTAAAAAGATAAATTGGCTCGCTATGAACCGTCATTAAATTTGCGTAACAAAATCTGGTCCGTTTTTTGGAATCTTTTTTTGGGAAAAAACGACGAAAAGGTCTATTCGTAATTTTGATTTACTAATGGAGGACCCTTTTGCGAATACAGACTTGTTCACTCTTTTTAAAATTGGCTTGCTAGTAGCCATCGTGTTTTTTTAAAAAAAATTAGCTCGCTACGAGTTGTCGTTGAGTTTGCGTAACCAAATTAGATATAATTTTTAAAATTTTTTTGAAAAAAAAGATGGAAGATCTTATTGTGATTTCGGTTTATTCGTGGGTGGCGCGACAGCGTGGTGGCGGTAGGGAGAGAGAGAGAGAGAGAGAGAGAGAGAGAGTAGGTTTGCGTGGAGTGGTTGTCGTTGGGTCGTTGGATGGAGTGGTTGGCCTTTCGGTCGTTGGGTCGTTCCATCCCCAATCCCCATTTCCAACGCTAGAGGCTCGCCAACGGCGAACCACCGCCGCCGCCACCACCGTGCCATCCTCCCATCCACCAAGTCGCTGCCGCCAGTCGCCGCCCCACCTTTCCCAGATCCGTCGCCGCCCTCCCATCCCCCGAGCCTTCGCCGTCCTCCCATCCCCCGAGCTGTAAGGCTCGGGCAGTTTCAGCGAGCAAGACTGGGCTTCGTTTCAGTACACCGGGACTCCGGGGGGCATGTGATTCTTCTGAGGACAACGCTGGTGCCTCTGCTGGGCCCTCCATTGCTGTTCTTCCGCCTCACGCTGTGCGTTGGCGCCGGCCGCTGCGGGCACCCAAGCCCTCTGATCATCAACCTGCCTCGAACCAGGGAGCCATTGGACATCGTGGTTGTCAGGGCCAACACAAGAGGTCAGTGGTTGAGTTTTTTTCAGGCCTAATTCTCTTTTGATGAACGCTGCCTGTCATTGCTCATGTACCGAACTAAACATTATTTCTGTAGTTCTGAATTTGCTGTGAAAGGAGTGCATGGCATGCATCGCTATAGATTGTTGATAATGCTGTATGCAAGGTTTTCATTTTTCAGCTTCTTTGTGTGTGTTTTCTGTGAACGGAGTGCATCAGTACTTCATTAGATACTATGTGCAAAGTATCATTTACCAGAGTCTTTTTTTGTTTGTTTAGTTTAGAGTTAAGTGCATTGAAAAAGCAGTATTACGCTTGATTGTTAGGTAAACAGAAGTAACTGAATGAAATGTTTGTCTGGCATCTTGTATCTGAAGAGTGTTGTGGATCACCTAAAAAAGATGATCACATACTAGTTCTAACCTAATTGTTAGGTCAGTGATGTGGTTATGGTATCAGATGTGTGCTGGTCTGCTGGAGGAGTGCTGGTTATATGGTAACAAGAAATTCGGTTTACCGAAAAACCGAATTAACCGAACCGAATTTTTTCGGTTAATTCAATATGCACTAAATGCTCAAGCTCGGTGACAATAAACAATTCAATATGCACTAATTCAATATGCACTAATTGCTCAAGCTCGGTGAAAATAAACAATTCAATATGCACTAATTGCTCAAGATCGAGCTCGACTTGAGTAAGTTCGGTAAGAGTTAACATATAGTAATATTTAACAAGCGATTCGTAAATTTACCAGGCTCGCGAACTATTCGAGCTCGGTTCGGTGAGACTCACGTGCTCAGGATAAAACTTGAGTTCAGCTTGTTTGGAGCTCGAATCGAGCCTAGAGCGAGTTGAGCTCGAGCAGCTCGTGAGTCTCGACCTTTTTTTACTCCTTATCTTGACCTCGAAAAGTCCAACAGCCGTCCCCAACGGCAGGGGCAAACCTGTCATTTCACCCCTACGCCAGCAGCCAAATCAAGCGAACCCAACCAAGCAATTAACGGGAGGCTATACGGCGATGGAGTACGTCACCGATCCTCTTCACAAAAAATAAATAAAAATACCAAGCAATTAACGGGAGGGGATACAGGGAGACAAGACTAATAAGAGTAGTCGTAGGAGAGAGAGTAGAGACAGAGAAACAAAAGGTAGCAGTAGATGTGAGCCACCCCCCTTTTATCCCTAGCCATCTTCTCCTACCAACTTCTTTTCCTCCCCTCCCTTCTTGCGGCCGTCCTCCTCTTGCCGATGCCGCCGGTACATGCTTGCCGCCCCTCCTCCGTCCCTGCCCCCTCTTGGATGTTGCGCTGCATTGATTCTCGCCGCCCACCACCCGCACACGCCTGTGGTTTTTTGAATTCCGGTCGTGTGTAGGATTGGGCGGCGTTTCTTGGCCCGTGAATTCTGCGCATTCTTGGTTGTTGCGGTGATGTTTTCTTCCTCCATGTTGTAGTGTGTTCTTGCTGGTTGAGTTCTTGTGCGTTTGGATTGGAAGGTGGCGGTGGTTGGGGACGTGTCGGTTGGGGGTGGACTTGCGGAGAGTTTTCGTGTTCTTAAAGGGTTTTCCTATATTGCTCGATTTGTTTTTGGGGTGGCCAGGATTGGGTGGATAAGGGGTAGTTGGGTGGGGCTTCTTGCCACCCACCCTGTTTGTGTTTGCGACTGATTGATGCCTTCTCGTTGGGGTTGATGGTGCTAGGTGTAATCAGGAATTGCAGCAAGAGAATCAAGTAGAATTGTATTGGTTGTTATAATGATAATTATGCCTAAAAATAGGGTTTTTAGGAGTAAGTCTTGGTTTTGTACTTCTTGGCTTGATGGTACATGATGTTAGATTCTATAAATAATTCTCTGTAGCTGTACTTTTATTTGGGGTCTCGTTGCAGGCTAAGGTGATATCCGATCAACTATGCTTTTTCTCTACACTTTCTGTTAGAGAAAAAGTCTCTGTCTATGAGAGTTAATTCTGGGGTGTGTACCAGGATTCTGTAGGCCCTGGAGTGTGCTTGGTCAGTTGTGCTAACTGGTAGCGGTGACAAGTACACCACCTTAATTTTGTTTCTATTTTCAGCGGTTTATTTGGTCACTGGGTGCTACCCCATTTCAGCAGCTCTCACAATGAGTTTTAGTTAAGCTGACTTGTGCCTCCATCTGATTGGAGTGGGACATTTGTTAGACAATGTGGTTCGGTTGGAGATTGTGTTGGTAAATTGGTCTAAAGTCAGCATTCTTGTTTGTTTGTTGTCCTTTCGAGTCTCAACTTGTTGTGCTTGTAATCGTTTCAGAATGCCCCAGTGGAAGTTGTGGGCCTTGTGGCAGTGCATACTTGATTGGAAGTGGCAGGGGCGGGTTTTCTATGCTGAGGGGTTGAGATAGCTCATAAGAGTTGATTGAATTATGCCCTGCTATTGCAATATTTTTACTAGTGCGACTGGGCCCTGTAGATTCTGTTTTATTTGTTAGTGGCTTATGATACTAAGATATGAGTGTGGTGTGGTGTCTTCCGCATTCGTTTGTTTGAGGTGATTAAAAGATCTAATAAGATGGTATATAACTTATTGGATGAATGATGGAATACACTGAAAGAATTATTCCATGGAGCATATTTGGTGCATAAAATTTACTACTACTCTTGTTCTGAGCCTTGTGGCTACCTTTCTGTCTGAGTTGAGTAAACGACAGTAAACGACTTGGTTTTTCATCGGTGAGTTTGGCCTTATTATTCTTCAAGGACCTGAATTTTGTCCAGTTGTGCTTTATCCTTCCTCTTCTTAACATGTGTGCATTGGTTATAAAGCTTTCACGTGGTCCCTGCTCTGTGAACACATAACTTAAGAGGGTGACAAATATTAGAATTGTGGTGTATGCTTAGCAACGCACTTCTTGCTATATTTTGGTATTAGGACTGCCCTTTTATTGCCCTTTTGTCGATTCTCCTTATATGTTGAACCGTTTCAATGCACAAATAGTCAAATATTATTGTGTTGCTTCTTTGAACAGCATGGGTGATATTATTATCATCAGCAAGAAAAAGTTATGGCCAATAAAGACTGTTACACAATACTGGCATTGTTAGTATATGTTCGAGCACATTAGTAATGAACAGTATTAACAGAAGCCCTTGAGTACTTGCACGACACTAATTACTTTCTAAAAGGTTCTAATTTTGGACTCAATATTTTTTGCTTAACCGATTTTGTAGTATTGACTTCTAAAATTTGTTTTGTATATCCTCATTTTTCTGACCCTATTGCAGCTGGCATTGAAAGCATGGTTAGCTTGAGAAGACGTCGACTATTGGGGCTTTGTTATGGTAAGAGAAACTCATTGTAATGCCTTGAAAATCTTGTTGAGATGTTGTAAAAATTGTTCAGAAATTTTATGTTGTGAAAATGTGTAAGTTTTTTTTCATTTTTAATGTCTACGAAGCTATTAAACCATGTTTTTCGATCATACTTATCAATTCCATTCCAGTCTGGCTCTTGAATTGGAACCTTTCAGTAATAAGTTTCATGCTATACTGGTGTACTGTTCCTGATAAAAGAATAATAAATGTAATGTAATAGTATGCATCCCATAACTTATAAATATCTTGTGCGTAAAGTCATAAAGAGGTATAGGAAGCTGAAATTTGTTGTTCTAGTAGTACATAAGGTACTCTAGTCAAACCTCCGTGCAAAAACAATCGCAACTCCTCACATACATGTAGTAGGTTGCTCCATGGCCCACATGTCAGCAGGATTGTGTAGTTTTGTGGAGATTAAAGAGGGAGTTGTGAATAGTCAACGGGCCATAGAATGTTAAGAGAAAGTAGGTTTCCATGAGCGGGAAGCTCTGTTGTGAATTAATTACTGCCATTACCAGTATTGCCGGTACAAAGAATTTTGATGGGAACTTCTGGTACCGACTGGATGGGACCATGATTAGAGGCGAAATGACACATGGTATTTTCTGTTTAATTTTGCATGGTGGGAATGGAACTAGATTAAACATTTTTCTGTTGTTGGGTTTGCTGGTTGTAAACACTCCATTTTTTAAAATGATTATGGCAATAGACAATGCACAATTTTCTTTCTGTGTGGTGCTTGTTTTGCCATTCTTTTCATAATTCTTCTAATGATGTATGTTAGTGCCTATGTTGCCTGGATACCCCGATTCGTATCGGATACGTGATACGGCGATACCGCGATACGACGTTTTCTCAAAAACACCGATACATGTGTGTGTGTATAATTAATGAATTCTTGTAAGGAAATGAGAAACCGAGAATACCTTAATATTGACGTAGCCAAGTACTTTCTTCTCTAGTTTTCCCTCATGGCTGTTTGCCTTATACAAGTATATCAACCCATACTGTCAGGAGAAGAAAACATTGGACTCAGAATATCTATAACAACAGCACTTCTATTTAACTCTAAGTGGAAGCTATTCTTTGATTACATAAAAGATGCCACATTTCTTAAGAAATCATTTGAAGAACAGATTAATCATTGGTTGCTTTCAGAGAAGCAAGCCTCAAGTTTTCTCTGCTCTATAAACATAAATACATTCATAAAATCACATAATTCGATGAAGATTTTGTTCAAAAGTAGCATCATGGTGTCATGGGAACACCATATTAATCATGGTGTCCTCGCGTGGGCGGTTTTCTCTGCTCTATAAACATAAATACATTCATAAAATCACAGAATTTGATGAAGATTTTGTTCAAAAGTAGCATCATGGCGTCATGGGAACACCATATTTAATCATGGTGTCCTCGCGTGGGCTGATCAGGGGAGGGGAGCGGTGGGCCGGCAACGGCAACACTGACAGCGACCGAGGGATCGCCTGATCGGTACTCAAGAGCTAATAGCTTTGAGGGAAAAGTATCAGGACTGTGTTGAGAAGGGTATTATTTTGGGTTACCCATATCAGAAAAGTATCCCAAAAGTATCGTTTTTTTCTTCTTTCTTTTTTTTTTTGAAAAATCGGAAATTAACGGATACGTGTAGGATACGTATCGGAGAGTATCCGATACGTATCAGATACGGATACGCCTGTTTTCTAAAGTATCGGCGCAACGCAGGTTAATGCTCCTTTTGTGTTCATATATTAATTTGTTTATACTTTAAATAGTAACTTGCTCTATGCACCATCTGTTTTTGCAAAAGTGGCAGCATGCACTACTTATAAGCGAAAACTCCACCTTCCACCCTGTAAATTTGCACAAATTGAGCATTATGCACCAGGTTTAAACAGCAGATGTTCATTCTGTCATGTGGGGCCCACCCCAACAATGATTTAGCAATGGGTAGAGGCCATTTAGTATGCCACGTTGACAGCGAATTTCTTCGGAGCATGTCTAAGCTGGCCTATTTGTCCACACAGGAGGGGACTTTTCACATGGGTGTCTGACCTGGTCTTGGAAGGGCATAAGGTGGCAGCTGAGCCGTCTCGCCTTCCATATGGCTGCTTGCTTATGGCCTCACAGGTCACATTGGACACACCTGGGACAAAAAAGCTGCCTCCCTCATTGACAAAAAGGCCTGCACAGAAATGCTCTACAGAAAATATGCCTCCAACGTGGCGTCCTGCATGGCAACGGCCCGTTGCCACCTCACTGTTAGAGTGGGTTCAATCTGTCAGAATAGACACATGCTGTTAAATCTGGTGCAGAGCGCTCAATTTATCCAAATTTCACGGTGGAAGGTGGAGTTTTTGTGTGAAAGTGGTGCAGGCTGCCAGTTTTGCACAAACAGATGGTGAAAAGTGAAATGTATTCTCGTTTGAAATAAAACATAAAAAGAACATTATTTAAATATCGGGGCATCTTTCTTTTTAAGAATTGCAGTATCCCTGGAATACAACCAGATTAACTGTTGGTTTGACATGTTATCATTTTACATGGCGAAGCAACAGGCAAATCAAAGAATTTTGACAAGAAACAGATGAGTACAAATTATCATATGTATATAAGCAAATAGACAGGGAACATCCCTGGAATACAACCAGATTAACTGTTGGTTTGACTAATAATCAATGTAACAGACTGTTGGAAAATAAGATTATTTGAAACATCATTATGTTATTGTTCTCATTATTTTTCTTCCCATAATAGGATCATTACTATTCGGGATCATTTACGTAACAAGCATCTCTCTGGATTAATGAACTCATTATGCGTTTTTCTTTTAAGAATTACATCAGTTTAGCATTTGTTTCAGGGAAAGATTCATTGCCAGTTGATCTTCCTAAGCCTATTGAGAATGAAAGAACGGTTGAAGTTGCACACTCCAATGTGAAGCCATTTAGTGTGCACCTGCTGCCCTTGGTAAGTTTAACATTTGAATGCTAGTGCAACCTTGCTCTAGTCATGTGCTGCTGCAAAATTACCTTTTTCTACCTCGTGTTTGATGTCTGTGAAAACCATGCTATCATCATTTCTATTTTTAATTAGCGGCTGGTAGAAACCATGGTCTATTCAAGCGTATAATTGAAGTTTAAGCTAGCAGAATGGTCAAAGTTTTTCTGCAATTAATTTTAGTTCCATTTTGGCGCTTACTGCATAGTTTTTACCAACTCTATTTAACAATAGTGGACAAGACAAGGCTGTAAGCCTGTCATAGACCATAAAATAACACTTACCAAATAAAATTCCGTGTGTAAATCTAATTTTATGATTTTTAAGATTCACAAAATCGTAGGATTGAAAACTTGATTTTCAAACGATAGTAACGGTTCATGTGACTTTCCCTTCCCTATTTTGAGACAAATGAACTCTAGGATCACAATATTTATTCACTTCATGCTTCATTTTACCTGCTGGCCACTTTCCTTTCCAATGGTGCTTCTGTCCCAGTGCCCATGCCGTTATAACTATGCCCTCATCTTCAAGAGAAACTTTAAGTTCTTCAATATTTTACCTTTGTTGTTGGGTTCAAACCACTTGTGGGACTTCCATCATCCAAAAGTTGCTGGGTTTGTTGAAAGTAGAAACCAATTGAACTCTGATTTTGCTCTGAGCTTGAAACTTCTTGGAAATTATCTTCAATTGTTCTGGGTTTGACAAGACATGCTGCAACTTGTGGCCTTCCACAACGGGAACATTAGTTCTGTAAGATGATTGTGCTTGGCTGTTCCTTGTAGTTTTGATGGACATTTTTAGAGCCACTTTTCAGTAGCAGCTTCTTGTGTTATCTCCTTTCTTCTTCTTTTTTCTTCTTCTGTACATATCTTGATGTGTTTTCTAGTGATTCATCCTAGACACATTATGGTTCCGATGCTGTTTAAAGCTTGTTATTCACAGTGGTAAAGATGGTTTTGCTTAATGAGATTGACCTTTTTGTTGCAGACAAAGACTTCTGATGTACGCCCAGAATCCTCGAATGGTTCCGACTCTTTGAAGGAAGAGAAAAACCAGTACTATCCAGGTTCTCTTTATTCTTACATAGTAATCTTTGTATTTACATCTCCTTATAAAGTTCAGAATACTTTTTTGACGTGGAACAGTAGGGGAGGGCCCTACTGATAAAGTTCAGAATAGTTGTGGTAAATTTCATGATAGATGATGTTTTAGAATATAAAGTCTCCCATCAAAATAGGTTTTCTTTAACAGAAATTGTATCAATTGTCATGCACTACATTTTCTCAAAAGGATCTTAAGTTGAGGATAAAGTTGCAATCCCCTCGCCTAAAAAGAAGTTTTATAATCGTAGTGAGATTTGTTAGCTTCAGTGTAAAGCACATTCATGTTTGACATTCTTTATCTCACAGTGATTGAATGTTACAAAATACTCTTTCCGTCCCAAATTATAAGGCCTATAATTTGAATAGTCTTGTTCGAAATATAAGGCGTGCATGTAGATTTAATAATGTCTTTCCTTTTATACTCTTATTTATTCTCTCTCAATCACATGCATTTATTCATTACCACCCACACAAAGTATATCTTTCATCTTTCAAAATAATTAAGTGAGGGCATCTACGTCATTTTCTCTCATACCTTTCTCAATTTCAATGTAACCTTAATCCTTGTGTAAAGTCAAACTACGCCTTATAAACTGGGACGGAGGGAGTATAAACTAATTAATTACTTCACTAGGTGACTTGGGATGTTTTAAATTTTATTAGGGCTTTAGCTCCTCTCTAAAGGATTCCCTATGTTTTTTGCCATGCATTTTTTTAAGTATAGAACCTCTTGTTCAGATTAGTATAGCTTACGTTACCTTCATCCTTGCTAAAGAATCCACAGCATGTATGTTGAACATGACAAATTACTCTATAGCTGATGAAAACATTTTATTTTCTTTTCCTTACGATTTTAGGCAAGGAAATCAAGCGCAGAAAGCGACATAGAAGAAAGCAGTATGTGGACCAAGAGCCATGCATAATGAGAGGCGTTTATTTCAAAAACATGAAATGGCAAGCTGCTATAAAAGTTGACAAGAAACAAATTCACTTGGGTACCGTTGGAACACAGGATGAAGCAGCCCGGTTATATGATAGGTATTAGCTGCACTAAGTTGTACTGTACTTATGCATGACTATGTTATTTCCATCACCGTACCTATGTATAATCATGAGATTTCCATCTTACATATATTAGAGTGCTTTCTGCTTGATCGCCACTCTGCTGTTTCTTGTGTACTACATTTTTCACCACCAGGGTGGTCACTGGTCTCATAGTTTTTTTTTTACCTTTTCCAACACAAGCTAATGTCCATAGCATGAAGATCAATATGCTAGATGGCGTTAAAAGGAATGAGCTAGTCTGCAAAGTTTCATACATCTGGTCTAGTATACATTGCCGAATTATCAATAAGATAGCCATGAAATTTTAGGATTACCTTCTACGAGGCAATATATGAGATAGCCAAGAAATTTTAGGATTACCTTCTACGAAGCAATATGATTCTGCTTTATAAAATGTGTTTAGTTGGCTCAAATAAACTAAGATTTCATTAGTATAATGGTTAAACACTTAATATCCTAGAAGATCATAGTTGTCCAATGCTCAAGGTGAACTCCACTTCATCTTTGTTTGGCATACGGACCTGCAACTATGCATACATGCACTATAAGTTCCATCTACACAAAAGCAAGTTTTTTCTTTGAGTAGCTTTTCCTTGTGCAAGAACGTATGCATAATAATGTTTTCAATGCTGCGTGATGCTTTTGACAACAAGAAGCCAAGTATTAGTCGTGCTGTGTAATGTTTTTCAATGACATTTGATATATTTTTTAGTTAAACTTCCAGAACATCAAGATGTGGTACATTTTGCAGACACCGAAGCACTTATATTATTTGTCTTCATGTGTCTAGTTTTTCTGCCTTTATATGTTGAAGTCTTGTCGATTCCAATGCCTGGAAGTATCACTTTTGGTTCTTAATATTTTTCAAGTGATAGGGGTGTGATGACTGATGGCAGGCACAACCGTGTGTATCTGCCAAGGCCAATTGAGCCTACTTTGTTGCATAACTGATGTTTTCTCATGAATCGACAACATTTGACATGTCAAGTACGCACAGGGCTGCTTTTATGTGTGGAAGGGAGCCAAACTTTGAACTTTCTGAGGAAGAGAAGAACGAACTGCAGAACTACACTTGGGAGGACTTCTTGGCAATGACTCGCAACACCATAACCAGCAAAAGTAGGATCCAAGTTTTAAAGTATTTTGATATGTATCAGTTAAACTAGTTAACACTTCCTGCCAATGACTATAATAACATAATTTGTGTTCATTTCCCTTCTCTAGAACAAAGGAAGGCTGGGTTGCTAAGGCGTAACAAGGCAGACTTGTTCATAGGACAGAGTGATGGTGATACTGAGATGGTCAATGGTGGTGGTTCCTCGCACTCTGAGGATGGAGATGTTGACACATCACCGTCTTAGATCGCCGCCAGAGGTCATGGACACGTTAATGGAGTCTTCCAACAGATTCGTTTCGATGAAGATATAATTTCCATTTAGGAATTTTTTTCTCTCAATAATTAATTTCATGTGCATAAGGCCGTAGTGGTCTGATAAAGGTTAAGAGAAATCATGCCATCTCAAATAAAATTGGAGATGGCCCATTATAGGAACAAATTTCTCTGAGCAATCATGTATACCAATTTCAGAACTGTGTATATCTGTCGATAGGTTTACCGAAATCTACCCAGCATGTAACTAGTTTACAATATCTTTTATTCTAAAGAATAGTTTTCCTTTCTGATTATTCGATACCTTATCTTGCATCGACACATCCATTTGTATATCAATGGAAATTAAGCGTTGGAGGTAACTATATAATCTTTTTTTTTGTACAGACTGAAACCTGTATTTTTTAAGACCAGTCCATGTGTACAAATAAAGAATAAGGTTTAATCATTTTGTAGAAACTTCCCTGACGGAACAACAAACATATCTGCGAAACAGACGATGTATTCAAGCATTTCGTTTCTCCATGAATTTTGTTGATTGGGTCTGCATTGGTCGTAGTTACAAGTCCATGTATTTAAGAGCCGATTTTTTTTAAAAAAATAATACATCTTCCGATGACAAATATTAAAAAAATATCTCTATGTTGTCGTTTCAAATTGTGAAGATGTCTGTTTTGTTACCGATTGAATTGGCGTACATATTGTTTTGTCGCGGATTCATTTAGACGATAAACTAAGGTTCCTGTCGCCAAAACATTTGGTGAGAAAAGGCCAATCACTAATTCATTTCGTGACGGAGCTTGTCGTCAATTAAAATGGTGATAAAGATTCTGTTACTATTTTTGACGACATAGGTATATTTTTGTAATTTTTTGGGATATTATTTTTGTAAAATTATTTAAAAAATATATTATTTTTTAAAAAAAAAAATTCTTCAAGAGCTTGTGCTTGGCAGCTTATAGCTTGCTATGCATTCCATTCCTATGTCTATTTCCAAGCCTAGGAAGCCATCGGTTTTCTAGGTCTCTCTACTTTCTTTTTTTTCAAATCTAGACCCTCCGCGAAACATATTTACATATTTAGCTCCCTTCCCTACTGTAGAAGGCGCGACAAGCGACACTTGTCCCCTACTACATCCGGGGAGCGCGGGAGCATGCGCTGCCATGGCCGGGTAGCGCGGAAGGAGCGCTTACGCAGTCCCGAGTCTTTGGTGAGCTTCAGTGTTAGGGAGCGCTGAAGGTGACACGTGTCACCTTCCGATGCTTTCGCAGTAGGGGATATGGTTATTCTTGTAATTGTTTTCGAAAGAGATCAATTTTTTTTTTAAAAAAATATATGTAAGGATAGAAAAGATTTTTTTTTTTAAAAAAAAAGGATATACACAAGGCTAAAAAAGCGATGATGCAGAACCACTATCTTCTTTTTTTAAAAAAAAGTAAAGGAAAAAAAGTTTAGTCCTCTCTTCGAAATGTGAGCCGAATTGTTGAACTCGGGAATTATTCTTACCACCAATTGTTGCATTGTCTGAAAGACATTTTTTTAGACGAATGAGGCAGGCAGCTTTATTTATCTTTGGCATCGTCTGGAAGAAGTGCAATTGGTACAAATGAGAAACACGCGTTATCGGATGGAATCGGTGACGAATGGCATCTGAGCTGAGCTGAGCATCCAGCACGGTGTATCGTGTTCATCCATCCCTCCTCCAACGCGTGGACGATTCCACCACTCAGGACACGCCTTGGTAGCCAATTCTACGATTTTGTTCAGAACACAGGAATTTCGAAGGATTTTCTCGTTAGCATTGTTCCTAGGTGCATGTTTCTTTCTTTTCATCTCCAGTCCCATAAAAAACTCTTGCGCCTACAATTTTCTGCAGAGAATTATTCTTTCTTACCTCGCATAGACTGAAAGTTAGTGGAATTGAAATAAGTTGCCAACTTGTTGAGCTCAGACATGAGACTAGGGGTGCAAACGGAGCGGATATTTCCCGACCGATCCGATACCGTATTCGAAAAAAATCTGTGCCGATGTTATCCGTATTCGTATCCGGAAAATCCGATGTAATATGGGTTAGGATATGGGAAGAGCAATATCCGATCCGTATCCGAAAAATCTCATGTAATATGGGTTAGGATATAGGAAGAGCAATATCTGATCCGATATCCGGTAAATATCTGACCCAATACCCGTAAATATCCGACCCAATACCCTTGCAATATTGTTCATAATGTGTGTATTTGAATTACAGTGCTTGCTAGCTGTATTTTAGATGTTGCGTGTTGGTTATGTGCTATCTGATTAGGCAAGTTGTAATATAATGTGAAACATAGTGCTGTTGTGAGCCTGTGATATAATGTGAGCAAGTTGTAATATAATTGCACTACTTTCTGGAGCAAGCTCTTATAATTGCACTACAAAACACTTGATTGCAGTTGGATGTGCTACATCATATAAGTGCATATGTTGATTGGAATTATACTTGGTTGTATATTATTCTTATGTAGGGAATGCAACTATTATTGAATTTGAAACACTTACATGTCTTGAAAGTTATAGTAAAGTTTTGTGTATGGTTGATTGATCCTAATATATGTGACATATATGGTTTCTGCTTTCACGCATTATCCGACTAACTATTCGTAACCGAGACTAACCGTATCCAGAACGACCTGTATTCGTTCCGTATTCGTGACCGAAGTAAACCGTATTCGTATTCGAATCCGACACTGTCCGTATCCGATTATGTATCCGAGAAAAAATTTAGAATAGGATACGGGATGAACAAAATCTGTCCGTATCCGCTCCATTTGCACCCCTACATGAGACTAGCAAATGAGCGTTGGATAGCTGCTAGTCTTGGCCCAAGCCTTTGATAAAGTTTATCCAGCTACCGTGACATAGCTTTGGTGATGTTGTCTTCGTGAAAAGGAAATGATGCCCGGTTTTCCTGTGCAGCAGACATGAATGAGCAACTTGCAATATTTCTTTCACCTCCATGTTTGTTCTCTCAGACTGACCGCCTTATTTTCGAAGCAGCTGCTCTATTTCCTCGAGGTATGTCTACATGTATCATTGTAGAATTACAATTTTCAGATTCAACTTCATGCAAGCAAGAGAGGTCAAATATCATCTCAGAATCAGATACTTTCTTTAGGTAAGCAAACATAACCCAACCAGAAAATTGAGAAGCAAAAACGTGCACAGGTTGCACTGCATCTAAATCATGTCCCAGCCCTCGAATTGTTCAATATATTTATATACGCCTTTGACAGCTTTGTCTTACGTTGTACCGTTGGAATGCCCTTAAAAAGTACTACCTTAGTTTGATTCTAAGAGTTCACACGGATACGTCGTTTTATACATAGCTGTATGGTAACACAGGATTTCTCTTTTAGGGGGTGTCTAGGGAGCATCCAAGTGTTTTCGTATTAAATAGCACTCAAATTTTGAGTCTTTAGATCTAGATTCAATTAATAAAATCAATTTGTCATCTCTCCTCATATTTTGAGTACTCTATAGACAAAAAAAAAGTTAAGTGCTCACAAACAAAAAAAAAACACTCGAGTGCTACTTAGCAATTCTCTTTTATTTATGTGTCTCGATCGTATCGGTCCATAAAAAATTATGAAAACTATAGAAATAAACATTTTCAAGCTAGTTGAAATGCCCAAAATTTCAAAATGCAAATCAAAACCCTAATTTGAGTTTAATCGAGTTTTAATCTCGTTCTTAATCCGGATTGGGGTTTTGGGGGAAATGGAGATTGGAGTGGTTGAACTCTTACCTGGTATCCTCCACTCGGACCGATCCGAGCGGCGCGTTCGCTGGTCGTCATCTCCTTCCGCGCGTCCTGTCGCGCCGGTCGTGTCGCATTGCAGCACGCCATGCCGCCGACGTCACGCGCCCGCGTCATCGTCCTCCTCCAACCGGTTCCCATCCTCTCCCGCGCGTCGTTGTCGTTCTCCCGTCGCGCGCCGCGTCATCCTCCGCCGCGCCACCCCGCTTCGCTCAGCCGCCCAGTCTCCTCGCCTACTGCGCCCGCCTACTCCGCCCCACGCCATCCCCTGCCTCACCTGCCCCTCGCCGCCCATGCCGCTCCCCCGCGCTGGGTATAAGAACGCCCCCCCCCCGAGACCCTCGAGCTCCCTCGCACCTGCCCCCTCCTCTTTCGGTGAGTCCGCCGCCGCCAACCCCTTCCTCTTATCCCCATCCGAGCGAAGCTGTGCCGCCGCCTCGACCTCTCCCCGTCAATCCCTAAACCGAGCCCCGGCCATCCCGCCGTTTCCTCTCCCCCTGCCGTCCTCTCTTCTTCCTCAGCGCCGGCGCCCTCGCCCCCACGCCGCCGCCCTGCTCACCGAGCCGCCACCGTCCTCCCTCATACCCTGCGAACCCTAACCCTACCCTACGTATCCCCCCTGCGTGCCCCTTTTCTTTCTCTCAGCCGAGCAAGCCGCCGGCCTGCCGTGCGCATTTGGCCCACGGGCCCCGCGCGCAAGCGCACCCCCCTCGAGCCTTTTTGGGCTGAAACCGGCTGGCCAGTACGGCCTGGCCCGGTTTTCTTTTTCTTTTTGGTTTTCGACCCTTTTCCTTTTTTGGATTTTCTTTTTAATTCAAAAATTCTCCAAAATCCAGAAAAAGTCCCAAAATACACCATTTTGATCGTCTCGAGCCACTGAGTCCAAATACGACCTCCGTTTCACCTTCTGAAACTTCCAAAATTCCAAAAATACCCAAATTGCCCTTCAACCCTCCTTCGGCCCTTCTCTCTCAGTCTTTTTCTGTTTCTCCTCTTCTTTTAATTCTCTTTTCTTTCCTTTTAATGTTTTATTTCGTTTACTTATTGCTCACTTTTCTTTGCGCTAGAACCGGCATCCGAACAGCTGTTGGAACCCGTCCCGGAACAGTACGAGGAGCAGGAGCAGGACGCGACCGGCACCTAGTTCGACTATGTCGACGACGACCTAGGACTTCCCCTCGCCTCGCAAGGCAAGCCGCACTCCTTGAACATGTTGGACCCATAATAATAATGTAGTAATAATTATTTTAATATTGCATTATGTTGGTATGTTAAAATGCTAGAAATGTTATTTTAGAATGCCATGATGACCTAGCTAGTACCTAGCTTGATTAAAGACCCACTTTGTATTGTTGTGACATATTTCCTTTTGCAAACTCTAGACTTAGCTATTTGAACCATGTATGCTAGTAGTTAATTAATTAGTTGAACATTAAAAATTTGTGTATTAAAATAAAACCATCAAGCGGTAGGCTTGATGTAGATATATTACAAAAGTGCTACAGTGAGAGGACTTTGGCGGGTAAACCACTAGATGGTTATGTGCCCGAACCTTGACCGATGATGAGGCCAATGTGAGTGGTTAGATTGTTGGTTTGGAATTGACTAAGTTTTAGGCATAAAATAAGTAATCACAACCTTGGGCAAAGTAGATAACTTCGATCCCGCTCAACCACAAGTTGGGTCGGTCAGCCCTGTTGACTCGATCCAATCTAGTTCAGTACTTGAACTCCCCTTTGTAATACTTATAGGTTGGAGCTACCATACTGTGTGTGTTGGACAGTATGGTTCGCGTAGCGAACAGGGTGGAACGGAGGTAGACCCGGTGGGGTTCACCTGCCGATTTTCACAACGGTAGATACTCACAGTATCGGATTGCGTCTCCCATCGTGGCTAGTGGGTCCCGAGTAGTGTGTGGTTTGAAACTACCGGGTAAGTGCTAAAGAGGGGTAGTTCAACGAAAGACTTTGATGATCTCAGCCCGACCGTATGCATGTAAGTTGCATGTAATTCACGTGTGGCATTAACGGTTGTTGATATCTTGTGGGTAAAGCTGAGCAACTCTGCAGAGTCAATTAAATGGTAATCGATTACGCCGTGCTTTCGGTTAATAGAGCTAAGTTTGAACTGGGGTGAATCCCGTAACCTAACCCAAGTAGACTCGTTATTTTCCAACTTGACGTAATGATGAATTTGTGAAAACTCCAATTTGCTTATTTCTATTATGTATGGTTTGTGTTTCGAATGTAAAATGATTTGAAAAATAAAACTGCATCCACAATCATAATAACCTTATTGTCACTTCCTTTGTGAATACCCCCGTATGTAATATTCAGAATTCCTGTGCGATTTGTTGCGTATTGTTGTGTACTCAGTCTTGCCTCTCAACCTATTTTAGAGTTCGAAGACGCCGGAGAATTTCAGGAGATCGTAGATGGCGAAACAGTCTGGTTTTAGGGTTCTTTTTCTTTGCTCAGGTCTTGCCTGTGTGGTCTTTTGTGATGTATTATACTGGAGCTCGTCGCTTCCTTTTGTAAACTCTGGTAGTTATGCCTTATTTGTATAAAGCAGTTGGTTCCGTCCTTATGCTGGTAATGTATGACTTGGTTCCCGACAGTTAATCTTCCTGAGTAGCTGTTGCGGGATTTAAACGCACCCCTGAAAAGAGCGATCCGTCACACTATTACCGATATAAATATATACAAATTACTAAAGCTATATTGTATTTATTTGAAATCCGTTAGGACGCACCGTACCGTTCAGCGGTGGTATGGTATCGCGCGCGCGCACACGGCATCGATCGATCCAAAGGAAGGAAGCGTAGCAAAGAAAGTGCAGCTCGCCTAGCTAGGTAGCCAGCTGCCAGCTCGCCTAGGTGGTATTCCTCCTCCCGCTCCCACCCTCTTCCTTCCTTAATCCTTCCTTCCTTCCTTCTTTCCCGTCGGTTCGGCCACCACCTTTCCTCCTTTCTACGGCCACCCTTCTTGCTCTGCTCCCTAGCTTCCCCTCACATGCGCCGGCGCTTCCCTGCGCCGCTGTGGCTCGTCGCCGCGGTGGCGGCTCTGCTTGCCGGCGCGCGGCCGGCGGGCGCGGCGTGGTGCATCGCGCGCACCGGGGCGTCGGAGAAGGCGCTGCAGATGGAGCTGGGGTACGCGTGCAGCCCGGCGGGGGGCGCCGACTGCGCGCCCATCCAGGCGAGCGGCCTCTGCTACATCCCCAACACCCTCGCCGCGCACGCCTCCTACGCCTTCAACTCCGTCTTCCAGCGCTCGCGCGCCGCGCCCGGTGCCTGTGACTTCTCCGGAACCGCCACCATCACGCTCACCGACCCTAGTCAGTACACTCATTACTCCTTTGCTTTTTTGCTCCGTCTCTTTTGCTTTCTGCTTCGGTACTACTACTAGCTAGTATCGGGGACTAGAACCAATTGCTTTTCTTTTTGGAACATTTAGGTGATCTGTTTGTTGCATGTTGGAGTTCACCGTAGAACTGGTCTCCGATGAACTCACGTAAGCGCACAAAGAACAGAAGAGCTATAAAGCTTGAGGCAATTTTCTGTTGTATTGCTTTTGGCACACCTTACAAAGAGACTATAAGGTCCTATTTATACTACTTAGAAATCTATCTATAGAAAGCACAAAGATGGAAACCACTCTCATATATTTCCTTATTACAGGATTCGTAGTACAAAGAAGGAAACCACTCTGATATGTTTCCTTAACATAGGATTCAGATCTGATCACGGATTATAATCAACATTTTCCCCCTAATCTTTGATCAGATCACCTGTGATGTTGCCAATGCCGATCTTCACGCGCAGCTCCTGGAAGCGCACGCGCCCGAGCGCCTTGGTGAATATGTCCGCGAGCTGCTTCTCCGTCGAAGTGTGCCCGATGACGATCTTTCCCCTGTTGATACATTCCCGGATATAATGGAAACGAGTATCAATATGTTTGGACCGGTCATGAAACACGGGGCTTTTGCTGAGAGCGATGGCGGACATGTTGTCCACCTTGAGCTCTGGTGCTCCAGACTCAGAGCCGACGAGGTCCCTCAAGAGTCGAGCAAGCCAGACGCCTTGACACGTAGCGGTAGCCGCCGCGATATACTCTGCTTCGCAAGAAGACAGAGCCACCACCTTCTGCATAGATGATTGCCAGGTGATGGGGTTGTCGCCGAGAAAAAAGATGACGCCACTTGTGCTCTTCCGGGTGTCAACATCCCCGGCCATGTCGGCGTCACTGAAACCGATCAACGTCAACTTCTCAAAATTCTTCTTGGCATAGCACAGCCCATACCCACATGTTCCAGCGACATATCGCAATACACGCTTCACCGCAGCCAAGTGTTCTTCGTGCGGCTTCTCCATGAACCGGCTTAAAAATCCCACCGAGAAGGCGAGGTCCGGCCGGGTGTGCACTAAGTATCGAAGCCCGCCGATGATGCGCCGGTACTCTGTGGCGTTTACCATAGCTGTGGTGCTCTCCCGGCTCAACTTGAGTCGCGGCTCCATGGGCGCCAGCGCGGGATTGCACCCCTTCATCCCGCTCCGCTCCAAAAGCTTGTTAGCGTAGGCGGTTTGGCACAGAGTGATACTGGCGGGTCCTTGGCTGACCTCGATGCCGAGGTAGTAGGATAGCAGGCCGAGGTCACTCATGCGGAAGACACTCTTCATCTCTGACTTGAATGCCAAGATATCGTGGTTGCCGTAGCCGGTGATCACCAGGTCATCGACGTAGACACCGACGATGAGCCGTGACGTGCCCCTGGAGCGTGTGTACACTCCGTGCTCTGAGATGCTCCTCTGGAAACCAAGTGACATCATGGCAGAGTCGAACTTGGCATTCCAGGCCCTGGTGCTCGCTCAGCCGCATAACGCCTTTGTGCAAAGCAAGAAGACCTTGCGCTCCGCACCGTCGACGATGAAACCAGGCGGCTGGGTGACGTAGACCTCTTCCTTGATCTCACCATTGAGAAACGCGCTCTTTACGTCCATATGATGAACGTCCCAGCCTTGGTGCGCTGCCAGCGCGAGCATGGTGCGCACAGATTCCATCCGTGCCACCGGAGCGAAGACTTCATCGTAGTCGATGCCGGCGCGCTGGACGTAGCCCTTTGCCACCAAACGCGCCTTGTGTCGAACGACATTGCCGTTCTCGTCGCGCTTCACTTTGAAGATCCACTTGAGCCCGATCGCACGGTGTCCAGATGGGAGCTCGACAAGGTCCCAAGTGGTGTTGTCAGTGATGGATTTCATCTCCTCGATCATTGCTGCCCTCCAGCATGCCTCCCGCTTAGCTTCATTGAACGTGGCCGGCTCCTCAGCCGTGGTGAAGTGAATTTCGTCGTCGAGGACCCGTGGTGCCAGCCCAGGTGGCGTAGCAGGTCCGATGACGGAGTCGATGACGCGAAAACGGAGTGGCGCGTCGTCATGGTCGGCGTCCAAGTCAAGCTCGTAGCCTGGTGGTGGAGATACAAAGTCGATCGGCGGGGTTGGATCGCCAGCAGTGGCGTGCGGCGAGGCTGCATCAGCAGCGGGCGACATTGGCACTGGCGTTGGCGAGGGAGTGCGTGGCGTTGCAGTCCCCTGGTCTACCTCAGCTTGTGGCGCGTCTGGTATGTACGTTGTGGCGTACTCGATGACGAACGGCTCTGCGCCCGGATCGTTGTCGTCGTCGTGCTCTCTCCACTCCCATTGGGCCGCCTCGTCGAAGACGACGTCTCGCGAGATGGTGACGCGCCCGTTGCTGGGGTCGAAGAAGCGGTATGCCTTGGAGCCGCTCTCGTAGCCGACGAAAATCATTCGCAAGCTGCGGTCGTCGAGCTTCTTCTGCTGCGGCCGCGTGTGCTTGACGTACCCGATGCATCCAAAGGTGCGGAAGTAGTGGACCGCCGGGCGTTCACCATGCCAGGCCTCGTAAGGGGTCTTTCCGTCGAGCGCACGCGTCGGGGCATGGTTCAAGATGTAAACCGCGGTGGTGACGGCTTCGCCCCAGAAGTATCTAGGTAGGTTCTTCGCCTTGAGCATACTCCGCGCCATGGCGACCACACTCTGGTTGCGGCGCTCGACCACCCCATTCTGTTGTGGTGAATAGGGGGCGGTGAGCTGCCAGACGCCGCCTTCGGCCGATACCTCCCGAACTCCACGGAGGTGAACTCCCCACCACGGTCGGTGCGAAGGACCTTGAGCTTGCGTCCCGCCTCCACCTCGACCAAAGTTTGGAAGTCTTTGATCGCAGATGCCGCCTGGTCCTTGCTGGGAAGGAGAGTGAGCCACATGTAGCGGCTCAGGTCGTCGACCAGTAGCAAGAAGTACTGGTTGCCGCTGAGAGTCGTAGGCGAGATCGGGCCGCAGAGATCCCCGTGGACGAGGTCAAGGATATGCGCCGCGCGTCGTCGTGCTTGCTCGGGGAAGGATGCGCGCCGCTGCTTGCCGACGAGGCAGGCGTCGCACACTTGGTCGACTTGATCGAGTGGCGGCAGTTCGCGTACCATGCCGTGGTGCGCGAGCCTGCGCAGGGACTGGAAAATTGAGGTGCCCAAATCGGGCGTGCCAGCGCCAGGCAGCCTCAGAACTCCGAGCAGACAGGCAGACAGGGCGCCCGATGTTGAGCTCCAGGAGGTAGAGGCGTGTTGATGAGCGCTTCACACGAGCTAGCAACTTACGCCCCTGCTCGTAGATCCTCAGGATGCCACCGCTGATGTCGATTCTGCAGCCCGCCTCGTCTAATTGGCCGAGGCTGATGATATTCGCCGTCAGACGGGGAATGAAATACACCCCCGTCATTGCACGGTGTTCGCCGTTCTTGCAGCTGAAGACGATGGTGCCGCACCCCTCGATCTCCACCACGGACCCGTCCCCAAAACGGATGGTGCCGCAGATGCCGGCGTCGAGCTCGGAAAAGACACTCCTTACGCCGGTCATGTGGTTCGTTGCTCTGGTATCGAGTACCCATAGGTGGGGATCCCGATCCTATCGCGGTCCGAGCTGGGTGAAGACGCGCTCCTCCCGGATCTCGACGCGGCGGGGCAACAACGGAGTCGTGGTGCGGCTGGATCTGGCTGGCGGCAAAGTGGTGACAGAGACTGCGGCCTGTGCCATGAGCAGTGTTGGCTCGTCCTCCTCACCTTGGGTCACGTGGGCCTGGGCCTTCCTCGGCTTGCTGCGGCAGTCCTTGGCCCAATGGCCGGACTTACCGTAGTTATGGCAACTATTGTCGTTGGATCGCTCCTGGCCCGAACTACCCTTGGCATCACGGCTTCCAACTCCTCGTCCACGACGCGGCTTGCTGCGCCGTTTGCCGCTGCTGAAGCCACTGCTCTCGCCATCGTTGTCGCGCAGCTTCAATCGCGCGAGCCACTCCTCTTCGTTGAGAAGAAGGCGGCCTTGCTTGTCGACGATGCGTGTCGGTGGCGGTACAGTCTTCTTGCACCGCTCCTCGACTTGCCGGAGTCTCCCGACGACTTCCTCGATTGTGAGAGTGTCGCAGTCGAGGAACGTCTCAATGGCGATGGCGATTTGCGTCAGGTGATGCTGGACCACCTGCAGCATCTTCTTGACGATCTCCGCGTCCGTCATGTCGCTGCCGAGGATGCGGATGTTGTTGGCGAGACCGACGATGCGGAGCGCGAAATCGTCAACGGACTCCCCCTCCTTGAAGGTGATGTCGCCGAACTCCTTGCGCAGCTGCCGCGCGTTGGCCTCGCGCACGCGCTGAACGCCAACACGGATGGTCTTCACCGCCTCCCAGGCTGAGCGCGCCAACGACTCGAGCATCTCGGGCGGGACAGCACGCAAGATCGCCGCCAGTGCGAGGCGATCCTCGCGGTACTCAACTATTTCATCCTCCTCCGGCTCGATGGCTTGCCAGAGGCCTTGTGCCTGCATGTTCACCCGCATCATCAATGACCAAACTTGGTAATTGGTGCGCGTGAGCATGGGTCTTGAACGCGCCGCCCGACCTCCTTCACGACAGCGGGCCGACGATGACTTCTCCACCGCGGCGCCCTCGGCGCGGTGCGGGAGAGTGCGAGACGCGGCGCCGTCGTGGTGGTGATGGCGAGTGTACGTCATGTTGCGACGCGGATGAAATAGACATGGCCCTAGGTACCGTAACGCTCTGATACCAAATGTTGGAGTTCACCGTAGAACTGGTCTCCGATGAACTCACGCAAGCGCACAAAGAACAGAAGAGCTACAAAGCTTGAGGCAATTTTCTGTTGTATTGCTTTTGGCACACCTTACAAAGAGACTATAAGGTCCTATTTATACTACTTAGAAATCTATCTATAGAAAGCACAAAGATGGAAACCACTCTGATATATTTCCTTATTACAGGATTCGTAGTACAAAGAAGGAAACCACTCTGATATGTTTCCTTAACATAGGATTCAGATCTGATCACGGATTATAATCAACATTGCATCATACCTCTGCCTTCATTTGGTTAATCACACTGTTCTTTGCCTAGTTTCTTTTCCATTAATTTTCTGTTGCTGCTCAGCAACGATGAGCTAGCTAATAAACCAATGCCTGCATAAGAGAACAGCAAACTTAGTTTTTTTTTTTTTTTTAGTTTTGTCGTCGATTGGCGTTTTCCAAATGAAAGTGTCATGGGTGAACAAATCTTTTCTTTTGCTGTTCTGCCATACCTAGCTCCTCTGGGGAAGGAAGGTGGTGGTGAAACGTGCATTGCTATATTTAATTGCTACAGTTCCCTACTGTCTAGAGCATTGCATCCAACTCAAATATGTTCAAATGGATGCTAAACATGCATTGATTTGTTCCACAGCTTCATGAGAAGCCTTTGGGGAATCCAGTTAGATAGCAGTAACAATTAACAAGGCAGAGTTTTAATACCCTAGGTTTTAATAGCAGTAACAATTAACAAGGTGGATCGCCATTAGCTAGCCTCAGCTTTGTTTTCATTAAGAAGCGTTTTTTTAATCAGGTCGTACGACATGTGCTTAGGAGTTTGCACCCTATGTTCAAGCAATCAAGTCCAAACTTCTAACCAAGCACAAGGTTTTCATTTTTCAAGCGTTTGTACATCTAGCTGTCCTTTACTCTGATATGGGAAATTTCTCAATTTGCGTGTTTTCCATTTCTGAGGAGCCTGATACACCAAGGTTGGTACAGATATGCTATATCAGTGTTCTGCATTTCTTCATTGTGTGCATGAGTGATGAGTGCACCTAGTTGGCCTTTTTTTTTCTTGTTTGTGAACCCTGCTTTCTGGGCTATCTTCTTCAGATATCTTTAAAGTATATGGAGTATTTACACATTTCTACTTATTCAATTTGTTCTTGCATTTCAGGTTATGGATCATGCACCTACCCTTCATCTCCAAGGTACATGCATCACACTGTACTTATTTCCGTTCATAGTACTGCAGGAATAATTCAGGTAGTACCATGCAGAATTTACAGTCATCAATTCATTGAGAAACTTTGTTAGTCTTTTCTACAAGTCCAATGTATCTTAAAGAACCTAGTCTCTTAGCAGATGAAACTATAATGTAAGTAGTGGTGTCACTCATTTGCATAAGGTGTCCCTTGAGCTCTAAGAATATCCAGATTTTGCGCTAACCGATTCTTCTTCAACTTGCACAATAATAGGAGGTGATTATTTAGTTTCAAGGAACCAAACATATAAATAATAATAAATAGAGGCTTCATCCTAGTAAACTCCTTATGGCAAATTTTCCAATTCCATACACAATTCAATAAACCGTCTTAAATGGTTTGGACATTTCCAACGGAGAGACCTCTTGAGGCACCGATGCGTAGTGGAATTTTAAGTTGTCTCGAAAACATAAGAGACAGAGGTCTACCGAGATTCACGTGTGAAGGAGCAGTTAAAAGAGACTTGAGGGATTGGAATGTTTTCAAACATTTGGCATTGGATAGGAGTGCATGGAGGTTAGCGATCCACGCACCGGAACCATGACATTACGCAGGAAGTTAATTCTGTAGTATGGATGTTACATACCAGGGATATATCTTATAATATAGGAGTGCACCCGATATTTTATCAATTAGTACACCGTGTTCAAAGTGTTGCAACAGAATAATAATTAGACTGAATGTAAATATATTACAAACCAAGCTACACAGGGCTATATGTCCAATACCATAATTATACATCAGATCTAAGTACAACAAAAATATAATACATAAATACTAATTACACCAAAAGACTGACGAAGCCGATGCACGGCTACTCATCCTTCTATCTCTTAGAACTCAGTCGTCTCATCAAACCAACCAGACGCCCAACTAAAGATTAACTACACGAATCACATATCACAATTAACTACTCAAATTTTCTCCTATTTTTCTCCTATTTTCTTTTCTTTCCTTTCCTTCTTTCTTCTTTCCCTTCGACCAAATGCTCTGGCTCCTCTCCTTTTCCCCACTGGAGATGAACTCCCTCCCGACTCCTCTCAATTTCTCCTCTTCTCTTCTCCCCAACTCAATTGTGCTGCGAATCAAAGGTAAGTGGAGGCCGATGACAAACCGTGCACTATCCCCATGTGGGTTGGATGGTTTTGCTGTGGTACCGGCGTTCAATCGTGCCCCTAAGGGCACTGGATGAACCCCAGGCATGCGCAAAGCAACCCCCTCTAGTGCTAAAATCCAAGACTTCGGTGGTTTCCCCCGATTTACGATTTTTGCATACTACACTACCCTACTACTACTCTACTGCTACTCTTTACGGCTTACTTGAGCTTTTGCGGCTTGGTTCTGTGTTGAGGGAGAAAATGGAGTCGATGCCAAGGTTGGGGTGGAGGTGGCTGCGGTCGAGCTCATCCTCCGATCTCCCCTTCCTCCTTCGGTTCCGTGGACTTCTCCTCCCTAGCTCTTGGCTTCGGTTGAGGCTCGGTGCTCTTGCTCTCCCTCTGGCTCCCTCTAGGTTTGGGGAGGAAAGGTAGTGAAATGAGCTGTGTTGGATTGGTTTGAGGTTTTTAACAGTCTATTTGCTTATTGGATTTTGAGGGTCCTCGCATGTTTATAGTTGTATTATGCGTTGTGTATACCAGAAATCATGGCCTTAAACTTTTAAAGGTGGTCTATTAGTATTGCCTCAGATCGAGATAAACAGAAAAATGTGAAACATAGCGACAAGAATCCAGTAATTAAGACGCTGCTGCTGATGGTGATTTCCTGTTTGCAGCACTGCAGGGCAGTCGGGATCAGCAGGTTCGACCTTCACCACGCCGAGCTCCGACAACGACTCCAATGCGGCGGAAACGCGAGCCGCCGCCGCCGCCGCATGTCTCCTCCTATCTCTTGCTCTGCGCTGCTTCGTGTATTTGCACCTGCAGTGGTGGTGAGAGAGACATATGGATGATACAGTTTTTGTTTTGGGGAGTTGGTAGCTGCTAGCTAGTCTGTTGGTTCTTCTGTCCCTTCTCATCCGGCTCGTCTTTCCTTAATTATTCTCAACCTTCATCCTGTGATGTGCTGTGCTGCTTTGAGTTTTCGATCTCCTTCTGCTAATCTGTACCGTACTCCACTGTTCATGGTCTCCTCATGCCATTCACATCATTTTTAGCTTGTGTGTTTCTTCTAGTCCTTTTACCTGGTTTTAAGTCATGTCATTTCCAGGCAATATTTTAGTAAGCGTTAGTCCTACGGCCATAACCTTGCAGCGATTGCAGATGTTTATATTGGCAGGTTTATTATAACCAGGTGTAGTCGTATGTTTGTAGGTTACGTACGCGATATTGTTAATTGATTAAACACTGAATAGGGTATACAAGTGAAGAAAATGCGAGTGCAACATAGTATAACTATTAATTGATGTAGAAATCGATCAGGGACCCTTAATTTGTTCCTTATGCGGCCGAGTAATTGACTGCCTTTGATTTACATTTCGACCGCTGCTGCTGCAATCGATTATCCCTTGCTTTATTCAGTTACCCGTTGATTAGATTAAGGTAATTAATCTCGGGTTTTTTTCAAAGGAGAGGAGCGACGGAAGCGCGAGGCTGATACAGGGCCTCCAAAGGCACCTCCTTGGGCATGGTGAGGCCAGAGCTCTCTTCCATGTCCACGAGCTGCTCCCCCACCCTCTCCCAATGGAAGCACTGGATCATGGTCCCAAGAGCAAGGCCTACCATTTGCATGCCCAGGTTCTCCCCTGGGCATGCTCGCCTCCCCATGCCAAACGGGATCACCATCCTCCGGCCAGCTTCAACATTTAACTTTCCCCAATCATCCTCATCAAACCTGTTCGAGCAGCAGTGCAGTGCAGTGCAGTGCATTTACATAAATAAACGTATTGAGTTGAGGCCGGCATGATACATACTAGTTGAGCTAGGTACCTTTCTGGGATGAAGCTGGCTGGCTGGTGCCATAGCTGGGGATCCCTGTGGATAGCAAAAGCGTTGACGAGAAGCATGGTCCCCTGGGGGATATGGAAGCCACCGACGGCGCAATCGGCAGATGACTCGTGAGGGACGAGCAGCGGCACCGGAGGGTACAGGCGAAGCGTCTCCATGATGATGCATCCCAGGTATCGCAGCTTGGGTAGGTCTGCCACCTCCAGCAGCCGCGCCGGTTGCCCTATGCACGCGTCCATCTCATCGCGGGCTTTTCTCAGCACGTCCGGCTTGTTCAGCAGGAGAGACATGGCCCATTCGATCGTAGCCGCTGCCGTATCCGTTCCAGCTTGGAGGGAGCCCTTCATTTGCCAACAAGCTAGCCAATTAACAAACATGAATATATGCATGCATACAAGCTCGGAAACGCGCGAGGGTCGGTAAGAGCTGGGGAAATCCTCGATAGCATGATCAGAAAATGGTGTTCACCCCACAACGTTTAACTAGCGATAATTACGCCACGATCTAGAGCTGTTTCTCCCACGACAGGAATGTGGCGAGAATCAAGGCTTCGGTTATAGCCACGGTTAATGCGGTAAAATGCGTATTATTCGGCTGCAGTTATTTCAAGCATCTCATAAGTTATAAAAACCCCGCCAGGTAGAGAAACGGGGGCGGAAGGAAAGTAGGAGATAAGCCCACTGAGATACACAAGCTTTTCTATAAGAGTTCAACAGAAATAGTGAAACCACTAGATTAGGGTTGTTATCCCCGTCTGTGGGAGGCCCGAACCAGTATAACCTTTTGTCTCTTTTTCGAGTATCCTATTTCGAAGAGCATTATGCAGACGCAAACCCTTCACGAAAAAGGGGCTCTGTTAATCCCTCATTCAACAAGTAAGTTCGACGGGGACCTGTTTCCCAAACGTCGATAGCTGGGGCTGTCCGTGGGATCATCTCTAGCAGATACTTTCGTGAAGAATCCCTGAAGATGCCTAATTCTCAGGATACTCAAGACATCTGCGCCTTCGACGGCGCCGAGGATGATGACATGTACTATGTCGATGAAGGCGTAGCTCGTGTCGCTGACCCAAAGGGTCACACCGAACCCGATAGTCTTTCCCCGGTGGCTACAGCGCGAGAGCGATACCTTTGCTCTCAGCGTGATACCCTCATAGATGATGATGAGAATGATAGACTCTACGATGATCTAGATATTCTTAACCATTTCGAGCCCGATCACAAAACTACATCGCGAGGAGACACCATACCTAAAATATCCTAACTAACAAGTAGTCCTTATCTCGTACAACTCGGACTCTATTCTGGCTATATAAAGTCACCCCGTGTAGTTGTAATGATTGAATCAAAATAATGCATCCTTTGTCTGCCGTGTTTTTTCCCGCAAGGATTTTTCTGCAAATCCTATGTTCCACCCTTTTTCTGTACGTGTGCGTGATCTAACTAAATCCTAATATAGATCGAAACAAGCTAGCAGGCTGCAGGCGCTGGTGCTAGCTAGCTAGCTTTGTTGCAGAAATTATTGGATAGATGATGATTATTGAGTTGCATGCACCAACCAGTTCACCCAAAAGCTTAAGCTGATGAGGAAAGACGGGCAATTCACTTATACTTCAACACTCCCCCTCACGTGTAGGCTCTCTCAGGCCTAAGATGTGGAATAGAAGTGGGCTGCAATTATTATTTTTTAATTGCACCAACCGGGTCTTGAACTCGAGACCTCTTGGCTCTGATACCATATTGAGTTACATGCACCAGCCAGTTCACCCAAAAGCTTAAACTGATGAGGAAAGACGGGCAATTCACTATACTTTAATAACAATGATGATGATGATCCACTCACGATGCACAAGGAGCGGATGAGCTGGTCCGGGCACGCCTGGGGGTCCTTGCTCTGCAGCTCCAGCAGCACCCCGATCATGGTCCTGCGCCTCGCCGCCGGCTCCTCCTTGTCCATCTCCTTCCTCTGCTCGTCGATCAGCCCCTGAATGAACCTCGCCCGGCTCTCGCTCAGCCGCCGCATCCGCCGCGCCACCCCGCCCACATCCAGCCACCGGACCACCGCCGGCAGGTAGTCCCACAACGTCGACGCGCCGCTCAGCGCCATCGTCTCCTGCACCACCGCCCTGAACCACCGCGCCTCCTCGCTCACCTCCCCATCGCTACACAGCACAGCACGTACGATCGAGTAAATAAATAAATAAATATATACGTACTCAGCAGCATTAATTAATTGTAAGGTGGGTCAAGATGATGATGATCGAGCTAGCTAGTGATCAATATATCGATCGAACTGATCTTACGCGCCGTAGTACGTCCTGTCGCACATCATGGACATCATGATGTTCATGAGCAGCTCGAACAGCCGCGACTTGAGCTCCACACGCGTCATAGTTGTTGATCCTGCTGCTGAGGCCGCCTCAGCTCGGTTGTAGAGGCGGCGCGCCATGGCGCGCACCTCGCGGACGTGGACGGCGGCGAAGTGCTGCACCCGGTGCGCGGAGAGGATCTCGGTGACGGCGATGCGGCGGATGTGGCGCCAGTAGGGCCCGTAGCTGGCGGAGCCCATGGTGGACCAGTCGTAGAAGAGGATCTTGCCAGACGGCAGCCGCGGCCGGTTGGCGAACGTCACGTCGTGCGCCGTGAGGCACTCCTCGGCTGCCGGCGCGGAGGACACGATGGCCACGCGGCGGGAGCCGAAGCGGAGGCCGAGGACGGCGGCGCCGTGGCGGGCGGCGAGGCTGGCGAGGGTGCGGTGCAGCGGCCTCCTGAAGAGGTGCAGGTGGCCGACGAAGGGGAGAGCCGTGGGGCCCGGCGGAAGCTTCCGGCGAGGCCCTCCGCTTCGCCGGCGTAGCAGCAGCAGGAGGAGGAGGGGGGTGGCGATGAAGAGGGTGGCGTACAAGGCGTCCATGGTAGGTAGGTAGCTAGGCTTACTCTCGGCCAGGGTTAACAAAACCGAAACCGAAAAAACCGATGGAAAACCGAAATTGGAAATTCGAAAATATCGAGCTAAAAATCGCTGGAAAATCGTTAGAAACCGAAGAGTTTCAAAACCGAGCATTTGAACAAAAAACATTCAAAACAAATTTAAAAAAATCGAAAACCATTCGGTTTTCTCGAAAAACCATTCGGTTTTCTCGAAAAACCGCTCGGTTTTCTCGAAAAACCGCTCGGCGAGTTGAACATTTTGGACGATCGGTTTCTTGAGCGGTTTTCATCGGTTTTCTCGAAAAACCGTTCGGTTTTCTCGAAAAACCGCTCGGTTTACATAGCATAAATTTTTTTTAATTTTTAAAATTTTTTGAATTTTTTTTTGAACTGGACCGGTTTACTGGTCGGTTTTATATTTCGGTGGGGCTCGAAATCTCGAAAACCGAACGAAAATCGCGAATTTCGTTCGGTTTTGTGAACCCTGCTCTCGGCTCACACTGTTGCGTTGCTGCCTGCTGAATATATTTGCTCTACGCCCGGAGCGAGCAATTTCACACTCTAGCTAGTTCCTCGATCCCTTGTTTGTTTTGTATTGTAGGCTTGTAGCTCATATTCTGTGAAATTTGTAGCCCATGTCATGTGAAATTTGTTTTGTTTTGTATTGTAGCCACGTCGATCGAGAGCGACTGACGTTTGTAAGTGGTAGTGGCACGTGTCATCTTTTGAGCCTGTCTGGTCCATATCATGCCGTGTCATCTTTTCTGCACCGTCCGAAAGCAGCCGTTGCTTAGCTGCTAGCACAGGAGTAGCACTAGCACTAGCATGTGGGACTTTCCAGCCTGTTTCCCTGTTAGCTACTCACTCTTGTGTGTATCCTTTATTAAATATGGGAGGTTATCCGGCACATCCGTCACCGTGGCGTTTTGCGAAAAAGTTTTTTTGTTTCTTTCTCTAATATACACATAAAGCATACCACATGAAGCAGTCACCGTCGCGCATGGAACTGACCGCATCGCATGCATGAATTCGATCGCGCGCATGACACCGATCGCACGAAGTCGATCGTGCACATGAATCCGATCGCATGCACGAAACCGATTGCGCATTATTCCTAAAAAATTGTAAATTCAAGATAATTTTTGAAGCTTATTTGCTCTCTAATTTTGTATTTATTTGTTGCTTGTCTCTCAATTCACGTACACGTTGAAGCGCTAGGAGTGTACGGGAGCGTCAACGTAACTCAAAACCAAGGTCCAGACCAGGAGCAAGGGCTTGTCCGTGGCAAGTTTTCCTTGACCATATTGATCCCAAGTTTTCAAAAATTCGGTCTTAAGGCTTAGTTAAATTCTTGAACTTGTTATAACCCCTTTGACATTGATCATTGTGAACCTTTTGTCACCCTAGATGATACTAGCTATTTTATTTGATGATAACCTGTAGTGTTGCATGGGATGATAGAATTGCTTAGTTCAGCTTAAACGTTACGGTATTATACCATTATAGGAATCATTGGTATTGTTGTTGTTATTTAAATGAAATAAAGTGAAAAAATGGTTCATACCAAGGCGGATGGATGTTTGGCGGATGCTGGATTCACGATATCTTGTAAAGTGAATGTTTCGCCCTAATCGATTAAGGATCGAAGCGTGTGTTACGTTGGACAGAGGACTACCATACAACCACAAATCTATATGGGTACGACATGACTAATTAATTTATGCATTTTATTATTGGCCTAGCCATTTGGTGGAATGTGGGTGCCAGATGGAGACACTCGCAATGCGCAATAGGGGGCTTCTGAACTAGGCAGCTAAAACCCTATCAACGATGAAACCTTAGCGGACAAAGTTAATAGTGGGAGCATACATTGTAAAGGTCTTGTCGTGATCTCTTAGTCGCACACCTAAGGAAGCGTGTTAATTTAGAGGTAAAGGGAGATGATCATGTCTTATGGGTAAAGCTGTACACATTCTGCAGAGTTAAAACTACTTAAGTAGCCGTGCCTACAGTCAGTGGTTGGTGAGGTACGCTTGCACATTGTACATTTTATGGTTTTATTTTAAATAAAAAATGGTGATTTGGGGATCTATGAGCGGATAAAGCTCTCGGGTTATTAGTTGGTAGTAGAATCCGTGAGTGGATGGAACTCTCGGGATGTGGTTTAGCGATTGGAGCCAGTCGGATGGTTGAAATCTGTTTAGTTATCATATCAAATTTCAATTATTACAACTATATTTGATCAAATGATACTTTTGTGAAATTACTGGTGGTATTTAAAGTTAAACATTGCTTTATGCTAAATGAGTCATATTAAGCCTTCATTTGTTTAGCCTTTCATATAGTTATCATGCATTATGTTTCCAAGGCTTGCGAGTACGATTGTGTACTTACTTTTGCAACAGCCTAACTTCCACAAAGGAGTGTGCAGAAGCAAAAGATAACTACAAGTACTTTGCTTGTAGTTTCGATGAAGGAAATCCAAAATTCTAGGACGCGCACCCCTATCGATTGCCTGTTGGGGAAATGGATGGGCTTATCCTGCTGCTGTTATTTTGATTCCAATGCTACTTTATTGAACTCAAGCCATGTGGCTATTTATTTTGTAATCATTGACCATAAAGTCGGTACTTATTGCTTAATTATTATTATTTGATTCGTGATATGAATGTGTTGTCATCACTGTTTCCACTATGTGCACTAGCTTGACCCGGGACTAGCGCGGATAAACGCAGATGTTTCGGATTTGGAAATTTGGGTCCCGACATCACTCTTGCCACAATAAATCCGTCAGTTGAAGATGAGTGTAAACATGCTTTGAAGGAGTTATACGAAGGGGCGAGTGTCTAGGAGTTGAACATGTCAAATGTCTATGGCATGTTGATAGGATTTATCAAAGCTTTTCGTTCCGTTGCTCTTTACTTTAAGTTAGAGCTTTATGAGGTATAATAAATGTAAAGTTGACTCTAAAGTCTTTCAACAATGTTTTATTCGATAAATAGTCTTTTATTATGTTTTTACTGTGTATACTTGTGATATTATATTTATGTTATCACTATATGCGGCAGTATGATCTTAGAATAGTACTCTGTACATGGAGAGTTCAACCATATTTGCATATTCGAATTCTAACGGGCTACAACCGTCCACCTTAACCCGAGTGGTTACTCAATTTTTTTTTTTTTAAATATTCCAGTGAGTTGATGTCCCTTTCTGAACAAGTTGTCATTTTGATCGTCAGCTCTATCTAACAGTATTTGTTGGTACGATGAATTTACATTTTCAGAGGTGATTGTCACGGATGCACAGAGCCAATCATGACAAAGAAGCTTTAAAGACATTCTCTTTTTTTGTGATAAATAGCAGCATTTTTTCCTTATTCACCCCCTTCCCTCTCACAGAAACTTTCTTTGTGATAAATGATAATACATCCTTTCTTTCAGCATTTCCTTTCTCCTCAAAGGTCATCTTGTGATGATAAGTAGGAGCATCTCCTTCATCCCCTTTTCTCCACCATTCCCGTGCCTCAAACTCAAAATAATTTTTGTATTTTAAATTTTCTTTAAGTTTTTCAAAACAAGTATTTTTAACTTCTTTCAAAAGTTTTAAATTTAAACTTTTCGAACCGAAAATTTTGGATTGACAGTTTTCGGAGTTGAAACTTTTTTCAAGTTGAAACTTTCTAATTTAAATTTTTTTATTTAACTTTTTCGGGTTGAATTTTAAATCATAACTTTCCTAACCGAAATTTTTTTGAATCAAAATTTTCTGGACTGAATGTTTTTGAATGAGAAGTTTTTTGAGTTGAAACTTTTTAATTTTAAATTACTTGAGCTGAAGCTTTCTAATTTAAAAAATTTTATTTAAAACATTTCAGTTTGAAACTTTTCTATTTGAAATATTCTAATTTGAGAATTTTTATTTAATTTTTTTGAATTGAAACTTTATAATTTAAGATATTTTGAGGTGATTTTTTTATTTAAATTTTTTAAGTTGGAAGTTTTAATTTGATTATTTTAGTTGAAACTACTATTTAAAATTTAAAATTTTTTAGTTTTAAAATTTTGTATTGGAGAGGAAAGCAAGAAGATAGGGAAAGTGAGTAGTGAAAATAAAATTAAAGAAATATAGAAGTGGATAAGGAAGATAACACATAGTATGATAGAAGAAGTTGTACTTAATTTTATGAGAATAACTAGGGAACGGTATACCGTTGCAACGGTATAGCCATGAAACTTGTGAAACTTATCAGTTTCAGTGCTGGTTTCATGAGTTTCAGTGTTTAGTTTCATCAGTTTCATGTTTTATCAGTTTTTAGTGCTAAGTTTCATGAGTTTCAGTGCAAAAAATCATAAGTTTCATGAGTTTCAGAGGTATACCGTTGCAACGGTATACCGTTTTTTAGTTTTTCTGTAATTTTATTAGTTTATCTCATGAGACTAGTCGTACTCGTCCGTCCGCCCTGTCGTCTTCTCACCCTAAACCTCGCAAAAAAGAAAGAGAGAAAACCCGATCGATTGGAATCGAGGCGATCGAATTCGAAGCAGCGGCGGCAATGGCGGGGTTGTCGCTGCGGTGCGGCGACTGCGGCGCGCTGCTGCGGAGCGTGGAGGAGGCGCAGGCGCACGCCGAGGCCACCACCCACGCCAACTTCTCCGAGTCCACCGACGCCGTCCTCAACCTCGTCTGTGCCGACTGCGGCAAGCCCTGCCGCTCCCAGACCGTGAGATCCCCCCGCCGGCTTATCGACCGAATTCTGTGGCTTCTCGATCCAATCTTGGTACTCGATCTGGCACGCAGGAGGTGGACCTGCACACCAAGCGCACCGGCCACACGGAGTTCACTGACAAGACCATGGAGGCGGCAAAGCCCATTGATCTCGAGGCGCCGCAGAAGCCGGCCTCCGAGTCCATGGACGTCGATGCCTCGGGAAGCGGGGACCCGCAAGGTGATGTTCCGAATTCGAGATGATCAAAGGGTTTGATCCGTGACAGCTTTTGAGTGTTGAGGAGGGTGTGTAATTGGGAGGTGTTCGATTCTGGCAGAGATGGTTGTACCGGAGGTGAACAAGGAGATGCTTGTGGACCTTGAGGCGATGGGGTTTACGACCGCGTCTGCCACTAGGGCACTTCACTTCTCCGGTATGTATAGCCATAGCGTTGACTCCTTTGACTATCATGTTATCACTGTTATGATTTTTGTAATCTTTGTGCTTGATGCTAATACCATTGTACATACCATTGCTATAATAACAACACTTTACTGTGGCCCTTTCTGGGGATGCTCTGTCTTCCTTTGGAAGCTGGTGGATAGGGGTTAAATTTCCTTGGTAAAGGACTTGTACTTTTGTTAGAAGCCCCTCCAGCTGCATCCTGTTTGGGATGGCTTCTTGTAATCTGAAGATCTCCCAAATAGGACTGATGTTTCTTTTTTGCATTGCTGCAAGTAGGCATAGTTCCCCAAGTCGGGTGTTGGGGTGACGCCTAGTGCCTAGGCGGCGGACCGAAAACAGGGGAGGGGGTAGCTGATAGCAAGGGAGGGGTCCTTGGAGAGGAGGTGAGGGGTGGGGAGCGGAAGCAGCCCACAAGGAGGCGAGGGACAGCAACGGCGAGTTACCTGGTGTCCCGCTGCGGGGGAGTCTTGCGACGGCGACGGAAGGAGCGCTGCTGCTGAGGAGGGGACCAAATCGATGGTGGGAGGCGAGGATTTGTCGGTAGGGGTGGCCCAATCAACGGCGGGAGAGGAGATCTCAATCCAACCGGCCTCAACACCGCCCAACCTGCCGATTAGGGGCAATTCGCGGGGGCAGGCTGGCACCGAGCGCTTAGGCGGCTGCCTAGGGGAACACTGCAAGTAGGTGATGCGAATCATGGAATGACATAACTTAATTTACTTGATAATCTATGCACAACTTAGAACTCAACTTTGGAAGCAATCAACAGGCCAAATCAGAAATCATAAGTATTTTAGTACTTATGATTTTATGGATTTGGTCGGCAAGTTTCCATCATGTAGTAGAAGCATAGATACATGTATTTTCCATGAGAATCGAGAATCATCAAAGATTTAGCTGTTATTTAACTTATGTTTACTGCATAATGTGAAGACAGACATATTTTCTGCCCATTTGTACAATCAAAATTATTTACTTTGTGGTTGTTACTCAGCGCTTTGGCAAGCCAGAAGATCCTTTATATGTGCAATTGGACATATTTTCTGTATTGTAATGCTTGTGGACCAAAATGTATATATGACGTTGGAAGCTGAAATGTTTGCTATGCTTTTGAGGACTCACATTAAAGTTGAGTTCTGTTCTTAACTGGGTAAATTTTGTTGAGGAAGATATAGGCATCAAATCACCAAACTATCTGAATGGACCAGCATAAGAATGCGTAGGCAATAAATTTTACCTTTTGTAGTTGCACTTTATAGTGCCTTTATTGAAATTATCTCATCTAATTGCAAGGTAAAAGACAATGATGTTCATAACTTTACCGGGCTCATGTAATTTTACTTAGGTAATAGCACCATCGAAGGTGCCATTAACTGGCTTTCTGAGCACCAGGAGGATCCAGATATTGATGAAATGCCTATGGTATGATGATTTTATTTGTTGTTTATTAGATATTTTTTCCTTATGATATTCTGATGGTGCTAAACTTGGTCCCATGTTTACAAAGTAGTATGTGCTTGATAGCAGTAGTTGTTTTGGTATTCATTGCATCATAGTTTATCACAATTAGTTGCACACTCTAATCTTTGATACATCATACATGCTATCCTTGAAAATTCCTGAAGCAATGGTTTTGATTCAAATTAAGGCTGATATACAATTTTCCAAATGACATGTTTTCACGTACTGCATGTTTCAAGAAGTTTCTATAAGGTATAACTATAAGCATGCATTCAGGAATAGGAATACCTCTAATACAAAAAAAACCCGCTTTATTTATTTTTTGTTTTGTTCAGTGTGTTCAATGCTCTGAAGGAAAGCTAATTTAATGTACACATTATCTGTTTGGACTTTAGCTGATGCTGAACACAGCCCATGTACAACTTGGAGCCTAGGAGCAACTTGCACATTTGACTAGGTTACCTAATTTCTGAGTTCACATCCCACTGAGCATCCATTCAATGGGGGAAATAATAGATATTCTATCATTCTATGTTATACTCACACTTTGGCAAGAAAAATGTTTCCCTCCAGCACATAACATCTGCAGGTTGCTTATCTTTCTTCGCCTCTCAGGTGCCGGCTAATATAAAAACTGAGGCTAACAAACCCTCTCTGACACCTGAGGAAATGAAGATTAAAGCGCAGGAGCTAAGGTGCTTTTCTGAACCCTTTTTTAAATCGTGGGCTGGTGGTTGAGTATTTCTCTTTAGAAACGACAATTTTTTTGTTTGTAGTGCTGTTTTTCCCTGGTTCTGAATCAGTTCACTTAACATTTAGATACTTGTGTTCTTTATGTTTGGCCTTTTGTGGCTTGAACTTTAATAAAGAACGATAATATAAAACTCAACTATAGAACCCCTGAAGTTTTATGCACAAGCAATGTTCTAGGCATCTACTTGGGGCAATAATTGCTTCTAACAGGCAAATTGTGCATTTTTATAATAGTGAGTACTGCCTTTAAAAGGGAATGTGTTTTTGCAATATTTGCCCTCGGTTGCATAGGTTTTGGAAGTCAGAATGGTTATGCATAGTAACTTTACAAGAACCATAGGATAAGACATAATTTTGATTTAAACTGTATGATCTTGAACAAAGACGGATTTGATATTGAAAATTTTCAGGTTTGCATAAGTTTATCTGTACTACATTCATGAATTTTTGTTAGTCTTTTTGGTGTTAGATGAAGATACGTGCAAGTGTGAATTGTTAGTTGTATTGCAATAGCCCAAAGGGCAAATATATAGAGTACAAATACACAAGACTTAACCCTAGAACACTAGGAAATACCAAAAATACTCTTAACATTTGGTACAATGCATCATGCACTTTTCGCAAATGGGGGTGCGGGAACCCTTGGGCACCAACGAATTTCCCTTTACGAAATATTGTTTTCTTACAAGACATCTCATACTGAAATTATCCACCCCGTTTGTAGGGAGCGTGCTCGTAGAAAGAAAGAAGAAGAAGAGAGAAGGATGGAAAGAGAACGGGAGAAGGTATTATCTCAAATTTTTTACCTTGATATGTAATATGCTTATAGTATTTAAGATGTATATAGATTTAGCGCATGTTATCTCGATACTAGTTTTATCTTTCATGTTTTATGTGGTGTGATCTCGACATTTGCCAGTTATGCCTTGGTTCGACATTAGAAAATAGTGGCCTCTGCATTAGTGTTGTTATTATTTCTTACCTTTGCATCTGGTATATTTTTGTAGTTCTTTGTTTTAGTATTTTGGCTCACATATTTGGCATTTTTTTAGGAACGTATACGAATTGGTAAAGAGCTTCTTGAAGCCAAAAGAATTGAGGAGGAAAATGAAAGGAAACGGTTGGTTCTTTGTTTCTTTATATTTTACTACACTTCTACCAATAATACCATGTTCTCCATCCCTTTTGACTATTTTTTCCCACCCTCTGCAGCATGATAGAATTGCGAAGACTTGAGAAAGAGGAAGAGAAAAGAGCTAGAGAAAAGATCCGCCAGAAACTGGAAGAGGATAAGGTGTCTGGTTTTTCCATCTCATTCTCAGGAATCTTCTTGCTTTGGTAGTTTGGTTAACTCTTAACTAGTATTTTTTCTCCGTTGTTTTGCGTAAGAGCTGTATGAAATACTGCATATATTTTGATGTAACCTGGGTATATTCAACTGCATGTGTTGTCTTTTCTTACTAATGAAGAAAACTCTAGTAAGTGGGCCCTGTAAAGTTTCTTCTCTCCCTTTTTTCTTCTTCTAATTCTCAGGCTGAAAGGAGAAGGAAACTTGGATTGCCACCGGAAGACCCAGCTGCTGCCAAGCCAAGCGCCCCACCTCCTGTTGAAGAGAAGAAGGTATTTTCTTTTGAATTGGGATTTCCTTGCCATAATAACCAGTTGATCCAGATTCGGAAATAGCACAGTGTACCGTTTTGAGCATCTGAGTTGCTTTACCAGAAATCAAGCATCTGAGATAGAAGTGGGCAAGTTCTTCTAGTACTCTTGAACTTCTCACTTCTCAGGAGAAACAAATAAGTTCTCTTCCATGTCAATCCTACCCGATTTCTGGTTAGGCAGCTTGTGCAGGGGCCTTTAGAACCGAACTGAAGAGGGCAGAGGATACAAATCCATATTATTTTGATAAGAAATGTTTTTATTCTTTAATTTCTTTATCATTGTTTTAACTGTGGTCTATGAATTTCCAGACTGCATTGCCTGTCAGGCCAGCCACAAAGGCAGAGCGCATGAGGGATTGTTTACGAAATCTTAAGCAGCAGAACAAGGTATAAGACATGATTAATTCTACTGTGATGAAAAAAAAGACAAGCATGGAGAGTTGGATGTACAGGATAATGTCACAAAATTGTGGAGAAACCATGTTCAGCATAGTTGGGATCTCCTAATTTACACTGCTTTATCTCCGGCTTTTTTTTTATGCCCAAAATAACTTTTGCAACCATAGGATCAGCAAGGAGGGGCATATTTTCTCCAATATATCTGCATGCCATTGAAATGACTACCATATCTCTTGCATGGGCAATATGGTCATGTTTTATGCATTGGTCCAATGTATACACATGCCTTACAACAAACTGCACTAGATGTGTGATGCTGATTTTGCATAACTTTCACAAAATAAGCTGTGGTGACTACATTGATTTAATCGTATTATTTGGCATTGAATTGAACCTAACTATGTGACGAATTTTGCGACAGGATGATGATGCTAAAGTAAAGAGGGCATTTCAAACCCTCCTTACCTACATCGGAAACGTAGCTAGAAATCCTGATGAGGAGAAATTCAGAAAGATCAGACTCAGCAATGCCACATTTCAGGTGAAGCTGCTAATCCTGGAACTGGTAAAATGCTCTGTTATAACTGCTGAACAACGTGAGATTGATAATCAATCTGTTTTTGTACCTTACAGGAGAGGGTTGGAAATCTGCATGGGGGCATAGAGTTCCTTGAGGTCTGCGGATTTGAGAAACTCGACGACAACGAGTTCTTGTTCTTGGCAAGGGACAAGGTTGACAAGGCCGTCCTGAATACGGCTGGAGCCGAGCTGAATTCCGCCATCACCAATCCCTTCTTTGGAGTCCTTTGAATCATAAAAATCCCACTGTATACTTGAACTCACGATTTCGAATGAACTTGAAAGAATTATTTACAGATATATTTATTCCATACGTTGCTAAATCAGCGGTATTTCAGGTAGTCCCTGTCTAAGTTCCCTTCAATTGCTGGCTCGTTCATGTCCATGCCCAGACTGATCTGACGTGAAGAAGTTACTTGTTCGTTGCTGTCTCTCTCTGCTTTGGGAAATTCGCTTGCTCCGTGCGGTGCACCAGAGCAGACGGCCTTTTCGTTGACCCGAGATTCCAGAAGCCAGGAGGGAGGGAGGCAGGCTTGGAGGCTGTCGTAGCGTGCATGAACCCGACCCTTTCATTGCGCAATTTTGCACGTTCCATTTACTGGTAGCCACCGGTTGACCCCGACCGGCTGACTTGATTCATTCTTGCTTACTCCCTCCAAGGCTCCAAGCACACCATCCATCTTAACATCTACTCGACACCACAAATTTTTCATCACGTTGTGCACGTGATTATTATTATATATGTTACGTGATACACACACTAGGAAGACTGTTTTGTACTCTTATCTCATTATCTCTATTCGGTTAAAAATAACTTTCTAATCATGAGGATCAGTTAATAACTTATATTTATAGAATATACTTTCACCTGTATAACATCAGTTAATATGAAGGAAGTAGGAAGTACATACTTCCAGTAGCACGTTTTCATTTTCACACACACAGATATATATATATATATCGATCTGTGGATTGATTTTGTCGTTGAAATATTCTCACTCGACAGGGTTGGCACGCTACGCCAGCCTCTTCAATTTGTCAGTGTTAATCCTGAATAGCGACAGGTGGATTTCGTCGAAGATTTCATGGTGGGTGGCTGGGTGCATGCGATCCTGTCTAGTTACATTTCATGTAGTGCTTATTTCACACCATAACTACTACTCAAGGGTAGGGCTGAAATTTTTTTTTGAGTTCGGCTTGATTTAGATCTCGAATTCGCAAGCTTCAACGAGTCGAGTTCGAATAGCTCGCGAGTTTACCCGAGCTTGAATTGAACTTCCGTGTAACCGAGTTTACTTGAGTTTGTTACTGAGCTTACTCGACCGAATTTACTCGAGCTTGTTACTGAGTATACCAGGTTTACAGAGATTACCGAACTTATTCGAGTTTATCATGCTTACCGAGTTTACTTGAGTCTACTCAAACTTGAATCAGACCGAGCTCAAGTCTGAATCAAAACTTGGATCCCAACTTGAACTCGGCTCAAGTTTTACCGAGCTCGAGCTTGAAAGCCCGAGATCACCCGAGCTCGACCGGTTTACGGTCCTACTCAAGGGTCGATCGATGTATTGCCGGTCAGTGTCTCTATATCACTGGAACGGCATGTGCACAACTTACGGGAGCATACATACAATTAGGCATGCACGATTAATTGTTTCAACTACTGGTAAAGACATCTGTCGCACCCGCGGGTCATGACATTGATCGAGCACGTACGCATGCATGCACCTAGCTCCCTCAGTTCAGCTAGCACTGCCATGCCGTTAACTATGCAAGCATGCATGCATGCTAGCTCTAATCTTTCTTTCCATTTTTCTTCCAATCGAAGCTGCGACGTGCATTATGGCTTAGCTCAACTGAGCTCATGAATTGATCGATTCTGTTGCAATTCAACCATGTGTTTAATTGTTCGTCCATCGACTTTGATCTTTAATTTGGTCCATGCATGTAAAAGACTTCAAGTAGTATAGAAACTTTAATTTGTCTGTGGAATTCTCGAGCCTGGGCAGGCAAATTTGTCAGTGTTAGTGACCAGATAGACCAATTAATATACGTACGTAGCCGATCGAGCACGTGGTCGATCGTGCTGTACATGTGTCTTTTTAGGAAAAATTATCGATGTAGTATATATATTTTTTAGATAGTGAAAGATTTATTCTCTCAGCCTCTGTATCATAAGATGCACATATCCAAAACTTATTATAGAGTCGCAACCAAAGAGCTGACTACAAAAGAGAGTAAATAAAAACTATAGAAAATTCGGCACAAGCTAATTTAAAGATGAAACAAAAGTTCTCAAATCCGCGCATAGCCTATTACTAAATCTCCGCCCATTCTTGACGAAGAGGTCCTTGATTACCATGTCTAGCATTCTGCATCCAGAAAATATGACAATTTTTGCCTCCTGGGATTGCATCACAAACCATGGATGTAGTATATAATATTATTTATATATATATATATATATATATATATCTGTGTGTGTGTGTGTATACATATATTTGAATACGGCACGTTTTCACTTGCCAGCATAGGTACCACCAGTAGTAGTATAGGCATCTTCCGGATGTTTTTATCTTAAATAACATCCAAAATTTGGACTGTAGAATTAAAAATCTAACCGTTAGATCAAATCATAGGATCGGATGTAATCGATACCTCCGAATCTCAACAATGATCCAATGCTCTCAGATTTAGGTAATATCAGTGACGAGTACCCGTACCATGGGTACCCCCATCAGCCCGGAAACGCGAACGGGCTGACCAACCGCGGCGAAGGCCCAGCACTGCCAAAAGGTACTTGGGCCGCAGAGGGCGGACCCCGGCCTGTGCAGGACCGACCCTGGACGGTCGGCGGACTCCGATCCCGGGCGGTCGGCGGGCTCCGACCACCTAATGTTGAAGCTCGCGGTCAGCAAGCTCCACCGCAGACGAGCCAGCGAGGCCACGCCGTGTCGAGGCTTTGCCTTGTGCGCAGCGTCCCCTGGCGTCCGTACCGGGGCAGGCGGCTCCTTCCCAAGACTGTCAGAGGAGCCACCGAAGAAGTCAAGCCCCCGTCCCATCGCCTGGCACACCGCAGAAGAATACGCCCACTCCCGAGGCCAAGGCAAAGTCAAGCGCCATTAAAGCCGCCGAGGCTGACAGGAGCACCACGCGATGCGTCATCCAGACAGCACCACGCAAGACCACTCATCACAGAGCCACCAACCCTGCCTCGGGACGGGCAGGGGTCAGTCGGACAAGACAGAAACCGGACTCCGAGACACGCAGGCCCCTTTCCTCGTGGTTTTCCCAAACTCCCGTGTAACCTGCCTCCTCCGTCTATATAAGGAGAGGCAGGGCCCGAGAGGGAGGGGCGATGGAAAAGACAGTCTTCTAGGTAGCCGCAACTCCCTAGCAAAAACACCGAGGGATCGGTCGACCGACTCCCTGCCTCGCTTGTATACCTCTAGTTCATCGCCCAAAGATCAATACACCCACGCCGAACGAACTGGAGTAGGGACGTTCAGCCCGAACCAGTATACATCATCTGACTCCTTGAGTCGACCATTCGGGGAGAGGGAGCGCGCGACCCCATCCGACCACAAATTCACATTGCCGGTGCACGAAACACCGACAATCAGCAAACAAAACATTTAGATGATATTTATCAAATCCCTTATTGTAGAACGTAGGTGCTAATTAATAGTCAAACAACGCATGGACCGAGCTAGCTACATGGAAGAGGTTTTGCCATGCAGATCCCCTTGTGTCATGTTCTACTAGCAACATAAGCGCGCTACGTTGCGTCGGTAGTAATATCATTGAACTATGATATATAGGTGAACAGGAAAACAGTTTAAGCGGTATGTGTGTTAGAAATGAGGAAAAGAACATCGTAGGTGTTGGGAAAAATGATATATATATATATATATATATATATATATATATATATATATATTCCTTGCAATTTTTTTCATGTAGATCTCACTGGAATATCTTATAATTAGTATATGAGTGTATCCAAAGCGATAAAGAAGTATTTGAAGTATGTTTGGGTGGTATTTCAGAGATGGGAGTAAAAACTATTTTTCATATATATATATATATATATATATATATATATATATATATATATATATATATATATATATATATATATATAATAAATATGAGGATGGCTAGAATACTATCGATAGCACCAGTGATATACATATAACTAGTCGGAGCCACAACGGTTTATCATGTGGAAATATAACTAAAGACATAAGAACAGATGACGGTTGTTACACGGGACGTGATAGTTGATAAAAGACATCACTGTTCAAGACACAAAGAAGAGGCATGTGTGAAATTAGGAGATGCTTGCTGTATCATTAACTACTATTCTTTAGACAGATATAAATTAGGGAACTTGCATGCTTCCAAGAACAACATTCTTTTTCACATTATCCATGCATGACTATGCTTTCCCTTCTAATACAAGTTGCATAAATCTTGAAGCAAACTAAGAGGTAAGTAATCCTCATATACCCTTAATTCATGCTTTAATATTTATGCAACTTTTAAAAGGAAGTGCATAGAAGCACCTCTCGTACGTGAATGTGTTCTTGTCCTTTTTATTTTAATGAGTTCTATAAAAGTGTACATACCACCTATGAAAAAATGTAAATACCACCTAGATGATCTTATATACTTATATACTACATGTACATACTCTCCGTTGCGCGAAATACTCTCTACGTTGTGAGATACGGTATAGGGAGTAATTACTCCCGGGAGTAGAAAAGAGGATGGCTAGAATACTATCGATAGCAAAGTGAACTTGTACTACCCACGTTCTAAGCCGTCCGATTGCACAACGTATGGTCCAGATGAATCAAGATGGAAGGATGTATTCGCGAAAGATGAATCAAAGTGGAAGGATATATATATTAAACAAAGCATGTCTTTCGTTGGAAGCGGAACCAAGTTTAATGCACTAGATTAAGATACTAAGTGGACGTTAGATGAATTAATGGGTCTATAGGAGATTGTATTGTGACTAAAAATATTGACCTAGTCAAGCATCCTTGTCAGAGTGTTTAACAAACTCACTTGTGTTTATAATTAAATAAACGAAGTGAAAAATTAAAGAGAAAGTACAAGCTTAGCAATACACTTCTATTTACTCTTATTAAATGATTTATCATAACCATTTTTATTTCTCTATCCAAGATATAAAAGCTTACGTAGACACAGGGAGTTAAAGGCGCATGCAACAACTGAAATCTTCGTTTCGTGAATGGGTATAATTGTGGGCCGATGATATCTGGTACTAACTTCATGGATGGAAAATTTGCGAAACCAAGCTAGTGACGTACATCTCTTAGAAAAAGCCAACTTATTTATATATAGAGAGAGGTTGAATAGTACCTATTGTTACTCGGCCATATTCCATTTATCTAGCTATAGACGTGTATCTTAATCAAATCAACTGTATACTGAACGGGGATGAATTATTATGTTTTTCTGGAGCTTGATGCTTGATCTGATTGTTGCCAAAATATATACATGTATGTATCATTGCCTCACCAATCAACCACTGACTAACAAACCATCCAACAGGTGGAGGATATGCATGTCAAGTTGTCAACATCAATCATATGCTCTAATCCCAAAATTTAAACCCAAGAAAAAGGATTCTACTCTTGCTGCGACACAATTACCGATGTCGACATCTAGGTTTAGCTTTTCAATCACATGCCTATATCCCCAAGAACTTGAAATTTTTTACTTCCTAGTTAGGATAAAAACGAATAGACTGACTTGAACTGTCGACAACAAGTGTGATAAAAATGTGTTTTTTTCTCATTAAAACTGCTTATAGCTGACATTAATCTTTGTTATTGTATCGATTATATAGGGTTAGGTTGCGTTGTGCAACTAAGTTTAGGATGAGGTGATCTGATGTCCAGGTTTAAGGATCTAAATGACGTAACCAACCAAGCTAAAAAACACCTCTGGAATAAGTTAATTTAAATACTACTTATATAAGACTACTGAAGTAAAATAAGAGCAAATAGCACGAAAAGTCAAAGGACAAAGCAGCAACCACACATATGAATTTAGTTACTGAACTTTGAAAGGTTCAAGTGATGTGTCTCTTTCTTCGTTTTGTACTTAATTTAAGTTACAAGGTGAAATAGAAGATGAGCATAAAATACATGAAATACACATCCTCCAGCTGCAAGCAGACTTAGGGCTCGTTTGGAGGACTTAGCTTCGGTTGTACTTCGGCTTTGGAAGCAAGCCCCCGCCCCAAGGCCCGTTTCGGCTGTGCTTCGCCTAAAAGTGACCGCAGAAGCTTCCTCAAGGCTGCAACCCCTCGAGAGAGATGCTTTAGCGGCTTCGGCTGTGCTTCGCCCGGTCTCGCCCGTTGCCGGCCCGTCGTCACCTCTCACTCTCGCCCCCTCCACCTGGTCTCACCGTCCGGTCTCGCCCAATCTCGCCTCCGCCTGGTCTCACCCCGCCGAGCCTTGTCGTTGCCTCCCGGTCTTGCCCCCTCCGCCCGGTGTCGCCCTGCCGAGCTCCCGGTAGCCTCCTCCCAATCCATCCCCCCCTCTCAGTCTCGCCTCAGCCCCGTCGCCTCCTCTAGGCCCAATCCCCTCCGCCCGGTCGCCACCGAGCCCCGCCAACCAGTGGCCGCACCCTCTCTGTCCGGTCCTTTTGCACATATACAGCTGTAGCAGCAAAAAAAAAAAAAAAAACTCTAGTTTGCCAAATGACCTCTCCAGAAAAGCTACAACTGTCAACTGCAATTGTTTTACAGCCCAGCCACAGCCTCCAAACAAGCCCTTATGTTGTCGTAAAATTAACTTTCTAGATGACGTCAAATTCTGTACGCTAAAAAATCTATCTATATTTTACTTAAAAAGACAAACCAGAGACTTGACTTGAGCTAGTTTACATCCACAATAATTAATCTTTGTCCAATAGAATTAAGTATAAGTAAATAAATTTTATATGCAATATATTTAATGAAAAATACCGATATTAGCTCAGGCTAAAATAAATAAATAAGAACAAAAAAAGACATGAGCTTTGAATCCTTCAAACAAAACAGTGGCGCTTTCTCGTCGTCAACGGCATTATATATATTCCTTCCCCCCCTTATTTATTGTCTTCAGCCCACACATTATCCTTCCCCTCTCGAATTCCTCCTCCTCTTCTGCTTTCTTAGCGTGTATATATATACGCACACACTTGGGGGTGTAAGGAGGGCGAAGAAACGAGCCTTCTTTGATACATTTTGCGGTCCTTTCTTGTGTGGAATTTGAGCTGAAGGACCACCCACCCTTCGGCTGCTTCTAAGGATCGAAGATGATTGCATCGTTTTCTTGAGAAAAGTTTGGCTTTTGGGCAAGATTTTTGTGTTTCCCTGAAGGATTGAGTGAAAGGAGAGGCCTTTCGGTAATATCGGGGTGGAATTGGGTTGCTTTGTTGGAGGTCTAGGGCGAAGAAACCTGCTTTGACGGCTCCTTGGGTGGTTTATTTTTCTCTGCAGGGAGAATTCTGCTTGTTTTGAGAATTAGTAGCTTTACTCTTGCTTTTTTTTTCTTTGAGGAATTCAGGTGGAAGGAGATAATTTTGGTTCTTGATCTCTTGGAACCTTTCTGTTCGATTTGTTACCTTAAGGAATCCGAGTGAAAAGAGCTGCCTTCAATCCTTCTTATTGTATTTGGTGAAATGAGGAACCTTATGTTTTGGGCGCTTTTGGAATAAAAGATACCTTCATTTTTCTTCTTCCCTTTTTGGTGAATTTGATCTCGGCGTCTCAGGGTGGGTAATTGAGAGAGAAGGGGTAATTTGTTTGCTCCTTCACACACACACACACACACACACACACACACACACAGAGAGAGAGAGAGAGAGAGAGAGAGAGAGAGAGAGAGAGTAGATTTGGTCGTTCTTAGACAGAAATTTTGGCATTTTGGAGGGTTTGGTTAACTGCACTTTTCTCCTCCTACTGGATCTCTATTTGTGGTGAGCTCGAAGTGGCTAATGGCGGTGAGTAGCTTGTTCCCATCATACTTATTGCAGAACAGTTTTGAGTTACTGGTACTTGGGTCTTAGGCTTGTAGCATGACTATGTTGGCGGTTGATTAACCAGTTAGAGAGGGACTAACTTCAAATTTTATTGCATGCGCACTTATCTTGATCAGATTGGTCTAATTTTAGCTGGTTATAGTACTGAGCCACTAATCTGCTTCATGTTTGGTTTTTTTGATAGTACACATTTTTCAGTGCAAAGCCTAACAAGTATGGATATACGGGATAATGGGACCTGTAAATGCTGATGCTTAGGGAGTATAATTCTGGTCTACTTTATGTTCTAGGGATTGCTTGACATTCATATGGATGAAAGGGAAAGGCACATCCATAGAGAACATTATGTCAAATTCAGGAACGAAATGGTTTAGGGATGCAAATTATTCACACGTACTTTTGGATGAAAGAATAGTTCCTGGAATACTTTTGGTCTGTTTGTTGTTTCCATAATACCCCTTAACCTTTTCTTTTACTGATGCTGATTTTATTGGGCAATTATCGATTATTCTTCAATCGTGAAGGGATTTTCCGATCTTTATGGAGCAAGTTATCACTGACCAATTCTGTATGTTGGAATTCTAACTGTAATTTGTTAGAATTAACTTCAGCTATGAATTGCTCAGAATTAACTGTAACTTATCTCTACCCTGCAATCGAGAGCATACACCATGCATGTCTGCAATATCTCTTAGGATGTTTCCAAGATTTACCTTATTTCAGCTGGTTTCTTGGTTTCACCGAAAGAATCAAAATCCTACACACATTAACAACGTTTACTAATCCATTTGGTCCGAACAGCAGCATGGAATTCCTGCATTTGGGGACTGGGAGACCACCGGCAACACCACCCCCTACACGCAGAAGTTCGAGGACGTGCGAAGGAACAAGAAAACCGGCGTTTCCTCCGACCCAAATGATCCGAGAAGAAACCATGAACAACCTCCTCGCAAGTCGCCGTTGCATCCATCCACTTACTACACACCTCAAGCCTTGGACCAAAAACCACACGCAAGAAGGCCTGAAACTGATCATCCCCAGCCTACCGGATCCCCTCTCCGCCGCGAGCCCGCTCCTCGGAGGCACCGACAACACCAGGACGAAGGTGCTTACGGTAGCTCACATAGAATGCAAGCAGCCAATCCAGCAGGGCCTAAGCACAGCTCAGCTGGAATGCAGACTCCAGAAAGGAGGGCCTCCTCATCTGAAGGCCATGGTCCAATTACTCCTGGAAGGAGCAGAGGGAAGCAAGGAGGCCGAGGCTATGAGGTTGTGCCCTCTTCTCTCAGTTCCTTCCTTTGTACCTTCAGAAACTGTGTGTATATATGCTGCGTTACAAGTTTCTGATGGGTGATGTCCTGGCGCTTTTGCATCTCCAAATCCAGGCTGAAGATGAAGTGGCTGTGCCGCCATTCGGAGATTGGGATGACTCTAATGCGGCATCAGGCGAGAAGTATACTGGAATCTTCAACAGGGTGAGGAACGATAAATTATCGCCCAACTCTTCTGTCAAGCAGCCACCATCTTCTAGTGGCAACCGGGAACATAAAGTAAAACAGGTGTGTGTAAGCTGCTTCCTAGTGTTGGTTAGTTCTTAGCCTCTTAAAAGAATTGTTGAACTGCTCCTACAATAACACAGATTCCAGTATCGTTTTGTATTTTTCATGCACAAATCAGGGAAAATATGACCAATTATTATCTTTTCTTTAGATAGTGGAAGACTAAATCTTCTGGTTTCTGCATCGTGAGATGCACACAGCCAAACGGTTATTACAAAGATACAACCAAACAGCTGTCCATAGAAGAAAAACAAAAATTCTTTAGAAAATTTGCAACAGGCCAAATTAAAATTGAATCTAAAGGTATTTTTATATATCATGTGTTACTTTTCACCTGCACTATCAGTATAGTCCATTATTGTAGTTCGAAACCTTATTTCATGGATGCCTTATATGATTTCAATACAAATAACACTGGAAAACATGCATACAGAATAAAATATTTGATCAGTCATAACTCGTAACCACAAGGCGTGCAGATTGAGTTATTCAGTCTGTCACACTGCCTAGCCATGTAGTGGTGAATTTATTTATTTGGTAAATTGAGATCTGAACAGTTTCAATTGTATGGTATTAAGGTTCTTTTATTTGGAAAAGATACATTTATTGAGTTTTTGTTACACAACCTATCAGCTCGGTATCATACTTTGAAGTTTCAACATTATCATTTAGTACCTATATGGTGAGCAGCTGAGTGCTGACCAATCTGGATATTGCAACCATGGATCACATACCTCTGAATACTAAATTCATGGGAAGATGTTTTTACAAGAACCAACCAACTTGCACAATTAATCACTGTCAGATAAATTTAGATAAACCAACCAACATATCATGGGTTTATTTTTCACCTGCACTATTACTATGGTGATACTATGGTCCCTTGGTCTAGTGTATCACACTTCTTATTCACAAATTCCTGATATCATATCAATATAAAAAAATTACTGAAGAACATGCATATATGAAATAAAATGTATGGCCAGTCGCTATAAGACATGTACATTGTATTGTTCAGTTTGTCTAACCATGTAGTTGTAAGCCTTAGTCTAATTATTGAATGCTCTTGATTTAAATTGTAGACTTAGATTGAACAATTTCAGTTGTCATATATTAATTTTGTTATTATGGAAATGATTTATTGAGTTTGTGTTACACAACTTATCAACTCAGTCTCATATTTTCCAGTTTCAACATTGCAATTAGTGCTACCATATTGGTGAGCCGCTGACCACTGACCACCTGACCAGGCATTGCAGCAAAGATAATCCTAACTATTCTTTTCTGAAACAAGTTAGCTGGCTAACAGCATTGCAACCACATATCATTATACCTCTAAATACTAAAGGGTATTCTTGGCAAGATAATTTATACGAACCAGGCACAACTAATCACCAAGTCACCATCAGATACCTGACGAGAACCAACCAACTTGCACAACTAATCACCAATTCACCATCAGATATCTGACAAGAACCAAACTAAGCTACTCTGGTGCGCAATATGCTCATTCGTTTTTCATGTATGAGCAAAGCTGAATACTTCAGGCACACTCAACTCCGACACCAGTATGATGCCAATTATAACTGTGAACATGGATATAATGTCATGACCTGGACTAAAATGAAATACTAAATTTTGATCCTCTTAAACACCGTGGAGAAGTAAGTTTACCTCAGGTAATTCAGGGTGATAAACTGCATTGGTACAGTGAGGTGGGCAAATTGCTTGAATGCTCCACAGAGTAGCATTATTTGCTTGAATGCTCCACAGAGTAGCATTATTTATTTTTCAGCTAAATTTTTGGTGCAACACTAAAATGAAACCTTATTGACTTATCTCTTTCCCTCTCAGACCTGCCCATGCTGTATACTGTGAAGAGATGAAGTAGAGATCTCCAACGATGGCTACTCTCATGGAGAAACTTTACTGAACCGTTTCCTTCTGTGCTCGTTGTCGATGTACGCATGCATAGTTGAATATTTTATAAAAGGTTAATGTTTGCCCTCTGCTTGAATATAGATACGTAGCATGTTGCGTATATAGAGAATGCTGTTTAGCCCTGTGACATGTCATCCTTCATATTAGTTTTTCTGCATGTTGCATATATAGAGAAAATGCTGTTTAGCTCTGTGACATGCCATCCTTGATAATAGTTGTTCTGCATGTTGCATAATAGTTTTTCTGTTTCCTATCTTGTATTGATAGCTACTCCTCAAGAATTCCTGTATTAGTAGTTCATGTGTAATATTAATGACGTTTCTCTGTATAATGGTTGTTTTTCATCAACCTGTTGCCAACAAGTTCTTTCATCAAATTTTCCTAGGAAGCTCAGTAAACCATGATATTCCCATAATATGCTAGACTGAATGAGAAATGAGTATCGTTTGCATGATAGAGAACTTCAGAATTCCTGACGGTTACTGAAAAGTGATCCAAGAAACCATGATATTCCCATAATATGCTAGACTGAATGAGAAATGAGTATCGTTTGCATGATAGAGAACTTCAGAATTCCTGACGGTTGCTGAAAAGTGATCCAAGAAACCAACTGCACATCAGCACATGTACGATGCACAATCAGCCAACAGATTGGCGCCCAAGCTACAGGCTCTTGTTTCCTGCAATCAAAATGCTTTCATCAAGAACAGGGCAATCCACGACAGTTTCCTTCTTGTCAAGAACTTCCTGACAGTGCTTTATCGAAAGAAACACCCCTCGCTGTTTGTCAAGCTTGACCTGGCCAAGGCCTTCGACTCGGTCAGTTGGGAGTACCTGTTAGAAGTGCTACATCAGTTTGGTTTCCCTCAGAGATGAAGGGATTGGGTTTCCACCCTTCTAGCTACGTCCACAACCAAAGTGAATGGTGAATGCTTTTCATTCTGGCTTTGGAACCTTTACAGCTTCTGTTGTCAGCTACGTCACAGAGTAACCTCTTTAAACCCATCTTGCAAACGCCAGCTGATCTTTGTCGATCTTTCTATGCGGACGACGTGGCATTGTTCTTAAATCCTACCCCACAGGAGTTGAAAAATCTAATTGCCGTGTTACAGATTTTCGGTGGGGCCTCAGGTCTCTCGGTTAATTGGGAAAAAACCGAGTTGTATGCGATTGCTTGTGAAGCAGAAACCTTGGCTACTTGTTTACAGGAATTCCCAGTGGTCATCAAGAGTTTTCCGGCTAGATACTTGGGTCTCCCTCTCAGACCGACTTTGCTGCGAAAGGTAGATTTCCAACCTCTACTAGACAGGGTTGAAACAAGGCTGGCAGGTTGGAAAGGGCATTTGCTCTCTAGAGCAGGAAGATTAACCTTGGTGCTCTCCGTGCTGTCGAACCTCCCAACCTATTTCCTGACTATCTTCCCTTTGCCGGCCTGGATCATGAAAAGAATCGACAAGGCAAGACGGAACTTCCTCTGGAGGGGGCAAGCAGATTGTAGTTCGGGACACTGCCTCGTGAGCTGGAAGAAAGTGTGTCGGCCAAAGAACCTTGGGGGCCTTGGAATTCCCAATCTTGGGACCTTCGGTAGAGCTCTTAGACAGAGATGGCTTTGGCGACAGTGGACAGATGTCAACCTAAACTGGGGCAACAATAAGACATCTTGCAGGACCAAGGATTTGGAGCTCTTTAAGGCTAGCACTCGTATCACTCTAAGAAACGGGCAAACAGTCAGGTTTTGGACGTCGCATTGGCTTCAAGGTCGAGCCCCTATGGATATTGCCCCCTCGTGCTTTCGACTGGTGAAAAAAAGGAGTAATTCCGTGCTGCATGAACTGACAAATAATTCGTGGATGATACCTCTGAGAAATATCCATACAAACCTTCAGCTTGATCAATTCCTCACCCTTTGGCAGCTGGTACAACAGGTACAATTACAAGAAGAAGGCCAAGACGAAATTGTGTGGTGTTGGACTTCGGATGGGAACTTCTCTACCAAGTCGGCTTATAAGGCACAATTCCTTGGCTCCCTTACATGCGCAACAGGCAAGTTGATCTGGAGAGCAAAGACGGAGAATAAATGCAAAATTTTTGCTTGGCTGTTGCTCCGTAACAGCCTGCTAACGGCGGACAATCTGGCTCGGAGAGGGTGGCCGCATCAACAGGTTTGTTGCCTGTGCAACGCCGAGGAAGAAACGGCATTGCATATTGTGCTGTCCTGCCATTTTGCCACTAGCTTCTGGGCCCTGCTCCTCCCTTCGCAAGGCTTCATCTTCCAGACCCCCGCCGACTATAGTCTACAACCTTCAATTCAAGATTGGTGGCTCCATCGGCGTTCCTTGATCCTCCACCAAGCAAGACGCGATTTCGACGGGCTAATTATCTACGGTTTTTGGAACCTCTGGAAAGAGAGGAACACGCGCATCTTCCAGGATACGGCGAGCTCTGTGCACTTAGTAGTAAATAGAGCCAAGGCTAATGTTGCAGAGTTTGCTATTGCTTCTAAGAGACTAGATTAAGTGTTAGTCAGTATGAGTGAGTGGATTGGCTGCTTCCACCTTGGTCTTCGGACTCTTTTGTCACCGTTTCTTTGTTGCTTTGGACTGTTGTTTTTCTATCTCCTTAAATGATTAGGCAGAGCTCCTGCCATCAATTTCGAAATAATAATAATAATAAAAAAGAAAAGGATAAAACTTTACAAGATCACAGAACGTTTACTACAGCTGTTTGTTCAACCTGTCTCTTTCAGCATCCGTCTTTGACGGCCTATACCTAGCCTGATATCTTACCAGCCATTGTGGACCGGCGCAAGACGCACTAACAGTCACACGACAAGTATGCCTGGTAATGGTATACATAGAATGAGCTTGGCAAGGAACGCATGAGCTGAATTCTGGCGAGGAAGAATGCAGTGTACAGAAGCCAAACGTTTCGAAGACGATCTCTAGCTATAGCCTAATTTACACTGAACCAGTGAACATTATTCATGCTATTCTGCTTCAAGTTATAACAGCAAAAGACCGAGTTACTCTTTGTTACAGCAACATCCTCAGCACCAGATCACTGTGAGATTTCATCTATCTACTTACTTTGCAATCTTACTCAAAGCTGCACCTGCCGGCCATAGATCCAGCTGAAAGGAACAACCGGTGCTTGCCTTGCCCTTGCCTGAGCTCTCTCCTCCAGCTTCCTGAATCTTGGCCCCAGGGAGCAGACGAAATCCTGCGCGCGCCTCCCTTCCCCAGATAGCCCGGTAAGGCCCGAGACGTTCCACCTCTGGACCAACAACTCGAGGATGTCGGCGTAGTCCCCGGCGGTGTAGACGCCCAGCCGCTGCGCCACCGTGCTGAAGTGCTCGAACAGTCTGTCCTCCTGCCCGTCATACATCAGATGGGCGGGCATTGCGACCTTCTTCCTCATCATGTCGGCGAACGCAAGCACCGTGTAGTCAGGATCGATCTCGAAGAGCTTCTCCACTATCTTGGTGTAAGCAGACTCGTGGCGCTTCTCGTCAGCCGCTATGGTGCCGCATATCTGAGCCAGTTTTGTGTCTCCGTACTTCTTGGCATGCCTTGCGGTGTTGCCATGAGATATGAAAGTTGCTCTCTCTTGGAAAGATGTGTAAATGAAGCCCAGATAGGGGTTGTTCTCAGTTCTTGGATCCTGCAGGGATCAAGATCAGCAGAAGGTCAGTTTAGAACACAGATGTTTCTCTAATCTAATTAAGCATCTGTCATGTATGTTGCTGAAGGTTCTCCGGGAAATAGACACAAGTGCTTACCATTCCAGAGCCAATCAGATACTGTATAGTCTTCTCAATTTGTCTCATATCAACCCTTCCGGTAAGGTACAGATACTTATTCATAAGGTCACCATGCCTGTTCTCTTCAGCAGTCCATGCTCTTGTCCAGATGGCCCAGCTGGTTGGGCTAGCACCAGTGTCGTCTCGGACACCGCCATCGAGGGTATTGAGCATTGTCTGATAAGTAGGGAGGGCTTCCTCGGTGACCATGTCTCCAACCAAGCAGACCAAGTAGTCGTCAGGAATTTCCTTGGCCCGCTGCCTTAGCTCATTGATTTCGTCGTGGAATCCCTCGGAAGAAGGGTCCGGCAGGTAGTCCTGTGGCTGCCATGATTTCTCAACCGGCTTCAAGAGGACCAGGATGTTGTCCTCTGCCCAACGATCCAACGAATCGAAGATTTCCTTCTTCTGAGGTGGCAGTGAATGGGTGACCTGGAGCGGCACCTCGCGAGGGGGCGTGAATGGCTTCTTGGGAGCTCCGACCCTTCATAAAGCAAGGCAAAGTAAGCTAACTGCCCATGGGCATCCAGAGATCAAGAGCCACGCACCATCCCTCAGCAAGATCAAGATCAAGAGCAGGAAAGGAAATGATAACCCAGAGAAAAGGGGCAGAGCTCACTTGGCTGTGGAGGCCATGGCGACCACCGGGGAGAGGACTCCATTGGCTCTCCTCCTGGGGCAATAAGGTGATGAGGGTGCAGGGAAGGCGACGTAGGAAGGAAGCGACGCCATGAGAGACATGACCACCTCCACCACCAGTTCAGCTTCACTCTTGTTCTTGCAGAGTTGCCCTGACCCCTGACGCGAGTGCTTTAAAATCTGCTCCTGGTAACCTCCGCGCGTCTGTTTGAGGAAGAGCCGTGGCTGGCACTGCCTGTGAGCTGCTACCGTGCCCAGTGCCGACCAAATGTGCCGTGTATCTTTATTTTCAAAGTTAGGAATTAAGTTATACTACTCGACTGAGTCGTGCGTGATATCATATCGTACGAAAAAACTAGGTCCAATTTTTTTTTAGAAAATATAATTTTAGTTTTCTCGTTAGTGGTTTTTTATAAAAATTGGACCAAATTTTGTGCCGTCGACGAATTTACGTAAATACGGGGTTCTCTGTTAAAAAAAATTTGTGTAATCACATGGTTCTTTAGTTAAAAACCCGGTGGATGACTTGCTCGTGTTTTTTTAAATCGATTAATTTGATATATATATATATATATATATATATATATATATATATATATATATATATATATATATATATATATATATATATATATATATATAGTCGCTTAATACTAGTATTTGATATGTATTGCTTTGCTTCCCTCGAATGTAACGGCAAGGTGCCGCTTAGACTTAGAGCATCCAACCACGGTGTTGCGATGCCATGATATATACAAGCTCTTAGAGGCGACGCCAAACACGTACTGCAAATTAGTCAAAGGCGGCGCTAAGCAAATTTTGCTAGCATTGCTTCTAAGTTCTAAGCAAGGAGCTAGCTAGTCAGCCTCCAGCCATCCATCGATTTAAAAAAAGAACTGATATTGGGGCCCACCTGCCGACAAGATGCAGGCGTTTATGATATTGTTTTCGCTTTAAGTGAAAACAAGATAGGGAGGGAAATCGTGCTTCTTAATTGGAGGCAAAATGTCATCTAACCATTGCAGCAAATTCTGCTAAGATCTACCGACATATGAATGAACCCCAGCTTAGAGACTAAGTGACATCTAAACATTGGAGATGGCCTTATACGTGATGGATGAACGAAGAGCCACCGATCGATCAAAGGCGAGAGCCACAAGGAGCATCAAAATGAAACGATCCGTATCATCTCTTCAATTCTCTTGAGCTTGAATGCTGCTCGGAGGTACATCAAAATACGTACCAAGCAAGCGCTAGCGCTCCAGATCAAACAAGTAAAAATTAATGGGGTTGATCGGACTTTCAGAAGCACATATATATACTCAAAGCACCTTGACTTTATATATCTATCTATGTATGTACTGAACAAACCAAATTACACCCATGGCGGACGGTGAATACCGAGAGACTAATTAAAAAATAGATGTATTTACTACGACCTAAGGTACGTATATACGTGCGTGATACTTTCTGGACTTGCACAGATGGTGTATGGTAGCCCATGCAGTAGTCCGCTGCTGCTTGTTTTATTGCGACAGACAAAATTGGTTGTGTGCTATCTTTGCTGCAAGCCAAGAAAAGAAAAGGGGAGAGAGATTGCTAATTGTGATTATTCCAGTGAATACAAAACTTAGTTTGAGATTTTGGAGAACAGAAAATGAGTGAAATGATCGGGTATATTTTATATCAGAATTGTACAAACAACAAGCTGCTTCAGAGTTCAAACACTGTTGTTCGTTTCCCTTCATTGTCAACCTCTGAAAGGACGGTACCAAACAGCAAGACCTAAAAAATCATGTTGAGAAATACGGTATCAGAAATAGCATGAACTGAAACATAACAATAAGTAAACCATTTTGCCCGTCACGACCACTACAGATGGATATCAGCACAGCTCTGTCTACTGGTGTGGTGCGGGTGCCCAGCAACAAGACCATGTGAATTGAATTTAAGGTTCTTTCATCAAATAGCTCAATACAAGTGAAAGCATAATACATCATAACATCGTTTCAGCAATCGAATGAACTGCTGCATCGAACATCATATTATTGGGTAGTACAACAAGTGAATAGAAATTCTAGCGAATAGGAGTGAGCATGAAACCGAACTCAGCCTGATCTGAACTCTGAAAGGTGAGGCAAACAGTAATATAGGATATCATCCTATGGTATCCACAAACAAGAGCATCAGGCTTTGATGGTCACACTGCAGAGACACAATCCCGATGGCTTGAGCTTAGACGTGCACCATTCAGATCCCATTGGTGCAGCAGGATCGTACATCAGTGTCTGATATTCAGGCTCTTCCTCCAGTGAGAACAGCAGCAGCTTCCCATCATGTACCCCGAGAGAAAAACGAGCGCTAGAACTACCAGTAAGCGGCACTGGGATCTTCTGCCAAGAATTATCTGCTAGGTTGAAAATCGCTAGAGACCTCTGGTTCTTCCACTCGATGCAGAAGAGCTTTTCGCCCAGAACAGCATGAGCCGTAACCATTACACAGCCATTCTTGACCTCACCCCAGGCATGGTTATTAGTATTGTACACGTCAACGAAACGGGAGTTACCAATTGTGAAGGTCGAACGACCACCCATCACGTACACCTTGCCTTCAAAGCTACACCCAAAGCAACCCCACCTTGGCCTGCGAAAGCTCTCAATCAACGCCCATTTATTTTGTTCTGGGTCATAAACTTCAACGCTAGATAAACTGTCACCATTGGGACCAAATCCACCAGCAACATATATCACACCATTGACCTCTGCACAGGCGAAGTCACAGCGAGCCACATTCATCTTAGCAAGCGTGGTCCACCTGGGGAATGAGAGCATAAATGATTTAGCCCAACATTTCAAAATGCTGAGACCTTAATTAATACTCTTCATGTTAACACTAGCAGTGTTAATGAGTTACTATTGATTTGTTCAGATTATTTGGAAAACACTAGTTTAGTCTTTAAAGTTCCTGGGACTAGTGAGATCAACTTTAATTTAACAAAGTTTTACCCTTTTGTATAAGAAAGTTATTGATGCACATGAGGATCCAAACATACCTGTTGAGGCGAGAATCATATCCGTAAACCTCATCAGAAACACATTCCTTCCCATGGTCAGCAGCATAGCCAGCAATAACAAAGAGCTTCCCATCAAGAGCAACCACACCAAACCCGGCTTTGGTTGGTCCAGGCATAGGCGGAAGACGGCTGTTTTTTTGCCCTGAACACCCCAAAACCTCCCAATGAGACCCCTTTTCTCTAGCATCTGTAGTCAACACATACACCCACTCCTCAAGTTTCCCAATGTCCTTCCGTATAGCAACTAATTCCTTGCTCTCTAGGAATGACATCCACCTCTTGGACACTGCACCCATGACAGGGAAGTGACTCCGAGGAACAAGGGCAAGACATATCTTTGCCAGGTCTTCTGGCAAGCCAGGTAATAGATCACAGTATAGGTCGCATTCCCCTTGGGACAAAAAGCCCGAGGAAAGTTTTGGCCTTGTTGGAGGCTTGAGATGCATTGTAGCAGGGAGGCACGTCTGTGATTGAACAAAATGCTCTTGTGCACCAACAATTGTAAGCATTGTAAAATGCGGCAGCAAGCAACTCAATGTTTGCCTCCCGTTGTTAGCCAACAGAAGAAACCTTTGGCTCACTTATAGACCTTATGTACTATAAATGGCAATGGCTCAAAGGGATCGATTCATGGAATCCGTCGCCTATGGGAATGGTAAGAGACAAGGGTTTGAATGACGCCGATATCAGGTTCTTCAACTTTGATGTCTCTGTTTTCGTTACGCTTGCTGTATCAAATGCCATCCAATAATGAGAGACGTTGGAATATTTTTTTCTGATAGAATCAGCACTGGTCTCCTTATTGACGAGGTAGAAACCGTTCCCTCCCGTACACATTGCCTTAATATCTACAGAAATATTGAAATATCATCTAGATCAGCAACGCAGTTATATTTGCCAGGCACAAATAGGTGAGAGATATGTATACCTATGGCCATATAAATTTGATGCCTATTAGCCAGCAGTTGCGTCCATTTTCTGCAAGCCTAATTACCTGCAGACAAACCTTAACATATCACTGTTTCATCATCGTTCCTTACCACGAACTGAAACCCAATCCTCTCAAAGAAGATAACTTTTAACATTATATCAGCCAAGCCAAACAAATTTAATTTCAGCACAATATATCAGCTAGCAGCATCCTAGATTTGGATCAGAGCTTGAAAATGGATGAATATAAATCCTCTTTCGCGAACTGATTCTCAATAGTCAAGGACTCAATAGCCGAAGAACGCCACAATCATAAGCTAGCAAAACCCACCTATGAACTAAAAAGCCTACAATTACCTCTATTACAACAAGAACTTGAACAAACTAGGCATTTCAGTAAAAAGTATAACCCCTTTAATGTTTGAGCAGCAGAGCTCAGATCTCTTTCGAATCAGAAACTCAATCTTTTAACATCAACGGCTACACAGAGCATAAATGACTAGCTGGGGAATCTGAGACTCAAATAGGAACCTCCTATTTGCAACAACAAATCTCTCCTTTGCAACAAAGGAGACATGGCAACATGAACAAAGCAGCCAGCCAAGAAAAACCAATGGTAGAAAGAAAGGAGGATCTTAAAAGGGAGCACACCGCAGATCCAACAAACCATCAACAGCTGACAACGAACCTAACAAAAGAAATCTCAAATCAAAGATGAACTTTGGTCCCAAGAACAGGAATACGGCCATCTATGTCACACCGAATAACGCTGCAACCAAGCGCATAAACAAAAGATCTTCAGCAAGAACGGCGAAAAGGTTGAGATTACCCCCCCCCCCCCCCCCCCCCAACAAGATTCAGTCTTCCTACGGAAACAGAAACATACAGTCCGCCCAATCCAGAAAGAACCGCCGATTCCGCACCGAATTGAGACCAAGAAAAGGATGTACCTGAAATTGGAGTCCAATCCAAAAATCCTGAACTTGGAAAATAAAGAGGAGGAGCGGTTGCTGCAGATTTGGGACACACAGAACACGAGAGGAGGAAGGAGGTGGGGTTATATTAAAGAGGGTGTCTAGGGAGCACCCGAGTAATTTTTTAGTTTGTGAGCACTTAAATTTGTAATTTTTAGATTTAGATCTATTGATCCAATCAATTTAACATGTCTCCCCACCACCCTCCTCTTTATAGGCCCTAAGTTGAGTGCTCACAAACTAAAAAAACACTCGAGTATTACTTAGCCATTCCTTGTATTAAATACTATATAAAAGCTGAGCCCGAGCAGGACGGAATACTACGCTGTAAACAAGGGAATAATGGATAATTTGTCCTAATTTATTTATACCATTTATCGTTTGTCTTATGATAATTTACTAATAAGTAAATTTTAAAATTATATGTCAATAAGATATATAAAATAAACAATTAATTGCACCAATTAAAATAGGTAAATCCTCAATTCTCTCGTAAATAAGTAGAGTTGGAGCAAGGTAGGCTCGATAACGATTCTTTGATATATAAAAAATTTACTCTATTTAAGTTGCAAAATTTCGTTTCGATACTTAACACTAACAATTTCGAATTAAAGGTTAAATTTTTAGATCTTTTCATATTAATAAATCTCTAAGACAGCTATTGAATCTAAGGCTTTAAAATCGAGGTCCACCGATTTAGGGGGTATTTCTTTCTATGAGAACTCCTAACATTTTCTTTTCCTAGCCGCTATAAAAGGTCTGTCATGGACTTTTAATCTATAATAATACATAGACGTGTTAAGAGTTTTTTTATTATTACGACCTAAATGGTGTTTACGGCGAGCTGCGCAAATGCGCCGATAGAGGAAGATGCACCGTATACGAAAGCCATAGAGAAGATGCTAATTGACGAACTACTAGCTAATTGATAAATTGGTTTATCAATTGACCTGCACAATTGCACACATGGAATGATAAGCGCTTGCTAGCTACTATCTGATTCACCAGCTTCATCTCGCAGCAGTAGTGGGTAATCTTATCTCTCTGGAATACCTAGTCGTCTCATATGTCCTGACGTGTAAGTGATATGCATGGCTGAATAAGATAACTGGTTCTCCATTCAAAGTTTCTTGCCGAATTATCAGTAGAAATGTCACCAACAAACGCCCCAGGTATTACTTAAAACCCACTTGATGGATTGTTAAGTATTAGTCGCGCCCATAGACTAATGGTTATATAGTTAATTTCAACAAAGTCGCCGAAGAGCAAGTTTCTTTATGAAAAAAAAATGAAATCGTGGAGAAACTGAAGCACTACATGTCTATAAGCAACTCTGTTATTTTTATAGAAATTTTACGGTGCATTATACCGATAGTATATAATAGATAGTAAAAAACTAAAAATCGGATATAGCCATTGATTTGTTAACGATATTTTTACTACTTACTACCGGAAGAAATATAAATAAATACTAATGAATGTAATCCACTAGATTGAAAAAAAAAAGAATAATCATATTAATTTTAGTGTACCATAAAATAGCTCTATTTCTAAAATACGTACAAGCTGATCATGCTACCAACAACTGCTTAATAATTTTAAAACTAAATGCACAATAATAAGATGACAAGTGTTCGTGCAAGTGGTAAGGTAGCTAGCGTATGAGCTCCAACATCTGATCAAGATATGCGTATCAAAAGATCAAGTTGCAATTCTGAAAACCGGCATAAAAACTATCTGAGGAACTGATCGATTCGGGTCCTTTTTTTACAACACTTTCACCATTCACATCACCAAGAGCCCAATCACGACAAGAATTTCCAAGCTACTATTTCTAGTATTTTTTGAATGACGAGAATTTCGATGCTACTATTTTTTGATCAATCATGGTAAGAATTTTCAGGCTACTATTTCTAGTATTTTCTTAATGACAGGGGCTACAGTCCCCCTTGCAAATCGTGATCCATTATTGTAACTAGCCAGAATATGCGGCGCACGCCGCACCGTGTAAAATTTACTCTATTTTTTTCTAAAAAAAAACTGTAAGAGGACCTAAACATATTTTTTTTCAGAGCGATTTTAACACTATATGTTCACCGGTGAATAATATATTTTTCAAAAAATATTATAAATCGAGTTGCAAAAAAACTACGGAGATACAATTGTATACATATATTTCTTATTCCGAAAAATATCAGAAATCGAGTTACAAAAAAATAGAGAGATAGAGTTGCACACATAATTTGGTTAACACTTTATTATTACCCGTCAACCTTCTTTTGTCGAGTTTAACATTATGCGTTAACCGGGTAATATTACATGTTCCGAAAAATATCAGAGATGCCAACCTTCTTTTGTCGAGTTTAACAATCCATGCGTTCACCGAGTAATAATATATATTTCGAAAAATATTAGAAATCGAGTTTGGAAAAAAGTCTAGAGATTAAAGATCGAGTTGGGAGAAAAAAATCTAGAGACAGAGCCGTACACATATATCTGTTGATGAAAATATTTTTTCCGGGAAAAACGAAGAAAGAACCTAGATATATATTTCTTTTGACGAATTTGGTTAACACTTTATCATTACCAGGCTAACCTCTTTCTGTCGAGTTTAATACTCTATGTGTTAACAGGGTGATAATGCATGTTCCGAAAAATGTTAGAGATGTCAACCTTCTTTTATCGAGTTTAACACTCTATGCGTTCACCGAGTAATAATACATGTTTCGAAAAATATTAGAGATCGAGTTGGGAAAACGTACACATATTTCTATTGACGAAAATATTTTTTTCAGGGAAAACAGAGAAAGGACCTGGACGTAAGGGCCGGGGACATGTTTGTTATATTTTTGGACCTAATCGCTATTATGAAAAATTAGAAAAGTGCTCGTTCGAGAATCGTATTTAGCGGGAGGCTTTGCTGTAAAGTAACGAATCAGGGATCTAAACGTAATCTGAAAAAGTTTTTTTTATACTCACAAAAAATTGCAAATGATCTCTTTGTAATTTACAGGACCTATCCGTAATTTAAATAATATAGAGGATTTTTTTTGCAAAATGGCATGGGGGGTGAGGTGGATGGCTTGAGAGGGCTCCAATTCTTTTCCACATAATAGATGGAATATATTCATATTGGCTGCCTTCACATGCTTTTTAATCCTTGTTGTGGCATCTATCCCTGTATTCAGTACAGATTGGTGCGAATATATATATATATAGATATATAGATATATATATATATATATATATATATATATATATATATATATACTAGCTACATGCCCGCATGTTACGAAAAACAAAATTGATAACGAAAAATAAAGATTAAAAAATAAAAAAATTATTTTACAAGATCAAACATCTATCTTTAACGCTTCGTTTCTTGTGAAAGCTGGCTAATTAAAGCAACGTTTCGTTTCTTGAGTAGGGCAATTAAGCAGGGCAATTAAGTAGAGCAATTAAACAGGGCAATTAATGACGTGTAGAATGGACCACTGCCACCAAGTGGTGCTTTAGAATAGTAGAGATATATATATATATACTAGTAAGGTGCCCGTGCGTTGCAACGGAATCCTAAACCTTACAGTGAATAGCACTTTCTTTTATACATATATCAAACGAATCAACTAATCAAGTGACAGGTACATCTATTCTCAAGTGAATATCACATTAAGATTGTTTAAAAATCTTTACAATTTGTCCAAATAAAAACATAAGAGGCCTACCACACACTTTGTTGTCAAAAGATCAGGCAAAAATCTCCTGTCACACAAACAAACTTACCATCATTAGTCGGAAAGAGCTACAAACAAATTCCGCTCATTAATGATTCTAAGCTTTTCAACACATTTAAGTATGTAATTATTTTTCTTAGTTTGATTTGTTTCCAATCTTTCAAGTAAATGACTTATAAGAAGTTAAGCATGTGCTTCATTCCATAAAATTCCATTATATATAATAGCATGTGACTATCAACACATTAGATTTTTAAGGACAACGATTAGGAAAGGATCCTACTATATACAATTATATTTATAAATCAAAAGGAATCTGAAAAGGATTTACAAAAGTAAATTTTAAATATTCACGAAAGATAATCAACACATTAGTTGATTTGAAACGCAGGTTGTTCCTTGATTCATATCATTAGTCCTAACGACTTAGCATAGTGCGATTTTCATCGTTAGTTTCGATTCAATAACCTAGTTAGCGGCTTTCTGGCTTGTAGCCGTTGGTGTTAGCATCGATTGCATTCTCAAAAGCACCGTACATTGGCGGTGTGCATAGACTAAGAATAGAAGGAAGAAGACCTAGAAGATTTCAATAAAGAATAATCAATTTAATCGCATTCTATCACGCATACCAACTACATACCATATTTAAATATTGTACCATGAAAGTAAATGCTTACCAAAATTAAGGCGTTGCTCCCATATTAGCTTAAAATTCTGGTGGTAAGTCTCTTGCATCCTCCTATCTTGCTCGATGATAGATTCATTGAGCTGCAATTGGGAATTTAGTAAAATTATTGTATCTCTCTGAATGGTTTACGGTCCTCCTCGATGAACCCTTTCAACATACATTGCACTTCCTTCTTGAGTATCTGCATCTAGCCCTCATACAAATCTTTTATCTCCCCTTACGCACAAAAAGAACATCCTCAAAAGAAAAGAGAGAAAACAAGAAAAATACAATGCAGGTTTGAGCATGAATGCTCTTTTCTTCCTATTCCATACAAAATTTAGGGACAATTTTACATACAAAACCATCATTATATCTGTGGTCACTCTAAATTTCTTTCCCCATTTTATTACCCTCTTTCAATTTTTGCTTAGGTTTTGTACAGAGTTCCCTGCTTTAATTTAATTACAAATATATATCCAACAGAGTAAAAATAAAAATAAAAGGTGGCTGTTACAAGTCACAGCATGGATCTTAAACATGGATGTATTCACCTCATACCAGGCAAGCAAGCATGTCTTTAAACAAATTATAGTATGAATTATCAATAGCAAACACCTAACCTTATGAGGAGGAGCAGCAAAAGGGCATATCATGCTCTACTGATATACAGTAGAGGTGTGGCCTTGCAATGAGAAAAGCAAATTTAGAATAGTTAGTAATCCAGATCTAATGGGCTGCAAAAACACAATTAGTGTATCCTCACATCCCGACATCTTGCGGCTAAGCGATTGGCATAACAACATTTATTGATATATTGACAAGCAGTGGAATGATTCATTCCAGAAATAAAAGGAACACATTTGTATTCATAAAAAACATGTAAAATTCTTTACGTTTAGGCTGCATCGGCAATTAGCATAGAAGCTAGCCATAATCATACAAGAATACCTTAAGTGCAAATGGCGAGAGCAAGGAATTTTAATTTTATCTAGTGATGTGCCCTGGATCAGCACTCTACTAATAAAAATTGACATAAAGTGGCAGAGCTGGTGAAGCTACCATCATATTACACACCGGCAATTAAAAACAAAATCACAGATGCACATAGAAAATCCATCAGTTGCCTCCTTTGTGAACCATTGCTCAGAAATACTCCCATTCTTGTTTATCTTCAAGTTAGAAAAACACAACTTGATCTCAGTGGCTTCCCATCCACATAACCCTATATTTATATAAATCAAATTGAAGAATTTTATGAGAATTCTTACAAAACCATTATCGTTTCATTGTAATTTTAAGAACATGCAGTTGGGCTCTTTCAAAAAAGAACATGCAGTTCGAGAGACTACCTTCACTTATGAACTCACTGTTCTCTTGAGTCTCCTTCACACAGACAAAGTTTGTGTTATTTTCCCAAGAAATAATAGCTTTAGAAGGATGCAATATCAAAGCCTGTAGTACTTCCCATTACGATGAAAGAGATGCATTAACCAACCTATGTCTTTGAGGAATTGGTAATGACAAAGTTTACCAAAGCAGTCCGCGTCTCCTCTCCATCCACGGTAATCTGAAAGACAATCTAACAAGAACAATTGACATTTGGAACACCATGAGCTCTGAAAGAGTGAACATCACACTAACAAGGATGAGTGTTATTAGAGGACCCATACCTTCATATGGCACAAAAGTATTCGGCTGACCACAGGAGCGACTAATGTCAGATGGAAACCATCCATTTCGTAAAGCTGTATTTTATATCCAAGTTTTGTAGGGATTCTGCTCTACACAAACAAAATAAGCACACTAATTATACTCAAATATTAAAAACTCAGATATCAAGATCAAATTAAGCGAGAGAATAAATTAACGTAGGGCAGCCATCTGGAGACTAGGTCGGAAAAACAAAACAAAACTAACAAAGAGTCTCCTAAGAACAGATAGGCATAATTTCAAAGTCTGTAGCAATGGCAATTCTAATAGAATTTGTACATGCAGCAAAGCATGAATTATTATCATTTTCACATCTGACTCCTCTTGGGAGAACAAGGGCAATGGACAAAGGTAGCACGTACTGAATCAATCCTCTCCTAACAAGAACAAAACTAATTCTAACCAACCAAAATGAAGTGGCAATAACACATGGTACAGGAAAAAACATGATCATGTTAAAACCTTCTACCCTAGTGAGCAATAGTTTTCACGAAGTTATAAAAAGTTACAATCAAATTTGATCATCATGCTCCCATGGTAGACTAAGTGACTAAGCACAATGAAAAGTAAAAGCTAAAATTTTGAGCAAAATCCCAATATCCCATGTAAGGTAAATCCTTTATGGGACCAATGAAAGGTCTTAAATCCACAAAAGCAGCAACAAACACAACAACTATAATTCTATTGGTCTAAAAATTCTGTGCACATACAAAAGTGACACATCTTAATTCGGTTATTGGTTGAAATGAATGTACTAACACGAGATAGCTTATATTTGGGTCAATTGAAATCAAACAAAGCTGATTTTAAAACATGAGGCATAAACTAAAAGATTATGTGCCAAGAAATTCTACAATCAAGAAACAAAATTATCGACATTACAATAAACACTTTGCGATCTTATGAGATTTGACATTCAATTACTTGAGTTCTAATGTCTTGTGCATTGCCCGCTGAAATTTTTTTGTTTCAACAAGTAGCTATATGTGTGGTTTGAAAAATTAGGTACTCAATCAAATTAATTGTCCTAACACCTTTCCTTTAAAAATACTATTACCAAGTTAGTAACATCACACTTAATGAATATAGCAAATGGAACTTCAAGATCTCCATGAAACCTTTTGTTTTCCTTTTGAACTAATGAAGCAACTTCTCTTACATTTTCTTGAGAAATCTGCAGTGATGAGAAATAGACCATACAGAAGCGTGCAGTGCTTTCCTTGAGAAAGAAAAGGAATTGTTGGTCAATACATTAAAAGCAACCCACTAAAATCATTATCTAAAAAAATAAATTAAATAACTAATAGAATGAACTCATGCTTGTCAATACATGCTTGTTAGCACCCTCTGGACACTCCTCCATTCAGCTCGCGAAGAAGAACCAACCACGGCGAAGGAGGAGGGACAATGGCACGAGGAACATCAGCATTTGTCTAGGGTTTCACCCTAGGAAATAAGTGGATCGAAGCGGATCGAGCAAGGTGGAAGCGGGCGGTGAGAAACAAGGGTTGGCGGCTCGGTGCCATAGAAATCCTTTGTGAGATTGAAGACCAAGGAGTGGGGATCGAAGACCGAGGGAGTAGGGGATCGTTTGAGGAGCTCAAGATGAGAAGGCGGATGGAAAGAGAGGGAAAAGAAAATGCGAAAGAACATCGTGGAAAGCAGTGCGCACTCCCAGGTCAAGGGGCTTAGTTGGATGGCGGGTGTGGCGGCGGGGGCGTGGCGGGGCGCGGAGAGGGCGGTGGGCGTGGAGCGAGGGGCAGCGGAGAAGAGGCGGCGAAGCGCGGGAGGCATGAAAGAAGCGGATCATGGGGATGGTGGTTGGAGGAAGGCCTTTATCGGCGATAGATGCAGGGCGCGGGGGTGGGGGCAGGGAAGGAACCGACGCAGAGATCATGGGGAATAGCCGTGCAGCACACGGGTTGGACGAACAGGGTAAACTCTTCTTTTATTAGTTAAGATATATAATAGTACATGTATTAAATTTCATAGACTTCTAGCTAAGCCTGCGCTCCACGTCCAATTCGACTGACATGCTCGCTGCGAAAAGAGCCACGTCGCCCAAATTTGCTCCGCTTTTAATACGGTTCAAATAAATTGTCCTCTTGCTCGGTTACGATAGCACACGCGATGCTGTGGGAATGGGATTGTCGCTCACCGCAACGCCACAGACGTGCATTCGAACCCCTCGCCCGCGCTCACGAACATTGCTCCGCTAGATTTTCCCCACGCGACGCATGTAGCGAACGCATGGCGCTACCGCGAACGTTGAGGAGGTGATTTTTTACACGAAAAGGCATCTGAACTTTTTCAAATTACATGTTAGCCAATTTTTTCAGGGAGGCCCCTGAAGCTTCAAAAAAATGTGTTTCCTTACGTGGAGGCCCCTGAAAAAAAAAATCAAAAACTTGTTTTTCCCATGGTAGAGGCCCCTGAAAATTAAGCGAAACTTTTTGAAATTGTGTATTAGTCTATTTTTTGTAGAGAGGCCCCCAAAACTTCCAAATTTGCTCTTCTTTGCGTAAAGGCGCCCCAAAATTACAAGAATCTTTTAGAGCTTACGTATTAGTCTATTTTTTTGCTAGAAAGCTCCGAAAGTCCCAAATTTCCCAGACAAAACCGGATTTTATCTTCTTTTTTTGTGAAAACATCCTAATTTTTTACAATTGTAAAAAGACCCTCAAAAGTTATTTTGTTGACGCATGTGTATGTTGAGGCTGGCGCCGCGTCTCTGCATCTAGTTATACTTATGCCACATGGATATGGAGGCCAGCTGCGCATGACACATCATCGACTTTGCGGTTAGGTCCTTCGAAAAATTTAAAATTACATCTAAGTCCTTCCATCGGTTATTTTGCCAAAAAACCCCGTGGTTTAGCGTATTCACGAAGGGATCTCCACTGGTAAACCGGAATTATGGATAGGCCCTTCCACCGTTTTTTTTCCTAAAAAAGATTATAAAAACAGACCAGATTTGGTTACGCAAATTCAACGACAGCCCATAGCGAGCTAATTTTAAAAAACACGTCAGCTACTATCGAGCCAATTTTTAAAAAACACGAACAAATCCTCTAATAATTTTTTTTAATAAGAAACTCCGTGATTACGCGAAGTCGTTGAAGGCTTCTAATCTAACCAACCAAGTTTTTAAAAAACACTATGGATCAAAAAATTTCGCACGTCACGGTATCCCATGTGACTTAGTCTAGTACTCCCTCTGTCCCACAAAGAGTGCATTTCTAGGATTTTTAAGACAGATTAGTGTGCAAAGTAAATGACCAATGTGACCCTCATTACTCCATACACAAGCATGCTGGTGCTTCGGTTTCCACAAGCACTTAAATGAGCATGCATACACTTACAGCTGGGCCCTACGGACTAGAAATGCACTCTTTGTGGGACAAAATTTGAACACTAGAAATGCACTCTTTGTGGGACAGAGGGAGTAGATCGGAATCTAGCAAGATTTGCACAGCTTTTTGAGTAGAAGTTTTGTGCGAATGCTATCCTGTAAAGCGCTTCTATCCAAGGCAAGTTGTTGTGGTGGACTGACCACGTGGTTGAGTTACTTATAGTATTGGAGTAGAACAAAATACTTCCTTATCTGCCTGCGTCAGTTTGATTGTTAATTAGCAAACGAATTCCAGTGGTTACCGGAATCTTTTCACAGAATTGTTAATCTTATCTTTTTACCGTCTGTCATGGTCGAGCTAATCAAGGACATACATTCTCTAATCACTACCACATAATAATATAATACTATCTTTTTATTTGAATCGATTTCTAATGTTTTTTAAAAAAATCGTAGTAATAAATAATTTAGCATAGGTGTAAAATATGGTGCAAATTATTATTGGATTGATAACTGTCGGTGTTTCGTGCACCGGCAATGCGAATTTATGGTCGGAGGGGGTCGCGCGCTCCCTCTCCCCGAATGGTCGACTCAAGAGGCCTGGTGTTTATACTGGTTCGGGCTGAACGTCCCTACTCGATTCGTCTTTGTTGGGGTGTATGGAATTCAAGAAATGATCCGAAGGTTACAGACGAGACAAGGGGATCGCTTGATCTCCTGTGCGCTCGGTGAGTTTTTTTACTTTCCTGATCGTGCTCCCCCTTCCCCCCGGGGCCCTGCCTCTCCTTATATATCTGGAGGCGGCGGGTTACAAGTGGGAGTTGGAGAGAGAAAAAAAGGGAGGGATGCAGTACACCTAGGAGTCTGGTTTTCTGTCTCGTCGTCCGACCTCTGCCCGCCCCACGCAGGGTTGGTAGCCCAGCGGTGAGCGGTCTTTGGCTGGGCTGTCAGGATGACATACTGCTCTGTACGCCTGTCAGCATCGGTTGTTTTAATGGTGCTTGACCTTGGCTAGGCCTCGGGAGAGGGCGCCTCCCTCTTCGGCGTGTCAGGCGACGGGACAGGGGCTTGACTTCTCGGCGGACCCTCTGATACCCTCGGGAAGGAGCTGTCTACTCTGGTACGGATGTCAGAGGGCGTCGCGTGCCGCAGCGGTTGGCCCTTCGAGTGTTAGTGGAGCCGTCAGGCCATGCGCCTTGACCTGGGAGGTCGGGTCGGCCACCGGCCGCTGAGTGCAGTTACGATCGGTGGCGAGCCGGACCTTTGCGGCCGCTTCGCTCTCGGGCTGATGGAGGTACCCATGGTATGGGTATTCGTCAGTAGCCCCCGAGCCCCCACCCGGGTCGAAGAGCCGGTCGGGGGTTTAGCGGGTCTGATGCGGCCGCCGGCCGGGAGGTCGGCGACAGTTGGTTGGCGCGACTGCTGGGCGTCTGCGCTCGCCAAAGGGCCGGTCTTGTATGGCGACCAGTGGAGTGTAGCCAGCGGGTCGAAGAGCGATCGGGTTTACGATCGGCGCCGACCGGAGGTCGGCGACGCTTCGGTTAGCGCGCTGCAGGCAGTGCGCCCGCCAAAGGCCGGTCTTGTGAGCGCACCAATCTCTAGCGGTCGAAGAGCCGGTCGAGGGTTTACCCGGCGGCGTGACCGGAGGTCGGCGCCTTCGCGATTCTTTGGCATTGCGCCGCCAAGGCCCGGTCTGGCGCCGGTGGTATCTTCGAGCCCCGGCGGGTCGAAGAGCCGGTCGGGGGTTTCCCTGGTCGGACTCTGATCGGCCATGTTTATGGGACCTTTTAGAATCATGTGAGTGAACGCGCGTTTACCTTCATCGGTTTGAACGCCGTGCTCGCGCGAGCTATAAACGGGCAACCCGGGTGGAATCTGGGCGATCCCCCTCGAGGGGGGTCGTTCCCAAGCGGACGTAACTCCCGGCGCGGGCGTCCGACCCACTGTGGGCATTCCATGAGAACCTTTCCTTACTCGATCCCGTGTCGGACTCTGGTCGTCCGTAGGCCGGGCGGTGGCCGCTACTCATGGATGAGCTCCGCGGGAGAGTGTGAGGTATGGTCCCGGATACGGCTTAGGGTGATTGGGTCGTCCGCCGACCCAACTGGAGGCTCACTGAGAGCTCACCCCGGTCCGCCCCTCGCTCTGTTTTACGTGCTGGGGCGGCTTTAGTTCCGGTCGGCCGGACTTGGCCTTTGTAACCCCAACACGGTGCCGGGCCTCGGGTGTGAGCCCGAAGGCGATCCACCGTCCCCGTGGCCGGGCGGCCCAGTGGGCCGTTTTACTCTTTTTCTCCGGGTCGCCTCGGCCCGTTGCGCCCGGCGAAGTGCGCGGCGCGGCGTGCGGCGCGAGGAGGCTGTCCCGTCGAAGCAGTTAATGCTCAGTGGGAATTTAAAGGGGCTGCGGCGCGTTACCGGAGTAGTGGGCGAGGTGGCAGGCGATCGGTCGGCGACTGCGTCGGTTCGCGCGAGGAGACGTCGGTTGGGCGCGAAGATGCGTCTGTTCCCGCCCAGCGCCTATAAAGGAGGGCGAGCGCGGCGTGGGGAGGAAGACTTCCGCTCGTGTTTTCTGCAAAGGAAAAGGAAAAGAGAGAGAGAGAGAGAGAGAGAGAAAGAGAGAACAAAAAAGGCTTCCTGCGTCCTTGCGCCGCGCCCCGCCTCTTTGCCTTCATCGGAGATGTCGCTGGTTCCGCACTCGTCCGCGGCCGGCCGCTTCCTCGGCCTGGAGAGGAAGGGGTTCCTCCCTCCGCGAGTCGAGTCCGGCTGGCGGACGCCGCCGGCCGGGACCGAGGTCCCCGAGGTGGGAGACGGGGAGATAGTCTCATTGCTGCCTTCTCTGTGTGGTTGGCCTCCCGCTCCACCCGTTCGTCCGAGGGCTGCTGTACTTCTACGGGGGGGAAGTACACCATCTGAACCCAAACGGGGTCCTCCATATCGCGGTCTTCATCACGCTGTGCGAGGCCTTTACGGGATCGAACCCCATTGGGGCTCTGGCGCCATTTCTTCTTCGCGAGGAGTCGGACGCCGGCCGGTCTCCTCGGTGCCCTGGCAATCCAAGCTGCGCTTCGCCGCAGCCGCTTTATATCGGCGTGAAGCCGCCGAAGCGTCGAACCGGGGTGGCACTGAGTGGTTCTACGTTCATAACCTTGGCAACAAGGTGCTGACCTTGGTGGGAATCACGGCGGTCAGAATCCCAGCTGACACTGGGTCCCGATTCGAGGGACAAGAGGAAGGTGGAGAGTAGTCCTCGGCTCGAGGACTGAAGCGGCGGGGCCTAACGAGCAAGGTGTTCGAGTATCACGGTTGTCCGACCAGCGAGGTCGTCGGAGCGGGAGCTTCTGCGTCGGAGGTCCTGCGCTGCGTGACTGCGGTCTCCCTTGTGGGCGATACCGAGCCGGTGGGCGAGGCGCCCGCCCCGTTCTCGGCGCAGAATCCGCAGAATCTGGTATGTTGGGTGGTTTCTGGTTTTTTCTCCTCTCGCACCCCGCCCCCTTATCCGAGTGCGTTTTCGCAGGGGCTTGGCGGCATGATCTCCCGGGCCTTGCTCCCGGGAGAAAAGGAGGCGAGAGCGGCGACACGCCTCGTCGCGGACCAGCGCGACGCCGTCCTCCCGGCGCACAGGGCGGACAAAGCGGCGCGAGGGCGCGGAAGAAGGAAGGAGCGCGGACCGGGCGCCGCGGCGAGGAGGTCTCCAACGAGACTCCGGCGATGATGACGAGGAGTCGTCGTCCGAGTGAGGGCCCGAGCGAGGGGGCCACTCGAGGCGGCTCCGTCGCGCGATTCCGGCGGAATCGGCCGCGATTCCGGGGACGAAGCCACGGGCGCAGGGTACGTCCTGAGGAGGCGGAGATCTCTCTCGCCCCCTCGCAGGGGCCCGGCGAAGAGGGCGCGACAAGCGCTGGTCGTTCGCTCCTACCGGTAAGTGCCTTTCTGGGGTTTTTTTTTGGTGTTTCTTTCACACGATCCCTGACCGTCCGTTGCGCGCAGGGGGCATACTAGTGCTGGAAGGGTGCTGAGCCCCACCTCGGGGGTCAGGAGTCGCACGCTTCCGCCCCTGCCAGCGGGGTCCGTGGCAGTGGTCGCCGGGAGCGGGGGTCCCGCGGGTGCGTCCCCCACGGCAGGGCCTGTTGGCGAAGTGCCGCCGCCGGAGGGGGGAGCACCGGAGCCGTTGCTGGCCGCGACAGTGCAGGGAGAAGTCCTGCCGGGCGTGCTCCGCCAGCCGTCGTCTGGAGGTCGGTGAGTCCGTCGCCACCGGAGGCGGTGGGACCGCCGCCGTCCGCAACATTAGCGGGAGAAGTCGTCGCCGCCTTCTCCGCGTTGTCGGCCGGGAGTCGGCGTGGTCTGCCGGGGACCGCTAGGATTCGCGGCGTTCGCGACCGGCGAGAGGGTTCTTCCGCCTCGCCCGGCGACCGCTGCCAGCGATCCGAGTGCCACAGAGGGCGCGCCCGGCCGCCGCATGACGCTCCGGCGGCGGAAATCGACAGGGCGATCGCCGACCGCAGCCGACTTGCCCGGCCGCGACGCGTCCGGAGAACTGCGTTCGTCTTGACGACGAGGTGGAACGCAGCGATTGGAACATCCTGGAGCGGTGCGGAAGGAGGTGGAGGCGGAGATGGGGAAGATCCGTGTCGACCTCATCCATGCCGTTGATGCTTCCTCGAGCGATGAAGTCCATCGCTCAGAGTCTCGCCACGGATCGGTAAGGCCAGCGGGGATTTGTCTTTCTTGGATTTTTCCGACCGAGAAACGGAGACTGACTGGGCAGGTACCTTATTTGCAGCGTTTGGTATCCCGGGCAGTGGACAAGTCAAGCTTCCTCCGTCTGCACGGCCCAGCCGGTGCATCGTGGAGGGAGAACTTCGCAACGCCGGAATGCGCTTGCCGCCGAAAGCAGAGAAGGCCGCCGCCTTGGCCGCAGGGGAAGTTGCCGAGGCCTTACGGGAGGCTCAGCGGCTCACGGAGTCGTTGACCGACGAGGCAGAGAGGGCTAGGTCGGCCCTGACGGAGGCCGAAAGGGCCAAGACCTCCGCGGTCCATGCCGAGGAGTCCGCTCGGGCGGAGGCCGCCCTGTTTCGAGAAGAACTTGAGTCGGCCCGAAGAGAAGCCGACCGTCTGCGCGGCGAGCGAGACCTCGCTCGGGGGGAGCTTGCATCCGACCGAGAGGCGCGTGCCAAGGTCGTGGAGGAGCTTCGCGCCAAGGAGGCCTCCGTGGCCGGTGGGTAGTCCCGCCTCTCGGTAGTTGTCGTAGCGGGCGTCTTTTGATGTTGTTTTCGTCTTTTTGTAGAGCTGCGAAAGGACCTCAGCGACATGGTGGAGCAGCGGGATGCGGCGGTCGAGTCACGTGACTCGGCTTGCGGACAAGCTGACGGCGGAGAAGGGTGCGGCCGATACGGCGGTCGAGCTGACGGCCCTCCAGGCGGCCAGCCAAACCGTCTGCGATCGGCTGCTCGGGCTTACTTCGGGCCCGAGCTCCGTCGCCGTCCTGCTGGGGACGGTTCCGGGGCATGTTGAGGCGTCGGTTCGGGAAGCGGCGGTGCTTGGTGCTTCGTCGGCCCTGGTCAACACCGTTTCTTACTACGACGGTGTCGATCTTGAGGCGGTCGGGAGCGGCGTTGCTGCTGATCGGAGCGACGAGGAAATCGAGGCATTCATGGCCCGAGTTGACCCGTGCGCCCAGGAGATTGCCCGCCGAATCTCGCCGCGGGATATCCTCCACCGGGGGGAGGGAGATGATTAGTTTTCTTCGTTTTTGTTTTGCAGTTATATGTAATGAACATAATTGCTTCAGACGAGTCCGACCTGTTGGGTCGCTTTAAGTTCTTCTGCCTGTCTATCTCGTGCTTCCTCTGTGATTTGGACAGTCTTACTACCGTAGCTACAGGGCCCGCGGGGGTGCCCTGAGAGCGTAGGTGTTGTGCCAATTACAGTTGAAGAAATCACGGGATAAGACAAGCGACCTAGAGCGCTTGCTTCGTGGGGGTGCTTCGACCGACCCTAGCGTCTCTTGCTCGGAGGACTTGTTTCCCCACAGAGTGCCACTTTTGGAGCCGTAGCCGCGGGGGCGCAAGCGACCTCAGTACTTTGGGCCGAGGAAATAGCCGCGAGGTAGATAGCTCGGTTGGTCGAAGCACGGCGTAGGTTGGCGACTCGTATGCGTTTAAATGATGTCCCAGGTCGGACTGCCCTGACCGATCAAGCTATCTTCTGCTCGGGCAATTTCCTTTTTGCGCGAAGTGCTACTCGGGAGCCGTAGCCACGGGGGCGTAGGCTGTAGCATTCAGTTCGAGGAGATTACCATGAGGAAGATTGTTTAGTCGGTCGGGGGTTGACCTGGGTTAAGGTAGATCGCTTGCTCGGATTTGTGTTGGTTCGCCGACCCAAATCGAAAGGTTTCGTCCGACCGGCCTTGGCTTTTTGCTCGAGTAGCCTCCTTTTTCCGCAAAGTGCTGCCTCGAAGCCGTAACCGCGGGGGCGTGGGCTGTAGCATTTTGGGTTTGAAGAGGCTACTATGAGGAAGATAGCCCGACCGGTCGGGTTATCGGTCATCGATCTAGGTCACTGACCCCTGAGGTTGTAAGGCAGCCCCCGAGTGGTGCGTGGGGACTTAGGGTGCAGTCGCCACTCACCGCTTGAGCCTGTGGCGAGCGCGCGATAAATTTGAAAAGGATTTTTGCTTTTGGGGATAAGGGTGGATTAACTCGCCTGGAGGATCGTGCCGATTTTTCGGAACTGGTGTTGGACGCTTCGGCTTCGGCTTCCTGGCGACTTGGGGCGCTTCGTCTTCCGTGCCGCAGGCTATAAAAGGGGAGGCGCCAGAGTGCTTGTTACTTCGCCAAGACTGCCACCAAATGAACCTGCTTTGTGTGCTATGGCGGACCGCTACACACAACTTCGAGAGGAGGTGGGCGACGAGCAAGCCTGGCTGCGGGTGGTGGCGGAGGTCGAGGCCGAGGCCGTGCGCGGGGATGCGCGGCGAGTTGGCATCCTCGTCGCGGGAATTCCCCGGCTGTCGGAAGTGAGGGCGCCGCTGATCCGGGCGGTGACTGAGCGACGTCACGCGTCGTTCGGCTGGCTGGGCGCACACCAGGAGGAGTATCGCGCCTTTGCTGAGTAAAGGGACCTTGGCGAGTGGTTCCTTTTTTGGGTTGGGCTGATGTTCCTCCTGTAAATGAATAAAGTGATCGCGTTCCTCTTTTCGTCTCTTTTCGCTCCTTGTTTTTTGTTGAGATCTGGCCCTCGTTCCTTCGTATGTGATCAAAAGAGGACAGCTTCGGGACCTCTGCTTTCGGGGCGGAGGTCGTAGTGCTCCGGATCAACAAAACGAGAGAGGTTCGAGAGAGAGAAAAACCACTTGGTCGGTCGTTCGACTGCTGCAGCTTTCTTTGCTCAAGTGTTTTTCGCATGGTACAAAAGAGGAGAGAGGCCGACTATGGATAGAACCTTCTCAGCTTCTTTATGTTCCAAGCGTTTGCAAGGAGATTTCCTTCAGCGTCTTTGAGACGAAAGGTGCCGGGTCGAAGGATTTCTGCGATGGCGAAAGGGCCCTCCCAGGGCGGAGAGAGCTTGTGCTTGTCTCTCGTGGACTGGACTTGGCGTAGCACTAAGTCGCCGACTTCGAACGACCGGCCGCGAACCCGTCGGTCGTGGTAGCGGCGCAGCGCCTGCTGATACTTGGCCGACCGTAAGACTGCGACGTCTCGCGCCTCGTCGAGTTGGTCGAGGTCGTCTTGCTGTGCCTCCACTTCGCGGCGCCGTTGTAGTTCTCGCACTCTTGGCGCGCCAGTACTCGAGTCGGTCGGGAGGACGGCCTCCGCTCGAATACCAAGAAAAAGGCGTGAACCGGTCGGCCGGGTCGGTGTGGTTCGTGAGGCTCCAGAGAACGGAGCGGCTTCGGCGGCCCATCGCCCGCGGATTTCTTGATCGGCGAAGATTCGTGGCTTGAGTCCTTGGAGGATCATGCCGTTGGCCCGCTCGGCCTGGCCGTTGGCGCGAGGGTGCGCCACTGCCGCCCAGTCGACTCGGATATTGAAGTCGTCACAGAACTCGAGGAACTCCTTCCCCGTGAACTGCGTCCCATTGTCGGTGATGATGGAGTTGGGCACCCCGAAGCGGTAGACAATATCGCGGAAGAAGCCTGCTGCCTGCGCCGATGTGATCGTCGCCAACGGCTTGGCTTCTATCCACTTGGTGAATTTGTCCACGGCGACGAGTAAGTGAGTGAAGCCCCCGGGCGCCTTCTTGAAGGGCCCGACCAGATTGAGCCCCCAAACCGCGAAGGGCCACGTGATGGGGATTGTCTGCAGGGCTTGCGCGGGCAGGTGTGTCTGCCTGGCAAAGAATTGGCATCCTTCGCAGGTGCGGACGATTTGCGTCGCGTCCGCTATGGCGGTCGGCCAGTAGAAACCTTGTCGGAAGGCCTTCCCCACCAGGGATCGCGGCGCGGCATGGTGCCCGCAGACCCCGTGGTGGATGTCGAGCAGAAGGTGCTTCCCTTGGTCGGCCGAGATGCACTTCTGAAGGATTCCGGATGGGCTCCTTTTGTAGAGGGTGTCGTCGACCAGGACAAAAGATTTGGCCCGCCGGGCGAGGCGCCGGGCCTCGGTGGTATCGGCGGGGAGCGACCCGTCTGTTAACCGATCGACGAAGGGCTGTCTCCAATCGGTCTCGATGTTCAGGACGCTCGAATCCGACCCGGGCGGGTGAGCGTCTGACCGAAAATCGGCCGGAGCATCCGCCTTCTAGGGGTCGGTGGCGCCCTCGGTACTTGGGTCCAATCGGATTGATGGTCTACTGAGGTCGGAGACGAAGATTCTGGGGGGCACGGGCCCTTTTCCGGAGGCGAGGTTGGCGAGAGAGTCGGCTTCGCTGTTATAGCGCCGGTAACTGTGATGGAGCTCGAAACCCTTAAACTTTTCCTCGAGTTTGCGGACCTCCAGGCAGTAGGCGGCCATCCGAGCGTCGCGGGGCTCGGTGGCTTTCATCACTTGGTCGACGACCAACTTAGAGTCGCCGTGAACGTAGAGCCGGCGTGCGCCCAGGTCGGCGGCGATCCGAAGGCCGTTGACGAGGGCTTCATACTCGGCGACATTGTTGGTGGCGTCGAAGAGCAGACGGATGGCGTACTGGAGCTTGTTGCCGAGTGGGGAGATGATAACGACCCCCGCGCCGGCTCCGTTCTTGGTGTAGGATCCGTCGAAGTACATCGTCCAGTACTCTGGGTCCTCGACCACCGCGGGGACTTGCGCCTCAGTCCACTCGGCGACGAAGTCGCGGAGACTGCGACTTGACCGCCGTCCGAGGGACGTACGATACGTCGAGGCCATTGAGCTCGAGAGCCCACTTGGCGATTCTTCCGGTGGCGTCGCGGTTGTGGACGACTTCTTCGAGCGGTGAGGAGGTTACCACGGAGATGGGGTGTCGATCGAAGTAATGAGCCAGCTTCCTCTTGGTAATGAGCACTGAGTACAGCAGCTTCTGTATTTGGGGGTATCGGACCTTTGTTTCGGAGAGTACCTCGCTGACGAAGTAGACCGGTCTCTACACCTTGAAGACGTGGCCTTCCTCCGCTCGCTCCACAACGAGCGCCGCGCTGACCACCTGAGTCGTGGCGGCGATGTAGAGGAGCAAGGGCTCCTGTGGCTCTGGGGCGACCAGGACCGGAGGCGAGGTCAGGAAAGCTTCCGATCGAGAGCTTCACGAGCCGATGGAGTCCAAAGCAGAATCGGTCGGACTTCTTCATCAACTTGTAGAGTGGCATCCCGCGCTCGCCGAGGCGGATCTGGCGGCTTAGTGCCGCGAGGCACCCATCGACCTCTGGACCCCTTCAGATCGTTGATTGGCCCCATCCTTGTGATGGCGGAGATCTTATCACGGTTGGCCCGATGCGCTCGGAGACGATGAATCCCGGACTTGCCCTTGGGGACCCGAAGGCGCATTTCGGGGTTGAGCTTTATGCGAAACCGTTGGAGGTTCGCAAAAAGTCTCCTCCAGGTCGGCGATGAGGGCATCGGCATTCCTGGTTTTGACAACGATGTCGCCGGCGTAGGCTTCGATGTTCACGGCCAATTTGGTGCGAAAAACACGCTGCATACACCGGTATGTGGCGCTGCGTTTTCGGACCAAAAGGCATCGTGGACGTAACGATCTGGCCAGACGGGTGATGAAGGAGGTCGCGAGCTGGTCGGACTCCTTCATCGCAATCTGGTGATAGCCCGAATAGGCATCTAAAAAAGAAAGGGACTCGCACCCGGCGGTGGAGTCCACGACCTGATCGATGCGAGGTAACGGGAATGGGTCTTTTGGACAAGCCTTGTTGAGGCTCGTGTAGTCAACACACATTCTCCATTGCCCCGACTTTTTCTTTACAAGAACGGGATTGGCGAGCCACTCGGGGTGACGCACCTCCCTTACAAAGCCGGCGGCCAAAAGTTTGGCGATCTCTTCCCCAATGGCCCGGCGCTTTTCTTCGTCGAAATGGCGCAGGCGTTGGGCGACAGGTCTGGATCCCGCTTGGATGTTCAGGGATGCTCAGCGACCTCCTTCGGAACTCCCGGCATATCCGAGGGTCTCCAAGCGAAGACGTCTCGGTTTGCTCGGAGGAAGTCGACGAGCGCGCTTTCCTATTTGGCAGTGAGGGCGGCCCCGATCCGCACGGTCTTGGCGGGATCTTCGGGATCAACTGTGACTTCCTTCGTGTCCTCCGCGGACTTGAAGGAGCTTGGCCCCGACTTGCCGGAGTCGGGGGCGGACTCGGGGGCCTTCTCCTGGAGCTGGGCGAGCTCAGCGGAAGCGACGACCGCTGAGGCCAGCTTTGCAATCGCCCGCCGCGATTATAAGCGAGCTGAAAAGACGTGGCCACGGTGATGACACCCTGCGGCCTTGGCATCTTCAGCTTGAGATAGGTGTAGTTGGGGACCGCCATGAACTTCGCGTAGCACGGCCGTCCCAAGATAGCGTGGTAGGAGCCGGGAAAGTCCACAACCTCGAAAGTGAGGCTCTCGGTGCGGAAGTTGTCCGGGCTCCCAAAGGTGACGGGCAAGCCGACCTGCCCGAGAGGGTGGGCCTGTTGGCCTGGGACGACGCCGTGGAAAGGTGCCTTGCTCGGCCGAAGGGCGGAGCGAGGGACCCCTAAGGCATCCAGGGTCTCAACATACATGATGTTGAGACTGCTGCCGTCGTCCATGAGCACCTTGGTCAGGCGCTTCGTCCCCACGATGGGGTCGACGAGCGGGTAGCGTCCCGGGTGCGGGATGTGGTCGGGGTGGTCGGTCCGATCGAAGGCGATCGGGCACTCCGACCACCTTAGGTAGGAGGGCACGGCGGGGGAAGCCGTGTGAACCTCTCGGTGGGCGAGTTTTAGCCGTCGCTTTTCGGCGTAGCACTCTGCCCCTCCGAAGATCATGAGGCAACCGTCGAGCTGTGGGAACTCGTCGGCTGGCTCATCGCCCTTCGCCCCGGCGTCGGGTGCCGGGTCGCGCTTCTTCCCCTTACCCCGCGACGTCGTGGGGTTTCCGGAGAGAAACCGCTTCAAGACTTCGCGATCCGATACTTGTGTTTGACGGGATAGTCGTGGTTCGCACGGATTATCCATCAATTTTTCGAATCGGTCGGGCGTCTGGCCTGGCTTGTTTAAGGTCGGTCGGCGGCGAATTATTCGACCTTTCGACCCTGCTTCCCCTTCCGCTTCCTTTTGTCGGGGCGGTCGGAAGGGGCGCCGCCTCGAGGCTGGTGCTGCGCCGTCTTCCTTTCGAAGATGGCCCCCACGGCCTCCTCGCGGAGGCGTGATTGGTGGCGATGTCGAGGAGCTCCTTGGTGGTCGGGGTTTCGCCTGACCCAACTTGTGGACCAGGGCCTCGCGACGTGGTGCCGTAGATGAACGCCGACGACGGCGTCGGCGTCACGGATGTCGGGGAGCTTCGTTGCCTTTCTTTGGGAGAAGCGGCGGATGTAGTCCCGGAGGGTTTCTCCCGTCTGCTGCTTGCAGCTCTTCAGGTCCCAGGAGTTGCCAGGGCGTTTGTATGTGCCCTGGAAGTTCCCGACGGAAAGGTTCGTCAGGTCGGCCCAGCTGCCGATGGTGTATGCGGGCAGGTACTCGAGCCAGGCTCGAGCTGAGTCCGTAAGGTAGATGGGGAGATACTGGATGATGAAGGAGTCGTCCGTCGCTCCCCCCGCTCGGCAGGCGAGCCGGTAGTCTTCTAGCCAGACACTGGGGTTGGTGGCCCCTGTGTATTTGGCTATGTTAGTCGGGGCCCGGAACCTGGTCGGGAAGCCGGCGTTGCGGGCAGCGTCACGCCCGTGGCCGGGCCATCAGGACCACAGTCACGCAGTGCTCGCATGATCGCTATCGGTGACTGCGAGTGCCGCCAGCGTCGGCAGCTCTCCTTCGGCGCCTCGAGGGTGGCACGAAGATCATACTTGTCCCCAGGCGGTGGCGCACCGGGTGTATGATGCCTGGGGAGCTCGTGGAGCGGGGCCGTCTTTGGCTGAGCTCTGTCGACCACTGTGAGGGAGTGGCCCAGCGGCCCGAGGTGGCGCTGACCGTCGGGGCCGGAGCCTTGGGCGTCTGAATGAATGACACGTTCTACCGCCCCGGAGGTTACGGTAGGTAGCCTTGGCTTCGCTCCGTTAGCTCAGCGATCCGCGAGCGGCATTGCCGCCATGATGTTACGGTTGGCGTGGGGAAGAACGGAAGATCGCCGCCCCTCGGCTAGCGGTGATGCACTGGCAGCGCACGTGCGCCAGGGGACGAGTGGCGGCTCGGGCTTCGTTGCTCGGTCGGCCTGAAGTTTGTCGAGCTCGGCCTTCGGGCCTCGGCTCCTCGCCGTGGCCGACGGAGGTCGGCGGCCAGTGGCGCTGCGTCGTCTTCCGTTGGGATTCCTCCCGCCGCGCCGTCGCGGAGGAGGGTCCTGACGGTAGCGGGGGTGGAGGACGGTTCCGCCGCACCCGTCATATTGCACTCTCGAGAGTTCATCCGGCGCGGGGGGTGCTCCCTGTCGGAGCTGGAGCCGTGGCTGGAGGAGTCCCCTAGTAGGTCGTGGAGGGAGGTAGGCGCGTAGCCAGCCATGGCCACGAGCCGGGAACTCGCGGAGGGCGAGGTCCTTGCTCGTGGCGAGTCGCGCGTGGCGTTGTCGGAGGCGGTGCCGTCGCGCGACGAGGCCGCCGAGGAGGCCCGTGGCGGGGTCTCGAGGCGGAGGTTGCCGAGAACGTCGGCGACCACATCTAAGCTCGTGGAGGGCGCCCGGTCTCGAGGGCGGCGGGACGAGACAAGCTCTCGCCGCGGTGGCGATGAAGTCGAGGGCTCGGCGGATCCGACCTCGGCCGGGCGAAGTCGTTATGAGCGAAAAAGCCATCGGGGAGGAAGATGGGAATCCGAAGGAGGATGCGGGGATGGCGTGCGACGCCCCCTACCTGGCGCGCCAACTGTCGGTGTTTCGTGCACCGGCAATGCGAATTTATGGTCGGAGGGGGTCGCGCGCTCCCTCTCCCCGAATGGTCGACTCAAGAGGCCTGGTGTTTATACTGGTTCGGGCTGAACGTCCCTACTCCAGTTCGTGCTGTTGGGGTGTATGGAATTCAAGAAATGATCCGAAGGTTACAGACGAGACAAGGGGATCGCTTGATCTCCTGTGCGCTCGGTGAGTTTTTTTACTTTCATGATCGTGCTCCCCCTTCCCCCCGGGGCCCTGCCTCTCCTTATATATCTGGAGGCGGCGGGTTACAAGTGGGAGTTGGAGAGAGAAAAAAAGGGAGGGATGCAGTACACCTAGGAGTGCAGTTTCTGTCTCGTCGTCCGACCTCTGCCCGCCCCATGCAGGTTGGTAGCCCGGTGAGCGGTCTTTGGTGGTGGTCAGGATGACATACTGCTCTGTACGCCTGTCAGCATCGGTTGTTTTAATGGTGCTTGACCTTGGCTAGGCCTCGGGAGAGGGCGCCTCCCTCTTCGGCGTGTCAGGCGACGGGACAGGGGCTTGACTTCTCGGCGGACCCTCTGATACCCTCGGGAAGGAGCTGTCTACTCTGGTACGAATGTCAGAGGGCGTCGCGTGCACAGAGTGGTTGGCCCTTCGAGTGTTAGTGGAGCCGTCCGACCATGCGCCTTGACCTGGGAGGTCGGGGTCGGCCGGCCGCCTGGGTCTGGTTCTGATTGGTGGCAGGCCAGACCTTTGCGGCCCACGAACTTTTGCCAGAACTAGGCTTCTGTAGGACATCAGCCCGCTCGCGCTCTCGGGCTGATGGAGGTACCCATGGTATGGGTATTCGTCAATAACGATACCATCGTCATCACTATCGGTTCTTAGATCAGAACCGATAGTGATGTTATATATATCCCTATCGGTTTTAAGATTAGAACCGATCGTGATAGTACATATATCAAATACCAAACGCCACCTTGTGTTTGACCGCTCGGCTTCTCCTCTTGATCCATTCAAATACCATAAGTCAATGTGTCCACATCGCGCTTGACCTCTCGGCTTCCCTCCATTCTATAAAAAGAGTTTACTTCTCTCCGCCCGCATCGCCCCTCCCTCTCTCTGTCGGTTCGACGCCCGCATTGCCCGTCCGCCTGCCCTTTCCCGTGTCGCCCATCGGCGTCCCGTGGCGTGCCCAATCCCGACGACAAGAAATGTGCCGTGTGACGGTGAAGCACCAGATCCGGCCAACAACCTCGCCGTCATCACATCCGGCCACTGCACCGCACCTTCTCGCCGACTGCCATCCGTCGTATTGTTTTTATTTCACTGTCTTTGAGTGTGATCATCATATTCAGTATGTAGTTAGATACTCGTTTAATTATTATTGAATATACCGACTATGATTGTTTATCTTACTCTATTCATAGCCTCTTATTAGTCAGTTGTTGATATACCTGCTTGACCAAACTGTTCATAATCTGATTAGTCAGTTGTATTGCTACCGGTTGTGGCCTTGAACTAGAGTTGCTTCCTGTTAATGGTAGAAAGTATTGCTTTTATTTACTGTCTTTGAGCTTGATCATCATATTCAATATCTCATTTGATTATTGCTGAATATATATACTGATTATGATTACTTAGCTTACTCTGTTCAAAGCCTTATTTGCTTAGTTAACTGCTTAATTATGTTATTTTTGCAAGCTTTGACATTATGTTCCGTGACTGCAAATTGCACACATATATAAAATAGAGCCTACAAACAAGATAGGCTTCATGAAAAAGCTGTTGGATGCTAAACGAAAACTAGAAGTGGAGATAGAATATTTGAGGGGAAATCATGAGTTAACAGAAAAGATTTATGACATGAAATAAAAACTAAAAGACATAGACGACAAATCACAAGATATTGGATCTCTTAATAATGTACTCATCATTAAAGAGCGCAGGGATAATGTAGAGCTCGAAGAAGCCAAAGCTGAGCTTATAGAGGTAATAGAAAGGTGTATAGTATTTAATTTGACATGGTAACTGATAATATACCAAGACAATCTATTTTCACAACAAAATAATCGCTTTTGTAGGGATTAAGAGATATGACTGAAAGTCAATCAGTTATTGGTGTCAAACAAATGGCATTGTACCGGAGTTGTGAAACTACAAGGAGAACCGGAAAAGCCTCTGTTGCTGAAGCTGTGGCACATATGATGGCAGACATAGAAAAGCTCTAAGGTCTCTTTGTCTTGATCTATCAAATAATGTTATTTCTCGATATATGCTTGCTAATATTTTTACTAGTTTATTGTATCTTTGCAACATAACAGAAAAATACTTTAGACAAAAGTTGTCTATAAAAATGATACGAAAGATTGCTATTATGCCAAGAAGTTTTGCAAGGAAAAGGATGCCAAAGGATCGTGCCACTGATTTCTGCATTGAGTATGTGCCTTATATCAGTGGGTAATCTTTGTGGTACTCTAGATGCAATTGCTTAAGGCAAAGAGTCTTCTACTAGGACGTCGGGGCTGCCTAAGGAGATTTACGTTAGAGGATTGTGCTATTGATTTCAACATTGAGTGTCTATATATTCCATAAATTAACACCGATAACAGTACACTGAATGTGAATATACTGTGAATTTGTCAATATGTGAGTATGATGTGAATGTGAATATTATGTGAATTTGTCAATTGTGCATATACTGTCAATATGTAAATATAATGTGAATGTGAATATACTATGAATTTGTTAATCTGTGACTATACTGTGAATCTATAAATTCCTGGTTCTGTCTTAGAACCGATAGAGACATGTACTAATCTCTATTGGTTCCACACTAAAAACCGATAGATCTCAGAGATAATTGGTCTTTTGAATCAGTTTTGAGATCGGAACCAACACAAATGACGTTATATTTCTATCGGGCAAAAACCGTCCGTGATAACCGTTTGTTATCACTGTTTAAAGACTTTATATCTCTACCGAAACTAACTCAAATGATCATTTCTTTAGTGGTGGACTCCTAGATGTTTTAGAGGCTTAGAGCCTCCCTATTGGTGATGGGGTCAGCCAGTCTCGGTTTCTCGGCCGATTCTTGCCGGTTTTTGGAACTCCAGTTACACACTTACTAGACTACTGTCTCTTGGTTGACGGGAAATTCCAGTGCTAGCTGTGAAATAAAGAAGTAACTTTACCGAACAAGTGTGAATTACCCCCGAGACGAGGACTCTTGCTTGTAATATCATCTTTGAGAGGTGCTTTTATGTCTTCTTTTTAAAAATTGCACAACTATTAAAGCATAAATGAAGGGTAGATGGTGATTACTTACCCCTTCGCTTGCTTCAAGATTTGTACAACTTATACTATAAGGAAAAATATAGAATTAAGCATCTCTCTCATCATCTTTTCTTATTACCGCGATGAGACATGATCATGTGGAGACCTTAAAAAAAGGAAGACCCGCATGCATCTCCTTTCCTCTTAAACACCTGGCCTCCTCAATCCTCTCGAGCATAACTCACATATATATATATATAGATTAACCATGCATAGTGCAATATTCTAGCTAGTTAATCTTATAGTTAGATTAACCATGCATGCATAGTGCAATTAATATTCATCTCGAGCATTAATTCCTCTCCAGCATCTCGCAGAACCTCTTGAAGGAATCGAGCTTCAGCAGCTTCATCTGGTCGTGGAACCTCCGTATGAACACGTCCGCGACGTGGTTGATCTCGTCCTCCAGCCTGAACTCCTCGCCGCCCTGCTCAGCCGCGCCGCGCACCAGCTCGATCACAGACCCCAGCGGCGGTGCGTTCGCCAGCTGCTGCTTCCCGCCTTCTTTGTCCTCCTCCTCCTCCTCGCCACCGACCAACGGCGAGCGTGCCAGGACGTCGTGCTGCTGCTCACCGTAGTCCCCGCCGCCGTCCCGGTCCATGGCGAAGCTCGGCAGGCTGCTGAGCAGCACGATGGCCCTCTTCTCCTGCTCCACGACGAAGCTCGGCAGGCTCTGCAGCACGGAGGCCTTCATGTTGCCACCGCCGCCGCCCGTAACAAGGTGGTGGCCATTGCCGTCGCCACGGCCTTCACCTTCGGCGCGTCCGTGTTTACTGTTGAACCTGACGCCGTTTTGGCCGCCGCCCATGATGGCGTGGATCTTGCTGTTGATGGCGCTCATCAGGAGCTTCTTGTTGCGGAGTATGCCGAAAATGATGAGGCGCGTCCGCATGGCGCTCGTCTTGGTGCGCATCGCCGTTGACCTCTCCTTCACCGCCGCGACGATGGCGGAGAAGAGCTGCTTCAAGAACTTGGACGCCTTCTTCATCGTCTCCAAACCAACGACAAGAAATGCAACTCAATTGGATTGAGATGAAGCTATATATATATATATCAATGGAGTTGTTTCATGTTCGTGATCGATTGTTGCTAGTGGCTCAGCTAGCTAGTTGTGTGCATGCATGGAACTGTGTGTTTCGGCATTGAGTTCGTTTTCTAGGATTCCATGGGGGTGTGTGTATATATAGGGATGGTGAGATACGAGATGGTTCGTGGATCTTCGTCATCTATCATCTTCTTCTTCCAAGAAGCTTCAGCATGCACATGGATTGAAAAGTTACATGGTAGCTAGCTACGAATTATGGGCACTGAGAAAAGGTAATAAATTCCGTGGAGATGGTATGCAAATTTCTTTCCGTGCATACTTGACGCTGATTGATGCCACGTGGATAATCCTGCAATTAATCCAACGCCACGACATTAAGTTTGAATTAAGCAACTAAATTTGCATCGAAATAAGCGTTAGGTATTTATTTCCACCTGAATTAAGTCGTGACGTTGGATTGCAGGGTTGTCGCATCAATCAACATCGGGTATGCACAGGAAGAAGTTTGCATATCGGCTCCATAGAATTTATTTCCATGAGAAAAGGAGGGGCTGGAGAAAAGTAGCCGCTAACATCAAAGGCTGGTGATTAAAGCAGAATTAAAGTGGTAACAAATAAAGTAACAGAAACACCCAATGGTGCATCATCTCTAAGAGTTGATGATGTTTTGTGTCATGGTCCCAATTATAGGTTGCATGGTCATGCGCAACAGTTGTATTGCCATCCATGAGCTGGTATGCCTCTTTTGAGGTTTTGGTGAAACAAATATCTTGCTAATGGAGCTGCAAACTGGGCAAGATTGAGGCTGCCCCCTCAGTACATTCGTTGCTTGTCATTGTTCCGGTTGGTGCTTTCCTCTATTCAAACACTGAACATTTTCTCCCCAAGGGCCATCCAAAGTGAAGTGCATCGCCTGAACTTATTTTGCAATACGAATTGAATGGTTCCAAATTCCAATACATAACCATCTACTATGTATTATGTATTATGAAGCTTGCTTCCATTCGTTTGTGCAAAACAAACATTGAGCTCTATTAAGTTTGAACAGAGATCTTGAATCTCTTGGATCAATAACCAAGTTTTCTGAAAACTGCTCTCTTCAATGGATGCCGTGTTTGAACCGAAACTAAATGCCCTCAAATTAACAAATGCACCTGATTTCCTCATCAATTTCTGAAATAGATCCAATGTATCGCTACTATTATTCCATTAATTTCAGAAATCTTAGGAGCTAATTGCTCGCACTTTTCGGAAGCCTTCGTCGCTAAGGTTCACCCGGCCGCATCTGTTAGTGCAGTGACCAATGCCTGCCTTTTATCCCGCCCCTACGGTGAGTGGCATTTGCATTTTTGCAGCCATGAATCCTACCTAGGGTAGCACACAGTACACTGCCACTATTGTTCATGGACCAACCTTTCCCAAAGGCCAAAGCCAAATTGTAGGCCGCGTCTCTCGTCCCCTGTCTTTGCCCTCTAAAAAAATTGCCATCTGCCACATCCGATGGATACAGTGCATCGATCGCTATGACTCTGAATAATTTGAGGTCCTTCGTATGAACAAAAGCAAGTGTTAGCCGGTGAGCTACTAGGTAGGTCACTCAGAGATTGTATTATTATTCAGTCTAGCAGCCAGATTGCCAGTTGCGATGCCATTCATGGTTTTTTTTGGGGGGTTGGGGTGCGCCGTACGAGCTGAGCTTTGCCGACTTCGGACTGACGGCCGCCCAGCCGTACTTGCTTTGGTGCGGTTCAGCTGGCGAATGTCTTCTTCCGAAACATTTTCTTTGGAGGTTTCCTACGAATACGATACAGTTGGTGCCATTCATGATTTTGTATCGTAATTAAGTTGTGCGCCTCGATATGTCCTGTGATTAGTAGCCAGGCACTCGATTCTTTTGGTAGAGATGAATGTTTCCACAGTAGAATTTGATTGTACTAGTATTTCATTTGTCTGTTTCTTCTGTTTTTAGACTCAACTTGTGTTTTTTCACACTGACTCAACTTGTAGATACCAGCGTGCGAGCACATGGGGAGCTTTTGATTTGAGGAAATTCCATGGGCGATTCATGGATCTGTACCTTGCTTCATGCATGTAGAGGCCAACCAATCATCCTTCCTAGCAAGCAAATCTTGTCTGCCTCTCTCATCTCGTCACAAAGCTAGCACACCAGCTGATTATTAGGCACAAACCTGACAAAGCGTCTCGTGTCTTTGAGCGACAAAGTTGTCACCTGCACATGCAAGCACAAAAGGGAGCCCGAATTTGCATCGACGTTGGCTGGATTCGCGGTCGATTTCGATGCTAATTAAGCTGCTTCTCTCCCTACGAGCGTGCCTCAAAATTAAACTTTGTCAACTCTTCGGTTGATGAGTGTTTCAGTTTAGCTTGCGCCTCGCCATGGCGAAAATATCTCAAGCGCTAAGATTCTGAATGTCCAGTGGATCTGAAATCTGACCAAAGGACGGGCTGACTTGGTTAAAAAATTGAGAAAATGGGAGGTTACTTTCAACTGAAGCATTGAAATTTTACGGTGCCAAAATGTTCAACTATATGATTTGAGTTTACAAACCCTTGCATGCTAACTTTCCGTGCCATTGTTGTATAGAGTTGCGTGAGCCCAGAAATTCGGGTGACGGACTCAAGAGAGGGAGGATTGATTATGTTAGAGCAAGTACAATAATAAAGTTTAGAGGTTAATTTACCTCTCATCCATATTATTTAGAGTATACAATAAAGTCAATTTGTACAATAACTATCTCTAAAAATTAGCACTAGATATTGTGCAATAACTATCTTTTCTCTCTTATATATAACTAATCCACATATATTCCCGTGTAATACTTGGTACTAAATAAGAATCAGCTATCTTATCTCTCCTCTTTTCTCATTCTTTCACATAGGACAAAGTTAATGTATACATATTAAGGCCCTGTTTGGCAGAGCTTCAGATCTCAGCTCTACCTCGGATCTGAAACTTGTAGGCTAAAATAAAGTGAATTATGTTTATATTTTTATTCTAAAATGTAAACAAAATGACCCATCTAAACACTCTTAGGGCTCGTTCGGTAGGACTCCAGCTTTGGCTCCTTTCTGATTCTGCTCCGACTCCTCCTGATTCTGATCTTCTGAAGAATCAGGAGTAGTTTCTGAAAGTGTTTGGCCAGCTGATTAGCTCCAGATTTTTGAAAGAGGGGATTCTAGAGGAATTATCCAGTTTGCCCTTATCTGTAATACCTGACTTGTATTTGTAACTTGACCCATTGTATTTGTGTGGATTATTTGTGAGATACGAGAAAAATAAAAACTAGTTGAGAGAATCTTGCAATATATTGAACATCCGAGTAATTAGCATGGTAATAAAGTCCAAAAATTACATAGAAGTCCCATCATGGTATATTAGTGATTACAAAAGATAATAAAATAAGTAAAGATGCACTTATTAGATCATCCTAGATTGACTAATTGCCTTTGCAAGACCATCACAAAATTGATACATTGACCTATCATTGGATTGTGATGTTGACAAATCCGAAGCATTTTGAGATATGGCATATATTGCATATCGAGATGGTATTGTAGGCACATAACTAGAATCCCGATCACACCTACGAAAATGTTTGTCGGAGATAACATTCTCATGTATGAAGTTATGAAGGCACATGGTGGCTGCCACAATCATCTTCTGCTTGGGCATATCAAAGGTTGCCATCTTCACCATGCATCCACCATGATCCAGGCCGGCCTTGGCTTCTTTACACATGATCTGCCGCATTAATCACCATGCATCCACCACGATCCCTGATCCATGCAACAGTAGAAAAGGAACACAAGAAATGCCAGATGATCAAGTACCGAATCTTCCATCCTTGCAGATCTGAAGGCCAGACAGTGCGTCTGGTCTCGGCCGGCGACGACGTGCGTAATCATCATGATATCGCCGTGCCGGCCGGTCGGCCAAAACCGGCAGCGAATCGAGGTCGAGGCCCCTGCTCCGATCTGCACTCGAGGAGGACTGGTGCTCTGCTCGATGGATTCCTGCTCTGCTTTGCACTTGGTGAGATCTGACTGAGGGCACATGCTCGCGTCGCGTCGCTCCCTGATTCTCTTCACCTTCCACCTGTGCAACCTGTGGGAACTGTTTACTTATCAGCTCTCTCCTTCCTGAGCGGTGCTTCTATGCTTTTCCTTTTAGTACAAGTTGCATAAATCTTAAAACAAGCGAAGGGGTAAGTAATCACCATCTACCTTTCATTCATGCTTTAATAGATGTGCAACTTTTAAAAGGAAGAGCAAAGAAGCACCTCTCTTACTTTTATTTTATAAAAATAGCCCTCTTTTAAAAAAATTACAAAAATAATCTCCTTACCAACCACAGGAAGAACAATCGCCAACACATGGCTCCTTCCACGCCTAGGACCGTAGGAGGCTGAGTTGCCGTAGTACCACTGTGCGGGAAGCGACCGCGTGGGAGGAGGTGGCTTACTGCGGAGCCACGACGGCATGCGGATGGGGAGATGCCGCACTAAATTTATTCATTTTTTTCTTTATGGTAAAATTTTCATGGTCGGTTCTATTTAATTATGCATAGCTTTCAGTTGTACGCATTGCATTTAAATCATGATCATTACACATGCATGCATGCAGCATTAGAAATTAGTCTGACGGTCTGTGTAGATACCCATTAAGTCCCAAATTATTCAATAGTTTAAATATGCATTGCTTTTGCTCTGTACGAATAATTTGATTGTTAAAGTTGAATATAGTAGATGAACTAGGTTATGGTCGAATATTATTGGCGTCGTACAAAATTTTAGTTGATTAATTCGATTAACTGAGGCAAAATATTGTTTGTTAGTCGGTGCATATTGAAATTATTTAATTTAGTATATTACCATGTTTCAGTCGAGTATTGTTGGGGTCACATAAAAATTGTTTAACTAATTCGATCTTCGGAGCAAAATATTAATTGTCGGTCGGCAACGTTAGAATTATATAATTTAGCGGATTGCTTTGTCATAGGCTAATATGGAGTGATGGAGCGGACGCCGGCGGTGGTTAGCGAAGAAGACAAAGTCACACGTCGGTGGTGATCGGTGGGAGGCGGCACGCTGGGCGACCGTGGGGAGAGGGCGCCGAGACGTCGGTGGCGCCTGGGAGCCGATGAGTCAACAGCGGAGGCATGTGGAAGCCAAGGCGTCGTCCAGCAGATGGCGCAAGGATCGAAAGGCCGCACGGAAGGCAGAGCGTCGGTGGCGGCCAGAAACTGAGGCAACGGCGTGGAAGGTGATGATGACGGCATGCGGAGGACAGCGATGACCGGATCCAGGTATGCTTTGATACCACTTGTTTGGGTTACCACGTCATACAAAATAGGGAGGTAAGATTTAACGTAGAAAATCCTTGCGGGAAAAAACCCACAAAAAATAATAAACCATAATGGTTCAGGGATTACATGTACAAGGGGTTGACTTATATAGCCAAAGAGTCCTAGTTATAGAAGACTTGGACTAACAACCTATTTGGATAAAACCACTCCCAGGGCGGCCCCGCACGGCAATGGCAGACTACGTCATCCTTCGTTTCGACCGCCTCCACCTTGGCCTACCACCTCATGCACTCCTGCGCTGCTTCCTCCACGACCACCCACCGCTGTGGTAGCCTCAGCGTGACCTCAAGGCCCGGTGCTGTCCATCTGCACCTCGCCCAATCGTCGCGCTTCTCAGTGCTCCGCCGCTCCTCGGCAACCTCTAGGTGCACCCTCCTGTTTGCGTGCTAGCCACCCCTCTGCGCGGCCATCCGCTCTGCGCCCAGTTCTAGCCTGATGCATCATCGGCCACCAACGAGCCGCTGGCCCTCGCCTCCGTCCTTCATCGTGTCCTCCGACCGGCCTACCATTCCTCGACGCATCCACGTCGGTCCACATCTTCGGCCACCACTTTGGCCGCTCAGACGCTGGCAACTCCCATTGCCATCGGGACATCTTCCTCCACCCGACTCCATGCCCTTCCATGCGGCCTTCGGCACCCATCGGCATGCTCGGCCGCGCTGGCCCGTTTGACTCCCGGCCACTGTGCCGACCTCCGCCCCCTTTACGCACCAGCCCGCCGACCCATGCCGCCAAGCCTTCGCACCACTGTCCGTCGATTTTCTCGGTCAACCTCCCTGCAGGCCCACTAGGCCAACCTCCATGCCATCTCCGCTCGGTGCTCTGCCCTCTGACCACAGGCCAGCCCATTTTTGTGCACCTGTGAAGACCGTGAGCTCGGCCGACGCGCCGGCAAGCCCGCTGCGGCTAGCCTCCAGCCATTGAAGAAACCAAGCATGAGCATGCCCATGAGAGCCAAGTCGCCCAAGAGAAGATTTGATTGATTTTGTCTCATTCGAACTTCAAAGGAATCTCACAACTCCATTTAAAATCCGACTAGGTCCTATTGGCTCCAGCTTCCTTTGGCTTTTGGCTCAGTATTTTTGGTTTCTTATGCTTCAACTCCAACTTCTCAGCTCCAGTTTCTTATTTTCACTTTAGCTTCTATTTTTCAGCAGATTTTGCTACGCACACCCGAAGTGTACCAGGGTTTCTACAGAAATTGCTACGCACACTTGAAGTCTACCAGAAAGTTTTATTTCAGAATCTACCATATATTTTTTGATCTGCAATTTTTCTCCACCATGTCACCTACCAAATTTGACATTGAGAATTTCGATGGCAAGATCAGTTTTTCTATATGGCAGATTCAAATTGAGAGCCATTCTTATACATGCGGGTGTGAGGAAAGCCAGTAGTGAAGGACGGAAAAAAATTCTGGTATGGCGAAATTATTATTTCTATGTACAAAGGATGCACGTGGCAGGACATATGCTAAGAGTACTAAGGACACACGTGGTAGGACAGGTATGGCAGGTGCCATACCCCGCCATACGTGGTCCTCCGCCCCTGAGGAAAGTATTGCTATTCACCTCGGCGATTGTTCCAGTGCCAAATAGTGGGATTTCTTTGCAATCCTAAAAAGATTATTGCTTTTATGCCTATTATTAGTGGTATTCATGCACAATTCAGGCTTTATGCATATTAAATTTGTGCTTGTTGTTGACGAATTTTCATCATAAATTCAGGCTTTCATGCTTATTATTGACGGATTTCATCATAATTTAGGCCAATTGCTTTTGTGCTTATTATTAGCGAGATTTCATGTACAATTCAGCCTTTTATTCCTTTTATTGTTGGAATTCATTATGATTTATCATTGGTGAATTCTTGGCACTTTATTCGACGTTCTATCGTCGGTTTCTTCAGCGTTTCATCATCAATTTTGATGTTTTATTGTTGACTTTGGAGAAAAAATGTCAATTAAGGAGACAACTGAATTTGGTGTTTTATCACCATTAGTTTGATGTTTCATTCACAGTTTGGATACATTAATCATTATGAAGGTTTTGTCATTGTTACTTTTGAATTTGAGGACATCATGATGGTAGCTGTTTTACTAGTGAAGGTTTTGCTCCAATATCAGTTTGAGATGAAGTATTGAAGTGCAAGAAGGAGCTTGTTTCTGCGTAGATATTGCAACATTATTTTGTTGTCTTAGTTCGATACGAGGGGTCTATTACAATTTATACTCCATTTATAGCACAACAGTTCTTTTCGTCTTGATATTTTTTAGGAGCAGTTTAAACCATGTCATAGAATTTCATTAGGTTTTTTTGCCGAATTTTATGTTCCAGGTAGAACATGTCAATTCTATGAGATGAGTTCTTCATTATTTATCAAGCGCTACATGTGATGCTTTGGTTTATGATATTTGATGAAACATTTGTTCCATAAGGTCAATTGCATAGATTCAGACTTTACTGGGGTTATGAGTTGGATACCCAGATTCTTTGTCTGCTTTGTTATAGCTGTGTTGGTTTGACTATTCTAGTCATTCTCTCGACTACCGGTGGTTTGCTTTTTAAGAAGCGTTTAGAGTGACTGTTCCAGACTTTCGTATTCGCACTATCATTTGAACTTTCAGTGCTTAATAACCCTTACGTAAACTTCTCTCCCCTGTTGAGCAGAAAAATCACATACACACGGAAGCAGTGAAGCACACATGTTCAATCTCCAATCATATGCAACAGACATACAGCTCATACTGCTCTGAATCTGCAGCGAAGGACGAGCTTGAGTTGCACATCCCCACAACCCGTATACACGCCCATCATCCTGTCTCCTCCTTCCCCACTCGTGTGCCATCTCTGCTCAAACAGCCGCAATGCCTGCTCTTCCCATCATGGCACACAGGAATTAAGCGCTGCAACTCAGTCACAACTAGGAGTTGGCCTTCCTCCTGCTCCTCCTCCTCCTCTTTAATGGGTATCTCATCTTTTATTTCAAGTTCCTCATACATCGATTATTTCAAGTTCTTGGTGCTTTTTTTTCTTTTTACTTCCAAGTTCTTGTATTCTGTTCGAGCACTACAATGTTCTGCAGATCTTATTTTTCTTTCTATTGGCCATACTTGTATTCGAACTATCTGCAGGCCTAGCACAAAGTTCCATATATATATATATTTTTTTTTTCTTGATCGCCTTTTGTACTCTTTCCCCCCCTTGATTTAGACAGTTGAACTCGTTTGAACCTGTGGTCCTACACAGTAAGCTGCGCATATCTCTTTGTCTGTTCGTAATGTAAGAACCCAGCAATCCTTTGCAGATAGGATAGGAGTACGTGTCATCGGTTCATTCAATCACTTATTTGTTAGTGTGCCGATGAGCTAAGCATATTTGCTTCACTTCGCTAGACACATTTGAATTTTTTCTCGGTTCGCGCGAGAGGCGATTCCATGCACGGCCTCTTTCTCTGCTCAAAGGAGTTCATGAGAGTCGAGATCCTTCCTAGTTTTTCTCTCTCTCCTAAAGGTGTGACTTGTGAGGGTCACATCTTCCTTTCCCAGTTCTTGCTTCTTATTCCTTCCACTAAAGCCGCTTCCATCCTCTTCTTCCTCCCCTCTTCCTTTTTCTTTCCCCCTTTGATCGGTTTTATGTGGCATTGTTCTTGTTCATCCAAGGACGGCTTCTTGACTCCAAACCAGGGCCGCATTGATGTTCGTGTCCCTCACCGTTGAGCAAAGGCAAATCCAAATCCCAATGTAAGAACCAAGAACATATTAAGCGATTGAGCGCCTCACCCATCCATCTTTTTCTTGTTCTCAGTCTTGTTTTGATGTGGCATTGCTCGTGTAAGCACAACCAGTTCTTGATCACTTACCGTCTACTGATACCATATCGTTCTTGCCGAGAAGAAGCGCTCACAAGCGAAAGTCGGAGTACAATACTGCAATGCTGAGGCGCAATGTGGATGAGGCTGCTGAAGTGATCAGACCTTGCACGACCAAGATCCGCAAGCGGTGCGCGCTGTCGTCGTCCGGCGCGTCGGACCCTCTGAGGAAGTTGAGGCCGAAGCGAGGGGTGGTGCTGCTCGGCCGGAAAGGAGGCGGCAGCGCGTCGCCGTGCTCGAGCAGGGAGATGTCCGAGTCGTCCTGGAGGAACCGGCACGGCCACGCCGATAGGCTCACCGACGGGATGCGCTCGTCGGTGTCGGCCCGGAAGCTTGTCAACGCTATGTGGCAGCTGAACAAGGGTGGCTTGCTCGAGGAGGAGGAGGAGGAGGAGATCGCAAGGGACGCGATTGTGCGCCGTAGCTCGGCTCACCGGCGCTGTGCGTCGGTGGAAGTGAGTTTCGCCGGTCACCGTAATGTGCTGTGTCATTATCCTCTCTTTTTTTTCTTCTACAATTGTTATAGAAATTGTTGTTTCGGTTTAGCTCTCAAAGAGGTCAAGAAGGAAGAGCAAGGTTTTGGAGGCTGACGGAGAGAGGAGCTGGCACAATGGCCATGGCCAGTGGTTTTCAGATAAGACGAGCAATTGCAGCACAATGGAGGTAACTTTGAACTTCCTTATCTGTACAATTAGTTAGTATCAGAATGTTTTGTGTGCTCTTTATGTGCATATTGTTCATTTGCTTCTTGCCATAATACCATTTGATTCATATCCTCGGTAGATCGAGGGAAACATGTCGACCAATATACAAGAGAAGGTATCTTTACATTCTTCACGTCACTTATAGATTGTATTATTTTTTAGCAACTGCTTTTTTTTCTTCTAATTTCTTCGTTTAGATACTGTATAGAGTAAAAATCTTACAATCACTCGATTTAACAACTGAAAATGTGCCGCCTGACTATGAATTTTGATTGCCAATTTTTCTGAAGAGCTGATTGAGTTCCAAAGCTCACCTCTCTTGATCTTTTTAGTACCTCATGCATGGATTGTACACTGTAGTACAGGCTACAGACAGACTGACATAAACATGGCTTGCATTTCCAAGGATGCTTTGTGATAGGCACATGCATCTTTGTCCACTTCCTCCACAGGCTACGAGCTAGGCTTGTACCAAGCCCAACTTGTTTATCCATCTGCCAAAGCTGCTCTCCTCATGTGTAGGCTGTTAGGGGAGGCATTAGTCATTGAGCAGCTACGTCTGTGCGTCGGCGGCGGCGCAGATTGTGCGTTTGGTTCGTGGGATGAGGTTGAATGGGATGGGATGGTCCTGTACCATTTGGTTCCATTATTTTGGGTGAACGAGATGGTTCAGCATCTAGAGGGAATATTCCTCAAAATTGTACCACTTGGTTCAGGATGGGATGGTTCCATTCAACCAACCAAACGCATGGATGAGCTTTTTCTTGAACCATCTCATACATGTACCACTTGGTACATGCAACCAAACACACCCTAAGCGATTCTTAATTGGAACTTGGAACCATGGCAGATTCGGCGGTTGTCCAAGTTTAATACTCCTAGCCGAGACTTGCTTTTCAATTGGTAGAACAGCGGTAGAAGAGGGCCAGGACAGCCTCAGCTCTGACTGTATTATGCCTGTCTGTCTGTCTGTCTGTCAAGGCCACCAAATCATACCATGTCTTTTGTCTGATCACTCCTTGTGCAGAGTCCTTAAAAAATGGAAATTTGGATCAACAAGCTTGTTTCCATGACCATCTGACACACAAAATTTTTTAATTGAGTGAATGTACATGTTTACCAAGCGGTAGCAAGATGCAGTATCTGAACAAGTTGGTAATACATACATTTTTCAGGCGCACACAGGCGGTCCAGATCAGGAGTTGAGCTGGAAATGCTCAGGGGACAGAATGGCGCACCTGCAGGACATGTACAAGAGCCTGATCGCGTCCAAAGAGCTCGTCAAGGTTCTCGCCAACCTATGGGGACTGGGAGACCTGAACCCATCCACGGCGTCGCTCCTCTCCGCGCTGCGCTCCGAGCTCCACCTCGCGCGCGCCCACGCGGGGCAGCTCGTCAAAGAGCAGAGGCGCCGCGGCGACGAAACTGGGTTACTGAAGATGCAGCTCGCGGAGGAGATGCGTGCGTGGAAGAGCAAGCAGAGGGAGAAGGTGGCGGCCACCGTGCGGGTGATAGTTTCCGAGCTCGACGGCGAGAGGCGGTCGAGGCGGAGGGCGGAGAGGGTGAACGCGAAGCTCGGCAAAGCGCTGGCCGAGGCGGAGAGGGAGCTGGAGCGCGAGAGGAGGTCGAGGGAGCGGCTGGAGAAGGTGTGCGACGAGCTCGTGCGGGGCGGGGGCGAGGTGGAGGAGATGAGGCGGGAGGCCGAGAGGGCGCAGGAGGAGGTGGAGAAGGAGCGCGAGATGCTGCAGCTCGCCGACGAGCTCCGCGAGGAGAGGGTCCAGATGAGGCTGCTGGAGGCGCGGCTCCAGTTCGAGGAGAAGAACGCCGTCGTCGAGGCCTTCCTGGACACCAAGAAGGACCAGCGAGAATCACCTGCTGCAGATGAACGCCAAGCCAATTATGATCACAGCTTGCAGTTAGCACCTCTTGCATCTGAAGGTGCCAATGGCATTGGTGATGTTGCTGTCATCAAGAGTACTGGAGAAGAAGACGAAGAAGGCGGCGGCGGCGAGTGCGAAGCTGATGACTCAGAAGGCAGCGACATGCACTCCATCGAGCTGAACATGGGCGGCAACAGCAAGGACTACAGCTGGAGCTACACCGCCGCTTCGAAGGAGATGACGGCGTCCAAGAATGCGGCATCGAGGCACGGGTCATTTTCAGTGTCGGACAGGGGAACGGAATGCGGCGGCGCCTTCGACCGGCGATCGCTGGAGATGGGCGAGGAACTGGACGGTGACCAGTGGGACGACGAAGGGTGCAGCGACAGGACCAGGGATCTGGACGAGGATGCGGAGAGGTACCAGGCGATCAAGAACCTCCGGGAGCAGATGCTGGCCGGCCATAGCCGATTCGTCTTCCTGTCGCAAGATGGAGGGAACAACACACAGACAGAACACCATCACCATGGTTTGATATGCCAAATTGAAGACGGAAACCTTCGATGAGATTGGCATGGAGGAATGAGTTGAATCGGTTGTTGTTAATACCAGTTGATCTGTTCCCTTGCAAACTTTGGAAAATTTGATTATTTGCCCTGAAGTTGATAAACCTTTGATCATTTATCCAAAGTTGATGTACATTTGATCATTTGATCTACGATGTTTCACTGACATGCGGGTCCTAGGGCCACATGTCAGTGAGATGTCGCAGGGCAAATGATCAAATTGCCATCAAGATGGGAGTGTATAGGCATCATCCGGATGTTTTTGTCCTAAAAATCATCCAAATTTTAGACCATACGATCAAAACACACATCCGTAGGATTAACCCACTTCGAATTCAGAGGGGGGTGCATCGATCTGAAAGCAAATCCAATGGCCCAGAATTTAGATGATGATTGCTAAAGAAAACATCCGGATGAAACTTATCAAAACCCAAGATCAAAGGCTGATCAACTTCGGGGCAAATGATCAAATACCCCTGCAAACTTTACTGCACATACTTCTTGTGCTCTCTTTTCTTGGATGATGATTCTTTCTTTCACATGAACTAGTAAGGTGGCCCACGCATCAACATATGCATCATCTTTAAAGCATATTTAGATAACTTGGTAATATATATATGACTTTTTTTTAAAAAAAATATATCGTTGCATAACTCTATTTCTGATACTTTAATATTATATATTATAGGAGAGAATATACTCACTCCGTTTTCTCAATACTTGTTAGAGCAAGGCTAATAATATAGCTCACTGCTGGCTATATGTGGTTGCCATATCATACATAGCCGTCTAAAAGCTCACACATATAATAAGTTAGCTGTATAAACAATCTACACATTAATAAATGGTCCACCCATCTATCCTCTCATCTTCTTTGGAATCTGTGTTATAGCCAGCTTAAAGCTGGCTATTGAACAATAGCCCACTTCTTCTCTCTCTTCTCTTCTCTTTCTTCCAACAAAGCAAAAATATGATGTGGCAGCTCTTATAGTCCGCTTATGTCACCTTATTATACTTGCTCTTACATGTAATTGAAACTTTCTTTCCCAAGTACTCCCTTTGTTTATTTTTATAAGACATATTCTGACTTTGCACACGAATTAAGGTTGCGTTGAAATTGAAAAAGGTACGAGAGAAAATGACTTACATGCACTCACTTTATTGGGTTGGAATGGGCTTTTCTTTTCTTTTCTATGGGTTTTGTGTTATGGACTTAGAGGTATCGGGGAATATTGGATAAGGATCGGGATTTTTTAATTATTTTTATGCTGTATTTCACCGATTCTTCTCGATACCATATCGGGAAGGATCACGGAGGATCGTCGTATCGGATATATGTCCGGTACCGATATGACAGTTTTGCGAAGGATCGGTGATTCATAGTCATTGTGACTTGCTTGTAATACAGTCCTATATTACTCTTGACTTTTCTTTTCAACTATTCTCTGCGTTGTTGGAAACTACTGTAATGCAGTGCGGAAAGCGTTTCATGATTGAACACTACCGCCAAAGTGAGAGGGCGTTGTATTGTAGTACTCTTTACTCCCTAACAATTGCTAGTTTTTAAGATCTTGTCATGTCTTGTTTATTGTGCAGGGTTATAATGGAAACGAGACCAAATCCAGAGTGTTCAAATCCAGCATTTGTTCAGAGACAGGTGTTTTGTCTTGTTACACACTTTTTTGCTATATTTATTAGTTGAGATGATGAAGGATTCGTAATATTAATTATCCGGGTGTACATCATTTGTAGAAAGGATATATGCAATCAAAACCCGCTAGAGATGCAGCAGCAAAGGCTAAGATGGAAGCTGAAGCCTCAGCAGCAAATGAATGTCCTGTCCACCTAGATAATGACATTAGGTACATCACTCCACGTTGAGTAGCATACTTTATCACCTTAAATCTTTTTGCCGATTGAATTCCTTGATGGAAACAAACAAATGTGTAACAACTCTTGTTAAAAACTGAGGTTGGTACCAAGAAGTAAGAAGAGAGAAATAAGATACCTCTTTCTGATCCATGGTTGTAGTGATTTATCGCATACATACATTATGCTAATCGTTCCAGTTCAGTGGGTATTCCATAGCTAATGGAGCTACTAGGATAGTGGTGTACTCAGTCAGGGAACGCTTTGTACCCCATGCATGTTCAAACCACTTCATTTCCTAAGCACCCCATTTTTGCATGATGGGTGTTTGAAAATGTTGGCCAGAGGACTGAATTGAAAGTTTATTGCTAGCTTGAACTATTATTGTCATTAATTTAGGATTCAGAAACTAGTCGGCTAGGGCTTCCTCGCTGATGCTCACTGTATTTTCAAGAGCTTGCTTTTCTGATGTACATCGTCTTGGTGTGCTTGATGAATAAATATTCATTGAAGAAGCTGTGCAAACTATCCAACTTATACAGTCTCTTATTCTTATCCAGTGTTATACAATTTCATCTTGGACCAATTGATACAAATTTGATGAATATTCTCTAGAGGTGCTGAACCATTCCATGGACCCAAAATAATGAAACCAAATGGTGCAGAATCATCCCATCCCATTCAAACACCCTTAGTGGCTATATACACTGCTGCACAATGTTTTGAACCATCCCTAAGATACACTGCTGCACAAAGTCTGCCTCCTCGGCTCGGCTGCTTCTGATTTTTGAGCTACAAGATCGATGATCATATATCAAAGTTGATGATAGAGCTTTCTCATTTCAGCGGTAAGAATTTCCTTCCTTCACTAGCTTGGTTTAAATTGAGGAATAGCTTTCTTTAGTTAGAGGTATAGGCCGGAATTGACATCTGAAACATGAAGCTCTGGGAGGAAGGAAGGAAGGAAGATACTACCTTTTGGAATAGAGGGGACAAATGAATGCATAGGATCGATTGGGTACATGCCTTAAGGAGTTAATTAGGGCCGGTGTCCTAAATAGCAACCTCTAGGTTAACTGGTCGTAATGACTGAAACCCCCAATAATTCATAATTGGTGTGGGATGTCGTTGCCAATATACCGATCGTGTTGGAAAGAATGCATGAGATTCTACTATATATTTGTGCTGGGACAACTTCTTATTTACAAGTTATCAAGAGCTGGTTGATCTAAAAGGAGCAAGCCGGCACCTAAACTAGTTTTCCCATACGTTTAAAGATCGTGTTTATGTGTATGCAAGTGTGTAATTCCTATACGTTTAGAACAAGTATTGAAGTTTTCGTCAATACACAGATGACTGCTGCTTCAATCCCTGTGGAGATGACACGACGTATCAACCGGTAACACCCCTAGTTTTCCTGTTTTAAAATTAATAAATCTTGTGTTGTTGATAGAAACTGTTTTGTCAGTATCGCAGAGAGGAGAACCGGTCGAAGAAGAAGAGCTATCCAAATCAATCAATCCACATATTAATTTAAGCAAAGTCAAAACAAGCCAGAACGAAAGAAACTATTAAATTATCATTTGATATGATTCTGACCGACCGGCCGGAGACGGTCAGGAAATGATCGATCGATCCAAGGGATGCGTTCAAACAAGCTCAATTTTCTTCAGCTGAGCTAGCTAGTCCACTCGATCAATCTCATATCTCTACTATTATAAAGTAACAGTTGGTGGCAGTGGTGAGTTCTACCCACGTCATTAATTGCCCTGCTTAATTGCCATACGCAAAAAACGAAGCGTTGCTTTAATTAGCCAGCTTTCGCAAGAAACGAAGCGTTAAAGATAGATGTTTGATCTTGTGAAATAATTTTTTTTATTTTTTAATCTTTATTTTTCGTTATCAGTTTTGTTTTTCGTAGCAATGCACGGGCATGTAACTAGTAGTGTGTTAAAGTTTGATGCAAATTCGTCGGTGTGTCCGTGTCAAATACTGCGCTAGACGTGGTGTCGAGCGGCGCACACGCCGAGCCATGTTAGAACTTAGACGTGACACCGACTGACTTATTTTCCTTCTCTATTTATTTACTTTTGTAGTCGTATGGTTTAGATGCACTTAAATTTTACGTGCTTGTAATATCTTCTGGTATATTGATTTTCGTCTACTTGTATCCGTGGTTTTTCCTCACAAAAGAGTTTCCTATGTTATTTTTGTCCTCTATATTTGTCGTACGTTTATAATAATCGGTATTAGAGCCTCAGGTTCGAAACTAGACCGGTACCCTTGGGAGGAGGCGACTCTCGATTCGGCACTTGCACAATAGTGCTATTAGAGGTGTCCATCAGGTGGTGTAAGGGCATCACGTGGATGCCATTAGCACTAGGGCGGATCCAGGTGTGCCGAGGTATACCGATACCCTAAAATTTAGAAAACGCTACAAGTTCACATCTTTAATAGGTTAAATTTGTTAATTGAACTGGTTTCGATTTAGAATATATGTGTTAGATTTACGAAATTATTATATAAGGGTGTAAAGTTTTACGTGTGAAGTATACATCTGATCAAAAAAAATTCAGGAAGAGGGCAACCGATGGATCACCAGCAAAGATGCATTGCATAAATGTTGCCATCGTGACGACGACTCATCCGAAGCGAAGCTGTGGACGAAACCGAGATGTTTTCCACACGCATCAGGAAGGAGGAGACAGGTAGCATGCAGCAACCAGCAAGTCAAAACCGAGGCGTTAATTAGATTCTGACGTCGAGAGCAGCTAGCCGTGCCTGATAATTTCTCCTACACGCAGATCCTCCACGTGGACACTACGCTAGACGTGTCGAGACATGTCAGACGTGGCACCGACCGGCAATGGCATACCCAACTCCGATTCAATTTCCTTCTCCGTTCGGGACTCTGGTTCCAAGCCTATCTTTACTATTCTAAAGCAGCAGTTGGTGGCAGTGGTCCATTCTACGTCATTAATTGCCCTGGTTAATTGCTCTACTTAATTGCCCTGCTTAATTGCCATACGCAGAAGAGCGAAGCGTTCTTTAATTAATAGCTTTTGCAAGAAAGCAGCGTTAAAGATAGATGTTTGATCTTGTGAAATAATTTTTTTTATTTTTAAATCTTTATTTTTTGTTATCAATTTTGTTTTTCGTAGCAACACACGGGCATGTAACTAGTATATATATATATATATATATATATATATATGTATCTCTTAGTCGCACGATTTAGATGAGCTAAAGTTTCCTGTGTTTGTAATCTCTCCTCATGTAATGATTTACATATTCATATGCCTGTGGTCTTTCTTGCAAATATTTTTTCATATTAAATCCGTATTTGTCGTTCTTTTAGTCCTCTATTTTTGCCATAGGTTTTATATCTTAACATAATTCAACAGTTAGCTGCCTCTGATCGATGATATACGTACCTTCTGACCAAGGCAACTGTACTACACCTTTTTCTTTGGGTTATAAATATCTTGACAATTTTGTCATGTTATTTCAACAACGCGGATTGGACTAAAATTAAGCTGGGTGATGATGACATCTCTCAAATGTTTATGGTTGGCACAACCATCGGATCAATTGACCGATTCATATATGACGGCAACACATTATAGCCAAGATCATGCACTAGAATTATTCAACTAGCTAGCTAGTATATAAGAAAATGACCTAGACCTCGATGACAGTTAATATTCGTGATGAAAATGTTGGCAGTTAATTAATCCGTCTGTAGACCAACACCATTTCAACGCCCTAATTAAGCTCAGTCCTGCCTGCCCGCCGCCGCCGCCGCGTGCTAAATGCTGTAATTTTTTTAGTGAAAAATCTGAAGAAGTCAACGATTTTGAGTGGTGTTGATGGGAAAAAAAACCCAACGGATTATGGCACATTTGTTTTGAATCATACTTGTACCATCAGCATGGGGGGAAAGTTATTATTATTCATGAGATTACGGTCATGTTTGGGGTCTTTAAGCCGGCTTCAGTTTTTGAAAGGCTAGCAAACCCCTCTCTAAATAGCTCAATTTTTAAACGGCTTTTGGCATAATACAGAGGCCATTTATAAAAGCTAAAAGCCGGGTTGGACCTGTTTTTACAGCTAATTGCTGAGAAAAATTAACTATTTATCAAACGGTCTGTTATAAAAAGCTATATCTACTTTTCAGCCTAAAAATCTAAAAACCAGCTTTTTAAAAGAGTTACAGCTTCCCAAATAGGCCCTAATATGATCAAGAAGGTCATTGGTACCTATCGAGCTTTACCATTTATTCCTTCATGTGCTGCACAACCGACCAATCCGCTCTCTACGTAGGGCTCGCAAAAAAATTCTTTAATTATAGTTTTTAATAGGTTCAAGATTGAAATTAGACCATTTCGAACAAAATAAGTTAATGAGGCTGGTTCGATAGTGGTTCGTTAGCTCGAAGTTGAAATTATATCAATTTTGAAAGAAGCTCGATAATAACTCGTTAAGCTTGATAGCCAATTCTATCTCTACGTATCACGTGCAAACTACCTTCTACATGTGTAAAAATAATATGTAAAACTTTTTAAAAAATCTTAAAAAATTATTACACAGGGGAGGTGAGCTTCTATTATCATGTGAAATTGGAAAATCAAACTCAATCGTATTTGAAAGATATGAAATCGACAAGAAACTAGCTGAATAGTGATGAACAGTGAACACACTATTTAGGATGAATTTGTATTTTTCGTAACTTTAGTCCGATACAATTTATGATGGAATAAGCAATAAGCCTACTAGAAAAGGCAGAAGTTCCTATACATTTCGGCCCTGTTTGACAGAGCTCTAGACCCTAGGTAGCTTCACCTTAGATCTAAAAATTGCAAGGCTAAAATAAAGTGAATTAAGTTTTCATTTTTATTCTAAATTGTAAACAAGATGACCCACTTAAACACTTTTAATATACCTGGTGGAGCTAGGAATATCCATCTCCACTAGATTTACAGATCTGATGAAGCTGGAGCTCTGTCAAACAAGACTTCCGTGTGTGGAAGACATTTTAAACTAAGTCATTGTCATATCGTAGTTCTAGATCAATGCCTTGTCTGGACTAATCCAGAATACTACCTAAAACAAACTCTTGAGGATTCCCGATAGGAGAGCCCATCCACGTGTCGCCCGGTTGTTTTGCGAAAATGTCCCTCCATTTCTTCGAATTACGGATAGTCCCTGTGAATTTACGAAAAGGTCCTTTGCGATTTTTTGTGAGGGAAAGAAAAAATTTTCCGAATTGCGTTTAGGTCCCCCATTCGTTACTTTACGGAAAGAGGCTCCCGTTAAATACAAATCGCGAACGAGCCTTTTTATACTTTTTCGGGATAGCGGTGAGGCCCAAAAATATAACAACTAGGTCCCCGATTTTTACATCCAGGTCCTTTCTCCATTTTTCCCGAAAAAAATATTTTCGTCGACAGAAATATGTGTACTTTTTTCCCAGCTCGGTCTCTAAGATTTCTCGAGCCTCAAAAAATTTGAAAATACATCTAAATATATTTTTTCTCTGCAAAAAAACTCAAAATCATTTTTCGTTCACGCGAGCGGCGTACGCCGCGCTTATTGGCCTATTTTATATAATTGAAGCGGGAAAGCCGGACCAGAGGTGGATTACACTGCATCAAAGTACGTAATTGCGACGGCGCTGGCATGGGATGACCTATCTCTAAAGCAACATATAAATGGTTGACAATAATAAACTTTGTGTCGCTGTCCTGCACAGACAGTAACAGGCAAATGAATTCTAAGTGGCAGAATTGCTATGCAGTTGGGCGGCCTAATCTTCTTTTCATAATAAATTATAATTTGATATTGGCCCAGTCAATCGATTATGCATCAAGTACATGGACAAGAGCCTTGTGCGAAAAGAAGAGGGGACAAGGAGATGCCATGAATTGTTGGTTGGGCGCACCATCAAGCAGATCCCCACGGGTCTACTATTGAATTGGTCTGACGGTTAATTAACCGTCCAGGACATTATTTGCTGTAATGTTGACTGTTATTTTTGCCCATTTGCAAAAAGGAATCTGGCTCAAGTGCAAGGAAAAATAGACCTATATATGTCCATTTTTAAACCAAACAGGTATTTAAGCAATGAGCCGCTGACAAATAGACCCTACCTGTCAATCTTTATTAGAAATTAATAAAACACTTACAGACGTAACCCACCTGTCAATCTCTGTGGAATTAAATTTAATACCATCAAATAAAATTCAAGAAAAATATATATATGCCTTCTCTGTTAGGAGGCGTAATCTCCAATAATATGCTAGCTTTTGATGTCACCCATTGTTTTCATTTTAGGAAATTTTCAATTGATTTAAATTCAAATGCTTATAGCTTTCGCAAGCAAACTCCAAATTAAATGAAGATAGTTTCTAAATTTTTTTTCTAAAACTATGTTCTTTATATTTCTGGTAAAATATATAAATTTAGTCTCTGTTTGGATTCAATTAGTTTTTATTATTATTTTTATGGTATTTTGTGTCTAGACATGACGTCTTAGAAACCCCCTCGTCTATCTAGGATAAGTTTAAAAATTTGACGAAAATGGCAAACACCTCGTTTGAACATATTGATCTCATTATTCCACCTAAAGTATATTGCCCTCTTATACTTTGTGTGCTCCCTATTTTTTCATGTAATTTCGCTAGCGTGCTATATGTTGATTGATGCGATCGATGAACGCCTAGGCTTTACAGTATTTTTAACTTTGTAACTCTAGGAATCCAGACACCTCCAAATCCACCCTAGGGCATGTACAGTGGTATAGACAACAACTGTCTATAATGCATCTTCACATCATCTACAGACAGCACCAAAAACAACTCATACAATGGATCATCTATATAGCATGTCTGTAATGATCTCTCATTCAATTAACAGGCTGTCTATACAATGATACACAACATGTGAAGCTGTCTATAAGAATGTCTATTAAATAGTAGACAACAGCTTTCTCTCTCCTTCTTCTCTCTTCTCCACCTCACTTAAAATCCTATATGGTATCTCTTATAGACAACTGATTATGACCATTGTACATGCCAAGCCACACAACCTCCTCCTCCCTTCACGCAGCACAAGAGGGGGGAAAATCCTTTAGGGCATGTACAATGGTATAGATGGCAGCTGTCTATAATGTAGTTTCACATCATCTATAGACAGCACTAAAAATAATTCATACAATGGATCGTCTATAGAGTTGTCTGTAGTGGTCTCTCATTCAATTAACAAACTGTCTATACAATGGTACACAAAATGTAAAGCTGTCTATAAGCTGTCTATTAAATAGTAGACAGCAGTCTTCTCTCTCCTTCTTCTCTCTCCTCCACATCATTTAAAATCCTACGTGTCATCTCTTATAGACAGCTAAATATAACCATTGTACATACCCTAAAATCGACGCACTCCGCCCACAAAAACGCGCGCCGTCGTAGCCTCTCGTCCTCCTGTACACAAAAAAACGCCACCACCTCCCGGCGAAAAAAGATCGCCTCACACAAAAAAAAAAACGCCCAAATCTTTATTTTCCTCCACTCCCAGCTCGATCGTCGTCAGTACGTATATGCGCCAGGAAAGTAGGAAACTACTCCTCCTCCTGCTCGTTTCGTTTGTTCCACCTCCAGCAATACTTATAATCTGCACAGGAGATCGAGCTGCTTGGATTGTTTGTTCGACGTACGTACGGTGGTCAGGATGGTTGGGCCGATAGTGATCGCGTCGGCGGGGCTGGGAATGCTGGCGGGGGTGGCGATGGCCAACCGGACAATGGGGGACGGGCTGCCGGCGGCGTCCAGGTGGGACGCGCGGCCGCGGTGCGCCACGTGCGGCGGCAGCGGGCGGGTGGAGTGCCTCTGCAACCGCTGGTCCGACGGCGATGTCGGCTGCAGGACGTGCGCCGGGTCGGGGCGCATGCCGTGCCGCAGCTGCGGAGGGTCCGGCACCGGCAGACCGCTCCCCGCGCGGCTCGTCGTCCGGCAGCAGAAGCCGCCGCCCGCGCCCGGGCGAGGAGGAGATCTCTACAACTGACCTCGATCTCATTAATTATTAGGATCAGAAAGGTACGTGCAGGGGTGATGAGAAGAAGCACGATACATACAAGCTAGCGTGCGTGCGCGCGTGTTATGTCTCCTTCTCCTTCCTTCGAGACTAGCTAGCTACTACTACTACTACTACTTGGATCGAGTATATATACTTGCATGGTGTTAACTGGTATTGCCGGTGCTGTTGAGTTGAGCAGTGCTTGGAAATTACTGCACAACACAAGAAGAAAAAGAAAAGTTGGAGAAGAACTTGGTTGAAGAGGCCATGCATCTGGGAGTGGGACGGGATCGATGCATGCATCGGCAAGCCGGATCAGCTTTGTTGGCCGGGGAAGCTAGCTAGGTTGCAGTTAATTCTGGCTGTAATATATATATGCTAGCTTAATATACAGATTAATTTCTAGATCAGATGGTTATAAATTCCTCCTTCCTCTTGTTATTGTTTTTATTGGCTGATGATGCTTCTTGGTCGATTGCTCCTTGCATATATATTCATCTCTAGCTTCTAGTTTTGTCTTGTTGATCATTTATGTTCTTGTTTTAATCTGTTGGTTGATTGCCCCTTGTATTTATCTCTTGTCGTTTTTTTTTAAAAAAATATCATAATTAAAGGGTACCGGCCACACCGATCGATACTATAGGACAATCTCATGTCGGAAGCAACTAATTCTAGCTTCTAGTTGATTGATTGGTGGCTCCAGCTTAATTTGGCCCCTAGCTCTTTGCGTTAATTGGCATCAAGATATCAGAAGCTGGAGTCGTTGTTGAGCCACACGTTGAATGGGTAATATGTGCCAAATGCCAACAAATGTGGGGAAACATAAATTACAAAGCATATGCATATGATATACAATTAATATAGGCACGTACATATAGGTCGTATGCAACTAGCGCATAGAAAAAATTTATCTGAAGAAATTTGAAAATATATGGTACAACAAATGTTTGGCCGGTTAACTGATGATCTGGTCGGCCGGGTGCTTAGCTTAGCTGACATGCAAGTAGCGAGAACTACCGGGTCCTACTCCTGTGCAGCTTAATTAATTACAACGTCGTCGTCAAATATGGGCTGCATGGGCTGATCCAAGTGAACTCGCAACCAGCCCAGGCGGAAAGGCCGGCCCAGTCGTCGTCAAATATGCATGCGCTTTCGCGAGTTCTAGGCCGGTACGTCCTCTCAGTAATTTGTACCTTCTTGTCCTTTCATGGAGATCGATCGATCGATCCATACGGGCCTAGCTTTCTTCAATAGTGTATCCATCATATATGGATCAAGAGGAGCATATATATCTTCAGCTAAACAAAGTTGGAAGAGTTCCTGAAAAGGAGAACCCCCCACGTGTCACCAACCCTCTCTCCTCCGTTTCGCGAAAAGGCCCTCCAGTTTCTTTCAAATTACGTAGAGGTCCCTGGGTGATTTCATGTGAGAGGAAAATAAATTTTCCCGGTTCGCGTTTAGGTCCCTTGTTCAGTATTTTGCAGAGAGAGCCCCCGTTAAATGCGAATAGCGAACGAGCCCTTTTCTAATTATTCAAAATAGCGGATAGGTCCAAAATTATAACAAATAGGTCCCTGTGCTTCACGTTCGGGTCCTTTCTCCGTTTCGCCCGAAAAAAATGTTTTCGTGATCCGTTTTTCATCCGGAGCATGGGAAAAATGTTTTCGTTAGCCGTTTCCTCTAAAAAAAAACTCTTTCTCCGTTTTGCGCGGAAAAAATGCTTCCGTGGTCCGTTTTACCTCCGGAGCACCGGCTTTTCTATTAAAAAAATATTCTTTCTCCGTTTTGCTCGGAAAAAATGTTTTCGTGATCCGAGTTTTCTCCGGAGCATGCGGAAAATGTTTTCGTTTCGCTTTCCCTAAAAATATATAGAATCCGTTTTCCGTCCATCATTTATCCTTTTTGTTGGAAAGAAATGTTTTTGCTGTCCGTTTTTTTCTCCAGAGCATGGAAAAAAATATTTTGCGACGTTTTTCCTCGCTTTTCCCGCTAAAATTGTTCGTAGTCCGTTTTTTCTTCGGAAAAAAACACAAATTGCTTTCTCGGCACGCATGATCGCGCCAAGTGCCTTCCTAGTATATAGTACCATGCATGCTTTTTGGCAATTTTCAGATGTCTCTGTTCCCAAGACGAGCTGGGAGGAATTGCCGGCTTCTCAGCCGGCCACCTCACCCCATGCCATTTTGCAAAAAGACCCCTGTTCCCTCTAAATTACGGATAGGTCCCTGGAAAATTACAAACAAGTCCTTTGCGTTTTTTTGTGAGGGTAAGAATAAATTTTTAAGATTGCGTTTAGGTCCCTTGTTCGGTACTTTACGGAAAAGCCCATCACTAAATACAAATCTCAACCGAACCCTTTCCTAATTTTTCATAATAGCGAACATGTCCAAAAATATAACAAATAGGTCCTCATAACTTACGTCCAGGTCCTTTCTTCGTTTTTCTCGGAAAAAATATTTTCGTCAACAGAAATATATGTACAGATCTACCTCTAGATTTTTTTTTTCCAAACTTGATCTCTGATTTTTAGCTTTTTTCCCCAACTCGATTTCTAATATTTTTCGAAACGTGTATTATTACTCGATCTTATATTTTCCAAAACATGTATTATTACCTGGTAAACACATATGGTGTATATTTTCCGGAACGATCTCTAATATTTTTCAAAACATATATTATTACCCGGTAAACGCATAAAGTGATAAACTCGGTATCTAAATTTTTTTGCAATTCGATCTCTGACGAGTACCCATACCATGGGTACCCCCATCAGCCCGGAAGCACGAACGGGCTGACCTATCACGGCGGAGGCCCAAAGATCACCGAAGGTACTTGGGCGCAGGAACGAGCCCCGACACATGGGGCCGACTTTGACGGTCGGCGGACTCGATTCGGCGGTCGGCATCAGATGCGCGCCGCCTAATATTGAAGCTCAAGCTCCACTGCAAGACGAGCAGGGGCCACGCTGATGTCGCGGCTGCCTTGTGCGCGGCTGGCCCTGACATCCGTACCAGGGTAGGCGGCTCCTTCCCAAGGGTGTCAGAAGAGCCACCGAAGAAGTCAAGCCCCCGTCCCGTCGCCTGGCACACCGCAGAGGAGTACGCCCACTCCCGAGGCCAAAGCAAAGTCAAGCGCCATTAAAGCCACCGAGGCTGACAAGAGCACCACGCAACACGCCACCTGCACAAAGACTACGCAGATCAGACGCCAGAACCACCAACCACCGCCGGACGAGCAGGGGTCGGTCGGACAAGATAGGAACCAGACGTCAAGACGTGCAGGCCCCTTCCCTCGTAGTTTTCACAACTCCCGTGTAACTTGCCTACTCCGTCTATATAAGGAGAGGCAGGACCCGAGAGGGAGGAAGGGAAGAAAGAAAAATAGTCTTCTAGGTAGCCTCGACTCCCTAGCAAAAAACATCAAGGGGATCGGACAGCCGACCGCCCGCCTCGCTTGTACACCCCTTGCCCACCTCCCAAAGATCAATACACTCACGCCGCACGAACTGGAGTAGGGACCTGCGGCCCGAACCAAGATACATCTTCGACTCCTTGAGTCGACCATTCGGGAGAGGGAGCGCGACCCCATCCGACCATAAATTCAGATTGCGGCACGAAACACCGGTTGGCGCGCCGGTAGGGGCTCGCGGCGTCTTCACCGACATTCTCATCTTCGGTTCCCATTCTCCTCCTCGATGGCCTCCTCCCACTACGATTCGCCGATGTCGAGGGGCCGGATCCGCTTGGCGCCTCGATTTCATCGTCACTACGGCGGGAGCTTGTCTTCGCCCTGCTGCCGTCGGGACCGGACGCCTCATAAGCCTTTGGATGCGATTGCCGACGCCCTCGAACCTCGGCCTCGAGGCCCCGCTCAAGATACCGCGACGGCGGGCGACGCCGGCCGCGGCGTTGCTCTGGCGACACCGCCTACGCGATTGCGGCGGCGGCGGAACCACCCTCCACGAAGTTCACAACTTCGTGGCCATGGCCGCTACGCCACGGCTTCCTCCACGACTGGCCGGGCGGACTCCTCCACCATGGCTCTAGCTCGAGCAAGGAGTGTGCCCCTCGAAGGGCCTACACCGCTGAGTGCAATATGACGGTGCGGGCGGAACCATCTGCCACTTCGCTACCCTCGGGACTCCTCCCGCGCGACGAAGCGGCGGGAGGAATCCCGGCGGGAAGACGACGACAAGCATCTATAACGCCGCTGACCTTCCGGCCGCGAGGAGTTAGAAGCCCGAAAGGCCGAGCTCGATAAGCTCCAGTGTCGAATCGAGCGCCGTCAGCCTAGCCCACCACCCTCCGGCCACAAGGCCTGGCCAGGTACACTGACAATTGGCCGAGGAAGCGAACGCCTTCCGTTCTTCCCTCACGCCAACCGTAACATTGCCGCTGCGGCAATGCCGCCCGAGGCTGCCGAGCCAACGGAGCCTGGCCAAGGCCACCTACCGTAACCTCAGGGATCGGTAGAGCGCGGCCGCCGTTCAAAGACGCCCGTTCCGGCCCCGCCGAACGGGCGCCACCGGGCCGCTGGGCCACTCCTCACAGTGGTCGACGGAGCTCAGCCAAGACGGCCCCACTCTGCGAGCTCCCCAGGCATCCTACACCCGTGCGGCACCGCTGGGGATAAGTACGATCTTCGCACCACCCTCGAGGCGCGAAGGAGGGCTACCGACGCGGCAAAGACCCTCGCAAGTTGCCGAGAAGCGGGCGACGCAACCATCGACCCAGATTCGACGGTCCTGGGCGCTGCTCACCCGCCGCATCCGCAACGCCGACTTCGGCCAGATTCCGGCCCGACCAACATAGCCAAGTACACGGGGCTACCAACCCGATGTCACGGTTAGAAGACTATCGGCTCGCTTTGTCGAGCCGGGGAGCGACAGACGACTCCTTCGTTATCCAAGACCTCCCCATCTATCTTGCGGACTCGGCTCGAGCATGGCTCGAGTACCTGCCGCAGATACCATCGGCACCGGGCCGACTGACGAGCCTTTTCGTCGAAAACTTCCAGGGCACGCATACAACGCCCGGCAACTCTGGGATTCAAGAGCTGCAAGCGGCCGGGAGACCCTCGGGACTACATCCGCCGCTTCTCAAAGCGGTGCAATGAGCTCCCCGACATCCGCGACGCCGACGTCGTCGGCGTTCATCTACGGCACCACGCGGCGAGGCCCTGGTCCACAAGTTGGGCTACGCGGGCCTCGACCACCAAGGAGCTCCTCGACATCGCCACCAACCACGCCTCCGGCGAGGAGGCCGTGGGGGCCATCTTCGAAAGGAAGACGGCCCACAAGACAGCCAGCCTCGGAGCCGGCGCCCCCTCCGACCGCCCTGACAAAAGGAAGCGGAAGGGGAAGCAGGGCCGCGAAGGTCGAATGGTCGCCGCTGCCGACCGACCTGCCAAACAGCAGGCTCGGCAGACGCCCGACCGATTCGAGAAGTTGATGGATAGTCCGTGCCCGAACCACGACTATCCCGTCAAGCACAAGTATCGGGACTGCGAAGTCCTGAAGCGGTTTCTCTCCGGAAACCCCACGACGTCGCGGGGTAAGGGGAAGAGCGCGACCGGCGTCCGACGCCGGGCAAAGGGCGATGAGCCGCCGACGAAGTTCCCGCACTCGACGGTTGCCTCATGATTTTCTGAGGAGGAGGAGTGCTACGCCGACAAGCGCCGGCTGAAGCTCGCCCCCCGAGAGGTCCACACGGCTACCCCTGCCGTGCCCACCTACTTGAGGTGGTCGGAATGCCCGATCGCCGACCGGACCGACCACCGGACCACATCCCGCACCTGGACGCTACCCGTCGTCGTCGACCCCATCGTAGGGACGGCGCGCCGACCAAGGTGCTCATGGATCGGCGGCGCAGCCTCAACATCATGTATGTTGAGACCCTGGACGCCCTAGGGTCCTCGCTTCCGCCTCCGGCCGAGCAAGGCGCCCTTCCACGGCCGCATCGTGCCAACAGCCCACCCTCGGCAGGTCGGCTCGCCGTCACCTTTGGGAGCCGGACAACTTCCGCGACCGAGCCTCACTTTCGAGGTTGTGGACTTCCCGGCTCCTACCACGCCGATTCGGGACGACCATGCTACGCGAAGTTCATGGCGGTCCCCAATTACACCTACCTCAAGCTGAAGATGCCAGACCGCAAGGTGTCATCACCGTGGCCACATCTTTCCAGCCGCCTACAATCTGAGCGGCAAGCGAAGCCGCCTCGGCTGCCGCTTCTGCCGAGCTCGCCCAGCTCCAGGAGAACGCCCCCGGATCCGCCCCCGACTCCAGCAAGTCGGGGCCTAGCTCTTTCAAGTCCGCGGAGGACACGAAGGAGGTCGCTGTTGATCCCGAGGATCCCGCCAAGACCGCGGCGGATCGGGCCGTCCTCACCACCAAATAGGAAGGCGCTCGTCGACTTCCTCCAAGCAAACCGAGACGTCTTCGCTTGGAGACCTCGGACATGCCAGAGTCGAAGGAGGTCGCCGAGCACTCCTCGAACATTCGACCGATCGGCACCGACGCCCAGTCGCCGCGCTGCTTCGACGAAGAGAAGCGACGGGCCATTGGGAAGAGATCGCCAAACTTTTGGCCGCGGTTTTGTAAGGGAGGTGCGTCACCCCGAGTGGCTCGCCAATCCCGTCCTTGTAAAGAAAAAGTCGGGCAATGGAGAATGTGCGTTGACTACACGAGCCTCAACAAGGCCTCGTCCGAAAGATCCATTCCCATTGCCTCGCATCGACCAGTCGTGGACTCCACCGCCGTGCGAGTCCCTTTCCTTTTTGGATGCCTACTCGGGCTATCACCAGATTGCGATGAAGGAGTCCGATCAGCTCGCGACCTCCTTCATCACCCCGTATGGCTCGTACTGTTACGTCACGATGCCTTTTGGTCTGAAAAACGCAGGCGCCACGTACCAGCGATGTATGCAGGCATGTTTTTCAGACCAAATTGGCCGTAACATCGAGGCCTACGTCGACGACATCGTTGTCAAAACCAGGAAGGCCGATGACCTCATCACCGACCTGGAGGAGACTTTTGCGAACCTCCGACGGTTTCGCATAAAGCTCAACCCCGAAGTGCGTCTTCGGGTCCCCAAGGGCAAGTTGTCGGGATTCATCGTCTCCAGCGCCGCATCGAAGCCAACCGAGATAAGATCTCCGCTTATCGCAAGGATGGGGCCAATCAACGATCTGAAGGGAGTTCAAAGGCTGATGGGATGCCTCGCGGCACTAAGTCGCTTCGTATCCCGCCTCGGCGAACGAGGAATGCCACTCTACAAGCTGATGAAGAGGTCCGACCATTTTTCCTGGACCAACGAAGCTCAGGAAGCCTTTAGTCGACTAAAGGTCTTTCTGACCTCACCTCCGGTCTGGTCGCCGAGTCGCAGGAGCCTTTGCTCCTCTACATCGCCGCCACGACTCAGGTCGTCGGTAGCGCACTTGTTGTGGAGCGAGCGGAGGAAGGCCGCGTTCTCAAGGTGCAGAGGCCGGTCTACGCCGTCGGCGAGGTGCTCTCGAAACAAAGGTCCGATATCCTCGAATCTGGTTATCGTACTCGGTGCTCATCACCAAGAGGAAGCTTGCCCATTACTTGATCGACACCCCATCTCCGTGGTAACCTCCTCACCGCCGGAGAAGTCGCCCACAACCGCTGACGCCACCGGAAGGATCGCCAAATGGGCTCTCGAGCTCAACGGCCTCGACATATCGTGACGTCCTCAGGATCGACGATCAAGTCCTGTGTCTTGGCGGACTTTGTCGCCGAGTGGACCGAGGCGCAAGTCCTGCGGCGGCCGAGGACCGAGTCTTGGACGATGTGCCGATGGGTCTTACACCAAGAACGGGCCGGGCGCGGGGTCGTCATCATCTCCCCACTCGGCAACAAGCTCCGGTATGCCATACGACTACTTTTCGACGCCACCAACAATGTCGCCGAGCACGGCCCTCGTCAACGGCCTTCGGATCGCCGTGACACTGGCGCACGACGGCTCAACGTTCACGGCGACTCCAAGCCGGTCGTCGACCAAGTGATGAAAGCCACCGAGCCCCGTGGACGCTCGGATGGCCGCCATCGCTCGAGGTCCGCAAGCTCGAGGAGAAGTTCAAGGGTTTCGAGCTCCATCATAGCTACCGACGCTTCAACGGTGAAGCCGACTCCTCGCCAACCTCGCCTCGAAGGGGCCGGTTCCCCTGGAATCTTCGCTCTCCGACCTCGCAGCCCATCAATCCGGTTGGACCCGAAGGCCGAGGGCGCCGCCGACTTTCAAAGGCGGGCGGCCCCACCGATCTTCGGTCGATGTCCACTACCGGGTCGGACTTGGGCGCCTGAGCATCGAAACCGATCGAGGCGCACCGCTTGTCGATCGGTTGACAAACGGGTCACTCCTCGCCGATACCACCGAGGCTCGGCGCCGCTTCGGCGGGCTAAGTCTTTCGCCCCGATAGAAGGCGCCCTCTACAAGAGGAGCCTGCCTGGAATCCTTCGGCGCGCTCCGACCGACCAAGGGAAGCACCTTCGCAGGACATCCACGACGGGTGTGCGGGCACCATGCGCGCCGCGTCCCCTGGTAGGAAAGGCCTTCCGACAAGGTTTCTCTTGGCCGACCGTGTAGCGATGCGACCCAGATTGTCCGCACTGCGAAGGATGCCAATTCTTCGCCAGACAGACGCATCTTCCTCGCAAGAAGCCCTGGCAGACGATCCCCATCACATGGCCCTTCGCGGTTTGGGGGCTCGACCTGGCCTGACCCTTCGTAAAGGCGCCGGGCTTCACTCACTTGCTTGTCGTAGACAAGTTCACAAAGTGGATCGAAGCAAAGCCATTGGCAAAAATCACATCGGCGCAGCAAGTTTCTTCCGCGACATTGTCTACCGGCCGGGTGCCCAACTCCATCATCACCGACAACGGACGCAGTTCACGGAAAGGAGTTCCTCGAGTTGCGACAACTTCAACATCCGAAGTCGATCGGGCGGCGTTGGCACACCTCGAGCCAACGGACAGCCGAGCGAGCCAACGGCATGATCCTCCAAGGACTGCCGCGAATCTTCACCGATCAAGAAATTCGCGGACGATGGGCCGAAGCTACCGCCGTGCTTTGAGTCCGCGAACCACGACCCGGCCGACCGGGTTCACTCCTTTTCTTGGTGTTCGGGCGAGGCTGTCCTCCCGACCGACCTTGAGTACGGCGCACCAAGGGTGCAGAACTACAACAGCGCACGGGCAATCGAGGAACAGCAAGATGACCTCGACCGACTCGACGAAGCTCGAGACGTCGCGGTCTTACGGTCGGCAAAATATCAGCAGGCGTTGCGTCGCTACCACAGCCGACGGGTCCGCGGCCGCTCGTTCGAAGTCGGCGACTTAGTGCTGCGCCAAGTCCAGTCCGCGAAGGACAGGCACAAGCTCTCCCCGCCTTGGGAGGGCCCTTTCACCATCGCGGAAGTCCTCCGACCCGGCACTTTCCGCCTCAAGGACACCGAAGGGAATCTCGTGACAAACGCCTGGAACATAGAGAAGCTGAGAAGGTTCTATCCATAGTCGGCCTCTCTCCTCTTTTTGTACCATGCGAAAAACACTCGAGCAAAGAAAGCTGCAGCAGTCGGACGACCGACCAAGTGGTTTTTTCTCTCTCTCGAACCTCCCTCGTTTTGCTGATCTGGAGCACTACGACCTCCGCCCAAAGCGAGAGGTCCCGGCCGCCCTCCTTTGATCACGTGCGAAAGAACGAGGGCTAGATCTCAACACAAAAGAGAAGGAGCGAAAGAGACGAAAAGAGAAACTCCGAGCACTTTATTTATCTATGGAGGAACATCGCCCCAACCAAGAGCGAACCGCCCATTGCGATCTTGGTGCGCGCCACCGGCCGAACTCGGCGGCGTGCCTCTACCACCGCTCGCAATAATGGCGCCTCGCTTCGGCCGAGGAACGCCGACGACGAGGACGCCGACCGCCACGTCCTCACGGTCACCGCAGACCTCAAGATCCGCCACCTCCCGCAACCAGGCCTCGATGGGCGGCTACCTCCTCGTGAAGCCGAGCGTTGTGGTCCGCCATGGCACACGGGGAATGGGCGCACCGGGCGCTCTCCTTTTATAGGCAAGCGATGTGGGAGGCACGGAAGACGGCACCAGAGAGTCGCATAACGGAGCGGAAGACAAAGCGCCCGACACGAGTTCCCAAGGCGGCGCGATCCTCAAGGCGAAGTTAATCCACCCTTATCCCCGAAAGCATAAAGTTCCTTTCGAAAAAAATCGCACACCCGCCACGAGCTCAAGCGGCGGCGTGGCGTGACCTCAGTCCCCCACGCACCACTGGGGCTGCAACCTCAGGTCGGCGACCTAAATCGATAACCGTTACCACTCCGACCGAGCTCCTCTTAAGTAACCTCCTCAAAACCAAAATGCTACGGCCCACGCCCGCTGCTACGGTTCAAGTAGCACTTTGCGCAAAAGGAGGCTACTCGAGCGAAGGGCCGAGCGGTGGTCGACGGAGCCTTTCGATATAGATCGGCGAATGCTACAACTTACGCCCAGGGCCCAACCCGACCATCATTTAAAAGCGCTGGTCGCTAACCTAAGCCGCACTCACCGACCGAGCTATCTACCTCGCGGCTACTTCCCTCGGCTCAAAGTGCTACGGCCCTCGCCCCTGCGGCTCACGGCAGTGGCACTCATGCGGAGGGAAACAAGCCCTCCGAGCAAGAAACACTATGAGCGGCCTGAGCACCCCACTTAGGTTAGATTTCAAACCGCCAAGCTTCGCGAAGGAGGTGGTCCGACCCCGACACCTCCTTCACCAAGCAATCGCTCGAGGCAGCTCGCCCTGCCCCGTGTCCTCTTCGCATGAACCTGGTGCAACGCCTACGCCTCGGGGCCCCTCCTGGCCCCTCGTAGCTACGGTTGAAAAATTGCCCAAATTCATAAAAGAAACACGGGGTAGACGGGCAGAGTAACTTAAAACAGCCCGGCGTTGAGCTCAGCTAGGGCGGTCTTGTTTATTACATACATTGCCAAAAAAGCAAACAGAAGGAAAACTAATCTTCCTCCCCCTTCCGACGGAGAATTTCGCGCGGCGAGATTCGGCCGGCAATCTCTTGGGCACGGATCGACCCGGCCATGAACGCGTCGACCTCTTTCGTCGCTTCGGTCTGACGCCGCTCCCGACCGCCTCAAGGTCGACGCCGTCGTAATAAGAGACGGTGTTGACCAGGAAGCGCCAAGCACCGCCGCTTCGCACCGACGCCGACGCTGGCCAGGATCCACCCAAGCATGGCGGGATGGCGCTGGGCCCGAGTAAGCCCGAACTTGGCCGCAGCGGCCCGACGCCCACGTGGAGGACCGTCACCGGGCCGTCGTATCGCCGCATCCTCTCCGCCACCGCTTGTCTAAAAGGGCCGAGTCGCGGATTCGACCGCCGCTGCCTCGCGTTTCCACCGCCACCCTTCGCGGCTCCAGCACGTCGCTAAGGCTCTTTCGCAGATCTGCAGGGACGAAAACGACGTCAGGGGACGCTCGCCGTGGTGACTCCCGGAAGAACGAACTACTCACCGGCCACGGAAGCCTCCTTGGCGCGAAGTTCCTCCTCGACCTTGGCACGCGCTTCGATCGTAGCACGGTCGGCAAGCTCCTTCATCGTCACGAGCTCCCCCCGAGCGAGATCCCGCTCGGCGCGAAGCTGGTCGGCCTCCTTGCGGACCGACTCGCATTCCTCCCGATAGAGGGCGGCCTCCACCCGGGCGGATGCTGCCGCACTGTCTGCAGAGGCCTTGGCCGCTTCAGCATCCACCAGGGACGACCTGGCCCTCTCTCCCTCGGTGGCCAACGACTCCGCACATCGCTGAGCCTCCCGCAAGGCTTCGGCGACCTCCCCCCACCCGACCCGCCGAGGCAGCCTCTTCCTTGCTCGGCGGCAAGCGCCCCGAAGGCCGAGCAGCTCTTTCCCTACGGCACTCCGGTTGTGCAAGTGCCGGAGGAACATTGACTTGTCCACCGCCGGGATGTCAAGCGCTGCAAGTACCCGCCTCGGCCGATCTCCATTTCGGTCAAGAAGATGCACAAGAGACAAATCCCGTCGGACTTACCCGCCGGACTCTGAGCGATGGACTTCCTCGCCTTGAACGCGGCGTCAACAACGAGGGTAAGGTCGGCGTGGATCCTTCCCATCTCCTCCTCCAGAACGCCCCAATCCGCGCGTTACGCCGCCCGTCGAAACGCGACCCCGGCCGTCGTCGGCCGGGCCAAGTCAGCGCGATCGGCGCATCGCTTCGACTTGATTTCCCCGCCGACGGAACGCGCCAGGCGGTCGGTCAGCGCCCATCGGCGACACTCGGACCGCTGAATCGGCGGCGCCCGGCGTGGGCGGCAGATCTCCCGCCGGCGTTGCGAACGCCAAGAAACCCAGCGCTTCGGCGACGGCTCGCCGACTTCCACGGCTCGGCAACACGGGGAAGGCAGGCCGGCAGACCTCGCCGGTCTCATCGACGACGGCAGACGGGCGAAGCATGCCCGACGGAGCTTCGCCGCTTCGATCCGGCAGCGGCCCAGATCGTCCCCTTCGGCGTCCTCGCTGACGGGCCCTACCGCGGAGCGATCCGACGATCCCGCTCCCGACAACCACCGCGACGCCCGCTGACAGACGGAGGGGGCGATTCTCACCGCCGGTAGGGCTCGCCCTCAGCTGGTGAGGCCTGACATGGCGGATCGGTCGAATTGCGAAGAAGTCGACGGAGGAATTGCGCAAGTCACTTACCGGGAGGAGCGAACAACCCGGCACTGACGAGCCCTCTTACCGGACCCCTGCGAGGAGGCGACAGGGATCTGCGCTCACAGATAAACCCCGCGCTCGCGGTTTCTTCCGAGGAGCGCGACGCCGCCCCGCGATCGGAACCCACGCCACGGCCACGACCGCCTCCGGCAACTTCTCCTCCCTCGCTCGGCAACGACTCCTCGTCACCCTCACTCGAGGTCTCCTCCGAGGTCTCCTCCGAGACCTCCTCGCCACACGCGGCCCGGTCCGCGCGCTCTTTCCTCTTCCGCGTCTTGGTGGCCTCTTTTCTTCCGCCGCCACAGGCGGCGCCTGCTTCTCCTTTTCGAGGCGCGCGGCCGCCTCAACTCCTTTTCCCGGCAGCAAGGGACGGAGATCGATCCCACCGAGCCTGCGGAGCACGCTCGGTAAGGGGGCGAAGGCGAGCAAAGCAAAAGCGAACAGAGCCGTCTGACGTACCAGGTTCATGGATTTCGCGCCGAACGCAGCGCGGCGCGCTCGGTTCGGTATCTCCCGCGATGGAGATCGCGGACACGCGCGCAAGGATCTCCGACGGAGGGAGCTCCGCCCGACGACCTTGCAGGTCGGTCGGCCCAATGTACTCAAACATGGGACGAACCGACCCTTGAGGGGTTGGATGCGCCTCTCCATGAACGTCATCGAGAACCACCTTGCCTCGCCAGGCCCTGCCGCTCAGGTCCGCGAGCTTTTCAAGGATCGCGTCCACCTTCTTCGGTCCTTCGTGTCGGGACCCCAGCCCCAACAGGGATGCGGCGTTGGTAAATTCCCACCGCGAAGGGGCACCGTTGTCGAGGTTCCTGACGTAGAACCACTCGCTATGCCACCCCTGCTAGACGCGTCGGCAGCCTCAAATCGACGAGAAACGGCTTGCGATGGTTGCGCAGTTGGATCATCAGAGCTCCGAGGAGGCCGGTGGTGTCCGGTGACGGCCTCGCGAAGAAGAAGTGGCGCCAGAGCCCAAAATGGGGTTCAATCCCCAGAAAGGCCTCACACAGCGTCATGAAGACCGCAATATGGAGGACTCCATTCGGGTTCAGGTGATGAACTTCTCCCCCGTAATAGTGCAGCAACCCCCGGACGAACGGGTGGAGCGGAAGCCCGAAGCCCCGTTCGTAGAAGGACGCCAGCGAGACTATCTCGCCGTCCTCAACTTCGGGGACCTCGGTCCCGGCCGGCGGAACTCGCCAACCGGACTCGGGCCGCGGAGGAAGGAACTCCTTCCTCTCCAGACCGAGATAGCGACCCGCCGCGGCCGAGTGCGGGTACAGCGACATCTCCAAATGCTGAAGAAGCGAGGCAGCGGCGAAGCGGGAAGCTCCTCTTCTTCCCTCGTTTTCTTTCTTCCCTTTTCCTTTTTTGCGAGCCCGCGAACAGAGGGCTGGCGCCTACCACGCCACCCACTCCTTCCTTTATAGGCGCGGGCGAACAGCAGCGCCTCGCGCGAAATCGCGGCGCCTCCTCACGCAAATCAACGCTGTCGCAAAACCGCCCGTCGCCGCCGCCTCGCTTCTGTGAACGCGATGCCGCAGTCCATTTAAATCCCATCGCGCATTAATCGCCCGACGGGATGGCCGCCTCGCCGCGCCAAAGACGACATCGCGGGCCTCGCCGGTTCTGATGGGCCAGGGCGCCCCATGCCGGGAAAGGTATGCAAACGGCCCACTGGGCCGCTCGGCCTCGGGAGGGCAAGCCGCCCATAGGCTCGCACCCGAGGCCCGGCACCGTGCTGTGGGTTACGAAGGCCGAATCCAGCCACCGAACGAAGCCGCCCAAAGACGTAAAAGAGCGAGGCGAGTCGCAGTGAGCCCCAGAGGGCCTCCAGATGGGTCGGCGGACGACCCAATCACTGTGACTTCGCGTCGAGACCATACCTCACACTCTCTGCGGAACTCATCGATGAGTAGCGGCCACCGCGCTGGGTCGGCGGACGACCCGGCAGTCCGACACGGATCGAGTAAGGAAAGGTTTTTATGGAACGCCCCTAGTCGACGCCACGCCGAGCTACGTCCGCTTGGAAGCGAACCCTCAAGGGGATCGCCAAGGTTCCACTCGGATTACCCGATAGTAGCTCGCACGAGCACGGCGTTCAAACCGACGAAGGTAAACGCGCGTTCGCTCACCTGACTCTGAGGACCCACGTACACCGTGGCCTGCCAGAGTCCGACCGGGTAAACCCCCGACCGGCTCTCCGACCCGCTCGGGGCTCTGGTTACACCACCGGGTGCGCAGCCTTGCCGGGCTCTTTGGCGGCACGACCGACAAGCGGCGGCCCGACCAAAGCGTCGCCGACCAGGGTCGCGGCCACTTTTCGACCGGGTAAACCCCGGCCGGCTCCTGACCGGCTTTCGGGGGCTCAAACTACACCCCGGGTGCGCTCGCGAGCACCGGGCTCTTTAAGGCGAACACGACCGATAGCGGCGGCCCCGACCAAAGCGTCGCCGACCTCAGGTCGCGGCCAGCACCGGCCGGTAAACCCCGGCCGGCTCCACGACCGCTCGGGGCACAGCTACACCCGCCGGTGCGTCTGCACGGGCTCTTTGGCGAACCACGGCGACAAGCGGCGGCCCGACCAAAGCGTCGCCGACCTCGGGTCGCGGCACCGGCCAGGTAAACCCGCCGGCTCCACGACCGGCTCGAGGCTCAAAACTACACCCACTGCGCTTCGCGCCTTGCCGGGCTCTTTGAGCGAACGACCGACAGCGGCGGCCCGACCAAAGGCGTCGCCGACCTCAGTCGCGGCGGCCACTTCGGCCGGGTAAACCCGGCCGGCTCTCCGACCGCTCGAGGGCTCGGGGAGCTACACCAGCGGTGCTTCCCGGAGCTCTTTCTGGTGGCACGGCCTAGGCGACCACGGCGACCTAGCATCACCGACCTCGGCCGACGGCTACCGCCGCCAGTTAAACCAGGCGGCTCTCCGACCCGCCTCCGGGGCTCGGGCTATCGACGAGTACCCATACCATGGGTACCCCATCACCTCGGCACGAACGGGCCGATTTATCACGGCGAGGCCCAAAGACCACCGAAAGGTACTTGGGCCGCAGGAACGAGCCCCGACACAGGCGGGCCGACTCGACGGTCGGCGGACTCGGTTCCGGCGGTCGGCATGCGCCGGCCGCCTAATATTGAAGCTCAAGCTCCACTGCGACGAGCCAAGAGGCCCACGCCAGTGTCGCGCCGCTTTAGGCGCAGCTGGCCCCTCGACATCCGTACAGGGTAGGCGGCTCCTTCCCAAGGCCGTCGAAGAGCCACCGAAGAAGTCAAGCCTCGCCCCGCCGCTCGGCACACCGCAGAGGAGTACGCCCACTCCCGAGGCCAAAGCAAAGTCAAGCGCCATTAAAGCCACCGAGGCCGACAAGAGCACCACGCAACACGCCACCTGCACAAAGACTACGCAGATCAGACGCCACGTAACCACCAACCCTCGCCGACGAGCAGGTTTGCCGGACAAGACAGGAACCAGACGTCAAGACGTGCAGGCCCCTTCCCTCGTAGTTTTCACAACTCCCGTGTAACTTGTCTACTCCGTCTATATAAGGAGAGGCAGGACCCGAGAGGGAGGAAGGGAAGAAAGAAAAACAGTCTTCTAGGTAGCCTCGACTCCCTAGCAAAAAACATCAAGGGGATCGGACAGCCGACCGCCCGCCTCGCTTGTACACCCCTTGCCCACCTCCCAAAGATCAATACACTCACGCCGCACGAACTGGAGTAGGGACATTCGGCCCGAACCAGTATACATCTTCTGACTCCTTGAGTCGACCATTCGGGGAGAGGGAGCGCGCGACCCCATCCGACCATAAATTCGTATTGCCGGTGCACGAAACACCGACAATCTCTAATATTTTCCAAGGCGTATATGGTGTTCAACTAGACGTCTACAATTTTTTGCCAACTCAAAATCTACTATTTTTCAGAACATGTAATATTCATTTTTTTTTTAAAAAAAACCGTTGTTACGCAAATTCGTCGACGGTTCCTACCTAGCGTATTTTCTCCCCCAAAAAAAACCAAACGAACAAAAATCCTTAGATCTTTTTGCCTTTTCCTAGAAATCAAATTTCACGCGGCGTGACAACACGTGCAACCCTGCCTAGTAGATAGAATGGACCGAGAAGCAAGCGAGCGAGCCTGAGACAGCCCAGAGGATATCGAGGGTCTTTATTACTTTAGGGTTTTGTACGTACGACGTACGTGGTCCTTGAGCCTCGAATGCGAAATGGAAGGAAGAGGAGGTGAATGCAGCACATAGATCGATATATATAGTACGTACTTTATACGTGACGCATGCATCCGTGCTTTGCATTTGCAGTCGTAGTGGTGATCGATGGATCGATCGATCGATGGTAATGAAGCAACTTGCGAGGTAGCTAGCTAGGGAGGATGGGCCCTGACCTAGCTAGCTACCTCTATCTATGTTATCCGGCCGGCGGTTACTTTGGACCGCCGCATCGACCCGTCGTCGTCACCACGCACGCCGGCCCGGTGGTTAATTAATTGTACATATATATATGTCTGTCCCCTGGCCTCCCCCACACAACTTAATTAATTAATGAGTTCATATATATATATTTATATATCTGCGTCGATCGATCGATCGATCTCTACTTCCCAGCACCAAGATTCGTCCCTCGTATTGCTTGCATACTTCCATCCATCGGTGGTTACATGTACATTTATTAGTTGATCAGGCCGTCAGGCCTAGCTAGCTTCAAGACATATAGATTTGATTTCATATTCACTTTGCACGCACGGTTTTATTTCGAGATCGCTCTCCCATCGTTTGAAAGAGAGGATCGATAGTGCTTCTTATCTTTTCTTTTCTTTTCTTTTCTTTTCTGTTAGCTAAGACTTTGAAATTAGAGTTCATCAAATTAAGGGCTATATGTTCTTTTTCTTCTATTTTTGTGAGAATTTCTATCGTATTCTCTTTTTTCTAGCAGCCGTAAATCACCTACATCAAATTTTATTATACCATATCATTCACGCTACCGGCTTGTACTATTTCCGGTCCAAAATAGGAAATCATTTTTAAAAAGGAAATTTGGTTTGCGCATACTTGTTGTCTTAGTTTTTCGAGGCAACTTTTCCACTAAATACCTCTGTCATGCATGCGGCTAAAAAACATGTTGGTAATCCTTGATAGATGTTTTGAATTCAAATTGAAATCCATTCACAAATGATGTATAGTACATGAATATCATGTGATAATTAAGTTATCATTTTCGGATGCATGTCAGCCTAACTAACAATGGTGTCAGTGGCGGTACTAGGGGGTGCCGAGTATGCCCCGGCACCCCAAAAATTTTTGAATATGTTGATAAATTTATTTTGATTTTTGATAGTTTGAGATTTTTAAAATCTTAGAACTATTTATATTACTTTTAGCAAATTTTAAATATATATGTTGTATTTATGATATTACAAAATAATTATACAAGACTATAGATTTATACGTATGAAGTGTGCACATCAAAGGATTACAATACCATTTTGAGCTCGAAAATCGGCTCATCACCGATTTTTGTCGAAAATCGGTAGAAACTGAATGGTTTCGAAATCAAACTCTTTGAACTCGACGGTAAAAAAAAATGACTAATTTTGCCGATTTTTGACCGCTTTTCTTCAAAAATTTGGCAAACTAAGCGGAACAATTTGGAAACCGATTTTTGATTGATTTTCGAGCAATTTTCACCAATTTTCGAGTGGTTTACGTCGTATAAAATTTTTTAAATTTTTTGAATTGAACCGGTTTATCAACCGGTATAGTTTATCGAGCCGGCTCGATACGATCGAAAATCATGATTTTTGTTAATGTTTGAAACTATGTGCATACTCATCGAAATTTTTCTAGTTCCGCCACTGGTGGCAGTGTCGCCGTGTGTGTTTGCGTTAGCTACGTGCTAGTACTACTCGGTCACTAACCCGTACGGCAGCTGGATTGCATCAAAGTTGCAAATAAATAAATAAATTATATATATATTTGACCTCTATCTACGACACGGATTTTTGATTGATTTTGATATACATAGAGGCAACGAAAATTATACCTCCATTACTTCCGGGAGGATTGCCGCACACAGAGGCCCCCCACGCGTCCTCCCCCTTCTCTCTCCTAATTTCGCGAAAAGGTCCTCAATTTCTTCGAAATTACGTAGAGGTCCCTGGGTAATTTTCTGTGAGAGAAAAATAAATTTTACCGGTTCGCGTTTAGGTCCCTCGTCCGGTATTTTGCAGAGAGACCCTCCAATAAATGCGAATAACGAACGAGCCCTTTTCTTATTTTTCAAAATAGGGAATGGGTCCAAAATTATAACAAATAGGTCCCTGCACTTTACGTTTGGGTCCTTGCTCCGTTTTGCCCGAAAAAAAAGTTTTCGTGATCCGTTTTTCCTCCGGAGCATGGAAAAAATGTTTTCGTTGCCCGTTTTCGCAAAAAAAAAAAAATTTCTACGTTTTGCTCGGAAAAATCCTCCGTTTTGCCCGCGAAAAATGTTTTCGTGATCCGTTTTTCCTCCGGAGCATACGAAAAATGTTTTCGTCCCCCGTTCGTGATCCGTTTTTCCTCCGGAGCATGGAAAAAATGTTTTCGTTGCCCGTTTTCGCAAAAAAAAAAAACTTTCTCCGTTTTGCTCGGAAAAATCCTCCGTTTTGCCCGCGAAAAATGTTTTCGTGATCCGTTTTTCCTCCGGAGCATACGAAAAATGTTTTCATCCCCCGTTCGTGATCCGTTTTTCCTCCGGAGCATGGAAAAAATGTTTTCGTTGCCCGTTTTCGCAAAAAAAAAAAACTTTCTCCGTTTTGCTCGGAGAAATCCTCCGTTTTGCCCGCGAAAAGTGTTTTCGTGATCCGTTTTTCCTCCGGAGCATACGAAAAATGTTTTCGTCCCCCGTTTTTCAAAAAACGAATTGGGAATTTGTATTTCGTCCGTCATTTTTCCGTGAAAAATGTTTTCGAGGCCCGTTTTTACTCGTTTTCTACGGGAAAAAAATGATTTCGTTCTTCGTTTTCCCTCAAAAAAAAAACTTTTCCGTTCCGCCCCCAAAAAATGCTTTCGTGGTTCATTTTTCCTTGTTTTTCCCGGAAAAAAAAGTTTTCGTGTTCCGTTTTTCTCCGAAATAACAGCAAAAAAAATTTCGCCCGTTCGCGTGCGCGGCGTGCCGCCGCGCTCACTTTCCTAGTATATAACAGAACAGGGAGTATGTCCCTAGAAGTACAATACCATATATATACATATATATATATATATATATATATATATATATATATGGAATTTTTTTTTAAAAAAGAGATGGATTGTCAGGGAATTAAATTTTATTACTAGGGACGTGTGCTCCTGGAGAACAGCCCGTAGTGGCGAGAAAAAGATGGAGGTGACCCCAATCGATCACTGACGGGCTGCCACAAACCTGCATGAAATTAATGATCACATCGATCGCATCTGCATGGGACAAAGCTGCTGACTCTGCGTCTGGCTTTCTTAGAGATGACATCACCTTATGCTTGCTCGTTATATATATATAGCACCATGTGTGTTGGACTCGGGTGCACGATCGATTTGGTAACGTTAAGCTTAGGTACGTCGGATAGTTGTTTAAATGCACATAGCTAGCAATAATTCTATTTTTTTTTACCTATTCTAAATTATGTTCTATGAATATGATGGTGTCATCTGTGTATTGTAGAATGCATAATCCCTCATCCACCAAATGAGGTACTACTCAAGATATCATCCTCTCTTTTTGTTTGGCCCGTTTTAAAATAACAACCAACATATCGACGATTAAGTGAAATAAAATGGAGGATAAATGATCACCTTGACGAATTCCCTTTCGGGTTTGAAAATATGGGCCAATGTCATCATTGATCTTGATGCCTACACTTCCTCCGGTACCAAAGCTCTCAATCCACATGCACCATTGTGGTGAGAAACCTTTCATTCGTAGAGTTTGTTGAAGAAAATACCATTTGATCTTATCATATGTCTTTTCAAAATCCACTTTGAAAATGACCGCATCTAATTTTTTATTTTGCATCTCATGGGTTGTTAATTTCATGAAGAAAAATCACGCCATCCGTTATGTTTCTACTTGGTATAAAAGCTGTTTACGTAGGAGGTACAGCATTATTAGTTGGCAGCATTGGTAATCCTGTTGGTGCTATCAACGACATTAAGAATAGACGTACGGTGGCGATCAACGACTTGGAGCCCTCAAAACTCTCAATGCGTGCGATCCAACGGCCGCTCGAGCGACTGTAATTAATTAAAAAAAACTGTGTGGAAATTAAGAAATCTGATGAGCCAATATACAGTAGGGATTTTTTTTTGAAAGGAAGGCAGGAGCTCTGCCACAATTCATGAAGACAAGGGAGCAAAGCCAGCCCAGACGGCTGGGGAGTACAGAACAGAGTTTGAGCAAAAAGCCTAAAAAGATTAGCGCAAACAACCAGCCACAAAGCTGGAGCCAACGCCCAGGTTAGCCACCATTAAAGATCTATTCTAGAAGCGATAGCACCGAGCAAGAGATCATCAACCACCTTGACCGCGACATCCTGCGCAGGAGTACAAGAGCCGTTGAAGATACGAGAATTACGCCCCTTCCAGAGATTCCAGCATCTGTATATCACCATGCGTATACAGTAGGGATTTCAATTGGTATAATTTAGGCAGGCAATATATATACGGTATGGTGGTAAGCAGCAGTAGTGGACCGTTAAGAGAGCGGGAAAGGGAGAATGATGCACGCACTAGATCCAACAAACCGAGTCGAATCAAAACGTACGCATGCAGTGTGAGTTGTTAGCTGGTTGCTGCTGCCTTTACTTTGCGAAAGCTGATCGAGCCTGCCCTGAGGCTGAGGCCTGAGGGGGATCAAGGGGGGACACGGATCGGAGCATGTTTGTCAGGCCAGAGCTGATCGATGCAGCTTTGCGTACGTACACGCATGTTTGTATGGGCAAGCTCCTCTTGCTTAGGCACGTCAGCTTTACATATGGATCGAGAGACCTAGCTTGCAATGCCATGCACTGGTGTTCTCCACTAGCTAGCTCTCTCTCTCTCTCTCTCTCTCTCTCTCTTCATATGGACAATGATTTATGTATCATGCATGCATGTATGGTCTCCCACTAATACTATAGCATATATAGCCCAGCAGCACTCCAATGGAAGCCTTTGGCCACCATCAGCCTCAACGCAACAGGATCTTTCTCACTTTCGTCTTGCCTTTATTCCACTCGCTTTCGCCCCTCTCACCTATATCTCTTCCAGCTTTTTCCACTCTAGGGAAGTACGTACGTATCTTCTAGTTCAAACCCGGTATCTGAAGCAAGCACAGCTTCAATCTTCCCGCTAGCTAGTCTGGTAACTTAATTGGTAGTTCCCAAGAAAGAAAATAAAACAAGTCTAGTGATCACTTGCCAAATTTTACAAGCTAGAAGAGGCATGCATGACAATATGACATGACACAGTTTCTGGAGCGGCCGGGCTAGCTAATTAATTGCCATGGTAATAAGCCGTCAATTAAAGCTTCACCTCACTAATTAAGAAGCTTAATTATCCGAGCTCAAAAGCTAGCGTTCATGCATGCATGTGTCTCGTAGGGTGAAGTTATCGCATCCTAAACCGCTGCCAACACCTTAAAGTGCATGGACAAAGGAGAGTCTGGATCAAAAGCTAGCGGAGAGCTCTCGAACATGTTATGGTCTATCTGTGTGTCGATCGATTTGGTCGGCTGATACCTAAAGGTCGCAAACGAACTCTATACTAGCAATCTTTTAAGCAAAAGAACGTACTGTACATGTCTAGCAAGAATGATGTCACGGAATAATGCCACGTGTCACCATCCCGAGGGGGTTACTGCAACATTAGGCTGTCGATCGTCTGCTGAAAACTTGCAATTAACAAAGAATGTCCGTCCCCCTTTCAACTTAAAAGATTCAACTCGAAGTTCCAAACTTGAGCTAAAAAATCCAAATTTTGACACCAGATTTACAACTTCCAATCGGAAGTTAATTTTGAAGCATTAATTCATGCACCCACCCCAGAAATAACCAATGCGTGGCCGAGGGGATGTTTGGTAGGCTGCATCCAAAGAGAATTGCATCTATAGATACAAAAGACACTTGTTTGGTTGGCTGCACGAGGGGTGGAGCCTGTCCCCCGAGATGCAATTGCATCTGCTGAGCCAGGCTGTGGGGAAACGTAGATTTTGGTCGCTTCCTATGGGCCTGGCTGGTGGGATGCAAGCTAGGGTGCATGCAAGGCATGGGGAGGCACATAAACAGTCAACCAAACACATTCTTCCTACTCTTCTCACAGCCTGACTCAACTCATGCACTCAACCAAACACCATCTCTTTCAGATCTACACAACTGGCTCACCACTGACTCAGACTGAGCCTGAGATGAGAAGGCAACCAAACAGCCCCTAATTAGCCAATGCACCGGTGAGCCGGGCGACATGCATGCGTATACTACACACATTAAGATTAAGTAGTGGCTCGATCGCGCGATCTGTGGCTGTGAGGGGATCCAAGTACTGTCTCTGTCTGTTAGGGTTTGGACGGGACGGGAGACGATCGAGTAAGCCGTGGTGGTGCAGATTGACGTCGACCTCGAATTAGCATGCATTTTCGAGGATTAATACAAGAGATGCTTCGTTATTATTATTAGCAATGAGCTAGTTCGATCCACTCCATGCATGCATGCACGGACGCCGGACTAGCATGGGCAGTAGTGGTAGCACACTGGCCAACGGATGGATATTAAGGGGCTTTATGGTAAACTCAACGGCCATTCTTATCGTATAAAGATCCACACAACTCAAGCAGTACAATAGCTAGCCCCCAAACAATTGACCTCATGCTCACAACTCCCCCCTTCTCGGCGGCCATGGAGCACCAGCAGGCCGGAGAGAGGGAGCTCCAGCTTCTCCTCCTCCCCACGACCGGTACTCCTCGAGAGACCGCGAGCCCCTCCGACCATCCGCAGCTCGACCTGAACCTGTCCATGAGCGTTGGATCACCACCGCCGCCATCGACCGATCAGAACAAGGCGGCGCCCGGGGAGGACGTGCAGGCGCTGAAGCGTCAGACGGCGGAGCAGTCCCGGCTGGCGTCGGCGGAGCGGGCCTACGCGGAGCGCGTGATGGAGCTGGCGCGGCGGGAGCTGGAGCTGGCGGAGCGGGAGTTCGAGCGGGCGCGGGCCATCTGGGAGCGCGCGCGCGGCGAGGTGGAGAAGGTGGAGCGCATGAAGGAGATGGCCGCCGCGCGCCGGGTAGGCTCCACCGCTCTCGAGATCACCTGCCACGCATGTATGCAGCGCTTCAACCCCTAGCTAGCTCCTCGTTGCCGTCGTCGTCGTCGTCGTCGTCTCTATCTCCTCAGCTTAATTAGCCAGTGGCACGTACGACATCATATGCCGCCGCGCTCGCGTGTTGCTGTAATTCTTCATGTACACTAGCTTATTGCTTATATTAGCGCGCTGTTGTTTATTCTGCGAATGCTTTCATTTAATTGGTGTTAATTAATTCAGCTTCTTCAGATCGTCTGGTTGATGCGCGCATGTGCCAAGGTAGCAGCTACGGAAGTAGATAGATGTTAAAGTACTCCTATGTTGCTTTCATGTTGTTGGCTCCATCGTTTCCATCCTGAAAAGATAAGGGAATCTAGCTAGCAGTTGAGCTAATCTAGCTTTACTTACTGCTTTACAATTCGGATGTGCGCTGGCTGGATGGAGTACCAGCGATCGAGCACATGCTTATATACTAGGAGAGATGAGGCTCTTTGTAACATCCTATTTTTGTTTTTCTTAAATTTATAGATATTTGAATTTTTGAGATTTTTTTGGAATTATTCATAATTAATTTAAACTAAGCCTTTTATTTAAAGTAATTAAATATTACAAAAAGTTTAAATAAAGTTCTGCTGAAAATATTTTATTTCAGTTCCAAATGTTTCAAAATATTTTATAGAATTTTTCTAGTATTTCTATTCCCTAAATGAATTAGTTTAATTTTTAGAATTATTTTAATTCAAAAATCCCTGGAAAATGCTATGAACAGTGTTGGGCCGGCCATTCATTGCGCGCCAAATGCTCGATCCGAGCCGTTTCCAATCCAAATCCGTTTTCTTTCGGTTTCTTTGCATGACCCGACTTCCACACCTGTATAAGAGTGTCATGGCCCCCTCCCACACATATCTGACCTCCAAGACACCTTCAAAATCCTAGTCCCCGCGATTTTATTCGATTTGTCCTTTGTCTAATCTTCCGAAAGCTTATTCTCTTTTGTCTAATCTTCGATCTAATCCATTCAAGTTCCTAAATTCATCTAAGCCGTTGTGACCCAATACTATCCGTTCTCAAATATGGAGTTTATTCGATTTGTCTTTTAAGTTTATTTCTAATTTATACATGCATGAAAACTAGTAACTAGTACCTAGTAACAAGTTTCATTTTAGAAAATAATTCGACACAAGTATAAACTTAAATATTTTTACATATTTGGATTGTTTACAGTATGTGGTTTCTAAAAAAAATTGTTTCATGCAATTTGGAGTTCATTTTCTCAAATTTTATACATAGCATATTTCAAACCTATACTTTAAATTTAAATTTAAATTTTAAACAGAGAACACACATACAATATATTTGCATATCCAGTTAGCACATGATTAAACATGAATTTAGAAATTTATTTCATAATTTTTGGATTTAAATTGCAAAAGTTATAAGAATTTGAATGTTTAGGTTTTAAAATATTCCAAATATGGAAGGTACGCTTTCCCGCTTTGAATACGTACTTTCCATTTTCAGAAAGTAGCCCAGCCGAGCTAGCTGACATGCTGGGCCCACCAGGCAGTGAGAGAGTGCATGTGAAGGGACTAACAGAGGGGACCCAGATGTCATCCACACAGAACAGAGCTGAGAGGGGAGAGCCTCACCGATGGCAAACGACAGTCGTCAGATCTCGGTCAGTGGTCAGGTTAGTTGAAGGAAGTAAGGGGAAGTCTGGGGCATTGGTTGGCAGTGGTCGACGTTGACCCGGAGGAGCTGTCAGTGAAGCTGGGCGTTGCACCCGGGAGGCGGTTGGTCGGAAGGGAAGAAGAAGGCATTAGAGCTTGGTAGAAGAAAAGATAAAGCAACAGTACACTTGGAGAGATCCCTTTTACCGATTGTTCAGGTTGAGAGATGGTCGAAGAGCTCTGTCACCATGCTCTAGCCATGAGGAAGAAGGTGGTTGTGGCAGTGAGGGTTCAAGCGTTATTAGCTGAAATTGAGTGGTGAAGTAAGATCGCTGGTACACGAGAATGCTATATGCGAAAGGAATTTGAGAAATGATTTACTGAATAGCTTGATTGATCTCTTTCCCCCTTTTCTCTGGCTTTCGCCGGTGGTGAGGAAGACAAGGCGGTTTGAGTGGAATTGAGCATAGCTAAGGCTTTGGCCGAGTTCCGAGAGGGAGGTAAGTACTACAGTAACGAATGAAGGATGAGAGCACAACTTAAATATCCAAGTCCCAGCGATTTGATCGAGAGGGAAAAACGGTGCTGATTGGTGGTGGCTCAGGAAATTGCGATGGCAGGGCATGGAAAGGAGCTGACACGACATGGTGAGGCTTACCACATGTCAGAGCAGAGGGGATGGAGCACCTTGCTTCTCTTAGAAAAGGTGGCACCGACATGCGAAAAAAGGGCGGCGTGCGGTGCTCCGGTCAGTGAGAGGAGAGAGAGGAGAAAAGAGAGCTGAGGGGACTGACAAGTGGGGGCCGGACCCACATGGCAGGGGGAGGCGGAAAAAGAAAGAATGGCTCAGCTTTGACTGGTGGGCCGCCAGAACAGTGGGGGCATAGGTAAGTGAGTAGATTATTTTAATTCAATTCACTTTCTTCAGACAACGGCAAACATCCAATTAATTCGCGTGATAAAATCGGCTCAAACTTTTTTAAAACTTTTAATTTAATATTCTAACAAAGTTATGTCCATAGTATAAAATTTTGAAGTCAAAATATTATGTTCTTTATTTTATAAAATTCTAACAATTGGTATGGTTCAAGTTTTCAATTTCAGATAAAGATTTATTTGGGGAGCTAAATTGCATTAATATTTTTTTATAAATTTATAATGGATTGTAAATGATATTTATAATGTATTGTAAATGATATTTTTAATCTCTGGTAAAAATTTTAGATCCGTTTGATAATTATTTATTTTGAAATAATTCTTTTTATTCATTTCTCATATTTGAATGTTTTTAGTTATTAAATTCTTACATGTAGTAAAATTTGATATTAATTTTTGGGATTTTTACCAAAGGTATAAGTTACTTTGAAGAGTAATCGGTAAAATTTCTAGCTTTAAATAAGATATGATAAATTTTAAATAAATCCGACAAGACTATTTTTGATAATTAAATTTATTGATTTTTGGATGTTTGTCCTCAATTAATGCTTTCATAATCACTTTTGACATTAGTAAAGGTAATTCCAGGGCAAGTTCACTTTGGTGAAAAATTTATTACTATTTTTACTTTTACTTGGTTACCTTTTATCTCTTTATCATTTTTCTTATTGATTTTCTTTTTGAATTAATTCCAAATTAAAGAGTAAATTAAAATTTTAAATTCAGATTATTGCACTTTCACAATTTGAAATGAACATTTCATCTTATGTCATATTTTAGGATGTTACAGCCACACTGCATGGCCAAGTCAGCCAGCACCCACGGCCCGATCTCTGACATGCCAAACACGGTCACCATATGCTACGCCACCTGTGTCACTTGCTGCAGCCTACAGGTTCCCCACCCCGCCCTGGGAGTGTGGCCCCTGAAATTAGCTTCCTCCGAGGGCAGCGGGTAAGGTTTCAAACCCGAAACTCTGATACCAATTATTGGAACTGGATGCCAAAAAAACTCTAAGGCAATTTTCTCCTGTATTATTATTTTTTTCTTTCTTACAAAACTCAGGCCTACTTCTGAATTTATATCCAAACTATAGCCCTAAAAAACGGAATAGGATTCTACTTCCTTGTCCTATATAGACTCCCCGTCCCAATCGAACTCTAATCAAAACTCTTAATTAAACTGATTACAAGATTATCTCAACACTTTCTTTGTAAAGGGTTTAGGGCCTGTTTGGTAACAAAATATTTTCATAGTTTCTAGGCAAAACCATCGTTTTTGAAAATACCATGGTATTTTTGGTCATAAGGTGTTTGGAAGCAAAGAAAAAACTCTATTTTGAAAACCATGGTATTGCCAATACCATAGTATTTTTGAAGTGTTGAAAACTCCACTCAGACCTCAGTTTTGGGCTGTTGGCGCTGGAATCACACACACAGAGAGAGAGAGGTGTACATGGTTGGTCAATCCTTTGAAAATACCATGCAAAAGACTTTTTTTCGATCAAGAGGACATAAAAAATGATGCCCCAGTTTCCAATAAGAAAACTGAACAGTCTTACAAAATCTGACTCCACACCTCAAAACACAGAACATCAAGTACCAAGCATCCCATTAAAGCAAAACACTAAACTGAGAGCTGACATAACACCCAGGGAGATGCAAAAGACTTTGTAGCCAAACAGCTTGTAGTTCAAAGAAAAACCATGGTTTCAATAGTGGTAAGTGAAACCATGGTATTTATGTCGAAGCAATTTTCAAACTATGGTTTTATAATACCATGGTATTGAAAATCTTTGCTACCAAAGAGGACCTTAGTTTTTAGCAGATGTAATTAAGATAACAAATATTAACATGCATGGCAGCGTTATACGACAACAGAATTGGCAAAATAAAGTTATCTACTTAGATGTGATGCTTTTCCGGGAAGGGAAGACACACAAATTGTAAAATAATTCAGGATCTAATCTACACCCACCCTTTAATTACTAACTGTAGTTTCTTTACAGTCTGTGCAGTTGTTATGAAGAATATATATTAGTGGGCATTGCGAGAGCAAGAATTGTAGCCAATCCCAAATTCGGTAATTTGATATTTTGGTGTCGGCCTTTGAAAGATCCAGAATATATATAGGAAAACTGGTCAGCACATGAATGTGCATATCCAAGGGGAACATGCATATAGATGATCCAAAACGAGGAACATGCATATATATAGACATTATCCGATCGAAACAAACAAGAAGCCAGATTGAGATGTACGCTACTCGACGTGCCGATGGGCGATGACTAATGAGATAGCGAGATGGCACGCAGTTAGCGTGGCGACTTGGCGAGCGATGAACAGGCAGGCAACCAAGGATGGCGACAGAGGCTCGATCCATCCATGATCGATCACCGCGAGCGAGGTGACGATTAAGGCCGTTTGAGATCACTACTACAAGACCTGAGACGGACAGCGGTGGGCTAAGCTTGTCATCCATGGCAGAGGACCGAGCTGAGCAGCACCGCGAAGTGGACGGGCACGTACGTTGTTGGTTGGGGGATGGGGGTAAAGCAAGCTAGTCGCCGTCGGCCGATTCCAAGAAGAGAGAACCAACAAGGGGAAGGGAGGAATCTGCAGGCGGTAGAGGGGACACAGGAAACTGTTTTGCCTGCAGTTAACCACTACGGACGCCTACGCGAGAGGAAGCTTGTAGCTCAGCCTCAGCTCAGCTGCACCTGGCTGGCTCAAAATCCAAGTGAAAGATGATGTTGTTCTTGTTCCGAGGGAATCTCTATCAAGGAGGGGGGAAATTTGAATACCCTGCATGCAGTCGCAGATGGCTCCCCGGATTCTAATGGACTTGATCATGTGCATGTGTATGCTGTACCTGATGCGTGCGTTACCTGTTTTTACAAGGCTGATGCCTTACTAATCGATATCGATTGGACTGTCCACTAAGATTTTCATTCATCCTGTCTGACTGCTCACTTTCTTGTCGGCAGGAACCATGGAAATTACAGTCACTTTCATGTCCGGCTGAAGATGGAACATGCCATTTTTTTAGAGGGAAGCCAGGAGCTTTCATTAATCACGAATGGAGAAACGACGAGACGAACCTCGATCTGTAGCATATATAGATTCATCCAGTGCTTCTTCGTTGATATTGCAGGTTCGCTTCAGTCGGCAAAATTCCTCTCAAAACTCTCCACCAGAAAACCCCTTACTTAGGGACAACTTCAGTTTCCATAAGGTTAGCCAAACGACATCGATCATTTTCTACAGAGGAACTGCTCGCCTGCAGGTGATTGACGTGCGCCTCCGTCCTCGGTCGCTAACCTTTTGCTTGCACTGACTGACTTCTCAAGCTTCCATAAGGTTAGCCAAACGACATCGATCATTTTCTACAGAGGAACTGCTCGCCTGCAGGTGATTGACGTGCGCCTCCGTCCTCGGTCGCTAACCTTTTGCTTGCACGGACTGACTTATCAAGCAACAAAAAGGTTAGCCAAACGACAACGATCATTTTATACAGAGGAACTGCTAGCCTGCAGGTGATTGACGTGCGGCTCCGTCCTCGGTCGCTAACCTTTTGCTTGCACTGACTGACTTCTCAAGCTTCCATAAGGTTAGCCAAACGACATCGATCATTTTCTACAGAGGAACTGCTCGCCTGCAGGTGATTGACGTGCGCCTCCGTCCTCGGTCGCTAACCTTTTGCTTGCACTGACTGACTTCTCAAGCTTCCATAAGGTTAGCCAAACGACATCGATCATTTTCTACAGAGGAACTGCTCGCCTGCAGGTGATTGACGTGCGCCTCCGTCCTCGGTCGCTAACCTTTTGCTTGCACTGACTGACTTCTCAAGCTTCCAGGCACATCAACGAAATCATCTCCTCCTCCACCACGTACAACGGTACAAGGACATTCAAGATTGCATCTGCATCAGGCGTGATAAACACTTGTCTAATGAGCTCAGGCTTAATTCTCAGCAAGCCACACTCTTGGTCCTCCTATCAATTCACACACTTTTTGGAGATTGCACTCTGCAGCCTACTCGATCGTCGGTTTCATAGCAACAAGTCCGGAATCCAGTTAACTGTCCCAAATGGATACACTTTCTCCCGACTCTATGTGCTGATTAATGACACCAAGATTAAGCGCCTGTCGACCTGCCACTCATGAATTCACCATTAAAATACTAGTATCTTCCTCGAAGAGCTTTTGCACACAAAGAATCAGCTCAAGTCATCAAGCGCCATCCCATACCACCACTACTCTTTCGTACGTGTTGCCATTTTCTCCCAGGGTATCCAATATTATATACTGAATATAGTGAGCAACGATCTAGGTCTAATTTGCTCCACCAAAATTGTGGCAGAAGCGAGGTTATCTTCTTACAGATTCTCTCTTTTTTTTAAAAAAAAAAAAAAAGAGAGAGAGAGTCTATTAGTCAGTTTCCTGACTTTACCAAAAAGGAAAAATCAGTCACTTTTTAACGGCTGGGATCATTCCAAGATAACTAGAGCTCTTTTATGGTACACAACATGAAATATATATGGACCATCCATTGTCTTCAATCTAATGGACTAGATTAGTTAGGATTTGCTAAACTTCTCCACTAATTACGTGGAAGTACAATTCTATTACGGGTAAATTAGTAGTTGCAGGCCCAGAACTAAATTTTTGTATTAAACCAAATTGCTTGACATTACCGAACCGACGACTGGAATCTGCTTGCCGCTGTGTTCAGTTGCGTTGAGGAAATATTGACTGCATCCGAAAGGCTCGACGAGCATGGTCCATGAAGGATCGAAATGGCAATCAAAAGGGGTGAATGATCCTAAATAATTTTCCTTCCAAAAAAAACCAACCAAAACCTCTCAAGATCAAAGAACAACAGAAAAATAAACTTTTTGAGCACTTAACCCAAAATCGACACTACCACTAACTAGAATCGGTAGTGCCAAAAAATTGGCATGAAGTGCAATAGTGCCGATTGCCTCTGGACATTTAAAATCAACACGACCTAAAGAACGAAAATCGGTGCATCTTTTGATCTATTTGTCCAAAGCTCATGAAACTTGGTAGGCACTTTTACAAAAATGGTCTACGATCGAAATCCTCTAGAAACCGCCGGAGTCAAAAATCGTATTGTTTCAAAAAATAAAAAAAAAATCAATGATTTTCGTGGAAATTCGACATACTAGTTGAACTTTTTGGCTATCAATATTTGGAGCGATTTTCGTTGATTGGTTTATTTTTGACGAAAATCGAACGGTTTTCACTGATTTTCAACTTGTGTATATTACGTAATTTTTTTTTACATTTTTCAAAAAGCAAACAATTTTTATCGATTTTTTAAATCCTGATATATCATAACAGAGAGATAGTTAGGACTACCTACAATTTGCATCCAGAAATTTATACGAGTAACTATATATTTTCGAGAGTAGAAAAAAAAAAGGCTAGCTAGCTTAGCACACAGGATTTCAGGCAGCATCATTGATCGATATTTGTCTCACCATTCAGGTCCCCGGCCCCACTGATAAAGCAAGCACTGACTTGCAATCAATCAAAAACGTACATGCCCGACCCGGCGAAGTCTCATCCAAATGGATCATGATTAGTTGAATGTCTATCGATATAACTATCTTGATATCGTGCCGTCGTCCATCTGTTTTAGTTCTGGCTAAGAATAAGATTTGATTGGAGGGAGCTAGCTTGCTCCCGTCCATCGACCGGAGGGTGTGTTTGATTGGCGGTGTAAAATTGAACGGTATGAAATAGTTTTATATCATTTGGTTCTATTATTTTAGATGAAAGAAATGATTTAGCATCTACACTTCTATCTATAGAGAATATTTCTTAAATTTGTACCACACCATCGTAGACGGGATGGTTTCATTTAAACAATCAAACACATGAATGATTTTTTTAAATCATCTTATACATATACCAATTAGTACAAGCAACCACACACACCTTTAACCTCTGGATCTAATAAAAGGTAAGTGGATACCAGATCCGTCATGGCTTGGGAGATGCATGAGCTCCTCTCAATCGATCCAAATAGATAGCGTGCGACACACCTTTAACCTCTGGATCTAATAAAAGGTAAGTGGATACCAGATCCGTCATGGCTTGGGAGATGCATGAGCTCCTCTCAATCGATCCAAATAGATAGCGTGCGACACACCTTTAACCTCTGGATCTAATAAAAGGTAAGTGGATACCAGATCCGTCATGGCTTGGGAGATGCATGAGCTCCTCTCAATCGATCCAAATAGATAGCGTGCGACACACCTTTAACCTCTGGATCTAATAAAAGGTAAGTGGATACCAGATCCGTCATGGCTTGGGAGATGCATGAGCTCCTCTCAATCGATCCAAATAGATAGCGTGCGAAGATCGAACACATCTATCAACGTACACCTTTAATTGTAAGCTGCACCCCTATGTTCATATATACATACACTCGTGTCCAATTTCAGACATTTTTGCAGGTGAGACAGCACTTTGATAATTAAGATTGAGCCCATATATGCAACTAACTACTAGCAATAGCCATCATAAATCAGAAGACATATACAGTACTAGTAGTTAATTAGAAAACGATGTTCATCTATGAATGGTTAATTTCTATGGGATTCGTACCGGCTAACTAAACAGCTAGGGATGATATATATATGATGTAGCCATGGTAAATAAAACATGAGAGTTACTCCCTCCGCTCACAGATATAAGAAAATGTATGTTAACTTTGCAAAAGGATTAAGGTTAAGAGAAAATAATTTAGATACCTTACTTACGAGAGGTGCTTCTATGCTCTTCTTTTTTAAAGTTGCACAAACATTAAAGCATGAATGAAGAGTGGATGAGGATTACTTACCTCTTCGTTTGCTTTAAGATTTGTGCAACGTGTATTAAGAGGGAAAGCATAGAAGCACCTCTCCTTACTTAATTATTTTGAAAGATGGGAGATAATGTTTTGTATGCATGATAATAAATAAATACATATAGTTAAGAAATAGTAAATTGTGTGCGGTAGAAAAAGCTTTATTAAACCTAAGTAAAAAAAAACTATATTTATAAATAGAACCGTTCAAACTATAACCACTGGTATTTATGAATAAAGGGAGTAGTAGTAAAGTGAAGACATGTGGCCATGATTCGAGAGCAAGAGCAGCCCGGTGGAGGCCGTACGCGAGCTAGCTTCAATTATTCAGGCAGGACCAGATAGCTAGCTGATGAGTGCTAGCTTACCTAACTTGTTTGCGTCGATCCATCTCTCCGTGTGCTTGCACAGTTGCATTGGCCCCACTTTGTGACGTGATCATTTTTTAGTCTTTTTTTTCTTCAAATCTAACGAAATTGTAAATATAACCCTCTTCTTACCGTGGAACATACCTCCCGCGCTCTCGCCGTGCGCGGCAAGCACAGCTCCCGCACTCGCCGTGCGCGGTAGGCTGCCGCCCCGCTCTCCTCACCACGTGCCGCGCTCCCCGTACGGTGGGCTTGTAGACACTGATGGGTGTTACACTCCACTCCACTATACTAACATAAAATAAAGAGATTATAAAACATGTACATAAGTATTTACAGTGCATTAGTAAAAAAAGATAAATATGTATGATTAATGTTGATGATACGGAAGAGTTTATCGTTTTGTTATGTAGCTGTCGAATCTTACTACCCTCCCTTACAGTATGTATTGTTTTAGGTAACCGATAAGGACATCATATTCATACGTGGGGTGGGGTGGGGTGGGGTGAAAATAACACATACACATAAGGTACATCACCGTTTTTATGGTTATGGCCACACAAGTAACCACAAGAAGGATTCGCTAACTGTTCTAGCTTCCCCTTCGTAGTAGCAGCTAGACCTGGGCAATGAAACGTGTCATTTTTGGGTAGCTCTTGGCACGATCTAAAGCATATCACAACATAGATGTTTTCACGTCGAATTGACACAACACGAATGATGGGTCGTATTAGATCTGAAAACTCGACGCAATAGACGTTACAGCATAATCGACTAGCCAGCCTGACACGAAAGCGATCCTTTTATGAAAAAAAAAACATCTTATATACAGTGTAGCGTATCATCAACTACCTTACCACAAGGTTTCCAACCATCATCAAATATGAGATAGACAGGTGATGCTCAGATCAGATGCATGCAATGCGCACGCATATGGGAAGAATGGATTATGGAAGATGGGATTGCATTGGTTTGGTTGGCTTCCCTGATCCATACGGCAGCATAAATGCTTCAGCACGATCGATCACTAGAGGCCGGGCCAGCCAGGGTTTAATGCATGGGTTTTGCTTTGCTTGGAACCATTCGATCGGTGACGCGGCAGCCACTTCCTCCTCCTCTTGGCAACTTCTGCCCGCCGCAATCCACCGATGCAGCATCTCCTCGTCCGTCTGCCAGTACTGTAGCACGAGGAGATGCTGCACGTACATATATGCAAAACGCACACTGGCTAGATTCTTTCTTCTTTCTTCTTTCTTTCTTTCTTTCTTCCTTTCTTTATGATCGAGCGGCAGTAAACCGGGTTTACCGGTGTGCTGGCTCGATAGGTGATCACTGTAGTCGGCTTCTTTCGTAATATTTCTTTTATAAAAATAGTCGCCTTTTTCATCGTGGAAGGTTAGAGAGGTTGAGCACATTTGGCGTACGTAGACGTAGTAGCAAGGCAATTCAAGGACAAGTTGTTGCCCTGTGCATTTGCAGTAGTACTGCTGCTCAAAGACAAAGAGAGAATGAAATTTAGGTGGAATTAATTAATTAATTGCCATCAGGACGTACGTACGGCCGGATCTTTTTCTTTTTTCTTTTTTTTCGCGATGCGAAAAGAGGAATAGGGAGATGGAGAAGCCTACGCATCTAATAAAAATCAATATATATGCAGGACAAGGGTCATGCATCAAATCAAATTTAAATGAAAACGACCAGCCAGGAGCCAGCCCATTGGATTAATTTGGTTGCGTTATACATACTTCCTTCTCCTTCTGCTCTGCTCTGCTATTTTTTTCCCTTTTCCTTTTCTTTCCATGGGTGGAAATCATGACTAGCATACACAAAAAACTCTTGTTGGCTAATTTTCTTTGTTCCGTAACTTGCACTTGCTGACTTGCCTCCTACGGTTAATTTCCAGCTCAAGCAATAGCTACACAAACAGGAGATGAAAGAGAAAAACGAATACGAAAAAGGAAAATCCTACTACCGTATATAACGACATACTATCATTTTCCCGAAAGAAATGTGAAATGCGTGAGTCGAAAGCAGGAGTAGGTCCCCAACGTATTTGTCTTTGCCCTCTTTCGGTTGGCCTTTACTACTACTACACTACTACTACTACTACTAGTGCAGTAAGTAGTGCTAGGCTAGCTAGTGCATGTTCTTGTGCCCAGCACCAGCATCAGCATGGACTAAACCCAGAACCTGATAGCGGCTGCACCATTCTCTGCTCTGCTCCCTTCGTCGACTCATTTCAATCGGAAAGCAGACGCTGTGGTGTGACGTCTTATGCTAATCTGCTCAAGCTTCCACACCTCTCATCTCATGTATGTTTTAGACGAGTAGGTTGTTGGGAATAATGTACATCTATCTCCTCGATTAAAAAAAAAAAAAAAAAAAAGACAATACTTTCTCCTACTTTCTCCTTGGAAGGAAGATAGCCTTTTTACAAAGAAAACAGGGGCCTGCCCTGCCTCAGCATTCAGCAATAGTTGGATTCTCCTGCCATCGAAGCAGTGAGCGGCTTCAGAGGGGAAAAAACTACATTTTGAATGCCAAGACAAGAAGAAACAGCTCAAGGATGCCACATCACTCCCCGTCCTAAACTCCTCCCTAAAATCCAAATCCACCCCCATTTGGTTTCACCTGCGCAACACTTGTGAAACCAGCAAGCCATCCATATAAACAACTAGCATTTATTAGTATAGAATTTTTATCATCCTTAGAATCATGTGGTACCACAAAATTATCTTTAAATATATAAATATGACTTGGTGACGATCATCTATTCTTCCTCTCAGCTTTAAAAAAAGCAGCGACCCATATATAATCCGTGGGATAAAAAAATCAACATTATTTCTCTCTTTATGCCCACATCCACGAACCATTACCCACACACACTCTCTCTGCGGTAACTCAAGAGGGTAATATATTTTTGTAAACACGTAGAATGATTTGATTATTTGGTAAAAAAAATTGTTTCAATTACAACACATGGATGGAAACTTATACATTTAATTTTTTTGTTTCCCTTGCAACACATGGATACCTTTAAACTCCAATACTTCTTGATATCTTTATCATTTAAACTTTTGGTGCCTCTTGTATTAATTCACTCTATTTTTCTTTCTTTTTTTCTCTGAAATATGGTAAGAACCGCACTCTACCTTAAACCTCACAAAACGCTGCACTGCAGGCTCTTCAACAAAGACCAAGCAAAAGGAAAAGGCGCTGGCCAAGAAGAACCAGAGCTTAGCCAGGGAGAAGGCGGCAGGCTGAGGTAGCTAGGCCATGGCAACGGCACCGCACGAACAGCATGGCCACCGCTCCGCACCCAACGCCACGGCCACCAGCACCATTGCGACCAACCGGTGGGGGCCCTACTCCGGGGCCGGTGACTTCGCCAGCAACATGGCCGTCATCCTCGCCGCTCTGCTCGCCGCGCTGGCCCTGGCCCTGGCGCTAAACGCCGCCGTGAGGTACCTGCTCCGCCGCCGCCGGCGCGGCGCGGAGAGCGGGGACCCGGAGAAGCCGCCCGTGGCGGAGCCAGAGCCGCCACCGCCGCTGGTGTACTCGGCAGCGGGCACCAAGCTGGCGGGCTCGGCGGAGTGCGCGATATGCCTAGCCGAGTTCGTGGACGGGGACGCCGTGCGCGTCATGCCGGTTTGCGGCCACGGATTCCACGCGCGATGCATCGAGCGCTGGCTCGTCGGAGGCCGACGGTCATCCTGCCCGACGTGCCGAGCGCCGGCCGCGACGCCGGCCGGCGCCGGGGCGGGCGAGCCCGCGGCGCCTTGATTCGAAGAGCTGTGCAATTGCATGCGGGTCCTTTGTTATTGGCAAGTGCTCTGCTCTGCTTCTCTTCTTGTTATTATTTTCCCTTTTAAGTATTATTTCTGCTTTTATGTGTAAATATTTATCAAGATAGGGATTTTAACTGGATGGATGGCTCGATACTAGGATGTCTTTGTTTGAGTAGTGTATTGATGTTTGTTTGTTTGGTTCTTCTTTCTGATACGTCAATTTGGCTGTTGGGAGGACAAGAACTGAGGCAGTAGTACTGATAATAACTTGGTTTTCTGGTCTTTCATTCTGATATTATTCGATCAGAGTTTTGTGCAATTCATGGATATCTTCCAATTAAGTGAAGTACCAGCTGGCGCAGAGAATTTACTTCGTTTTGTAAGAGGTTTAGATTGAGAAATTTTACGATGCATTACGGTAGCGGTATATGGTGAGCAGTACAAGTCGGAGCTAGCTATTGATTTGTTAATGATATTTCTGCTACTCCTCTTTCATCCAAGGAAGTAGAAACAAATATCAGCTAGACCAAGGTCTGTTAAATCAAATAGAATGAATGGTTGATATTAAATTTAGCTTACCATAGAATAGAAAGCTCTTTACATTGGCGCCGGTTCTTAATTTCTATTGAAAGTGGGCGATCGAGGAGCTCTGCCCAGCAGTTAAAACAAGGAGAGGGTTTACAGCACCCGGGAAATTATGCTTGATTATGTATGCCGCAAAGCCGAAAAGTATGCTTGAGATCCGGAAATTTTGAAACAACCTTTTTATGTGGAAGGAACAGGTAGGAGGAGCAGGCTAGGAGTAAGCAGCAGCCTGCATGCATGTTGGTTGGTGACCGTTCTATTTCAACGAATCAATTCAGATCGTCATGTGTCGTGTGTTTCTTGAGGAATCGGCATGCCTGCTTGCGTTACCTTCAGTTCACGCCGGACAAGTGTCCGTCGATCGAACCGACGAACCAACCAACGAACGAACCGACGAGCGTGCTGCTGCTGCTGCTGGCCTGCTGCATGACTCCAGCGAAGGGTGATACCAGCATGGGTATCTAATTATCAATCAGTTTGTACATAGCAAGCAGTATGTATTTGTTTTGCAATTCAGCAGTTGCACACGATCGAGGAGGTCCCAGATCATGCTGGCCACTGCTATACAGAAGCACATCAGTGGCGGTTTTTGAACCGCCACTGATTAAGCGTCACTGATAATCGACGATTATCAATAGCGGTTTTAAAACCGCCACTGATAATGGCAATACCAGTGGCGGTTTTACCCACAAACCGCCACTTATAATCCCCCACCACAATAAAGAAAGGTCGAGCGTCGTTGCCCGACTTGCCCGTTCGATGCAAGCTTCTTGCCCGTTTGGTACGAGCTCGTTGCCTGGCTAAGTGCACGAGTGCGTAGCTCGGACGTGCTTGCTCGGGCTGGGCCCAAATTAGCTCGACCCCTGTTCGTGCTCGGGCTGCGTGGTCGTACGGTTGTAGCTAACGGTTGCAACAGAATGGCAATAATTGCGCCACCCCGAAGGGCTGTTGCGCCCACGACCTAGACGTGGCGTGAATATAGGATTCGGTTATGGCCACGGTCAAACGCTGGCGGTTCAGGCTGTAATCGACTCGATGCCTTTGTAAATTATAAATATCTTCCATGACATTGGAGAGGGGAAGAGGTCTTTTCCTTAGGTGAGCAATACATAAGCAATACACACCACACTGGAGTAGGGCTTTTTATCTCCCTCGTGAGAGGCCCGAACCAGGATAAATCACTGTGTCATTCTTTGAGTGTGCTTGATTCGGTAAGACTGGGCATCCTTCGGAAGCAGCCCTTCACGCGAGAAGGGGAAAGAGTTGATCCCCGAATCAACTAAGTAAACTTGGCGGGGGCCTGCTCCCCAACCGTCAATAGCTGGCGCCGTCCGTGGGGACCGACAGTTCCTTTCGTGAAGGATCCCTGAACTCTCAATACCACCAAGATCTCTGCACCTTCAGCGACGTGGGGGATGAAGATCTGTATTATGTCAGCGGTAATGTCGCTGGCATCACTGACCCTGAAGGTCATACTTAGCCCGGGAGCTTTTCCCCGTTGGCTGCCGCGCAAGAGCAGTTCCATCACTCTTAGCGCGACGCCCTCTCGAATGACGAATATGATGGGCTCTATGACGGTCTGGATATCCCAGATCGTCTCGAGCACGATCAGGAGACCGTGTCACAGATAATTGACTTTCAGTGGCGGTTTGTGGTCAGGACCGCCACTGATAGTCCATTATCTGTGGCAGTTCGGAATAAAAACCGCCACTGATGATCCTAGCACCGGTTTCAGCTGAAAAACCGCCACTGATATTTCTATTAGTGACGGGTCCAAACAAACCGCCATTGATAGGACGTCTCCTATGTGCAGTTTTGTAGTAGTGTGGGATGCTCGATTGGCTTCGCATTAACCGCTCCGGGTGGACTCCAAGTGCAGGAGCATCAGATCGGCAGAGATCATTTTCGGGAGGATGATGCGCAGAAACATCATCCCGTGGACTGCAATGACTGTCTGTTGACTACAGATAGAGTGGGTGCAGCGAGGAGGTTGTGTGGGCGTTCTCAGAGAGGCGTGAAGGGAGAAGGAAGGCATCGGTCGGTTGATCACAGATTTTTTTTTTTTTTTTTTTTTTTTTGTCGCTTAATCCGCGTCTAAACATCGATCCAAACGTTCGGATGGCGTCTCGCCTCGGCTTATCGCCTTGACAACCATGTAGCGCAGTTCCACTGTCTAGCGCTTGCCTCAGGGTTGATGCCGTACATTACAGTGTCCGATATTGCACTAGCTACCCACCCTGTATGGCTGTATGGGAAGTGCGAGCTAGGATGCGCACCGCTTGTCTGATGAAAATGAAATGCTGTTTCAGTACTGTCAGGTCTCCTGGACAGCCCTTGCCTCGGGGTATGCTATGCTCAATCTGGGAATTAAGGCAAAACAAAACAAGCCATAGATTTGTTTGAGAAGATATGTTGGCTACGGGTGTGAAGCCTGATGGGTTAACATACATTTATTGGTGCCCTTTCTGCTTGTAGCCGCTGTTCAGCGCTTGTAGAGCAAGGCTGCAGCTACTTCCATTCCATGCAGAAGGACCATAATATTATATTGTGCCCATGGATGATCACTACACTTGTATGATTGCAGAAGGACCATAATATTATATTGTAGGATAATTTATGAAAAGCTCGAGTGGCTCAACTCGAAGATCTAAGGTGGAAGAAGGACACAAGCCTGATGTCAGTTCGCATGCTCAGCCATCGCAGCGAGATGCAATTGCCTGTGGCTTATAACCTTTGTTCCACAGGACATCTGTGCCTAGCTATTCGGATTGTCCAGAATCTACGGGAAAAGTGTGTGGATTAATGTCACAATGCTACCAAGTTTAGCAATGACAAATGCTCTTGTGTGGTAATTGTACTGTCTATCCAGTCCAGCCAACGTTCCACATGCTGCAAGTCTGAAAAAAAAATACTAGCCAGAAGTGCTACTGGAAGGAAAGAAAAATTAATGGTTGATCAGAGACAAATGGGCAATGTGTAGTTCTGAACACAGCACATTCCGAGATAGGTAAATATGACTTTGGTGGACCGGTGCCAAAATTCACTTTATGCCCAGTGGTTTTGTAGTCCACATCAGCAAATTAAGTGGACACCAAGTGCTGAGTCGGTTGGTACTACTACCTCCGCAAGAAGCCTATTCCCTTCTTTGCAGTCAGCCACCGTACATGTAAAAATTCCTGCTAAAGATGGATCGATCTCTTGTAAAAATTTTGACTCATGAAATACATCGTACATGTAAAACCATAGCCTTGCATCATGGCATCTTCCACTAGCTAGGTACAATCGGAAGGCCTCGATCGATAGACATAATTAATTAAAAAGCAAAAAATTGAAAGAAAAAATGAAGCAAAAAAGAGAAGAAGAAGAAGAAGAAGGGAGATTCACATGTGGAGCTGTATAATTAAAAAAAGAGGATATTGTTCTTTACAATTAATTAAGCCATGTAGGCTTGGTTGTAGGAGGAGTCCATCTCATGGACGACGAGGCTCTTGGCGGTGACACGGGCGTTGGTGGCGTTGTTGAAGAGGTACACGCCTGCGTTGGCGTAGATGGCCTCCGTTGGGTACACGCGCGACGTCGCCGTTGACCTCCCACCCTGCGCGAAGCTCTCGACGATGGAGTGATCCACCAGGACCCTCACGGAGAGCGTCTCGCCGTCGAGCACAGGCACGACATTGCCGACGACCCTCTTGACGATATCGTTGGCAAATGACGACCTCGTCTCGTCCTGGCAGAAGTGAGTGCGCAGGCTGCCGTCAAGTCCCCTGGAGACGTACAAGTAGACGGCGGTCTGCTCCCTACGGTGCCTGTCGGCGAGCACGAGCAGCCCGAAGGGGCCGAGCGCGCCCCTGCCGGCGGCGCCGCCGCTGGTGCTGCAGTTGTAGCCGACGTCGGCCTCGATGACGGCGTTGACGGCGAGCGGGTCGAGCTGGAACTCGGCGATGATGTCGAGCTGGGTGGCGCGGCGGAGGTTGAGCGGGAAGACGGAGCCGAGGTCGATGGTGATGCCGCTGAGGTCGGTGGAGTTGGTCCGGAGCGTCTCCACCTCCTCCACCGGCCACTGGAGAAGGTTGCTCCCGGTCTTGGTGTCCAGCACCACCGTGCGAGGGGTAGACTGCAGTTGGATAACAATTAGTGCCTGCCTTGTAAATAGATATATTTTTGTGCTTAATTTGTTAAGGCTATTTTTACTATTCTATTGATACCAGATGAAGTATAAATAAATTCTAGTTAATCTGATCCATTGGACGAAAAATAATGAATGGTTTATATTGAATTTAAATATGCAAAGCTTCACATCAAGGGATTAATTAATATGTAGGTGATTATGTTGTGTTGTGGGTTAGGTCCTACATGCCTTTCCTGCTTTCTCGTGGCCGGCAGCCAATTAAGCGGAAGCAACTGGCTTTCTTGATCCTGCACCCATGTCTGCTCTACGTATAATTGTGACAGCAAAGAAATACTAATGGTGATAGCCAGACAAGAAATCCCTTTCCTTGTGTAATCCCAGTTAGGTTAATTATAGCAGCACAAATTAATTATTATTTAGTTAGGTTAGGTAGGTGCTGGCAATATCCCAACAGTGACATAGCTAGAATACTAGCCGATCGATCGAGGAGACACTCGATCGACAACGACAACTTGGTGCGCGCGATTGATTCACAAGATTCGATCTGTTGCCATGTGCATGATTAATTGATTCACAAGTTGGACGCAATTATATATACCCATCTACATATGTATATATGATCCTCCCATGCCTACGTGTCTGTGGAACCCAGTTTTTAAAAGTGCATTAATCGGCCGGTACTAATCATGCTAAGCAACTTTTTTTCAACAAATTAATCCCTAATAATTAAGATTAACTTTTGTCATATATCTTAACTGAAGAAGAATTAAATTAAATTAAATTAATTGTAGGCATATATAGGTACCTGAAGCGATGCCCATCCCTTGGCGACGTCGGCGCGCTCGGAGTCAGTCTCGCCGACCCATCCCCAGAGCACGCGGCGGCGCTTGGTCGGGTCGTAGAAGGTCTTGGAGGCGTAGAACTTGCCCCAGTCGTAGCGCAGGCCGGTGCCGACGTCGGCGTCGGGGTCTATGGGCGCCCACGTGTTGGCCGCCGCGTCGTACCTGCCGAGTGCGTAGTAGTCGTGCCGGTCGTCGTCCATGCTCGCCTTCATCACGTACACCACGTCCTCGGCGTTGTTGCTACCCTTCGCCATGGCCTCCGACATGTCGATGCCGTCGTCGCCACGCGTGCCGACGGGGTAGAAGTCGATGCACTCCCACATGCCGGTGGCCGGGACGCGGTGCAATAGGCCCGGGACGAGCTCGTATCTGATGAAGTCCGTTGTCTTGTAGGTCACGGCGATGCCGGCGTGGTGGGCGTCCTTGGAGCCGATGACCATCCGCCATGTCCTGTCGGAGGGGGAGAGCCAAGCGGTGGTGGGGTCGCGGAAGTCCCTGTCACCGATGGCCGGAGGCGGGAAGAGGACGGGGTTGCCCTCGTACTTGGTCCAGTTGGTGAGGAGGGGGTCATCGGGGTCGGCGGGGAGGGCGAGGCACTGGACCTGGACGGAGGCGTTGGTGGAGCCGGTGTAGAGCATGGCGAGGCGGCCGTCGGGGAGGGTGGTGGCGGAGCCGGTCCAGACGCCATTGATGTCGTACCAGCGGTCGGGCACCATGGCGAGGGGGAGGTGGCGCCAGTGGAGGAGGTCGCGCGAGGCGGCGTGGCCCCAGGCGATCTTGTTGCCCCACACCGCGCCCTCCGGGTTGTACTGGTAGAATAAATGGTACCAACCCTTGTAGTACACAGGCCCTGCATGCATCTCCACCGTCAAAACCCAGCCAATCCCACCGTTAATTTGGATCGTTAAAGAAAACATCCGGATGAAAATCCTCCACGATGAATGCATGCTAATTACTTAAATATATTACTGAGAAATTTTATGGTACATTCTCTTAATTAATTGATGCATGCTAAAGATCTCTTATCTTGTTATCCACATTAATTCATTGATCAGGATGCAACGATCGAGTTCGTTTAAACATATATGCATGCATGCATCAAAACAGCAAGAAGCTAGCAGTGATAAACTATATATTAATAGGTAATCAGACATGATGGGAATGCATGCATGAATGAATGGGAAAATGAAGGAGCTAGGAAGAGGCGGCCGGCTCACGCTCACCCACCGTTAGGATCGTTCATCCAGTTCTTCTCGGGCTGGAAATGGAACCCCGTGCGCTGCCATTGCAGCATCGCATTGCTCCACGGGAACGCATTTCCCGCGTCGCCGCCCAGCCTCCCGTCGCTCCGGACGCCGGACGCCTTCTCCGACACCCCCGACTCCGGCCCCCTGCTCCTCGCCACCGCGTCCACCTCTGCCGAACCAACCGGAAGCGCATCCATGGGACGGCCAGCGAGCCTGACGCCGGCGAGCGCGGCCACAGCAAGGATCACCGCGGCGGATGTCAACAACAGGGCGGCGCACAGCGGGCGCCGTTGAGAGCGTCCGGCGCCGGAGACCTCGGCGGAGGCGGCGTCCCCGGCGGGCAACGGCGAGTAGGAATACGGGAGCGGCGGCGAGCTGATCTTGTCCCGGGTATCCATTGGGACAGCCGAGGCGGAGGCTTTAATTTTTAATTTGGATGTGAAACTAGGAATGGAATGCAATGCCTCCTCTGCGAATCTAATCTTAACACGCTGTGTTTGTGTGGAAGCCGAGGCGCTCCATCGGGTATTTATAGGTCTTCTCTTCCCCCATGGCGCTCTTCATCCATTCCTTAATTTCCTTCCTGCGGGTGGCCTCGACTTGTCAGGACCTCACCTAGCTACCTGTAACCATCCATGGCGTTCTATTATTTGTGATCTGGCCTAAGAGTAACATGCAAACTACAGCTTGCTAATTACTTCTCCCTCCTGACACAGATGCTTGTCCGTTAATTTGGATGTCCTAAAGCACAGACTTAACTAGTACTTTTTATTATAATATATTTATAAAACTCGATAAAATTATAATATTATGAAATTTCAAAAGTTTGATTGTGTCTACGCCTATGAAATTTCAAAATTAAGCATCATCCATGTTTCTAATAAGTTAGAAACATGGATGATGCTCGGTTTATATAACTCCAGCCAGCCAACTGGTAGGGGTAGCTGCATCGATCCATTCCATATAGTACTATTATTTAACTAGTTAATTTTGCCGATCGTATGCCCGGGCAGCTCTTGGGCTTAATTAGTACTCCACTAATTACTCTGGCAGCTGATGGAGGCATGGAGGAGCATGCACGTGCAGGTAGGCTGGCTGCGCGCAATAGCGAACGACAGATGGATGTGCATGTGCCTAGTTAATTGCAGCACCAAACTTGGGCACGTTATCCAGCTCGATATATATATACATACTTTGCTCGATGTATATATATACCAATACGTACGTACGCGCATGATGAAGAATATGATGAGGAGCTAAATACCTTTTGTTATGGGAGCTCAATACTGTAGGGTATATATTGGGGATCGAGACGTAGCTTTTTCTAGTTTTTTTTTTAAATTTTCTAGAGTGAAAAGTAAACAATCGACGCAGGGATACTATCCCTTAATTAATTAATTGGTGTTGGATCTGTAATTTCTTTTATTTTTTCAGAATTTACGAAAGCTACGCTCCCCAATTTTACAAAAGAGAAATTTAGTATTCTGCTTGCGCGGCCGGCCTCTTCAAATTAATACGGTAGAAGAGTTTTCTCTCGGTCTGGAAACCATGCATACAAAAGAACAAATCATACGAAACTCTCTATTCTTGTCTGTTAAAATTTAGAAATCATCTAGAGCAACGCGCAGAATCTTCATCTAGATGTGGTAATATTATGCCTTTCGACATGCACGACAGTGCATCCGATGGTTGCCACCTTGCAATGCATGGCTGTATTATCATGTGGACATAATATGATGGAGCGAGTGTGCTTGTGATATCATGCATTGGAATGGGCAAGTAAAAACAACAGTAGATATATGGATCAATAATGGATAGGCAGGACAATAAGAGAAGCAATGCATGCGCTGTCGCTGTCCTACCAAGTCGATGCTCGTTTGCATCAACTCAAACCCCAAGAGGCCCTCAGGGCAAGTACAATAATGCAGAGGAAGAAACGAAACGAGCCATCCATCCCGCTCAATCGAGGCCATCCATCCAAATCCAAATTAAGGATGGATGGATGGATGCATGCGCCATCCAAACACAGCCACTGCTAGAGCGCTAGTACTGCTACTGCTGGGCATGGCCGTGGCGAAACTCACTCGTGGCTGTGGCTCTCTCCAAGTGTCCGGCGGGTGCCACGTCAGGCACCGCGCCTTTTCTCTGTCCATCCCATCGCTGTCACGTCGCCATTTGGTTGCTGCAATTCAACCTCATTCATCGATGCTGACAAAGCACTTTGACAGGTGGCCAGCAGCGCGGGCCGTAGCTCTGCCTGCTAGCTAAGTGTGCCCATGTTCTTCTGGTCGTAAAACGTACTCGTTCACCCACGATCAATCAATAGTACGCTGCGAAATCATAAAAATAAAAATAGGAAGCACACATAATATAGAGGGCAAAATACTCTCTCTTTATTACATAGATTTTTTCTGTACAAAGGGGTGCCTAATACATAGCAAAGCTAACTTGCATATAGGTTCATATTCGCCCACCAATAGATAGAGTCCTTTCATACTTGAACTGGGATTCTATCTATATCATAACACCCCCTCTTAGGCGAATATTGCGTAATACACATGTCTTAATAATTTGATCATTTCTTCTGAAAATTAGACTCTTAATTATTAATTTTCCTTGTTATTCATATTCAACTCACGATAACCCAATTGATCTGTCAGATCTTAAATATTTTTGGGTTTTTATCACAACATAAACTTTAGGTTTTATATATATATATATATATATATATATATATATATATATATATATATATATATATATATATATATATATATATATGCATAGTATAACCTTGCGAAGGAAGCTAATTTTTCAGCCACTAATGTATTACACCCATCAAATTTAGTCATGAGTAGGTATTCCGTACCATACTCATTATCTGTCTCCATATGGAAATGATTCAATCTAATGTCTTTAAAACTTAAAAGAGTACGGCTGAACTCAGGGTTTAATATAGCGTTCTTCCAATGCCAACTATGTCGCAATAGTCATAATATTTTCAATGTGGCTAGCTACTGTATCTGGTGCTGTGGAAACTACATGTTTGGCGCCATGTGGCGGGGTGGACAGTAAGCAGTACTACTTCTCCAAGTGCAGTCATGGGCGCGCGTGTATATGCCGCGTGGCAATAATACAGTTTTGTCGACTCAAGCTAGGCGACGACACAAAAACCTGTTGCGATCCTATCCTATCTAGGGATCGATCTGGTTCTTGCTAATTGGGTTGCAAATTGCAGCCTGAAACATGGATGAGCTTCCAAATTTGCTGCTGACGACGGAGCTGTGGACTAACTAAACTAGTGCTAGCTCACCATCATCCATTCCATTTCCACCACAGCATCAGCGTACAGCAGAGCAGGTGCCTCTCAATTAAGTTTCCCATTTTACTCGCATTGTTATGGACTGACCGTACATGCGTGTCTGCTTAGTCCTAACACTAGCTCATGGCGGATAGTCCACCTGAATTCTGATCCTGGCCTTTCTGTCTTTCAGTAACAGGCTCTGCTCAAAACTGAATATTTTTTTCCCAGAAGGCTTCTTGCTGCTGTTATAACCTGTACTAGAAGGCTGCTTGCTAGCTAAGTGTGCCCATGCAACTTATATTAAGAGGAAAGCATAGAAGCACTGCTCATTATTTTATCGGTGTTGTAAAACTTAGTCGTTCACCCACGATCAAGATCAATCAGCAGTGCGACGAAGAAATAACAAAAACAAAAATAGGGAACGCGCAACGTAGGAAGGGGCAAAAGCTCTCTCTTTTGGGAGATCCAGAATCTAATCCCATGGGGTCACTGATTTGCCCTCCCTGCCATCCCAATTGCTTCAGATTAAAATTTTGCGCAGATAGCACGGCCAGGCAAGGCAAACATCAGTCTGCCTCCCGAATCCACATGCAATGTTTTCCTGGGCATCCATGATTGGATGCTCCTCTTTGACACTTGTGTGGCATTATTGGCACGAGTCATGAGTGTGTCCCGTATATAATTCATTTGATTTAATTTAAGCAATCGATCGATGTACATGTAGATGCTCGGAAATAATTGATCTCTCCAATAATTAATTCACTTGTTTAAACGGATATCGCGGACCGGACTCCTGTACCGCGCATTCAGCGCCTACATACGTCATCACCGCCGCCTCCGGCGACGTCCGTCGATGGACCAAACAACCTTTTCGATCGCCACCGCGCGCGCGCATTCTTGCGATCTCTGATTCTCTGTTCGTTTACGAACACCAAATCAATGCCCGTCGATCAAATCAGTGGTTGATCGAACCATATAGTTTTAATTAGTGATTGAAAACACCGGCGGCTAGCTCCGGCAGCTAGCAGGTAGGCCGGCCTGCTATGAACTGCCAGGCCCAGGCACTTGAGACTAGAGGTACATGCAATGCACCTAACGATCTACAAATAACGTGCCCATATTATATGCTCCACGTGGCAAGACTAAGATTGTACCCGGACAAGGCGGCGACATTGAAACTGCTCCTTGTTGCAAGCAATCCAATCATGTGGTTCTTGGCAAAAATTGCTTTGCAAACTGACGTAGCTATATATTGTCGCGTCGCGTTCCAGCCATGTGGACGAATAATGCTCATCCATTCCGCCACGGCATCTCAGCAGGTGAACTTTCCAGTGTATCAATCTACTGTTCCTGTTCGTGTCTTGCCTCGGTTGGTCTGGTATGGCCGTTGGTCCTGCTAGCTAAGCTAGGTCGTGGGCCGTGGCGTTAACAAACTGCACGCACATGCACATATATGGATGGTCGACCTGAATTTCTCATCCTCACCTTTCTTCCGGTAACAGTTACCTTAGATAGCCACTTGACCATACATAGGTGATTCAGACATATCATAAGAAGTTCCTAAGAAGTAAGAACTGATGTCTTCTCGCATGACAACAGTTACCTTAGATAGCCACTTGACCATACATAGGTGATTCAGACATATCATAAGAAGTTCCTAAGAAGTAAGAACCGATGGCTTCTCGCATGACAACAGCTACCTTAGATAGCCACTTGACCATACATAGGTGATTCAGACATATCATAAGAAGTTCCTAAGAAGTAAGAACCGATGGCTTCTCGCATGACAACAGTTACCTTAGATAGCCACTTGACCATACATAGGTGATTCAGACATATCATAGGCCGCTGGTCTAATTCATCAAGTGATTAACCAGTCACTGTACACGCTAGCTCCGGCATCCATTGCTTGTCGAGCACTGACAAAATTAAAGCAGCATTCTCTCCTCACCTCATCTTCACTTGAGGTTCGCCGTTGCGCCACGTCAGCCATGGCAAAGTGGCACTGTGGGCCCATGGAGAATTATTTCCTCAGGTGGGGTAGGGCCCCAGTCAGGGGTTTGGTTAGGGAGATCCAGAATCTACTACCGCGTGGGCTCACGGATTTGCCCTGCCTGGCATGGGCTCATTGGCACATCCCCTGCCAGCTCAAACGCTTCAGCTTAATTCCTTTAGCAGATAGCTCGGACAGGCAAGGCAAACATCAGTCTGCCTTGAGAACTCAGATGCAGTGTTCTCAAATGCTGAGCAGATCATTGTGTTAGGAAACAGATTCGTATCCTGTTAAGAAACGGATTCGTATCCGATATGGACTCTTCCTTATCTCTAAGCAGAACCGCTATATATAGGAGGCAGGGGGTCACCCCATCAGATACGTAAGCATCTGAGAATAATAAAGCAGGCCCGTTCCTCCTCATATTGTGTCTCTCGCCTCTCTCTCGTTTCTCCACTTTAGATCTATTAGGCAACCCGGACTATTCGATAGCGAGGTTGTCTAACACGTTATCGACGTAAGCTCTACCGGAGAAAGATTGAAAGGTGAGAAAAGACAAGAAGCGAAGGATCATCGACGACGACGAACGTCTACTACCGGCGATTGATCGCCCGATCCGATCTGCAATCAACTCGCCATCGAGCCGGCATCCACTCGGATTGCCGAAATAAAAGTCCTACGCGACTCTATCCTACGCGATAGTCTACCGGAAAGCAGATTGAAAAAGTGAGAAAAGGTGAGAATTGGGTGATTGAATCTAATCGCTCGTCTGTATTTGCATCTAATCTACGCATGTAGTAGCACGAAGCTACGATACGAAGCGACGTTACAGATCGCAGTATGAAGTCTGTACAGGAAATCACGGTACAGATCGAATGCATCTACAATTCGTGGCACGAAGCCATGCAAGCAAGCATCGCCGCCGGCTCGAAGCCGCTACCGCGCCTCCCATCGACTTGAAGCCGGACCAGCCCGAAGTCGTGCCAGCGCGCACTCCCGGCGGCTGCGCGAAGAAGCCGCCGCCGTTTCCGGTGCCTTGCCATGCCCGAAACGCCACTCGAAGTCGGCCAGCAGCGTCGCGCGCGCCATCAACCGGCCATCGCCGCTTGACATCGTCGCGCCCTGCAGACCTGCCGCCAGCCGACCAGCAAGACCAGACCGCCGCGCGATCGCGCAAGGCATGCCGCAGCGTTGACGACCGACCGGTTCAACCACCTAACGCGCGGCCGCCGTCGCGCTCAGCCGGCTCTGCCCGCTTGCGTCGCGCCCGGTCGGCCCTGCCCTTTTTGTGTCGGTCCGAAGAAGACGCATGATCGGACATGAAGTCATGGCCGGCCCCTGCTCGGCTGCTGTGCAGAGAACCAAGCTGCACACACGCAAGGTCCTTGGGACCATGCCGTATTGGAAATTGGAATCCAATTGACTCACTAATTGGGGTCCAAATCTAAAAAGTTGCTGGCTAATGGACATGGAGTCCAACACGCAACAAAGGAGTGGGCCCAAGCGAAATCAAATTGGATTGAACTGGTTGTTGGCGCAAGGGGGGCAAGGGGAAATTACCCCTTTGCCCCTCCTTTTTTTTTTTTTTTTATTCATTTTCGGTTATTCTTTTCCTGAAAATGCATTAAAAAATTGCCAGAAAATTCTAAAAATTCCTAGAAAAGTCCAGAAAATTTTATTGGCTCTGTTTGAATTTGTACTTAGCCTTATTTTCTGTATTTATGAATATTTGCATGATTTTTTGCAATAATTGCCTGTTTAGAATATCGGAAATTCCTGAGAATTTATTTTCCGAATTTATGAATTTATGAATTATGTCATGTTGATATTTGCTGAAATTCAATTTCCTGTTGTACAGTAATTCTGAAAATTGCTTGGAAATTAGCAGGAATTATGAAAAGTGCTAGGAAAATTTCAGAATATTTCATATGGCATAAAATGAGAACATGAGTGGTTGGGATTTGATTTTGGTAATGAATAAACAGATATGAGACAATTGGTGTCTAGGAAAACACACATGAGGCTTGGTTCTTTAATTGGCACCCGGAAACGGAAAGTGCTCCCTCCCTCATGTGAGCCCTAGGGGCAGGTTGACTTGGCCAAGAGTCAAATTGACAGAGATATTCATTACTGTTTTCGTTCGACCAACAAGAATTATATAAGTTGTAATTAGACTTATGCCATGTTTAATTCATGTTGCAATTTATTTTACATTTATCAAGTGATCTTTGGAAAATTGCTTTGTATAATTAAGAAAATTGCCAAATACTAAGAAAAATTCGAAATTTCTGAGAATTTATTTCGCATTTATGAATTTATGAATTGTGCAATTATTGTTTATTACGAATATATATGAATCTCGCACTTATGAATCTCGCATCTATGAATCTTGTATTTATGAATCTTGAAATTATTGCTTTCTTTTAGTTTCTTTGGAAATTCATGAGAATTTAATTATGCAATTATGAATCTTGCAACCACTCACTATTAGATTACGAAGTAATCTAATGAAAAGAATCTTTTGAATATGCAAATACTGGCATTATTAAATGTGAGTTTGAAGAACTGACTCAAAGGTCGAACTATCTCACATGGGCATCGAGTTTGAAGATCATACTTGGCAGCAAGAAGCTCCAAGTCGCTGGCTTAGGGTCCTCGAAGGACACGCAAACTATTGCCGAGCAAAACGATCAAATTTTGTACTCCCAGGTATCACTTTTTCACCACTATGAATAATGAATACATGGTCGAGGTGAGTACACCTGAGTTAATTTGCGCTTTAGAAGCGATTCGAGAAACTCAAGCCCACCATCTTGCTCCAAGCACAAAGCAAGATTGGGTTACTTTGAAGTTTGCGAGGCTATAGAGCGATGGTTGTTAATGAATTTTGAGTAATAAATTGTAAGCTCTCGAAGAGCATACATTTTCTTTTCTCATGAATCGAATTGCAATTTATTCTTTATTCCAAAGTATTCTTTATTTGTAAGCAATATTTGAATCACTTTGCCACTATATGATTAGAATTATTTTCTTTTCATCTAGAAATCGTGTAGCGCCCAATGGAGAAAATATGCATTGTTGATAGTGGCACAACAAATACCATCTTAAGAGAGTCGAAATACTTCCAGACGATCACGAAGAACTGGAAGGATTACGACTATCGCAGATGAAGCGATCGCATATAATAGGCTCAGGAAGAGCCACAATTATATTGCCAATGGGTACAACTTTGGTAATTGAAGAAGCCCTCTTGTACCCTGAATCAACCCGCACTCTCTTAAGTTTTAAAGATATCCGCGCCAATGGGTTTCACATAGAAACCAATGAAGAAAATGGCAAAGAACACTTGTGCATTGTGAAGCACGCGGAATATGGAAAGATGGTACTAGAAAAATGTCCCTCATATGAATCTGGGTTATACTACACGAAAATCAATGCACACGCAGTGTATACTTCTTTGAAGACTGTCTTTAGAAGCTCTGAATTATTTGCTTTATGGCATTGTATATTTAGGTCATCTTGGTCTTAGAATTATGAGAAATATAGTTAACAACTCACAAGGTCATGGCATTAATGTTAAAAAATTTCCCAAATCACGAAGATTTTGTGTGCCATGCATGTGCCACCGGGAAATTAATAACTAAGCCCTCTATTATGAAAGTGCAACATGAAATCCTGCATTCTGAACGCATTCAGGGGATATTTGCGCCCGATTCAGCCATTATCGTGGCCGCTTTCGGTACTTTATGGTGCTCATTGATGCTTCCTCGAAATGGTCGCATACATGTTTGTCAACAAGGAATCATACATTCACAAAGTTGATCTCGCAGATCATCGTAATTAAGAATGCTTTTCACGATCATCGCGTGAAGTCCATTCGATTGGACAATGCCGCGAATTTACTTCCAAGGCATTTGATGATTATTGTACAAAGAACGGGAATAATCATTGAGCACTCTGCATCGCACGTCCATACGCCAAAATGGGCTAGTGAAGCACTAATAAAGAGGATTAAGTTCATTGCCGACCCGCTCTTGGCAGAGTTGTAACTTGCCCAACACTTGTTGGGGACACGCAGCCTGCACGCGCAAAGACTCATCAATTATAGACCATCGGCCTACAACATCCATTCACCAATGCAATTAGTGCAAGGGGTCATCCCGAAGATTTCCCATCTTAGAAAATTTGGTTGTATGGTATATGTACCTATACCACCCCACAAATGGATCGCAATGGGCCCTCTCCGCAAGTCTGGGATATACGTTGGTTATGAGAGTGCATCCATAATCAGTATTTGGAACCCATGATCGAGACTTGCACAGCCGATTCGGCTGATTGCATCTTTGACGAGGACCATTTCCGTCATTAGGGGAGAGAATCAACCATTGGATGAAAAATGCCGGAAATAGTATGGCATTCCACTGGGATCCCCGCGCATGATCCTCGCACTAATGAAGCAAATCAAGAAGTCGAGAAGATAATTGATTTGCAATTTAGCAAATGAATCGCCTGATCATTTTTGTGATCTCAAGAGCGTGGTTAAGTCGCATGTACCCGACAAGAAATGCACCAGAGAGGGTGGAAATACCAAAGAAAGCGAAGGTATCCTCATCCTGCTCAGAGGCCTCAAAGAAAAAGAACAGGAGATCTGGCTTCTCAAACCCAAAGTACCGGAGACGTCTGGGAAAATCAAGCGAGAGGACTTACCACACCAATCACAAAAGTGCCCCAAAGCAAGAAGGGGAGCAGTTGAGACACAGCCTTTGGAAAGAAGCTTTGTGGAAAAGGCAATTCCAGATCTGAACCTTCCATTGGAAGAAGCCGCGGAAATAATGTGTGCGCACACATTGGCGGAGAAAAACTAAAGGAACTTGCTCCTGGAATGGGAAATAGCAATGAAGAGCAAGTAGAAGTGCACAAGCACCCCATGATGAAATGGCCATAAACTTTGTAATAACGGGAGAATCGATGAATAGAGCAACGACCAATGTCGATGCATACTTTGCAAAGAAGATTGCCACGATCATTAATCATGATCCCGAGCCCGCATCTCTCGCAGAGTGCAAGAAAAGGCTCGATTGGGAAGATTGGAAGAAGGCAATCACTGCAGAGTTAGTTTCTCTGAACAAAAGAAAGGTGTTTGGGCCTGTGTGCCGCACGCCTCCCCATATAAACCCCGTAGGTCACAAATGGGTTTTTGTTCGCAAGAGAAACGAAAACAATGAAGTTGTAAGGTACAAGGCAAGGCTTGTCGCTCAAGGTTTCACTCAACGTCCTGGGGTTGATTATGAAGAAACCTATTCTCCGGTCATGGGTGGAATTACCTTTAGATACTTGATCTCAATGGCAGTCAACTTGAAGTTGAAAATGAAGCTAATGGATGTTGTCACAAAGATATTTGTATGGAAACTTGGATTCGGAGATATACATGAAAGTACAGGAAGGTATCCCTATCCCGAACCAAGACAGAGCAAGCAGAAACCTATACAAAGGTGAAATTGGAGAAATCACTGTATGGGCTAAAACGATCGGGAAGAATGTGGTACAATCGTTTGAGTGACTTTCTCTGCAAGAAAGGCTACGAGCAATGAAGATTGTCCATGTGTATTTATACAACGATCCACGAATGGATTTTGTATAATCTCCGTCTATGTAGATGACTTGAACATCATTGGGACGGATGAGGAAATTGAAGAAGCATGCACATACTTGAAATCTGAGTTTGAAATGAAAGACTTGGGTAAAACCAAGTTCTGTTTAGGCTTACAGCTTGAACATGTCCAAGGCGGAATCTTGGTACACCAAGCATCCTACACGCAGAAAGTGTTGGAGAGATTTGGCTTTGAAAAGGCATACCCATAAAGACCCCAATGGCTCGGAAGGTCACTCCAAGCAGACCTAGACCCGTACAGGCCTAAAGAAGAGGGGAGGAAGTCACGGAGCGGAATTCCCATACTTGAGTGCAATTGGAGCGCTCATGTACCTTGCGAATAGCACTAGGCCGGACATTGCGTTCGCCGTGAATTTGCTAGCGCGGTACAGTGCAGAACCCACCAAAAGGCATTGGAAAGGGGTGAAGGACATCTTCCGTTACCTTCAAGGAAGCAAAGACCTCGGCTTGTTTTACAGAAGAAACAATGAATTGAATTTAGTTGGCTACGCCGATGCTGGGTACCTATCAGACCCGTGATACAGGCAAGTCACAAACTGGGTATGTTTTCCTTTGCGGTGGAACGGCAATTTCTTGGAAGTCGTCTAAGCAGACTCTTGTCTCGACGTCGACTAACCACTCAGAAATCATTGCATTGTATGAAGCCTCTCGGGAATGTGCATGGCTTCGAAGAATGGTTCACCACATCCAAGTCATGTGGTCTCGAACATGGAACAAACCCCCACTATTATCTATGAAGATAATGCGACTTGTGTTGCACAAGTACAAATGGGATATGTGAAGAGTAACCTTACAAAGCATATCAACCCCAAGTTCTTTTATGCTCATGAAATGCATAAGATGAACGAGATAAAGATATCTTGCATACTAAGTCGTGGTGAAAATCTCGCAGATTTATTCACTAAGTCACTCCGGCATCTTCCTTTGAAAGATGTGTTAGAGGAATCGGGATGTTGAGGCTTAGAGAAGTGCAGATTTCAGGGGGAGAATTTTCACATACTCCTACATAAATCTCAAACATGAAGTTTGAGTACCCAACGTAAATCTTGAAGATTAACATTGAAGTTTGGGTGGATTGTACTCTTTTCCTTAAGTAAGTTTTTCGTTGAAGTTTTCTTACATAAGGTTTTTGATGAGGCAATCCGTGCAACATACAATAAGCGTGTGCGATGTACTCTTTCTCCAATTATTTTTCCCAATCGGTTTTTATGGAGTTTTAATGAGGCATATGCATCTCGCAGTTGAAGAGTCCAAGGGGAGTGTTAGGAAACAGATTCGTATCCTGTTAAGAAACGGATTCGTATCCGATATGGACTCTTCCTTATCTCTAAGCAGAACCGCTATATATAGGAGGCAGGGGGTCACCCCATTGTACACGAAGCTTATCTGAGAATAATAAAGCAGGCCCGTTCCTCCTCATATTGTGTCTCTCGCCCTCTCTCTCTGTTCTCCACTTTAGATCTATTAGGCAACCCCGGACTATTCGATAGCGAGGTTGTCTAACACATTGGATGTTACTTATTGACATTACTGTCACGAGTCACGACACGACTGGATCGCCAATAATTCAGCTTCTTTATTAAGCAATGGATGTGTAGATTCTCGGAAACGGTATCTAATAATAATTGCTCTCCAATAATTCACTTGTTTAAGCGAGTGTTGCGGCCCGATCCCGAGTTCAAGCCAGAACGCAATCATTGCAGAAAAGAACAAGAATATCAGAGTCTACATGAGCACATGTAAGGGGGAGGAGCAAATGTATGTTCTACGGTGCTTGGAAGGTATTAGGCTGCCTTGCCTGGATACGTCATACATCGATACTATATACAATATTTTCTCAAAAATACCGATACGACGATACGCGTTTGTATATAGTAATAGAACAACAAAAAATTAATGAGAGGGTACTTTAGACATGGAGTACTTTCGGCATTTACAGGGAATATTTGTCAAATTTTCATCCCACTATCCAGGATGGGAAGGTTCCATTCAAGAAACCAAACATATAGATGATTTTTTAACCATCTCATACATGGTAGGGCACGGCACCACTGCCATCGGCCCGTGCCGCGCCACGCTGCTACTGCCGCCTGTGCCTCGCTGACTGCCCCCTGCCTCGCCCTCCCGCGCCACATCAGATTGGGCGAGAGAGATTGAAAGATTAAGAGAGAGAGAGAGACTAATCAGGCAAGGAAGACTGAAAGATTGAGATAGGGAGATTGATTGGGCGAGAGAAAGAGAGCGAGAAAGAGAGATTGAGAGAAAGAGAGCGAGAGAGACTAATCGGGCGAGATAGAGCAAGAGACTGAGAGATTGAGAGAGGGGGGAGCAACGGTCAAAAATAAATAAAATTTAGTTCTTTTTTCCCTAATATTTTGTGTCCACTATGCAGATGAACCGAGTCTGGGCCGGCACAGAACGAAGTGGGCATAAAGCACAAATGGGCCGAACCTGGGCTTGCCGAAGGCGAGTCGGGCCAGCACGGCATGACGGATCATCCCTGCCCACCATAGTTTAAGCACGAAGCACGATAGATCTGTACTAGACCGATCCGACCCGGCACGACGCCCACCTCTATTCCATAGGAGAGTCAATTGAAACGCACACAACTTTTTACACAAAATCCTAAATAATGACTTGTAAAGTACTCGATAAACAAACAACAATCGTCTCTACAATACTATCGTATGTAATTGTACTCTAATACTCACCAACAAAAAGGTTGACTAATTAGCTCTTCTGCGAGGCCGCCACTTGTTCGCCTGGCTCCTCCCAGATTACTCACTGCCTTTTGGGCCCTACCCGGCTAGGTACTCACCAGGGTTAACCAAACTGTTTTTGAAGTAAAAATTAAGGTCCCGGCGGTACCGATTTACTACAAAAATGAGTCGAAAATAGTTAAAAACCGAAAAATTTCGAAACCGAGCGTTTGAAAAAAAATCAAAACAAATTAAAAAAACAAAATCGATGGGTTTTCTCGAAAAAACGATTGGCTAGTTGAACCTTTTGGGTTGACGATTTTTTAAGCGATTTTTTTTTTGATCAGAAAGGGCAAACAATGCCCCTGTTTCATATAGAAACACAAATAGATTACAAGGTCCAAAATTTCAAAGCGAAGCAACCAAATTTAAAACCATCAGTTCAGAAAACAAAACACACTCTTAAGCCCTCAAACGTCATAACAAAAACCGAGTCTTTAATTCAACAGAACTTCCAGGGACACACTTTCTCCAGCTTCAGCAATCATGTCATTTCATCCAGGTTATTTCGGTAGTCCAAGGCCAAAGGCGCCCGCAGCTTCATCTCTAGACTTGCACAAAAAGAGTTCATCAAAACCAGCATTTCCTTCTTGTACAACGGCTTCCACTCCCTTATCAGAGAGAGGGTTTTCCTCCAGATGCTTTTTATACTTGTCCATTTCTGCGCCAAGAAAATCATGTTATTTCTAAATGTCCACAAGCTCCACATAATGGCTGCACCAATGGTGTTCAAAACAGCATTCTTCTTGTTACTAATCCAAAAGCGAGCAATAGATTCAAAACTGAAACCAACATTCATGTCAAAGAACTTATTGACTATCTCCCAAGAATTATTGGCAATCACACAGTCAAAGAACAAATGAGTAACGGATTCATTTTCATTACAAAAGCTACACAATGAACCTTTATTAATCCCTCTTTTTATCAAATTATCTTTAGTCATGATCTTGTTATGTGTAAGGAGCCAAATAAATACATGGATCTTAGGAGGAGCAGTTAAAGTCCAGATTGAGGGACTAAACACCGGCATAACCCCCCTAAAATTAATAATGGCATAAAGGGATTTGACAGAGTAAACACCATTACTATTATAATGCCAAATCAAATCATCATCTTCATCCACAATTTTAATACTTTTAACCACTTCCCTCAAGTCCATCCCAAAATCTAATCTTCTTACCATTACCCACCTTCCAATTATAACCAAACTTAGTGGCATGCATAGCCCACACAACACCCTTCCAAAAATTTGAAACATGAGCCGTATCGCAGAGGAAAATATTCGGTCTATCAGTTTTATATTTAAATTTAATCAAATTTATCCATTGCTTGGACTCTTTAGCGCAAAACCTTTTAACCCAAGAAGCCAAAAGACACAGATTCAAATCTCTTAGATTGGGAATTCCAAGACCACCAAATCTCTTCTCCATACAAACCAACTGCCAATTGGCTAAATGAAGTTTATTATGACCTTCAAAACTATTCCAAAGGCATTTTGCCATGTGTGAATTGATAAGATCTAAAGCCCAATGGGGAAATTTGAAAAAAGAGAGGAGGTAAATTGGAATACTAGCAAGACAAGCTTTAATCAGAGTTAACCGACCACTGTAAGACAGAAGTTTACCCCTCCAACCTGCAATCCTTTTCAAAATTTTATCAATAACAGGCTGAAAATCCTCTATTCTAATCTTATCATAATGAAGAGGAATTCCAAGATATTTAATGGGAAAAGACCCAATTTTACAGCAAAAATAACCAGCATATCTTTTGGTTTCAGATTCATCACACCCAATTGCTATTAACTCACTCTTATGAAAGTTAATCCTCATCCCAGACATTTGCTCAAAGCAGGTTAGAAACCATTTAAGATGCAGAACAACCTTAACCTCATTTTTAAGGAATAAAAGGGTGTCATCCGCGTATTGAAGACTAATAATACCTCCAGGGCAGAAACTGTCACAAAGCCCTTTAATTAAGCCAGCCCCAGCAGTTTTGTTTAACATTCTAGCAAAAACATCAGCCACCAAATTGAAAAGAATTGGGGATAGAGGATCCCCTTGTCTCAAGCCTCTACCAGTATGGAAAAACGCACTCTCGACATTGTTTATTTTAATTCCAACAGAACCTCTACTGAGAATAGAGAAAATCCAAGAACGCCATTTTTCTCCAAAACCTCTTTTGGAAAGGATATCTAATAAAAAATCCCAATTGACCATGTCATAAGCTTTTTCATAATCAAGTTTAAAAACAAGGCCTTTATCTTTGTCCTTGTGAATTTTATGAATAACCTCATGAGCAGTAACCACACTTTCCAAGATATATCTATTTTTGATGAAAGCAGTCTGATTCTGTAAAATAATTCTATTGCATATACCACCAATTCTATTTGTTAGAACCTTAGTAACAATCTTGTAACTACAATTCAAAAGACTAATGGGACGATACTGTCTTATGCATCTGGCATTGTTTTCTTTAGGAATCAAAGTAATCATAGCATAATTACGTCTAAAGAGGTCAAGTTCATCCTTTTCCAGACCATGAAACAAATTCATTAAATCTTTTTTAATAATATTCCAGTATCTTTGATAGAAGAAGAAAGGGATGCCATCTGGACCGGGGGCACCATCTGCATAAGAATCAAAAACAGCCTTTTAACTTCTTCCTTCGTAAAAGGAGCCTCTAAAAGCAAATTTTCATCAGTAGTGATAGTCTCATCTAAGTTGAAAAAATTATCTCCTATCTTAATGTTGGGTTTAGCCTCAAAACCAAACAAATTCTTGTAATAGTCACAAGCAATCTTAATCATACTATTGGTATCGTAGACCGGTCCTTCAGACCCATCAAGGACATTAATAGTATTTTTCCTTCTTCTCTGATTAGCCACTGCGTGGAAGTATCTCGTATTTCTATCACCTTCTCTAATATCCCTCTCTTTAGCTCTTTGTCTTGACTTATATTCCTCCATAGCCCAAATTTTCTCCAACTCACCTTTCATATCTAACATTCTCGTCCTCTCCTCTAAATTACTCTGACTATACTCAAAAAGAATATCTAACTCATCAAAGTAATCAATAAGTAACTTCTTCCTTTTTTTATTCTCTGATTCAACATTTATACCCCAACTTTTAGTAATTTTCCTAACTTTTCTAATTTTGAACTGCCAAATATCAATCGCAGTCCCCTCTTTAACCGGTGAAGTCCAAACTTTTTTTATGACATTGTCAAAATCATCATGTAACAACCACCATTTCTCAAATTTATACACAGGTTTGGCAAAAGGCACTATGCATCTAGAGTCCCACAAAAGAGGAGTGTGATCACTACCAACCCTAGGAAGAGAAGATACACATCCCAACGGAAACTTTTCATCAAACAAGGTGCTACAAAAAACTCTATCGATCATAGACATGACTGGATTTTCCTGATTGTTAGACCAAGTAAATTGTCTTCCTGGCATTTTCATCTCCATAAGCCCCCACATATTTATCCAATCATTGAACTTCTCACACCATTTAATATCAACTCTCCCATTGCTCTTCTCCGAAGCAAATCTAACTAAGTTGAAATCTCCTCCCAACAAAATGGGGGTATTGTCATCATTAATAAAAATATCATGAAGCTCCGAAATAAAAGCTTGTTTCCCTTCCTCGTACGGAGATCCGTAAACTATAACTAACTTCCAGACAAAGTCCTTCTCCTTATGTTTCAATAAACATTGAATAGAGAAAATTTTAACATCAACATTCATAACTTCTAGCATATCTACATTGAAACCAGCCAAAATACCACCTGCAGTGGATTTAGCTGGGAGCCAATGCCAAGCAAAATTTTTAGAGCCACTGATAGAGTTAAGAAAAGAAACATTAAAATTCTCTTTTTTAGTCTCTTGGAAACCTACAAAATCCACTTTGTAGTTTCTAATCATATCTATCAAGCATTGAGTTTTTCCGGGTTGACCCAATCCTCTGACATTCCAAAAAATACCTCTCATTTCCTCCTTATTTTCCTGGGGTGCTTGCCCCGTTTAAACTTCCCGACTGTGGTCCAACCCTCTAAATCAGACTCATTAGTATTCTCCTCCTCTTTCTCCTTCAGAGAAGCATGGGGAGAAACAGCTACACTCTCTTTTTTAACATGAGATGTATCAATCTTATCTGAAATATTATCTTTACCAATATACACAATATCAGCAGCATTGTTCTCTCTGAATTTCAATAACCGCAAAGCATCGATCTCCTTACATAGCATAACATTCTCTATTTTCTCACTATCAGTTTCACCCATCATGAGACCAACTTGTTCAGAGAGATTATTTAAATCCTGAAAACTGTACGAATCAAAAGAACTAGCAGAAGACATACCTTTAGGCTTGGGGCAGATCTCCAAATTCCTTTGCTTTTGAAGTTCTTGAGCTCTCTGCAAAATAGACTTTCCCTGGTCGTCTACCCTTTTACTCCTCCGCTGACAAGGTATAGGACCCCACTGTTGCTGTCTTTTATTAGTGACTTTACTACGCAAAGACATATAATATTCATCTCCAGCAATTTTATCAACAAGGTCTCTCTCTGTCAACTCTTCTGTATTATAGTCCACCTTTTTTTCCTCTTGAGACAGAAATAGAGGACAATCAAGAGAAACACCTCCACTAGAATCATCCAAGTTTTCATGCTGTTCTATTTCATTTTCCAGTAAGACTCCCATTTCCTCATTAGGGCCAACTAACTCCAATTCCTTAAGGATACGAAAACAATTCTCATTGATAACTGCCTCATCCTCATAAACCTTACTAACATTTTCCTGGAACATATTCAACCAAGACTTTCTACTTCTAGGCGAAGAGATAGCAGATAAGGTTTTACAATCATCACTCAAGATATCAACCACTACCTTTTTACCTTTAGTATCTGCTGATCTATCACCCACAACAGTATTAATATTGCTTGAAACACCTCCTGAAGTACCAGAACCAGATCCAGTATTTTGTTCAGTATCCATCTTATCCCTTTTTTCGTCAGAATTTTTCCCATCATCATCCAAATCATCAAAATCTTCATCATTATCATTATCTTGATCACTAACATCTCCAATATGACTAGCCTCATCACTCTCAACATGAATTTTGATCAAGAACAAGATTTTCTCTGCTCCCATCACCCTTTGTTGAGGGATTTTACCTGGATCTCTACAAGCAATTTTCATCCTAACAACTTCAAAAAAACTCTTAAACATTCCAGTCCAGTCCACATTTAAGAGAATACCAAAACATGAAGCAACCTGTTCAAATATTTTCCAGGAACACCATTTTGGAGGGATCCCCCTAATTTGAATCCACACTTCCTGTAACTCATCAAACATATCTAGGTCACCCTTCCAAGCTTCTATATAGACTGTAACCCCCGGCTTATTAAGATTGAAACTGGGAAGGAGAGCTAGATCAGCAACCTTCTTCTGTGGGGGAAAACGAACAAGAAATCTAAAGTTTTCCAACTGCCTAATCTGCCAAGGCCACTTAGAATAAAAAATGTCAGCTAAATTTTTGGCTGCTGTCCAACGGGAGGAGCGCTCCTCGCCTTCCCCTTGCTCTCCTTGATCGCATCCTCCCTTTATACGGTTGAGATAGAGCACTCGTCACGTCGTCGTCAGTTCGCCACCGCCGGCGGCGACGCCCATCGATGGACCAACCAACCCTGCGTTCCTCCGCCACCGCGTTCTTGTGAGGCGAGCGCTAATTCCGTTTCCTTGATGTCTCTCCAATAATTCATTCACTTGTGTAACGATATATATACTTGTGCCCGATCGAACTCTATTGCAAAGCCAACACGCGGTCATTGCAGAAAAGAAGAAGAATACCAGATCCTACATCAGCACATGCAACGAAGAAATCGTACTACAAATATCCCAGCTATTAATTTGTTACATCGCATTGTCCAAAGACAAGCGGTGATCACATTGTCCAAAGACAAGCGGTGATCACATTGTCGCAAGACAAGCGGTGGATCTGAACAATGTTTTATCTGCTCGATCTTTCAAGTAACACTTATTGTCACTGTCAGTTGATCAGTAATTTTGGGAGCCTCATCAGACACGAGCTTCAAAATTGCGCTCTGTAGATTTGAGAATTTTGCGTATATTTGGAAATCTTTTAGTCTGCCAGTAGATCCTAACCACGGTATATGAAAAAGAAAGAAAAGGAGCGAAGATACTTGCCCTGGCAAACCGTTGCATCCATCAGTTATTTACTTTGCTCCAATATTTTTGATGTATGTCAAGGAATAAGGATCAGTAATACCAGCAACCTAATTGAACTGCATCAAAGTTGCACACACAATACCAGTATGTGAACTTGTTAAGGATACAGTTGGTCAGGTTGATATGTCATACAAATTGAGATCCCCGTTTCGTACTCTCTTCAAGTACATCATACAGTACTTTACAAATCATAACTCGGGAGTCAGAGACTCGGGAACAATATGTTTACAGCAGGCAGCTCTTTTCAAATTAAGCACTAATATATTTGGAAAATAAAATCAAACTGTTCAATTAAGCACTACTATATTCGGAAAATAAAATCAAACTGTGAACAAGTGCTCTCTGGAATTGGTTTGCAGACCATGCTGCATTATGTGGTTAATTGCGTGTTGGCTTAATGGCTTTGCAATGACCGCGTGTTGGTTAATATATTCTTCTTCTTTTCTGCAATATATGTTCGAATGCAGCTATTAACTTGTTATAACAGTAACATATATGTTCAAATGCAGCATAAGAAGCTAAAAAACACCATACCACGATGATGCCAGTTATTCAGCAGGCGGCCATTCCATGACGGATGATGGATGAGTTCACATGAACCTCTTAGACTTCAGGGCGAAAGAAATACTCACTACTTAATTAGCACCAACTAGTTCTAACAACGCATGCCAAGTCCAAGCAGACGATGGACAAAGCAACAGCATTTCAGCAAATACATGACAAAGGTCTCTCAAACATCTTGAAGAATATAATTTCTCAGAGATGACACAAACTCAATAGGCCGCAGAATATACTACTAAGACCGATGCATTTTACTTGCCCTCCTCGACAATTTTGATGACATTTTTGACACCATTCCTCACCTCACTAGGGATGGCTCCACCTTCTGGAAGATCAAACTTCCTGCAGCTTAGCGTCCTTGGCTTCCCTGGTGGCTGAGGGTCCACGATCTCCAGCATCCCCTCGAGCTCCTCGAGCATGGACCTCTTTGCATTGCGAACTATATAGTCTGGTTCCTAATAAACACAAAGGATTGGCATGTGAAGCATACTTGGTCATAGTTTATTTAGATGAAGTGAAAGAAACAACAACAAATGTAAAAAAAAATCCCTTTTCTGGTGGTCTCATCCTGCTTCAGTTTACACCAATCTGAAGAAAGCTCTAAAGACTGCGAGGGTTATGTATGTCCATTACCATATTTCATAAATTCAGAACAGAGACTAAACTGCCAACAGAAAATTGTAGATGGTTTGTAGTCATGTCCTTACACTGATGATTTGATCTACCACGCAAATCTATACATTAAGGTATACAAAAAAGTGTGAACTGGCCAAAATAGTGACCAAAAAAATAAGAGAAGTGCTTCTATGCTCTTCCTTTTAAAAGCTGCACAACTATTAAAGCATGAATGAAAGGTAGATGGTGATTACTTACCCCTTCGCTTGCTTCAAGATTTGTGCAACTTGTACTAGAAGGAAAAGCATAGAAGCAATGCTCAAAAAATAAATATTTGACACTAGCAACTGGTAATGTGAAAAATATAAGAACATTCTAACAGAAAGCCATGTAGTCTTATGCTCTTACTGCTCACCTAAATAGATTACTACAGAAGGAACACTACAAAGAGCAAATATAATCATATAAGAACTATTTGTTAATGCCTGCGGAAGTATGTCAAATGGCTAGCATCTAAAGTCTTTAAAAGTTCCTTTAATCACACATTTACACTGCAAAATAAGAAGATTATTCTTGCACGTGTTTCGTAGAAGTGATTATAAGAGCAAATCGGCAGAGCATGTTAGTACTATTATCTTATATGTCTGTGATGACATCACTAATCGGATTACTTCCTGCAGTAAAACTACATTGTTGTCAACTGGTTGTAGTATAAAGACTGATAATAAACAGTATTGTGGTTATCAATTATCACCCCAGCAAAGAAAACATTAAATCTACAGCGCATCATATCTAGAATGCAGGTTTCATGGTCCCAGTCATTCAGTAGGAAGGAAAGGGCAACATTGAAATGGGTCATGAGTTTACCTCAAGGGCATCAACACTCAAGAGTAGGACAATGATTTTCTCAGCAAACCTCTGGCGCTCTTCAATGTTGTGTGCAATGCGGCGGCGGTAAGAGATGTTGTAGAACAAGGACCTGATCTCCTTCAGCTTGGCCTTGGCTACAGCCAGATCACGAAGGCAGCGAAGCACCTGTGAACGGTGGGCCAGATGAGCCCTGTAGTTCATCTGGATCAACAATGCAGCATCCTGCGGGGACAGCTCCTTTCTCTTTCCCTTGCCATGGCTCCTAGCAAAAGCCTTCAGAAAGAAGTAGGGTTGTTAGTGCTGTAATGCAAATGCAAATCGCAAAGGAATGCACCTTGTTGTTGCTAATATGCCATGTTCGATGCCCTCCCAGAAGGATCCCAATTCTTCAAATCACCCCCAAAATTCAATCTTTCACACGGATGTCACTACATTGAAACCAGAAATCTCACAAATCCTAAAAAAAATTGACATTTCCCACGGATCAATCTCACCAACCTCCGAACCTCGGGGTCGGAGCCCCCAAGAAAATCTAAGCTTTGCTACACAATGATTGAAGCAAATCCAATGCCCCACCTTAATAAATACAGGCACGAAATATCTCACCTTCCTGATGGCGACGCATCCCGCGGTGTTGTGCTCGATCTGGACGATCTCGACGGCGCACTTCTTGTTCTCCTTGATTTCCTTCTCCTTGTTGACCTTCTTGGTCTTGTTGTCGCCATCGTGTTGGTCCCCGGAATGGAAGGCCTCCTCGACGGTGTAAGCGTGCGACCATGGCTCGAGCCAGCCCTTGCCCTTGACCTCCTTGGCCCATTTGACCTTCCTGGTGCCGGCGGTGGATCCTTTGGACTCCCACTTCCACTTGCGGTCGAATCCATCGTCGTGGGGGGTCTTGAGTTCGGCCTCCCACTTGAGGGTCCTCTCCCCCGCCGGCTTCTCCTCGGCTGTCCAGTTGACCTTCCTGCCGCCGGCCTGGGCGGCGTAGGTGTACTTGCGGCGGGGCGGCGACGAAAGGGCGAGCTCGAGCGCGGAGACGCGGTGGCTGAGGGCGTGGAGGAGGAAGGGGTCGTCGAAGGCGGGAGTCATGGTGGGAGGGTGGGCCGGGAGGAGGAGGTTGAGGTCGAGATCGAAGGTGTCGTACGGTGAGTAGGAGGTGGTGAAGGCGAGGGGGCATGACGGGGAGGAAGGGAAGAGCAGGGGGTGGTGGTCGAGGAGGAAGCGGTGGTGGTCGGCGGAGAGGAGGGATGAGGCGGGCGAGGCGAAGAAGGGGCAGGAGGAGGAGGAAGTGGTGGTGGAAAAAGAGGAGGCGAAGATGGGATAGTCGTCGGCGTGGAGGTCGAGGAGGCTACCACGAATCATGGTGGTGGCGGTGGACGGTGGTGGCTGAGGCTGACAGCTGACTGGTGGCGAGGAGGTGTTTACTCTAGTAGCCTCTCCGATTTTCTTTTTATAAAACTACCTAATTTACATAAATAACCTTTTATTCATTCCTATTTAAGGAACGCGAAAACAAGTTTCTGTGCCGGTAGAGCGGCAACAAGCTTCCGTGGCCCACTAGCGCGAAAGCAAAGCTCTCACACATGACAAGTGTGGAACGTGGGCGGTGACACGCACCGGTGAGCGCATGCGCGGACGAGCAAAGCCCGAGAAAGCGCGTGCGTGGAAGGGGCGACGTGGGGGAAGTGGGACTAGCGGGCAGACGCGCCTGGGCGGGTGAGTAGCGACGCGCATGGGGGCGGGTGGGCAGCACGTGACACGCATAGCGGGGGCGAGGCGCGCTCAGGCATGGACCCGGGGTGCGTGGCCACCTGTGCTTGGGAGTGTGGGTGGAGGTAGCAATGCTTCGGAGCTACCATACCACTGAAGATTGGTTTTAGGTGTGGATCAAATGACTATTTTTAGAAATTATTTTGCACCGAGGCTAATTTTATATATAAAAAAAATGGAAGAGTCTAGTTAAGTAAATGCATCGTAGTAAGGGGCAGTGGCGGTGCCACCTCCCGGCGAAGCGCGGGCAATTGCTCGGGCTCACTAACGACGATATGCAATGTCCGGTGCCCGGGCCTTCCTCCGATGACATCCCATCGCAGTGTCGCCTTCATTGCGCGACGAGCCGCCGTGCCTTGGCAAATTCGACGATTCCTCTCGTGTTCTACTGATATGATATTCAGTTGCTGTATGCAAGGGTGCTGGCTAATATAACTAGCTAAGACGCAAGAGTTTTGATGCATACATAGACTAGTCTATCTTAATTCCCCACAAAGATCGGCAACTAGTTGTACAGTGAACACTTGATACGTATGTCTTACTAGTTACATGCCCGTGCGTTGCTACGGAAAACAAAATTGATAACGAAAAATAAAGATTAAAAAATAAAAAAAAATATTTCATAAGATCAAACATCTATCTTTAACGCTTCGTTTCTTGCGAAAGCTGGCTAATTAAAGCAACGCTTTGTTTTTTGCGTAGGGCAATTAAGCAGGGCAATTAATGATGTGGGTAGAACTCACCACTGCCACCAACTGCTGCTTTATAATAGTAGAGATACGTACGCACTACTATTCTCTTTTAACAATTTGTTCGTGGTGCTTATCTGTGCTTAGTTACTCAGAGCAGTACATCTAGCCTGCCTGTCATTATCTCTGTAACAATGGTAAGTGATTAACGATCCATTGTAGCTTTGTTGATGATGTATTGACAAACATGGACATGGACATCCTGTAATCTGAAATATAGTAAGTCAACCAACCACGTGAGATAGCCAATGACACCTATATCCGAATGGTGGTAGGCTTCACCACCAGGCAGGCACCAGACTGAAGTTATATTCGTAGTCGATGTCATACGTACGTTGCTTGGATCGATCCCTTGTCCACCAATCTTGCCTTGTGACGATCAACTGAGCCGTCAGCTTTTCTATTTAATTTAAACACCAATTTGCGGCTTAAGATGTTTAAACCCGGTCTAGGAGGGACCGAGTGCAAAGTGTTGTTCCTCTGTAATGTAGCAAACTCAAGATCCGTTGCATTCTTCCACTGTACTGTGGTTCTTCCATAGCCAAGAATCGATACGCGAAGGTGGTTCTTCTGAACTCGACGCTTGAGTGCGCAATAGTGTCATCAGTTCGGACCTTCTTAACACGAATGTAATTCTGTAATCT